>OY728155.1:1388666128-1389866128 GCA_963277665.1 Viscum album | reverse complement strand
TATTTCATTCATAAAACTAATCCAAATAATTATATTTTTTAGGAAGTTAAGTTGATGAAAGAAGATCATTCAATTTATGTTAAACAACCACTAAAGTGGAATTGAAAACTAGTGACACATGTGTAACTAAATCAACAATCTTCAAATAATTATAAATAATTTTTCATCATGGCTCTGATAGAACTTGTAGGTTTAGGGCATAGCTAAACCGTCATATAGATCTTGACTAACTCTTATTTATGTCATGATTGATGATTATTCTGAGATTCACATGATGATAAACTTCATGCTCAATCGAATAAAATAAAATAATATAGACAATGGATAAATTCTAGAACTAAATCGTAGGATCATAAAATATTATTTATAATTAATTTAATAAATTAAATACTTATCTTGTGATAAATTCTTTCTTCCTTCCAAGATCTAATAATGGATATACATCGTATCATCATTTAATTATACCAATCAAGAATAGAATCCCTCTAACAGTGATCCACACATGTTCCAGTAATCTTCGAATGTTTCCATAAGAATATTCAAGTGCTAGTATAATAGATCCTATAACTTTTGTCACTATCCCTTGATCTCCCTGACAATTGCTTCCAAAGGATTCTCTTTGATCTCTCTAGACTTCAGAGTTGAAAGGGGAGGAAGATCACTCTCCATTCTTTGGAGTGTTCTGGGAGAGGGATCCCTCAAGGGCTTGATAGAGTTCTCTCTGAATCTCATTGTGCACAGTATAAAAATGAATTTGGTCTCTTAAGAAAATAATATAATTGAGTTTTTATACCGCTAGAGTTAAAATAAATAATTTCACAAGTTCCATTTATTATTTATTTAATCCCTACAGAACCCCATATCTATAATAATAATATTATTATTATTTCATGACATGTGATAAAATCATTAATTAAAATTAAATATTATTTCTTCAAATAATATTAAATATATATATTATTTTTAACTAGACTATTAAAATTGAGTAGGAATTCCTCCAAAATATTTATCAGGCCTTGAATAATAACTATTTATATAGTAAAAAAGTATCACTTCATTATTCACTAATAAATAAATAAAAATTAAATCAATTAAATAGAAAATAAATATTTATTAAATATCCCACCCACATAATATTCCCTTGAATAACTAGTGAGAAAATATATATGATAAAATAACATTAATAATTATTAAAAAAGCCTATGGGAATAAAATTAATTCAACTTGTTAAATAAATAATAATAATAATATATTATTTACCTATGATTTTGGATAAACATAGTGTGTGATCCTCTATGCCTCTTTCTCAGTGGAATTAGGTAAATTAGCCTAAAGTCCAAGGATAGTGTCTAGTAACTTATCAAAGCAATTATAGAGTAAGAATTTGATATTGAAATTACATAATGCCTCATACGGATGCTTAATATTTAATGTAATCTTTTTATTGTGATATATCTAATGAAGTAGTCTGCATGTTGGTGTTATCTACCTATATATTTGATGTTTCTTTCCTTCAGTTTCCAAAAATTAAACTTATCTTTAGAACACCATGACCATGGATTTATTTAGGATATATCATTTCTATCAATGGGACTGAGATATCAATTTCCATCAGTGAAAAATTATTTCTCTCATTATTCATTAATGAAATATTTCTCATAACACACCCAATGTATCTTACCTCATTTTGAATATATGTCTCCCTGGTTTTAATCAATACATAAAACAACCTGATTTATAACACTCATTAAAAATAATATTAATGTATAAGGATAAATACACACATTTGAAGATGAAAGATATAAATTTTTATATCCTTCTAGAGGTTCTTGTACTCATAATATCCTACACTAGATATTAGTAAGGGAATATACCATGAAAAGATGTCTCAAAGTCCAATGAGTCTCCACCCCTGTTATCATGTATCATTTTTGTCCCTAAAATTATATCATCCAACTATAGAACATATATTTAAGAATATTATCATGGCACTTCTGGGTTCTCATCATAGTGGGGAACTACTATCACCTTTAAATGTGAAACTACTCCTAGTGCATTATAACATACTTTGTTATGAAAAATAATAATCATTGTGTGACAAAGAGTTAATTAATATTCAAAAAAATGAATACAGGTTATCATAAATTACACAGAAGTTTGTAATATGGAACCAAATCCAACATGTAACGCCCTCATTTTTTTGTTATTTTATAGTTTCAAATTGTATTTTAAATTTATGAAATGGTTTGGGATGATTTCAGGAATCCCTAAATGGTTTTTTTTATGATTTATAGATATTTTAGAGAGTACATGGTTGGTTCATGATTAGAGGAAACCATGAAAAACAGCTAGGTTTCTATATGGGAGAGAATGGGGTAACATCAGTAGGTGCACAATTGGCACATGGTTTGGACAAACCATGTTGTAACTCTATGTCCTTAATAATTTTTTTGAGAGTCACAATTCACATGGTTAGTGAACATTTTTCCAAACTGTGAGGCCAAACCATGATTGTAATTAAAGTGGTTCAAAAAATTATATTTTATTCTTGATTTCTCCCCCAAAATACCAATTCTTCTTTTTTAATAGTTTCACAAATTGAGAGGGTTATTTGGGAAATTTTGGTGATTTACTTCAACCTGAAACTAAATAATTTGGAATCCAAGAGTTTATTTCCTAAAATCGAATGTAAGGTTCTTTTTTCCCATTCCCATAACTTCTATTATATTTTTCTCTTGGGGAAAACCTAATAATGGGACTTTCATTCCCATATATTTGGTTTAAGGTGTGTTTTTTATAGGGTTCACATAGTGATTCGTCTTAAGAAGGTGGTGAGAAATTGGATCTATGAGATCATGGTAAGATTATTTGGGATGTTAATATTAAAGGTATGTGTCTTCCCAAAAACTTTACTTTTTTTAATAACATGTAAACTTATTGTTTAAAATTTATTTTATTTTCTTATATATGATAAGTGATTTAGGTGAACCTTATCTTAACCTCAAAATAGTGAAAATTTGATTCAACTAATTTTGTGTGACATTCCTACAAAATGTTTGATGAAATACATATTTGCTGATTTAATATTAAAATGATGTCTTCAGAATGTTATAAAATTTGATTGATTGTGGTATTAGTGTGATTTAATGTATGTTATTTTTTCATTAAGACAGGTCGTTGTTTTGACAAAATGGGATGTTGATGCCCTTTAAGGGCATGTGGTTTTAGGGAAAATGGTAACTTGGAATTTGTGTGAGTTAGAAAGTGTTTATGATTCACATAGAAGGGTCCTTATTGATTTTTTCATGGATATCATACCAAAATTTAGGGAACATTGGGAAGGGTCCTTATTGATTTGGACCTAGTCGTCATTATACAACTAGTGAAAAATTATGTATGGAAGAATGTGTTTCCACTCATAAGTTAGTCCTGTGAGTTGTTATTTACAATTTGTCTTTCATTGATGGCTGATATATTAAGTTGATGAATTAAATGGGTTTTTTTACATGATATGGTTGTGTGAGTAATGGTGTGGGTTGCTTTGAGAAAATAATGGGTTAAAATAATGGTGTAATTTTGGTGTGATTTATTTACATGGTTTACTATAAACTTATTTATATAATGATTTTCTCTGATTTATTTAACTTTGAGATAAATTATACCTTTTTAAATGTCATGTATGGTAAGTAATAGATCGATTTTCAACTTGGTTATATACACACACCTTATATATGTATCGTGGTGTATATATAGATTTTGTTCATAATGGTATAGGTAAGGAAAAGATATCACATCTATCTAGTGGGCATCTTGATGTTTTGGTCATAGTCGATGGGATGTAGAACATGGAGATAGTTGAGGGGTTGTTCTTAAGGCATTTCCATATTTTCCCCTTAGTATCTTTTGATATTTTGGCTTATTAGTATTATTAAGGGTATTAGTGACTATTTTTAATTTTATTATTTTCATGTTATGTTTATTGATGTTTGGTTATATTCTTATCATATGTTATATTTATATTATGCCATCATTATTAATTTATTGAGGGCTATGTTGTGTATATGTTTAAATCTCCCCCTAATGATATTGTAAACCCTTGTCATTTATTTCTATCCTTTGGTGACTAGGGGATAAACAAAAGGTTAGTGGAATTTCAATATTTCCCAATACACTATGTGATATTACACATTTTCTTTATCGTCTTATATTTAAAATATCATTGATTGTTTAATATAGACTTCCTCTTTAAGAACTCCATTTGATAATATCATTTTCACATCAAGATGATATTCTAATTACCTAGGTCGGATAGATCAATATCGGTGAACCAATGGTCTCCTTTTACGTATCCTCTTACTTTCCAATTCAATTTCTCAAACATTTTAATGTTATTCATTCACAAAAAATTACCTCTCAATGTCACCTTATATAAATTAGTAATATAAGAGAGATGTTCACATATTATTTAGAAGGTTTTTAATAAAAGGACACACCTTATTGAATTGGTTAGACCCCCCCCCCCCCAAACAGATTCTCCATTATCAAACAAGTGGTTACAGTCACAGACACTCCCAGTATGATCAACAAAGAATCCCACTTTGTTCCTACTATTCCAGAATCCAATAAATGATAAAACTCTCTTCTATAATGAGGATCCAATGTAGAAATATATTCTTAATCACATTGTTTTCTTCTCAACCACTTGGGGATATAAACTTCCTTTATGGGTAGATGGATCAACAGGTCCACATGTGTAATTCTTCATGATCTTAAAAATTGTATGTCTTCAAATTCCATCTATATTTAGAATTATCTAGATTCTCTTTATCTTATTTGAAAAACATGGTTTGTTTCCTTCAGAAACATCTAGCTTTGGCTCACCTTCTTCTCTTTATGATACTAGATGTATCAGACTCTCAAAAGTATATTTATTCCATCTACGAAAGTTCTTAATTCTCACATGGTTTTTCCCTTTGATACCAACACCATATTTAAATTTACAAAATCATTGTGAATATCATTCAAAAAAATATCATAGTAAATATTTTAATATTTGAAATATGTAAACCCCATAATTTTTGGTGGCAGCATCATCTCATTTGAATCGTTATATATATTATTTTAAAAAATTGGAATTATTATTGAAATATTAATTTAAATCTCCTAAAGTCTAAGTCTTCATTCTTTTATGATATTAAATATCATGATATCATCAATACCTCAAATATTACTACTATTAAATATTGATGGACTCTGAATCTTAATTAATTAACATAATATTTAAATATTTACAAAAAAATTATCAATTAAATCTCATTGAAAATTTCTCAAATATGGATTCTTTAAGATCATCCAAGATCTCTATGTGTATGGCCTCATGAATCTTTGACATGTGGCCCTTATATTTTTCATAAAATCATATTTCCAAAATGTAACTTAGTATATAGGGATAAACACCCATGTGAATCTCACACGTGGCTTGAATTTTCCAATTTGGATCACTTTGGATGTACAGAACCATCCATATACATATAGTCACCTACATCACAAGATCAACTATGTGGGAAGTTTGGAAATGTGATTTTATCAAGAATGAAAATATAGAATAATCACCAAAATGATTCGTCTATATGGATCTTCACTTAAAATATTTAGTACATTTGGATTCATAGATTTAGATATACGAAGCATTTAGATATATAAAATCCTAAAATAGCCTATATAATAGAATTCAGCAATGTGAATTTGTATTTGTCACTAAAATAAGTTACACTGATCTAGAAAACTCCAAAATATTCTCAAAGTAACTCAGAACCTCTCTAATAGACTTCCATCCCCTCTCAACCACTTCAACACTTCTCAAAAATATTGTAGACAATGATCCTTCATCCACCAACACAATTATTTTGATTCCTTTGATTATCTCCTTATTAATCATTATTATTAATTAATTTCACTTTATTTTGAATATTTTCACTATTTATTCAAGAAAGAAACCGTATAGTCCCTTTTCCATATATCAAGGAAGAATAAAAACAATCTTGTGCAATTTCATGTATTCTTTATCAATAATGACATAAAAATTACTCTCATTAATATGTAACTATCCTCCATGATTCATCATCAAATACACTAAAAACATATTGAACTATTGAAAAAAAATTGAATACTTACTTGGGTAAAAAATACCCTCCTTTGAATTTGTTGTCAACACTAGTTCTGAATATAAATATATCTATTTGGAAGGATTATCTCTTTATCCCCTCATTGAAAATTAAATGAAAAGTTCAATGTGAGGGACATATCAATGTTTTTTTACTTTTAAATCCACTCTCATTATCTTACTTCTTTTCCCAAGAGAAGGGTGATACCACATGGTTCTATTAGGAATGAGAATTTAATTTGTACAAACTCTATCTAAGTGGGAAAAAATTATATAAAACAAGATATATATAAACAAGGTGTTATATTTTGTATATAAACTACCATGCATGTTATATCATGATAAAAAATTTCTTATTTCTCAATTAGGGGATGTATAAAATAGATTTATCAAGAAACATTTAATATTGAACACTTCAAGAAACACATCAAGATTTTGAAGTGAAAGAAATATAACTCTTCATTTTTCTCATTTTTTGAAAAAAAATCCTCCCTAGTATAGTCATTTAATATAATCATAACAGAAGGCTATAAGTGTGGTTTTAGTACCTCAACCTTCAATTTTTTTAAAACTATCTTAAAATTCCATGCTTTTAAGAAACAATAGATTGGAAGTTACCATCTCATATTAATCTTACAGAAGGGATGAAAACTTCTTCTTCCATTTTATATAAGTCATTAGACTCTATTAAGAACAATATCTTCATGTTTTCTAAAAGTAATACTCTAAAGTCTTTGCCATTTTTTTATACTGTGTAAAATATAGAAAATTTAACCTTTAGTTCCTCATAATTTGGAATAATTAAATAGATTGAGTAATGGATAAGGAGGGACCTTTTGGTGTTTAGGATGAGAGATTCTTCTCATCCTCTACCATTATTTTCCTCTAATCTCGGCCTGATAATATTTATTTAGACTCTTTCCATAAAATTCTTCTTTACGTGGAATATCTTTTTTCACATTAGTATTTATAATCTTTAAGTTTCTAGTTGTGGATAAATTCTCATCAATTTTCTACACTCCTTCTGAATACACTTTCATTCCTTTACCCTCATCAATCTTTTTAGCTTCTTCCAATCATTTATTCAATTTCAATTGATCTGGACAAATAAATAGAAAATATTTCTTGACATTCTTATTATTCCCAGAATCTTCACATGAATTACCAATATTTTTATTTTCAAACCTATTACCTTTCATATTATTGGAAACTTATACATATAATCTTTCCATTCTTACCTTAGTCTTGTGACCTGCCAAAATATATCTTCCATAAGCTTCATCCGGAATTTGGAATTTTCTTTATGCAGATAGTTGTAGTGTAGAGCTATTCACGGGTCATTTTATAAAATATTTTTCCTCAGATGCTCACTGAAACTCACCCTTGTGTATTTATTCTTTCTAGGTAAATATATACTGAACTGGAAATAATGGGATTTGGGTCCTTGTTTACCACAAAACTATCAAAACCCTTGAATATTTTTTTTAAAATTAGTTCCAAATCAATCTAGATTTGTGTTATTGTTTTACTATTGAAAACTATTACTCAATTTTATTAGGGGGTGTTACCTCATTTTCATATTCTTCCATTCCTTTGATGTGTAATATTTTCTCTCAGTTCTCTTGGACCAACCTTGTACAAGGTTTTTTTTATACTTTCACTACCAGTTATAAAAAATATATCTTGATAATTAAAAGTTTTAAATTCTACCTAAGAGTTTGAACTCTTCACCTCACTAGCTTGAGAATATTATCCATCAAATTACACTAATTTATTAAATTCCTCTCTATCCTTATTCAACTCATGTTGAAATGTGACACATATGAATTCTGTTTCAAAATACTCTTCTATTTATTTACCCATCTTCACTTCAAGATCACTCGCCATCTTTTCAAGATCAAGATACACCAATTTATGCTACGTGATATCATCAATATATGCTTCTTTGTTATTTATTTGTTCTTCCTTCTTAGTAGCCACCATTTTATTTTATTTTGTGAGATCTTTCTTTTCTTTCTTTAGGTTTTAAATCATTCCTATATAGAATTCTAATTTGTATTTCATCTCTTGTTCATGTTATATCCTTTATTCTCTGTCATCAAAACCACTTGATGAATCATATCCATTATTTAGATGAGAAAATAATCCACCATTAATATATACAAAACAACCTGATGATGAATATTTATTTTCTACTTTTTCAATAAATTACTATTCTTACTAATGAAATGTTTCTTCTTCTTCTTAACTCATTTGTGTTTGTGAGGTCTCCCATCATCTAATTATGATTCTAATTTTTCAAAATTCTTCCTTGGAATATTTTTGGAAAAAATTCCAGAGTCACCACACTTATAACACATTAGTGGTTTCTTACTTTTAACCTTCCACTTTTCCTTTCTAAATCATTTTTATATGAGAAACAATTTTATTCAATTATTAATCACACTCATCTCTATATAAATCACCTAGTGTAGTAATCCTTTCTTATTTACCTTTTCATTTTTTCATTGATTAAATAGCCATCTCAAAATTTTCATTCTTCTTGAAAGTTGTAATTTTCCTCATATCATAAACTATGAGAATTATTTTGTTTATCAAGAGAGAAATCCTCTCATTATTTCAAGGATAATTTTTTTGACTCAAAAAAATGATCTGAAAAATTTCTCATCAAATTTTTATCAATGATGAAATCTTTAAGATTCACAAAAAACCCCCATATTTTTCTTATAATCTCATTAAACATTGTAAATTAGTCATCGATAGCCTCATCACCAGCCATATTTATGTCTTCAAATAAGATCCTATATATTTTAATCTTGTCTTATTTGACATTGACATTACCTCCATCACTACTTTTATACTTCCCCCAGATTTCATATACAATTTAAAGACCCATGAAATTGGTATATACCTTTTCTTAAAAACATAAATATTTCATTTTGATCCTTACTATATAAATATATATTTATTTTATCAGATTGATTAATTGTACCACTATTATCAATGGGTAGAAAACCCACTGTTTTAGCATCTCTCACTTCAAAATCGAGTGATATAAGATATGGTAGAATCTTATTCCTCCAATTATGATAATTATTCCCATCGAATTCAGGACTCCTCATCTATTGATAGATTAAATATTATCCAACTCTAATAATTAATCTATGAACATTAGAGGTAAAATTATCTTATACCAATTATAATTCCTTTGTCCAGATGGACCACTAATATGGGGGAGGGTAAAACAATGGTATCTTTTGATGAATTCTTTTACTTTCTAATTCAACCTCTTGAACTTGTTAAGGTTTTCAATCCACTAAATATTATCTATCAATAATAATTCATATGTAGTGGTAATATAATATTGATAATAGTACTATATTTACATGGTTTGGTATAAAATATTACTCCTTTATACATTAGTTTTACCCCCCTACATAGATTATCCATTATAAAACAAGTTGTTATAACCACAGACAATCCCAGTATGATCAAAACAAAAGTCCCAATGTGTTCTTCCACTTCCATAATCCACTAGAAGATACAATTAGATTATATATTGAGGATATAGTACATGAATATCTTATCTGTAAGCAGGTTTCTTTTTCACCAATTGGGAATATAATATTTATCCATGAGTAGATGGATTAGAAGGTATACACATTACATCCTCATGATATTTAACACTACTAGTATTGTGACACCTTTAAGATCTGGTGAGAACTGGATTTTCCTCATATTTTTTGATCATTGAGATTTTTATCCTTCAAGGACACTTATCTATGTATTAAAATATTATCTTTATAATAATGGATGTATCAAAATCTCAAAAATATCTTCATAATTTTCATGTGAGTTCTCAATTCTCACATGTTTCTTTCCTTCTATACCTGCACTATATTTGTATTCAACAAATTTTCATGAATATCATATTTAAAGTTTTCATAGTCCCTATTTCCATATTGGATTTATGGAAACCCTGTGATCTTTGGTAGAAAGATTATATCATTTGAATCAGTCAATAGATCATTTGAACTCTTCTGAATTCCTATTCAAATCTTTATTTAAATATCCTAAATAGATAGTCTTTATTCTTCCATGATATTAAATATCATGATCTCATCCAAAACTCAAATATTTCTTCAGTTAAATACCTAAAGTAATTAGGATATTAATTATTTAATACAATATTAAATATTCACATACTCTACTTCTCCTTTAATTCTAATTATAAATTCTTCAAATCTCACTTATTTAATATCATCAAGGATATCTACATGCATGACCTCGTGAATATATAACATGTTGGACATCCATTTTTTTAAAACATTGAATTCTGAAAACCTCACTCAATGTGTAGGGATAATTTCTTATGTGAATCCTATATGTGGCTTGAATTCCCTTACATGGTTTCTTTTTTCTCTATATCTACATTTTCATATGTATATTCTCAAACATTGTTAGATCTACTACATGGTAATTTCAACTATGTGATTCTATAAAAAACACCTACATAGAATATTTACCTATTTAATTCACCTATATGGATTTTCACTCCTCATTCATGGTAAATTTTTTTATATATATTCATATATGTGAAACATTTCTATATGAGAAATCCAAAATTATCCTACATAGTAGAAATAAATTATGTGAATTTGGATTTGTCGCTAAAATTAGTTACTTGGATATGAAAATTATAGGATTCTCTAAAATTAACTCAAAATTTCTTCATCCAAATTCCATCCCTTCTCATCCACTTAAAAACTTCTCAAAAATTTTGTAGACTATTCTCTTTCACCCCCATAACATTTATTATTATTCCTTTTATGATCAACTTATCAATAGTAATAACTAATGGATTCCACAATTGTCTTGAATATTTTCAATATCTCTTCAAGCGATCATCCTCATAGTTTTTTTTTCATAAGTCATAGCATAATGTCAATAAAAATGTGTACTTACATGGATTCATTATCAATCATGACATCCAATTCCTTTTCATGAATCCATAACAATCCTTTAAGAGTCATTATAAACTCCACTAAGCACTTATTAAACCATTGAAAATAAATTAAATACTTAATTGGGAAAAATAAATATATTTTTAACACTCTTTCAATTGTAACCATAATGAATAATAAAATTGATTAATTTTAGACACCGATGTAAAAGTAACTTCCTCATTTTTTCCTTCATTTTTTTATACATTTTGTCATGACCCAACCTAATGGGGCTCGAACCGTGACTACCCCAAGCTCATCCTCAATAGGCCATGGGATGGAGACCAACATCGAGTAAGCATACCACGCACATGGAAGGCATTATCCTAATATACATGTACACATTCACACATCTCAATTCCCAAAAAATTCTTAAATCTAAAACAATTGAAACTAATTCATGAATACATTTATGATCCCTCAATTAGAGTATGATAGTAAAGTGTTGAAATAAATAAAGAGGTCCAAATACAAGTCCGACCAAAAAATGCATACAGTCTGACCTTCTCTAAGGGTGAGTACTACAATCAAATGAAACCACCTAAAAAACACCTTGGTCTGTCAAGATCAAGATATTATCTACTAACTCTCTGTCCTCCAACGAAACCATCAAATGGGTCATCATCTGCATAAGACATGACATGTGTGGGAAGATCCCATGCAGGGGTGAGTATAACAATAACCATTAAAACACACTGAAAATACTAAACTTGAAGATCAATAATATTCATCTCATAAAAATGATATAACAATTAATTCATAATAAGAAAACCCCCAAATATAAACATGAAGTGCATTTCACCTCCAAGCGGTAACAACCAACCTAACAACCACAAGATTCTCCTTGAAGAAATTCTTATTCTTTTATAATATACTCCATGATGCATGATATCACATGAGACACTCATCCAAGAGGTCTTGATCATTTCTACCCACCCAAAAAAATATCATTGGTCTTAAAATACCTGATACTCAGATAGAGGATCACAGTCATGACCATTGGGGGACACCCCAAACCCAATCTGGATCAAACCTCTATGTAGGGGATCATAACCCAATGATACAACAAACTCTACTAAAATTGACTACTAGATGTAGGATCAACACCCTGCTCAAGGAGTTTATTATGTTTTCAAAAACCCCACCTAGGATATAAAATGATAGAGGATAACACTCTAGTCTCATAGAAGGACAATACAAACTCTATCTGAGACTCATCCTCTAGAGAGTATCCCAATCTAGATATGTGGACATAATGCCACATTGTAACCTCAAGAGTATAGATCAAGGGAACATTTTCAACCGATACTAGTCTAGATTAAATAAACGAAGGGATCCAAACACCCTCAAAGGGGGTACTCATCATGTATATGAGGGAACACAACATTTCCAACCAACAACTAATCTAACCATGTGGTTTTCCTCACATGGAATGTAAATATACATTTGAAAATCATGTGGGAAGAGTACACAACATGTATAAATCTCCTAGAACTATGATCTCGACATCTGGTCATGTGCATGTACACCAAACAGTGTCCTTATACTCTATCCATGTTCATGTACTCTATATGTATTCGTGTACTTCAGTCATTCCCATGACCATGTAACCTCCAAGTTACATGTCGATACAACAAGAACATTTCCCATGGAGTGTGATATTTAACTCTCTATAGAAACGGTAGCACTGCAACTAGGGGTCCCACATGGCATGTAACGTTGGATTACATGCCATGTAACCCTATATTTTTTGGATCTGTTGGTTTCCACTGTTGTTTTATCCTATGGGTCACCATTGCTATCTAACTCATTGTAAAATGTATATTTGGGGTCATCTGACCTTCCCATCACTATAAATTGGTATTCAGGACTTAGAATATACTTAGGAAACTCCCACATGCACTATCTATAGTCACACCATCAAAATCGGGATGAACAGTAATCTCCAATATGTTTCAATATACCTATGATCTTCCTCCATCTTCATTACACCTCAATCACAAACTTCACCCATGGTATTGATCCTTTTTTCAAAAAATGATCATGAAATGGTCAAATACCTTGTAAATGTAAAACCACAAGATAATGAATTTATTTTGATGAACATGTGATGAACGAGGGGGAGAAAACCATAAGCCATAATATGTGAGGAATGAACCCTATACTTTTTCTTTTGGCCTCAATACATGTCTTATTTTTAGAAAATTTAATTGGTGATACACAAGAAATAAAATAAATTTATCAAGTAATTTTACAGTCACTGTGGGAATCAATTCCTTTTCATGGAATTGATCCATGTCTGACCAGGATAAAAGAATAGGATTGAATTCCACAAATAAAAAATCCCACCTATATTTTGGATAAATCACTAACAAATAACATATTTGTGTATCCATATTTCACATTATCCATGAACTCTTATGGTGTGATGATCCTCGATCTAGTCTCGATTTGATGTCATTCACCAAGATCTCCTCTAATAATGTATCTAACAGCTCCTCTCAAATTGAAGGGTTATACAGATAACCCTGGAATTTGGACATGATTTAATATATATATATATATATATATATGGTACCAATAATGTTTAGGTTTTTAATTTTATAATTAAATAAATATATTTTAATTTAATTAATTATTCTCCCAAGAAGGCGCTTAAGCCTAACACCCAGTGTTGGTATAGGTTATATCACACTATTTCATCTGATTTTTGAGGCATGAAATGGGTTTCAATCATAGAACTACCACTTTCACATTTCCCAAAAACTCCCAATGTTTCCCCCATCTATAGCTGCGTACAGACCTACTTTCCAAAGGTCTACGGTCATCTAAGTATTTAGGCTCAATGATTCTTAGGGACTCGGATTGGTTGAGAGGATGTGAGGTTGGGCTCAATGTACCATTTTGGTGGGAATTGTTACCTACTCTGGGACTCTCTTATATATTTACAATATTTTCATGAAATACATCCCAGACCTCGATACAATTCTGGTTACCCCAGTGTCAATGGATTGACTACGAATATGTATCAGTAGTGGAAATCGCATGTATATCAAGGATTCTCTATCACCCTATTATTTAAATATGATTCTTTCGGTAATGACCATGTTTGAGTGCTTTGGATTTTATTGATGTCCAGTGATATGTTTGGTGTCCTGGGGATGGGATTTTACCTCTACAAGGTGTCCTGCGTATCCCATGAAAATATAAATCAAAACCCATGTTGCTTATTTGACATAATTTATGGTCATTTAACTGGACCCATCCATTCAATTTAACATCACATGGTGAGGATGTGTATATTGGGCTCGGGCCTCAATGAGGCATCCTACATATCTTGATTAATGTGGGAATTAGATTCCACATAGTTCTTGTGATGATAATTTGTTTCCTGAGAGGTATGACAGTATAAACACTATGTGGGACTTATGCATATGAGACTGCCCTGGATTGCTTCTTCTAGAATGTAGCCCTATGAGCATAGATGGGATGTAATCAGACTTACATCCTGCTGGCGGTTCCATTATTTGGTAATTCTCAACATGCTATTAGTACGATCATTACTGGTATTTAAGACCATGTGAGCCATGCTCTGTGTGAGAAACAATTGATAATAATGGATTGGATAGATTACATGAGAGAGTATCCGTATGAAACTTAAATATTAAAGTTTTCTTTTGAACGGAACGATCACCTATCTCATGGAGGATATGTTATATATCTTGTCCCATAGGAAGAATTCATATGTATCCCAGATATGGTGGAAATTAGAGTCTTCATAGTTCAGTTCATCCCAAACCTGCTGATGGGTTTGAGGTACTTGAGGTCATGATCAGAGATTAAACTTATAATGATGCACGTGTATGTGTCCTCTTCTCATCCATTGATATAGTAGGAATAATGATAGACTTATCAGAGTATTTAATCCCTTAATTTAGGAATAGTTGTAATGTGAATGGACTTACAACAAAGTGGATTCCCATTGGAACTCGGGCCATAGGAAGGCTTCCTACATATCCTGATTATTTCGAAAATCTGAGTTATCATAGTTTAGTTACCCCCCACCCCATTTATGGGTTAAGGTTGATGATTGCACTTGAGGGATTCATTATTGTCTCTGAGATTTATAGAATACAGGGGTCTTACTCCGAAATGGATTCTCATTGATGAGGGACATGTTATATAATGTCGGAAATTAGGGTTTACACGCCAAGGCTACCTATTGACATACCGATATCATGTTGTTGGCCAGTATTTACATTGTAAAGTTTCCCATTGACATACTCATACTAGGTTGTTGATTGGGTCTTGCATTCCGAGGTCTCCTAATTGTAAGGGCTTACACTCTAAGGCTTCTTGATGACATACTCATGTTATGCCATTGATCAGGGCTTACACTTTGAGGTCTTCCAGTTGGTATAATCATTCTTCGTCTTGTAACATATTAAATAAAGGTATTAATGACCATGATGGTCTATCTAAGAGCATAATATTGGTTAGGTAACATTATCATGCGATCCAATCTTATCAAGAATAGTTCCCTTATAAAAGGGGTATGTGGATGATGATTTCTGGTTGGCGGTATAAGTAGGTATGTCAGAAAAAGTGGAAATGTCATAAGGGATTTTCCTGACATGTCTTGTCTATCTACTGTGAAATTATTTATTGTATTCCCGATATGTTGGGTAACCAATCCAACTTGGATGACATATCCAAGAGTTTATTCTTAATCAATTGGAATGCCTTGTATTCCTTCAAATGAGTGAAGCATCATGTCCAAGATGTTTCGCATGACCGAAGTAGGCTTGTCGGTGGTCTCCCAAATGATAAAATAACTTGTATCAGATGACTTCTATTGAGTGAAGATGACATGTCTGGGGTCTTGTTCATGATCAACTTACTTGTCTTAGATGTATTTGCCTGAGTGAATCAGACATGTCCTGGGTCTTGCGCATGATCAAAGAACACATGGTTATGCTTTATCACATGATCAACCAGAACTGTCTTTGAACTATTGCATATTAATGTGGATGTGCCCATGGAAAATCTTATGATCATTCTAAAATGTCAATGACTCATTCGCATGATCAAAGTGTATTGTTTGGGATTTCTTCCCATGATCAAGGTGGGAAACTCAGAGGTGCTTCACCTAATTGAAATGAATTTTCATAGAAAGGTCGAGAAGGTTGTTTTCTGATTGCATTTCCTTATCCCTAGGTTGTCACATGACAATAGAGACATGTTAATGGGTTTTCATGAGGCCAGTCCAGCTTTTTCCAAGGATTGTATTTAGATCAACATGGAATATCCAATGTTTCCCAAGGACATAATGAGACCATCAAAAGGTCTCTTGATCATGTGTCCTTAAAACATTCACTCAATACTGTCTCTTGGATACATTTAGGGTCTTGTGTTTGTTTTAATACCACAAGTACATATCCATAAAGGATCACTCCTTAAGTCCATCTAGACAATATGTTACTAGGTAAAAGGATTCATGGTTGTAGAAGAGTATTCCCATGGTATTTCTAATGGGTTGAGGCCATAAAAATTTTGGAGGGTGCTCACATGGTGGAACCCCAAGAAGGTCTGAAGATATTATGACATAATAGAGATGTTGCAATGGTTACTACCATTTTGTGCGTGTTGGCCTATTGGTGCCCCTTTCATGGGTGGGGTGCGTCTTGTACAAAGAGGGTGCATGACATATAGGCTACAAATTTTGAAGCCATTATTACAAGACTGAGAATGGGTTTATCTCAAGACCCAAGGTGTATCATCTTTGCCTATAAAAATCATTATTACCCGATCATCATATGAGCTTGTGATCTACAAAGGATCACACGAGGGGTTCACAGTCGTTGAAATACTAGTGACATCTTTGGAACATGTCTTCACCTTGGCTATATGATCAAAGGATGATCATGCAACAACCTCAAATCCATTTTGTGACAATTCATGAACCATAAAAACCCAAGTTAGTTCATATGGAAAATGCATTAGAGGTAGAAAGGGTCCACTGTCACTAAAATGATTTTTCCATCATTGGGGTTTGTATTTAGTTTAGCCGAATGATCAAAGGATGATCTTTTAATGGAATCATATCCCTTATGTGTCTCCACATGTTCCAAATAAATCAAATTTAAATCAGATTAAAATATTTTGAAGGTGTAGGGGTTCACAATCCCTGAAATGATTGTGATGTCTCATCGATTATCCTAGATTCGATCGCATGTTCAAAGGATGGTCATGCGACATTTGGGAGTGTTGTCGAGGGCTCTCATGAAATCTAATAGTTCCCTTGATCGGATCTCATAGAGGCTTTGTTTGGTTTTCATAGAGTCACATAGAAACTAGTGATTGTGGTGATGAAGAGCATCAAGTGATCATGCGACTGTCTTTCAGTCACCATGTCAAACTAGCATTATGTGAGGGCGATGAATGAGGGGGAGGTTGAATATGGAGGTCCCTCACTATGAGGGATTAGTCAAGTTTGAATTTTTGAGTCATAAGATTGGTTTGGTTCGAACTCGTGATCAGTATCGTTGATACGGACGGTTGGGATCAGCAGACAGAATGATCGGACGCCACAGAATTGATCTACGTGGAAAAATCTCATCCCACATAGTAATCTTGCACCTTCTTATATATGATATATAATCCATTTTTTTCTTCCATGGTTCGATCTGGAAATGGGGTTGATACCCTTAGCATATGGATCACTTCTATCCAGTGGACGTCAGCCCACCGAGCTAATGGCTCTACTAGTACACTTCAAGCCCTATACACGGGCTTGGATTCCACTTTTGGGAGATATTCTTGTTTTCTGGACTGCTGGATAGCCTCAGCTGACACCCACTAGGTGTGGTCGATCACTAGTCTCACATGGGCCTATGGTCAAATTGTACTTGATGGCTAGTGTACTGGACATAATATTTGGAAAAGGTTAGTAGCTAAGTGTGGTAATAAAAACCCATAACTACTAGTAATGAAATTCTAAGTAGAATATAATATTCCTAAATCAATCTCCTCAAATCCAAAGCCCTTATGTAGGACATTTCCAAGTATTAATGAACAGTTCTTGAATCGTCCATGGTAAAGTGTGAAATGAACAAATATTGGTGATAAAAAAAATCCCCCCCTAGAATGAGATTCAAAGGAACTAAAAGAATCTAATTCGAAGGTAAACATAGATCAATTTTTTGTATATATGAATTCCTCTAGATCAATGATACTCGATATCCTAAGAATCCATGTCCCGATTATGTCTGAGGAACTCTCACGTGTTATGAATATGTCACATCTGGTCACAACTACGCGAATAAATCCAATATACAGAGCATCTTTGGCTCGGGGCATGGATACCCTGAAATTGGAATGTATATGTATTTCATATTGGAATAAGGATTGGGTGGGAAGGAACTTGTGGCTAGATCCAAATTAAATTACTTAGATGTCTCTATGAATCTCATGAGGATGGTAATCAACCCACACATAGTTATTAAATCTTCCAATATGTAGATCAAACTCTTTCATAGGATACATATGTTCATAAATTAATAAATCTATGATGAATGTCATTACGTAGATCTAGCTCATACATAGGATGGTAAATATCACTATTTTTTTATGAGATACCGGGTAAAGATCCATATCTCTATGGAGATGTTGGTCATATCACCCATGATTCTCTTCCTTTTTGTATAATACCAAACAAATATGATTTCTTGGATTTATGTTCTTGACTTCCAATAGGTTTCTCTTCAAGAAAAGTTCAAAAATTCCCACTAAAATTAAATCCTTCATTGATTCACCTGCACTAGTAGTTTTGAGATCATCTAATTTACAAAGGCAGTTTGGACATGGTATCCTTTCTAAATTCTCTAACATATACTTAAGTCAAGGGACTTAGTGAGAATAGCTTGATTTTGGCTAATTCTATATACTGGGCCCCATAAGATTTGCTTCTCTTTCTTTATTTTCCCTAACTTTTTCCTAAGATTCATATGGAGGAAGACTTAGTGGGCATGGATTTTTTTTTGCTCAATCCACCTTCTTATAGGATTGGGTCCTATAAAGGTTCTATGACCCTTTTATTTTATAGTTTCTCAATATTTCCTGAATCACAAAAAGTTCATGTCCAGTAAGTGGAAACTTGAATCTTTCCAAGGATTACCTTATTAGGTTTTCATATTGGTGAGTATCATGTGTCTTTCTGTTTTAAGGTCATAAAAGATATACCGTCACTATGTTGTATTTTATGTTCTTTATGTTGGGACCTTTGGTGCATGTAGTTTAAGGTCTTCCATCTCGGAACTTTAGGAAATATGGGTTTGGAATACCATAGATGAAAACAAAAATATATGGGGTGATGAGTTATACCATGTTTCTTCTAGGGCTAATGAGGATTGGGATTCCATTCATGTAAGAAGTATATGACTTTATTTAACAGGTTAAATCCTTTATGCATTGATATCATTGAAAAATGCAGCAGATATTCACCCATTTTCAAGGGATATGGATGATTTATGGAAGGAAATATATCTGATGGGGAAATACAATGGATACTAGGCTCACCTAGATAGTTGGAGTGTTGGTGATGTAAATCATAACCCTAAATCTTGAGTCTACGAATATGGGATGGGGTAGAAATTCCAGGTATGTCCTATAACATTTAGAGATTTTTTGTTCCACCTCAGTGTGGTTGGGGATCATAAGGATTAGATTCTCCTTTTTCAAAGGATAGCATGCCTTCATTTGGCGGGTTAAATTCCATATGCATCGATATCATGTACAGGAAAAGTTGATCTCCACTTATTTCCAAGGGTCGTGAAAGATTTTCTAAGACTCAAACATCTTGATAATGAAGTTCGTTATGGAAGGAAAGCTATCTAAGAGGGGACCTAGAACCATAGATAAATCCAACTCTTATGTTATGAAGCTAGATCTATACATCCTACAGTTTTGAATCACATGGTGTGGGCCATCAAATGTTTAGGAATTAAGTGTCGCATTCCGGCCTTGAGAAAATGTACGAAATATGGTGATGCATTGTCGTGGATGTGAGATCTTCTTGAATATTTTGGTTTGGAGATTTTAAGTCATAGTCCAAAGTGAGAAGGTTAAGAAATAGGTATGGGGTAGTTAAACCAAGGATATCTTAAAACACTATCGGGTGATCAGTTCTACTGTAATGAATCCAGGCTCACAAGAATCATAAATTCTGTTATGTTGGACCAAGATTTCACTGGTTGGTGGGTCTAAATCCCTTTTTCATCAATAGAAGGGTTGAACCGAGAGATCCATTTTCTTCTTCATGGGAAATGAAAGGTTTGTAATGAACCAAGACACTTTAAATAATGAAGTGTGATTTATGGAAAATGTAAAATCCAATAATATTTTGAGCGTCGTAAATGTTTTCCCCCACCTAAAGAACATAATATCACCATGAATAAATTTGTAAAATCATTTATCTAACTTTTTTTGGACTAGGGGGTCTAGCGAGCATAGAATGGATTTTACTATGAATTTATATTTGATCCTATAAGCTTTATTCCATTTTATTTTCACCTTAATATTTTCCTAAACTCTAGGGATGAAGAGTTTAGCGAGGGAAGACTTGAATTTTTCTTACACCGACCTTTATGGGTTTTCAACCTAACACGTTTTTCATCTCTTTCACTCAAAATTTAATGTCTTGCAATTTCGGACATTATATTCTAGAATTTATGTTCATATATATTTGACCAAAATTCAAGAATTTTAATGCCATAACTCACGTGGACCAAATATGAGAGATGTTACACAAGAGCCTAATTAGGATACCCAGGGTCTAGACTACTCCAACATCCTTTTGAGCGAGAGGTGGAAATGTTTTAAATCACATATCAAGTTCCTTAGTTCATGAGAAATGATATGGGAAAATCATACTTTGTATGTCCCATTACACCCTATGATGTTCGGTTCTTCCTCAGTGATGTCAGGCTCATGAGAATCAAGAGGCCCTTTATATTGCACCAAGATTTCTATAGTTGGTGGGTCTAAGGACCATTTTCATCAATATCATGGCCAACCAATATATCTATTTTTTTATTTATTAAGGTAAATTAAAGGATTTTGGAAACTCAATTCATATAAGACGTGGAGTGTAGCACATGGATTAGAGTGATTTTAATAGATTTTTGAAGCACCTCGTACTCTAGTTGACTGATGTAAGTCTCTTGTGGTCCTTTGATGAGGAATGTAATATGGGATATGGTATGAAAATTTTATTTTCATGTATTGGGTATTTTCTTGACTATGTGATGTTTAACGACATGTGGTGAGTTCGTACTTCCATCCAGTTTAATGTCATACAGTAAGGATGTACTTCATTGCAGTTTTAATGTCATGTGATAAGGATTCACTTCCATAATGTTTATCATCATTTGGTAAGTACTTACATCCATGTAGTTTAATCTCATGTGGAAAGGATAGAAATCCATACAGTTTAACATCATCTAGTAAGGACGTACTTCCATGTAGTTTAACGTCATGCGGAAAGTACCTCGGAACCTACGTCAAAGTGTTGAAATATTGCAGTTGGGCCCAAATATTAATACTTGGGAATCACTACGTATCTCATGAGGATGAGTGTCAATCCACACATAGTTCTTGAATGGAAAATACTCTATTATGCTCTGACCCATATATAGAGGTGGGCATTATTTCCATTGATCATTGCAACTGGGCCTTGGATTGGAAATATAGGCATCACTAGGTATCTGGTGAGGGAAGGAATCAATATACACATAGTTCTTGATGTTTTATGTAGTTTAACGCCATTTAGTGAGGATGAAGGTGAACTAATGTGAATAAATGGAATTGTTTTGTTTTTTCCCAAATTTGGGGGCATGGGTGTCACTATGTGTCCCATGAGAATGATAATCAAACCACATGTAGTTCTCGAACGATAAAATCTCTCTTCATTGGTCTAGACCATATGGAGAAGTGGGAATTATTTCTATAGATAGTTTTAGTCAGGATTAGGGTTATAGGTCTATGTTTCACTATGTGTCCTTAAATTATATGAATCAAGACACAGTTAGTTCTTCAATGGGACTGTTCATTTTAGTGTCATATGGAAATATTGAATATGGACCAATGTGAAAAGTGGTAATGTTATGGTTGGGACTAAGGATGAATGTTCATCCATCACTATGTATCTCATAAAAGTTAGAATCAATACACACATAGTTCTAGAAATTCCATACAGTTTAATTTCATGTGGTAAGGACGTAGGTGAACCATCCTGGATTTATGGGGACATTGTGGTTGGTCCCAAGAGTGGAAGTCTAGGCTTCACTAAATATCTCATTGAAAATGATAATGAAAAACATGTAGTTCTGTAGAGTAATCTAGTTTAATCTATTTCAGTGAGGAATGGAGCCAATTGAGGCTAAAACACCTTTTTCATGTGTGGAATCCTTTTTCATAATTCATATTCCCATATGAGCCATGTTTTGGGACCATGTTGGATGGAGAATGATGTTTGAAGAGTTTACTTTTGTAGAGTGTTGCCTTTTTTTGTCAAAGATGATGAATCAATTCAACTTGTAAAAGACTTGGAAACCATGATGATGATTTTCTTATTTGTATTTCACAAATATCATAAGTCTGGATAACATGTAATGAAATCCTTATGATGGATAGGTGGAGTAAATAAATTTTTTTGGAAAAGGAAAGAAAATGGAGGGCAAATCAAAAGTGGGGCGCAAGTGTGGCATGCAATTATATGTGGTGCGCAAGTTTACGTTGTGTGCAAGTCATATTTCAAGATCAACACATCAAAATATGACAAAGCAAAGAAAGTGGCGTGCAATATAATGATTGGTGTGAAATTTTGTCACACAAGTATATGAGGAGCGCAAGTGTATGGGTGCACATGTCATATTTCGACATTAGCTTCTCAAAATATGAAAAAGGAAAGAAAGTGGTGCGATAGTGAAGGAGCGGTGCGCAAGTGATAGAGAGGCACTCAAGTTATGGAGCAGAGCACAAGTGATGGAGCGGAACACAAGTAGGAATGGCATGAAAGTTTATGTGGAGCACAAGTCAACAGAATTCCAATAAATAGGCGAATACATTCCTCATTTTCCAATGCTCATCACTTAAGTGAAAATTTGAGCTCTGAGAACGCAATTACTATAATGTGGAACACAAGCTGATGTATCATGCAAGTCAGGAGTTATTTATAAGGCACAAAAGTTGGGAGGCATGCAAGTAGATTTGTGCGCAAGCAGACGTGGTGTGCAAGTTGTAAGAGGCACTCAAGCAAGGATTTGTGTTCAAGAAGTGAGCTATGTATAAGACAAAGGTGGATCACAATTTTTGAGTTGTGAACAATAGTGGCATGAAAGTTGTTAGTGGTTCCCAAGATAGGTAAGCATGCAAGTTGAGTGGCATGCAAGCAGGTGGCATGCAAGCAGGGAGGCACGCAAGTAGGGAGTGGCGCACAAGTTGTTTCCACGAGGAGAATCTTACCAACTTCTCGGTAGGAAATTGAAGAGTTGTTTTGAAAGATTTGAGTTGTGAAAGTTCATTAATAATCACATAATCATTAAATTACCCTATTTTTTCTAAGATGGAGCACACACACTATTGGATTGTTTATAAAGTGCTACAGGAGTGTAATGGAATATCCAACTCATTGTATTTCACATCAAATGATTGTTTTCTAGTGGATTGTGTGGTACTGGATTTTTTCCATACCATACCAAGGATGTAGCTACTCTTGTTGAGTAGTGAACCTTGTAAATATTGTGTTCATGTGGTTTTTTGTGTTCATCAGGGAAGAAAATCTTTAACACGAGGCAAAGGTAGTTTCAAGAAAACATAAAAAAATTGACATCACTGATTCACCCCTCCCCCTCCCAATGATACGTGGATCTTGACTGGGAACTAAAATTGGTTTCAGAGGGATATTACCTTCAATTGTTCTTTGCTAAAGTTTTGAAGAGAAGTTGTGATGGAAAATCTGAATTGCATGACCAGTATGGGGATTTTGATATTTTATGAAAAGAATTATCATATCTGTAAATATAGAATGATGACTTATCTTATGTCTCTTGGGTATGAAGTTCATAAAACTACAACTGATTAATTTCCTCCTATTTATGACAAGATTCTATTACACCTGCCAATAAGAAGAATCTTGAGAATTATGGAAGAAATAAAAATTCATTACTCTCATATCATTTTGAGAGTGAGTTTTTATGAGTGAAAGTTGTCACTACAACTAAATAAATATGGGATAAGTTGAAGAACATCTATTAAGGAAATAAAAAAGTGAATAAAGAAAAACTACAAATCTGGAGGCTAAAGTATGATAAGTTGAAAATGGGAGAGTCTGAATCTGTTGGGGGCTTATTTTCCAGGGTAAATGAAATTATCAGTACAACCAAAT
Organism: Viscum album; assembly: GCA_963277665.1. NCBI lineage: Eukaryota > Viridiplantae > Streptophyta > Magnoliopsida > Santalales > Viscaceae > Viscum > Viscum album. The sequence goes on along the minus strand of OY728155.1, from coordinate 1,389,841,518 downwards.
GTCTTAGTAAAAATTTGTAAGATTCTATAGTTGTTGAAAATATCTTGATAATTATGCTTGACAAGTTTGATGCTAAAGTTTCTTCATTAGAAGACATAGACCCTGAAACGTTATCTCTGGATGATTTTCATAGAACTCTCATTACTTATGAATTGATATTGGAGAAGACTATGAAGATAAAAACAAAATCTAATAAAGAAATTTCATTGAAGGATACAAAGAGAGAGAGAAGTCAAAGAAGACTCTTATTGAAGATGATTATGGTGAATCTAATTCTGAAGATGAGGTATGTAAAATTTTTTATGAAAGTTTATCCTTGTTTTCTAGGAATGTGAAAAGAGGTATATGGAAATACAATGGGAAACTTCCCTTGAAATGTTATGAGTGTGGAGTTGTTGGTCACTTTGTAGCTAACATTCCTTAAAAGAATAAATTATGAGATAGTGATGATGCTGATAGAATACCCAAAAGGTCATGGAAGAAACAAGATGACAAAGATAAATATTTTTCAAAGGGGAAGGATAAAAAGTTCTTCAAATCAAAAAGAAGAATATTTTTATCGAAAGATGAAGAAGAAGAAGATAGCGAAGCTAAATCCGAGAAATCATTTCCTGATAAAGCTAGAGAGAATAACTTTATTAAAGTTGTGAATAATGAAGATTATATGAGTAATAGTTCTGAAGATGAAGAAACTCAACTTGAATATCATCTGAAAGAAGAGTTGAAAAAATTTCTGAGAAAGATCATAAGGCTTGAGAAGGAAAACAAGATGATGATAAATTAAAATTCCCAATTAAATAATAAATAAGGTTTTCCTGATGAGAAAATCAAGACAAGGAAGTTAAGAAGAAATCTGAGAAGACTGGTGGGAAAGTAAAAAAATAGGTTCTAACCATTGAAAACTATTTGTGAAAGATGTGAACAACTTGTACATCTTAATAAGGGATGTCTTGCTTTTTTTAGCATAACAAAATGTTCTTAACCAATCTCAGAAGATGGAGGTGAAGAAAGAAAAGGAATAACAAACATCTCTAGTTGTTGAAACCTACTTGAAAGCTACAAAAGGATAACGTCAATGGATTTTTTATAGTGGGTGTTCTTCTTATATGAAAGGAGACTTAAAGTTTCTGAAAAATGTTAAATACTTAGATGAAGGAACAATTACATTTGGAAATGATGAGTCCTTGAGGATCAAAGGTGTTGGATCAACCATCATCAGGAAATAAAAAATTAAATATAGGAAAATGTTATATTTTTATGAGTTTAAACATAATATGAGGAGGGTTTCACAACTCTATGATGAGGGGAAAATAGTTATCTTCATAAAATATGGTATTTTTGTGAAAAGTGATATGATGGAAATGTAGTTATAAGAGGCCGACGTAAAAAAGGGAACTTGTTTTAATTTGGTGAAGTATAGAACTCTCGTTACATGGGAATAGTGGATGAAAAACAGTTATGGAATAAAATTCTGGGACATATGTGTTAGAGAAACATCTATAATTTATCAAAACGAGACATTGTCTGATACATTCTTCATTTATCAAGAAGAAGAGATTGGTGTTGCAATATTTATGAAAAAGGGAAGATTAAAAATTCTATTCATAATAGAGTTGAAATTCGTTCAAAACGACCCTTGGAACATATGCATTCTGATATTTGTGGATCAAAGAGAAAGAAATCAACAAATGGAGATAAGTACTTCATTACTTACATAGATGAATTTACTCTCATTACTTGTGTTATATACATGAGACATAAGTCAGATACTCTAAAATTGTTTAAGACTTTTAGGAGGAAAACAAATAATGAATGTGAGTATTCAGTGAATAAGTTGAGAAATGATAATGGTGGAGAGTATAATAATGAAGAGATTTAATTTTACCTTGAGAATCATGGAATTCGACATGAGATCAGTTCACCATACACACCTCAACAAAATGGGGTTTCTGGAAGGAATATTATAAGTATGGTTAAAATGAGGAGAACTATGTTACTTGAAAATGGTCTCTATCATTATTATTGGAGGCACACAATGAGTACTACAATGTATATTAAAAAATGATGGTTCTACAATCTACATTCAGATATGACTCTATATGAAATGTTTTATGAAAAAATCCAATTTTGAAACACTTAAGAGTTTTTGTGAGTCCATGAATCATAAAGAAAAGGGTGTAAACCTTGGAAAGTGTGAACAAAGAGGAGATGATGAGATTTTTCTTGGCTATTCTCTAGAAAGAATAGGATATAGATGTTTCAAAAAATAAACAGGAAGAATCGTCAATTCTTTTGATGTGAAAGTTATTGATAATGTTGAGATGGAAAAGCTGACTTTTGCTAATAAAGAAGTTGAGAAGGATAAGGAAAGTCTTGTTAACAATTCAGATAATGACAACAATAGTGGTAATCCTACTCAAGAAGAAGAATCAGAATTATCAATTTCAATTGATGAGGAAGAAATTCAAACAGCTCATCCTAAGATAAGGAAGAAAATAGAGGCTTAGAACATTATTAGTGATCAACATCAGAGGGTTCAAACAAGAATAACAAAAAATGTTGTTACACATACTTATATGTATTCAAAAGTGTAGCCTAGTGATTTGAATAAATCTTTTGAGCATCCAGAATGGATTTAGGAAATGAATGGAGAGCTTGATCAGATATAAACAAATGATACTTGGGAACTCATACCCAAGCCAGATGACAAAAATGTTATTGGTATAAAATGGGTTTTTTGGAACAAGCTAAATGAATATGGCGAAGTGATAAGGAACAATGAAGATTAGTGTGAAAAGGATACTCAGAAATTGAAGGTGTTGATTTTGAGGAAACCCTTTCTCTAGTGGATAGATTGGAAAAAATCAGAATATTTCTTGCAATTGTTGCAAAATAAGGTCATAAATTTTTTAAAATAGATGTAAAGTCCACATTTTTAAATGGAATTCTTGATGAAGAAGTTTTCATTAAATAAACTTGTGGATTTATGATCATGAAAGATGAAAGTTATGTTTGTAAGCTAAAGAAAGGCTTTTATGGGATAAAAAATGTCCAAGGGCATAGTATTCCAAGTTGGACACTTGCTTAAAGAAGATGAGTTTCAAGAAAGGAAGAGTTGACAATAATATTTACATCAAATAATTTCAGTAGTATTTCTTCATTTTAATTGATTATGTTGATGAAATTATCTTTATTGGAAATGATGAAAGATCTTGTAAAATATTTGATGAAAAGATGAAGATTTTGTTTGAGATGTCCATGCTTAGAGAAATGAAATACTTTCTTGGGTTAAAAATCTTAGAGAAGAGGAACCAAATTTTTCTTTCTCAAGATAATTTTTCTAAGGAACTTCTAAAGAAGATTGGAATGGAAAATTAGAAACCAGTTTCCATGCCAATTTCAGTGGGAACCATGTTTTCTAAAGATGTAGAAGGCAATAAAGTTGATCAGAAAGAGTTTCGAAAGCTGATTGAAAGTTTATTATATTTGACTGCCTCAAGGCCCGACATTGTCAATGTTTTTACCTTATGTAAAAGGTTTCAGAGTTCTCCTAAAGAATAACATTTAATTTTTGGAAATAGGATTCTTAGATATATCAAAGGAACAATAAATTTTGGAACCAGATATGATGGCACAGAAAATATTGATTTGTTTGGGTATTCAGATGTCGATTGGGTAGGAAATGTTGATGATAGAAGATCCATATCTGATGGAGTTTTCTTTATGGAGAAAAGTTGTGTTAGTTGGAATAAAAAAAAATTCAATGAATCTTATCATGGTTGAACCTGAGTATGTTGCTACCACTCAAGTTTCTACCCAACTTATGTGGATGAAGACTTAGTTGGAAGATCTAATTGTTGATGTGAAGCTACCCTTACTCTTGGGATGTGATAATCAGAGTGCAATCAATCTTACAAGGAACCCAGTACAACATTCTTGTTCAAAACACATTGACATAAAGTGCCAATTCAACAAAGAGTAGGTGGAGAAGAATGAATTGATGCTGGAGTACGTTCATACATCGGAACAAGTTGCTGACATATTTAAAAAACCATTACCGAAGGAACCATTTTCTAAATTGAGGTTAAACATGGGTGTCCATCCTCAATCTCATCAAGGTTGAGGTATGTGTATATGTCCACACTCTCATCTTACTTTTGGATAGTGTTGTAAAGGGGGATAATTGTTTCATAAATCTATCATTATGGAAACATGCATAAGGGGGATTTGTGGGTAAGATGTGAATCCGGCATGTATGTGTGTGAACTATTATAACTATTTGTTTGAGTGGTTGTAGGAAACAATGTTTTTGTATTCCAGAAAATTAAAGAAGTGAATAATGCTGAGGTTGAATCTTGGAAGATTTTCTAAAGAAGGCTGAGGAGATATGATCATGAAATTTCATAGTCACTGCTCTTTGAAATCAAGGTTTTGGTTGTCAATATTTCTCATTTACTGTAATGAGTCTGCTCACGTACACTTAGAATTGTTGATAAGTAATAAATTTCTTAAGGTTACAGAGTTAAGTGATTTATGAAATCTTGCTTGAAAAAAAATCCAAAGGGGGGAATTTTTAGGACCATGTTGGATGGAGAAGGAAGTTTGAAGACTTTTCTTTTGCAGAGTGTCTTGTTTTGTTGTCAAAGAGGATAAATCAATTCACTTTTCAAAAGACTTGGAAAACTATGATGATCCTTTGTTGATTTGTATTTCACAAATATCATAAGTTTGGAGAACTTTTTGTGAATTCCTTATGATGGATAGGGGGAGTAAAGAAGTGTTTTTCATAAAGGAAAGAAATTGGCATGAAAATCAAAAGTGGTGTGCAAGTGTGGCGTGCAAGTATATATGGAATGAAATTGCATGTTGTCCACAATTCCAATTTCAAGATCAAAATATCAAAATATGAAAAAGGAAATAAATTATAATGGAAGTAAAATATTGGCACACAAGTGTGGCGTGCAAGTGTATGTTCGCATAAGTCAAATTTCAACATCAGCTTCTCAAAATATGACAAAGAATATAAATTGGTGTGATAGTTATTGAGTGGCATGCAAGTGATATAGTGGCACACAAGTGATGGAGTGGTGTGCAAGTGATGGAGCAGCACACAAGTAGAAATGGTGTGTGAGTTTAGGTGGTGCGCAAATCACCAAAATGCCTATAAATACGAGACTACCCTCCACATTTTTCAATGCTCAACACTTAAGAAAAAATTTGAGCTCTGAGCGCACAAGTAGTAGAAAGTGGTGCGCAAGATGAAGTATCATGATAGTCATGAGTTATTTATATGGCACGCAAGTAGGGAGGCATGAAAGAAGAGTGGAACACAAGAAGATGTGGCGCGCAAGTTGTGAGAGGCACACAAGCAGGGAGTTGAGTTCAAGAAGTGTCTTGTGTATAAGACAAAGGTGGCACACAAGTTGTGATTTGTGCACAATAGTGGTGCGCGAGTAGTTAGTGGCACTCAAGACAGGTAGGTGTGCAAGATGAGTGGTGTAAAAGTAGGTTGTGCGCAAGTAGGGAGGCGCGCAAGTAGGGAGTGGTGCGCAAGATTTTTACACCTGGAGGTTCTTACCAGATTCTAGGTATAAAATTAAAGAATATTTTTTGAAATATTTGAGTTTTGAAAGTTCATTAAGAAGCACATAATCATTACATTACACTATTTTTGCTAAGAGGGAGCGCATGCACTATTGTATTGTTTTCAAAGTGCTACACAAGTGTAAGGGAATATCCTACTTTGTGTATTCCACATCAAAGGATTTTTTATAGTATATTGTGTGGTACTAGATTATTTTCGTACCATACCAAGGACGTAGCTACTATTGTGGAGTAGTGAACCTTGTAAATCTTGTGTTCTTGTGGTTTTGTGTGTTTAGTAGGGAAGAAAATCTTTAACAGGAGGCAATGGTTGTTTAAAAAAATGAAACATAAAAAGAAAATTGACATCACTGATTCACCCTCTCCTCCTCTTAGTGATACTTGGATCCTAACTAGGAACTACACCATGATTGTTGTGAGAAATATTGAATTAAAAGGGTCCCATATAGGATAGGGGCATTTTATATCATCTGGTGGATGGACTAAGATATAGGATTGAGGCACCCCTATGTATCTCATTGAAAATGAGAATAAAGACTTATGTAGTTCTAGGAAACCCATGCAGTTTAACGTCAAGAGGTGAGGATGTGGGTGGTTTGAAGTAAATGAATATGGTTATTGTGGATTCATGAAATTTCATGTTATGTGGTAAGGAATTTGGGTCACCAGTCCTAAAAGAAAAGTAACTCTATTGCTAGACCCATGAATAGTGATTCAGAGGTCACTACATATCTTGTGATGACATGAAACATGCCATATGTAGTTCTTAGGAAACTGTGAAGTTTAATGTCTTGCAGAAAGGAAGTTCTCCGTATAGTTTAACATCATGTGGTTAGGATGATCTTCATACAGTTTAATGGAATGTGGTCATTATAAGCTCTGTACAGTATATTTTTATGTGTTTAGGACAATGCCCATGGATTTTAACATCTTTTAGTAAGAACGATGGATTACCTAACATGAAAGGTAGGGAGCACTGTGGAGTTTTATAGTTTTACATCATTTGTCAAAGACGACCACCATTGGATTCTTACCTCCCTTCTTGTAGAAGCCATCCTTAGTATATGTGGCTCTACTTGTCTTGAAGGGGATGTTGTCACCATGTAGTATACTGAAATTTACACCTAATGCAGACGATAACTCTCAGATATTGAGAGGTCGCACAATTTATCATCCTATAACTAGGACGTGTTTGGTGGAGTTTATCATCACGTAGTAAGGATGTGGATATAGGTGGTTGGTCTAGGATAAATAATCCAGGTGTCACTACGTATCTTATTATAATGAGAATAAATATGTACGTATTTATATAATTCATGTGTGTTAGGAGACCAACACGATAAACAATGGTCCTCTCAGGCGATATCCATTGGAATGTTTAGTTTTATGTCATATAAGGGACATAAACCAAGAAATTTAATGTTATGAAGTGATAAAACATGATATTCCTTTTATATTCATTCATTTAGGACTATAATGAGCTTATATAAAGCCACCAATCCTTGTTTTGTCTGGGAAAACTTTTTCATAATTCCTAAGCTCACATAAGATATGTTTAGTGCAAGAAACAAGGAATGAGAAGGGATTCTTTAACTATTCTGAGGAAATGTGGGATATGATAGAAGTATTTTATGACATGTGGTGGATGGAATAAGATAAAAAAGAAAGGCATCCCTTTGTATCTAATTGAAAATGGGAATCAATCTGTACATAGTTTTAAAAGAACCATGCAGTTTAACATCTTACAGTAAGGATGTGAGCCATGAAATTTAATGTCATGCAGTAATGATATGATCCTTGCAGTTTAACATCTTGTGGTAAGGATATGATCCATGCAGTCTAACATCGTATGGTAAGGACATGATCCATGTAGTTTACATCTTGATGTAAGGACATGATCCTTGCAGTTTACTATCTTGAGGTAAGGACATGATCCATACATTTTAACATCTTGCAGTAGGTACATGTTCCATGAATTTTAAAATATTATAGTAAGGATAATTATGATTAAACTATCAATAGAGTGTATCTTCTAAAATATATTGGATAAATCTTATTCTTATTTCATGAGTTTTATGATCTATCAACTCTATCAAGCCTATAGATACATGTTCCTCCAACCAATCCTTGAAGACAAAGAAACTTTCTATTATGTTCCCGACACATCAGTAGTTGGTGAAATAGTTGTCATATCCTATCAACTCTGACGCATGCATCTTTTTTCATTAATAGGAGTTCCATTAAACTGTTTTCCATGGCACATTCAAAATATTTGGAAACATGATTTGTTTGTAAAGAATGGGATTTGTTCAATGTTAATTTGAAATATGGCTTCTTATCATTGAGAGGTAGGCAACCCATTCTATATTAAACAATCATTGTGCCCTATTTAGAGTGATTAGGTGATTGGATAGGGCATCCAATTGCTGGAGGTTCCAATATCCCCATGTCCATCTTCACTTGAATCTAGTCTTTAAAAGAAAATAAACCTTCTATGGTGTTTCTGAGATGCCGATGATAGGGGAAAAAGTTTGTATTTCCTATTAACCAAACCTTTTGAAGCCTTCTCATTGTTGGGTGTTTTATAAAACCATTTTCCATGGAATAATTGAAATACCCTGGAACATGTTTGGATTTGAAGGAATATACTTTTCACTACCTGTCTTCAAGAGATGGCTGGTAATATCGCTTCTCCCACATGTTATCTATGCCACCATTGGTGTGGGTGTATGGATGAGTATAGAGGTCATGGTATAGAATCCTGGTCTCTATTGGTTCGGGGGTAGGTCCTGATGAATTGGGGGTCTTGGATAATGCATATACTTCCCATTGATTAAAATTCCTCAAATTTCTTAATGATTTTGTGGGGAAATTTGGGATCAGATGGAATCCAGAATATCCTCAATGGGGAGGTGGAAATATGGAAATTACCCTAGCCCTGTAGGATGGGGTGAGGTAATACGATGTCTTTATTTCACCTTATGAGGGAATAAAAAATATGAAAATTATCCTAGCCCTATGGGATGGGGAAATTCATCGTAAGGAGGGCATTCATAGACACACATTGGCTCATCATCCTAAGGTAGATACCATAAGAGAATTCACACAATTATCCCCCATATATTCCTATTATCTTGTTGGATTTGAGTGATCTGTTCTTCTATACAAATTTTCCTATCCTCATAAAGGGGATGGCCAACATGGGTCATGGAAATTTCCTTTTATCAATCCATGTTAGGGTTAGTGGATGATGATGATGGGAGTTTTGATGTAGACCCCAGATACTAAATCCACTTCTACCACTATCTATGTGATCCATTATTATTATCATCTGAAATGAAAACACGGTTGGAAACACCTTCTATAGATGACTATCCGATACCGCTGGGCCATTCTACTCTTATTCCATCAACATAAGATAGGAAAACTTGTTGTGTCATAGATGACTGCAGGAAGGTATGATTTTACCCTTCAGAAGTGTGCCCGTCTGGATTGGGTAAGAATTCTTTAGATACAACTGATATTATATTGATTGAGATGCCAGAATGTTCATGCTCCTCCCTGATAGATCATCCCATTTGGGGGGTCGGTTCCCATGATACCGTTTGGGGGATCGGTGCCCATGATACCATTTGGGGGGTTGGTTCCCATGATATCATTTGGGGGAACATTTCCCATGATACCATTTGGGTGGTCTGTGACCATGATGAAGACAATCCTAGGGTACAATATGGTAAAAATGACTCCAGGCCTATAATATGGGGTGTTCCCTGGGATTCCACAGTCCCTGAGGCAAGCTAAGATGAATTCAGAGGCTCCTGGCAAGTAGTGATCTAGGATTGATTTTTTTACACTATTAGGATACATTGGTATACCTTAGATAGATCGACAGTAGCAGATACATGAGCCTGCTATGGAACTACATTATTTGGATGCCCCAAGTGGGCTCTTCTACTGGGTGCCTTGTCCTAGATGGTTAGTGTAGACACAAACTCCTGTGCAACTCTTTGTGGAATCAAGGCCACATCTCATTGATGATGATCAGAAAGAATGGTATCCATCCTAAGAAGATCTAGGGTGATTTATTTTTCATGTTGACTATACTCACCCATCTCCCATATATTGGGATGGTGTACATTTCTACATTCCAATGATAGGTACCCAAAGTGGTTGAATGTGGTGATAGGGGTAAATTCTTCTCATGTGGCATGTCATGGGAATGATGGATGGTAGGAACTTATCCTATGAAGGATTTTGTGACCCTATTACCGAGTCATGATGGAGCTATTGATATAGTTTTCCCGGTCCAATACATTCACCAACCGATGACAGAAGTGGTATGTATGTCGGAGCCTTAGGATCAAAGCATCTTTTCCAGTGATCAAGAAATATTTTGGCACATTTGAGGATACCATTTCAATTGAAAGGAATATCGAGAAGTCCTAAAGAATGAAACATGACACCTTATGAGTACATCATCATGTATAAGAGTACATGGTTGATCAATTACATTCACAGTTAAAGGATAAAGTGGTGATCCCTTATTTTAACAAAAAATTTAGTGCAGTTAAAAGAAACATGGTGGTTCACTATTTTGTTGGGAAATGGGCACAATATAAACTGGTCTGAAGTACATCAAGGAAATCTATCATTTTTTAACCATGAAAGGGATGACATAGTTAAAGGATTTCACATCAGGTTCACTATTTTTGTTTCTCCATGTTCTTGAGGCGTGAAATGGGTTTTTCTTGTCGAGATACCATTATCGATTTTCCTAGAAACACCCAATGGTTCCTTTATAAGTAGATGGGTATATAACTGCTTTTAAAATGCCAATATTCATATGAGTTTTCATGCCTAATGACTCTTAGGGACTCGCATTGGTCGAGTGGATGGGAGGTCGGGCTCATCACACCATTTTAGGGGGAATTGGTACCTCCTCTAGGACTCTTATAGATTTAATATATGTTCGTGAAATCCTTCACACACCCTGGTATAGGTATGGTTTCCCTTGTGTCAATTTATTGACTATGAATATGTATTGATTGGGTTAATCACATTTACATAACGGGTTCTATATCACCCTCTTATTTAATTATGATGTTTTAGGCCAAAGCCAAGTTTGATAACTTTGGGGTTTATTGATGTCCAAGGAGAAGGATAGTGCCTTGGGGTGGGGATTGAAACTCTATAAGGTGTCTTATGTATCTCATGAAAGTAGGAATCAAAACCCATGTAGTTCGTTTGACATAGTTTATGGTCATATGACTGGACTCATCCATGTTATTTAACGTCATATGGTGAGGACGTGAATATCGGGCTCGAACCACAATGAGGTGTCCTACTTATCTTGTTTAATACAGGAATCATAGTCAACATAGTTCTTTTTATGGATGTCTCTTTCATGAGAGGTATGACAGTAGAGACCCTAGGTGAGACTTATGCATATGAGAATGCCCTAGATTTCTCCTTTGGGCATATAGCCCTATGAGCAGAGATGAGGTGTAATCAGACTTACATCATGATTGTTAGACCATGCTAGGGTAATTCTAAACATACTATTAGTATTATCATTGAAAATAAATATGCCCATGTGAGACATGTTTGGTGTTAGAAACTAGAGATAGCAATAGATTAGACACATTACATAGAGCATACCTGTATGGGGGTTACACAATAAAGTTCCACTTTGAGAGAAATGATCACCCATCTCAAGGAGGATATGGTATAGATATCAGGACTTAAGAAGGCTTCCTATGTATCCTGGATATGGTGGGAATCAAAGTCTTCATAGTTCAGTTCATCCCAAATGTGCTGATGGGTTTGAGGTACTTTAGGGCATGATCGGGGCTTATACTTAGCATGATGCCCATGTATGAGTCCTCTTCTCATATGCTAATGGATGAGGAATAACGGTATACTTATGGGAGGATTTACGCCCATAAGTTTGGAATAGATGGAATGGGAAGGTACTTACTATGAAGTGGATTCCCGTTGGAGCTTTGTCCATAGGATGGCTTCCTACGCATCTCGATTATTGCGAGAATAAGAGTTCTCGAAGTTCAATTACCCCCCAATATGGTGATGGGTTAAGGTGGTTGATCACACTCAGGGGTATTATTTTTTTCATTGAGATTTCAGGAATGCAAGGGGATTACTCTGAAATGGATTCCTATTGATCAGGGGCATGTTATATAATGTCGGCAATCGGGGCCTATGCGCTGAGGCTGCCCGTTGACATACCCATATCATGTCATTTTTCGGGACTTACATTATGAGGTAACCCATTGCCATACTAATATTATGTCATTGATTGGGTCTTTCATTATGAGGTCTCCCAATTGGCTGGGGTTTACATTCTAAGGTTGTCGAATGACATACTCATATTATGTCATTGATCGGGGCTACACTCTGAGGTCGCCTGATTGGTATATTCATTCTTCATATTCAGACATATTAATGAAAGGTATTGATGACCATGATGGTCTATCCGAGAGAATAATATCGGTTAGTTCACATTAGTGTGTGACCCAATCTTATCAAGAAAACATCCCTTATAAAAGGGGTATGTGGCTGAGGATTTCTGGTATGGGGGTCAAAGAAGGTCTATCAGACAAAGAGGACATATCATACGGGGTTTGCCTAACATGTCTTTTACATCTACTGGGAAAGTATTGATTGTCCACCCGATATGTTGGGGAACCAATCTAACATGGAAGACACTTCTAAGAGTGTCTGCCTAATCAATTGGCATGCCTAGGCTACCTTAAAATGGGTAAAGCATCATGTCCAAGATGCTTCGCATGACCAAAGTAGGCATTTCTGGGGTCTGGTGAATGATCAACTAACTTGTCTCTTATGTCCTCACCTATGTGAAGGGGACATGTCCGAGGTCTTGCGCATGATCAAAGCAGACATGGTCATGCATTGTCACATGATAAACCTAACCTGTCTCCAAACCGTCGCAGGTCAATTTGGACATGTCCATGGACAATCGAATGATCATGATGACATGTCAATGACTCCCCATGATCAAAGTTCATTGTCTAGGATGTATTCTCATGATCAAGATGGGAAGATCTAAGGTGCTTCACGGGATTGGCATGACTTGTCGCAGAAATGTTGAGGGGTTTTTGTCTGATTGGCTTGGCTTGTCCTTGGGTGGTCGCATGACAATGGAGACAAGTTAATGGGTTACCAGGAGGTCAACCCAACTTGGTCGGAGGATTGTCCTGTGATCAAAATAGCATATTGAAGGTTGCCTAAGGATGTCGTGAGACCATCAAAGGGCATCGCATTCGTGTGTCAACCCATTCACGCAGTGGGGTCACATGGATACATTTAGAGTCTTGTGTTTTTTTAAATAACACAAAATACATATCCAAAAGGGATCACTCCCTAAGTCCATATAGACAATATTTTCCTAGGCAGAAGATGCATGGCTATGGAATGGTATGCCCATGGAATTTCCAATGGGTTGAGCCCATAAACATGATGGAGGGTGCTCACATGATGGAACCCCAGGAAGGTCCGAAGCTCGCATGACCTCAAAGATATCTTCCGATGGGAACTTCCACATAGTGTGGATTTGCCTATTGGTGCCCCCTGCATGGGTGGGGTGCATCTTGTACAAAGAGGGTGCATGACATATGGGCTGCACATTCTGAAGCCTACCCCGCGAGACCGAGTAGGGGTTCATCGCGAGACCTGGGGTGTAGCCTCTTCTCCTACGAACTTCATAATCGCACGATCATCATATGAGTATGTGATCTCCAAAGGATCACATGATGGATTATGCGGATGGGCAGTGGGAGTGTCTTCTAGCACCGCATATACACACAGGGGGTCTAGGTAGAGGACTATCGGTGCACCATCACTCATGGAGTTTGCATCCTTGGTACTTCTTCTGCGTGACCTGAGACTCCAAAGCCATTCCCTACTGAATCCACTATATCTGATACCATGTTCGGGAATCGCAAAACTGAGAGTTGGCACATGTCTAATGATATTTGGATTGAGGATTCTACGCAGGGAACACCGACGGGATGGGATCATCCGAACCTCAGTACACCATATACAATCGTGTGACCTCTAGTGAGTTTTGCAATGAACGCTTCTGAGTATAATAAGACGATCGTGTCCAAGATTGTCTGCGGGTGCTGCGAGACAAAAGGATTCGCATGACATAATTCTATCTTGCGATCATGTGATCTTCTAGAGATCACACGATGGGTTCTTATGGAGACATCCCACGGTAGGTTCTCACGGGATGGATCACTTGGATTACCTAGAGATGATCTCTGAGAGGGTGGTGGATGGCCCCCATATTCCTCCAGAGTTTCTCCTCCATTCCTTCTTTTCTAGAGCTTATCCCCCTCTCCCTTTGCATGCATTTTTCTTGACAGGAGCTTGGTATATATAGGATCCGGGAGGCCGAGGATGGCACCGCTTTTCACGGGATGAAGGACGCGCGTTCGGACTGAAGCGGTGGAGTTTTTCCAAATCAACCGCATGAGGATGCTTGTTCTTCATCGCATGATCATTTCATCTTATCCTCCGTGGCCTCTATTTTTCTCCTGAAGCATCGTGTGATCTAGAAAAATCCTTGTTAAATTGGATGGAAAATACGTCGGAGGTTGAAGGGGTTCGCGGTCCCTGAAATTCTTGTGATGTTTTCGGCACTTGTCTCCGCCTCGGTCACATGATCAAAAGGATGATCATGAGACGGCCTCGACTCCCTTCTGTGACACCGTGTGAACCATAAAAATCTGAGTTAATTCAGATAGAAAATCCGTCAGAGGCGGTAGGGGTTCGCGGTCTCTGAAATGCTTGCTACGTCTTCAGCGCTAGTCTTCAGTTCGGTGGAATGAACAAGGGATGATGATGAGACGGCCTCAACTCCCTTCTATGACACCGTGTGTTCCGCAAATTTAGCAGGGGGGTCATTTTTTTTTTTAAATGGGGTAGGGTAGAAAATATTTAGGGAAATGGGTGTCTTTAGCGCCACTTCAAGTGGCGCTAAACTGTTTTTTTTTTAATTTTTTTATTTTTTTATATTTATTATGTTATATTTACTATAATTAGATAATTTTTATATTTATTATAATTATTATATTTATAATTATTATATATTCAATATAATATTAATTATAGAATTATAATAAATTTATAATTATAAATATAATAATTATGATAAATATATAAAAATAATAAATATATAAATATAGTAAAAACAAAAATATAATAATTATATAATTATAAATACAGTAAATACAAAAATATAACTATATTAATATAATAAAAGTTGTAAATGTAATAAATATAATAAATGTAGTGTAAATGTAATTATATATTTATGTATACATTACATATATATTTTCGCATTGTAAATATGCAATTTTAATTATATATAATGTATAATTAATATATGCCTAGAATAATTATTTATTTTAATTATATATTTATTATATTTAGTGTTATTAGTATATATGTATACATTATATAATTCTATATATATACATTATATATATTTTTTACATTATAAATATGTAATTATAAAAAATATGTAATTATAATTAATATATGCCTATAATAATTATTTATTTTAATTATATATTTATTATATTTAGTGTTATTAGTATATATGTATACATTATATAATTCTATATATATACATTATATATATTTTTTACATTATAAATATGTAATTATAAAAAATATGTAATTATAATTAATATATGCCTATAATAATTATTTATTTTAATTATATATTTATTATATTTAGAGTTATAAGTATATATTTATAATATTTATAATTATAATTATATATTTATTATAATTATATAAATATGAATAGAATAAATATATAATGTATATATAAAGATAGAATAATTTGTAATAATCAAATATTAATAATAAATAATTTGTAATTTAATTAATGACAATTAATTATTTATAACTAATTTATAATTATAATAACTTACAATTATAATAATTTGTAATAGTTACAAATATAATTACTTATAATAATTTGTAATAATTTTATTTTACACATATAACAAATAGTAAAAAAAAGGAATTTCATAAAAAACGTCGACGAGAATTATTTTTTAAGAAATCAGACACTTATTTGAAACTTAAAAATGTTTCAAATACTTGTCTTTGAAAGACTATAATAGATAAACTATAACACCGATATAGATTAGACTTTAGTCATTGATTAAACATATAATAAATATTTGAAAACATAATGAATTTAATGAAAAATGTTGAGAGAAAATAATTTATAAGATTTCAATTTGAAAGACTATAAAATATAAACTATTACACGGATATAACTGAAACTTTAAACATTGATGAAACATATAATAAATAGTTGAAAACAAAAGGAATTTCCAAAAAAAAATGTTAGTGAAAGATATCATTAATTATTAAATTTAAAATAGAGAACTTTAAAATAGTAGAATGGTTTTAGATAAAACAGTAAGTGTGTCTTCCTCCACTCTCACTCGGAGGTTTACCACGGACGTCTCTCCTTCGTTGAACGATACGAACCCAGAGGTGTTAGAATTGGAGGGTTAATTTGGATATGTGAATGATATTTCCGTAAAAATGAGGGTCTGTCCAGATTTAACGAAACTGAATTGAACAGTTAAGCTGCATGTAAGACACTGTGGTGGTGTTCCCCCCAAAACGAAAGGCGACTTCAACCTTTCTTGATATCCAGTATAGATTTTGATATCCAATTCACTGCAACAAATACCAGAACCTCCACATAAACACACCATTTCTGGTATTTGTTGCAGTGAATTGGATATCGAAATCTATACTGGATATCAAGAAAGGTTGAAGTCGCCTTTCGTTTTCGGGGGAACACCACCACAGTGTCTTACATGCAGCTTAACTGTTCAATTCAGTTTCGTTAAATCTGGACAGACCCCCATTTTTACCGAAATATCAATCACATATCCAAATTAACCCCCCAATTCTGACGCCCCTCGGTTCGTACCGTTCAACGAAGGAGAGACGTCCATGGTAAACCTCCGAGTGAGAGTGGAGGAAGACACACTTACTGTTTTATCTAAAAACCCTTCTACTGTTTTAAAGTTCTCTATTTTAAATTTAATAATTAATGATATCTTTCACTAACATTTTTTTTTGGAAATTCCTTTTGTTTTCAACTATTTATTATATGTTTCATCAATGTTTAAAGTTTCAGTTATATCCGTGTAATAGTTTATGTTTTATAGTCTTTCAAATTGAAATCTTATAAATTATTTTTTCTCAACATTTTTCATTAAATTCATTATGTTTTCAAATATTTATTATATGTTTAATCAATGACTAAAGTCTAATCTATATCGGTGTTATAGTTTATCTATTAGTCTTTCAAAGACAAGTATTTGAAACATTTTTAAGTTTCAAATAAGTGTCTGATTTCCTAAAAAATAGTTCTCGTCGACGTTTTTTATGAAATTCCTTTTTTTACTATTTGTTATATGTTTAAAGTTTCTGTTTTGTATTCGTTTCATAGTATATATTTTATAGTCTTTCAAAGTCACGTACTTGAACCATTTTTAAGTTTCAAGTAGGCGGTTTTGAAAGCTTATAGATTACTTTTCACTAACAATTTTTTTGGAAAATCCTTTTGTTTTCAACTATTTATTATATGTTTAATCCATTTTTTATGTTGTTTTCGAGTATTTCTTATACGTTTAATCAATGTTAAAAGTTTCATTTATATTATTTTGTATATACTATCTATTTTATTTTCTAATTATATGTCTAAATAACATTCATTTCTCTAAATAAAGAGGGTTTTTAACATATATATCATGGCATCTGAATAAATCAACGTCGATGCCCCCCAGTACCACAACGTGGCGTCTGAATCTCACGTCCTCCCCGTGTTCGGCGTACGTGTCGCTCCGGTGTCCTATCAACGGGATCCTCTGCTACTGGTGCATCCGGTGCCTCCACATGATGCTGTGTAGAGGGCTGACCAAAATCATGCATGGATGACTGCCCAAAATCATACGTGGATGACTGCCCATAATCATGCGTCGAGCCATATGGTCCTGAGGCTCCTAAAAATGGTAGAAATGGCATACTGAAGAAGTCCTCGTCGGGAGGAGAGGGGGCTGCCACAAGCTGTGTCACCTGATCCAGCTCGTAGTCCATAGTAGTCATCGGAGATGATAGATGTGGTCTATAAACGTCTCCCTGCTGTGCAACCTCATCAATAAGTTGGGCATGATCATCTCTATGTGGTGCTGCTACATCTGCAGGAGGTGCTCTCGGATGTCTATCTTGCCGCCTCTGCCCCTCCCGAGGTCCTCGTCTCCGTCTCTCAGCTAGCGGCGGTGGTGGCGGTACATCGTCATCAGCAGGCATAGCAGGCACATCATCACCCCCACCCTCAGGAGCTCCAGCTGGAGGATATGGATCAGGATATACCTGTGGCTCCTCGTCATAAAAACTGTCTCGTATCATCCGGAGATGGTCGTAGAGAGCCAACACATCTCGATGAACTACATCACATCTAATATATGCCTCCTCCTGAGGATGTGTGATATGTGCAAGATGATCAATGCTGTCTGTCTGAAAATGAAATGACATTCAAATTAATACCATAAAAGAGTTAAACAAATATAATATATCTTAATAAGTTTACCATCTGCTGAATGCCAATCCCCTGACGTGTAAGATGCATGATGGTATGACGTCGATACCAATCTGCATAATTCCCATGGGCAGATAACTGATACTGTGCTGTGGGATATCCATATCGAGAAATACCATATCGGGCACGCGCGTCCCACAGCTCAATATGAGATGCATGAAACTGCCGCCAGTTCGTCGACTGTCTACCTGTAAGTACAGTCGAATGCAACCCCTCTGGCTGTCCTGGTGCCATCGGGATATGCTGTATATAACCGAACTGGCGCATGACCCGATCGGGCTGGTGCCACTCAATGATATGGAAGTGGATGAGTGGCACCACTACAACACGATCTCTAATCATAGCTGTGCAGTATGGTGGAAGTGATGCATAGACATAACCTGTATATGGAGTCCACGAAACCTGAAATGTAAACTCAAAAAGTAAGTGACATATTAGCAAGATAATGTTGGTAAGATTACATTGTAAGAACTTAAAATAGTGATAACGAAATATAAAAAATTTCTGTTTGACTTACATCAGCTGGCACTAATGCATCGAATATCTGTCAAAAGCTGTGCACACTATGTCTCGGTGTGTGTGCATGCTTCTGAGACTGACTCCACCTGGATACAAAATAGTAATACACTGTAAGTTGATAAAAAAAATAGAAGTACTAAATAACTGAAAGTAATGAAGTAAACATACCATCATCCACGAGGAAAATCCTGAAATAGATTTGCTGCAAGAGGTGCGATAGCTCGAGGAGCGATGCGCGGAAAACGCTCCCAGGCCCACATCTATACTAAAGCCATACAACCAGCAATCTGATGTGCATCTGCCTGACAACTGGTACAAAGGGATCTGTACAGATGTGCTAATATAGCAGATCCCCAACTGTATGTAGCTGTATGATCAAGATCCTCAAGTAATGGGAGGTACATCATGTGTACCAAAAGGGTGGAGTAGTCGACGCATAACATGCCTCCGAGTAGTCGCAAAATATATGCACGTGTATGCCTAATGAGCGTCTCCTCATCTGCGTCATCAGGAATGACAGCGAAATGCTCATCAATCCATGTCTTGTGCAATCGCGAACCCACGAGGACACCTCGTACGCCAACGACATCAACGCCTAATAGTCGCTGTATGACGACAGCCCAGTTGCCACTAGTGGCACCCGTAACTGCCTGTCCATGGATGGGCAAACCAAGCATGTAGATGACGTCCTCTAAATTAATGGTCATCTCCCCCTCTGGAAGATGAAAAGTGTGTGTCTCTGGCCGCCATCTCTCAACCAATGCTGCAATCAAATGATGATCAATAGTCTTGAAGTCACACATAGCGACTCCATAAAATCCCGCACGTCAAAGGTATGGAGAAATAGCTGCCGGGGGCGCATCGTGATGAAAATGATGTGCTCTCCGAACAGCAATCTGTCGAACAGGTCGTCGCGCCAACACAAGACGCGACACATTAATCTCCTGACCAGATAATAGTGGCTGCTCTATCTGATTGTACAAATTGTAAAACATTAATTTCATGTTAGTCATCACATTTATCATTTAAGGTATGAAATTTATCATGTAATGTATGAAAGAAGTGTGTAAGTAATTTAGGATATGTTCAATATATAAAGGAATTTATGATATGTTCAACATATAAAGTTGATGATATATTCACTTTGGATGATTTCAAAATTCAACGATGACATTGGATTTTGAAAGATGTCGACGTCACAATAATTGACCAAAATTATTAAAGGAATTAATGATATGTTCAACATATAAAGTTTTGTATTGATTCTCCAACTCAATATGCTCAGTCAACATCGTTTAGAAGGAATATGAAAAAACCTTTGATCCATGTATGGTTGACATGAAAAAACATCCTCCTTCTGCATCATAGCTTTAGTCGACCCAGTAAAAATCCAACTGTCACATATTCACGACCTCCGAATGAATATATGACAGTTGGTTCTTCACTGGGTCGACTAAAGAGGGGAAATGCCAATGTTGCAGAATGAATCACTGTTTTTTTGGAGAAAACCCATTCTCATTGTTGAAAATGAGGGGCATAATGTTTTAATAATTTTCAAGAATATCAATTATTTATGTTCATCATTCTATTTAACAATTATAAAGAAACGGATGAGAGAGGCATAATGTTTGAATATCTTTATTTGTCATTTTCTAGGCTAGTAGTCTCATATTCTGTTATATCCTCAATTTATTCTTCACTATTATTCACTCTAGATAATTCTCAGATTTTGTTAAATTCTCGATCTTATATTTTATATATTTTAAAATTTCTTGTTATTTTTCTAAAACAACAACCACTTATTTAAATGCTGATGATATATTCACTATGAATGCTTTCAAAACTCATCGATGGAAAAATATTGATTACATGTACAATATGTTTACAGTAACTGATGGAGTACAAAAATCATTTTAACCATTAGATGATTGCCCTATGTGTCTAGGGCAACGCGTCTTCGTATGACCCTCCTGGAGGCATATGCTGCACCTTCGTCCAGGTGCCTGTTCAGTAGGCCAATCCATCTCATTCCGAATATGAGTCGACTTTGGCCTCCCTTTAGGTCGAAGTCTACTGATGTTCGGTAGAAGCGTGGGTGTGTCATCAGAGAGCTGAAAATTCTGATATTCTCCGATTGGCATCCAGGGAGTATTGTAGCATGAGTTGATACTGTCAAGTTGATAAACTGGATCAATAAACTGCTCCCAAGATACGTGTACGTAACCACAGGCTGAAATCACATGTCCACAAGGATATCTCAATGCTTGAAACTTTCCACATTCACAGTAACGCTTCTCTAGTAAAACAATTCGGATCCGACCATTGCTACAAGCCACAACATCACCGGGCTCAGCGACCTCAAATCGTTGCTCTGAACGATTAAATGCGGTGAAACGATAAGTTGCAACTTCCTGAAGAACTGTATCTAAATCGCGTTGAAAATGGTGTCCATAACGCATCCCTCTGTTCAAGCCCTCTTCAGCTTGCTTTATTCGTTCCAGAAAATACTTGACACTACGATAGAAGGTCTCTTTTACCAAAACTACAATTTAGATTTAAGTCATTATACTAATAGTATATTATAATTATGTTTTTATAATCAACATATAATTAAATATTCATATTTACCTGTGATTGGTAATTTTCGAACTCCCTTGAAAACCCCATTTATGCATTCTACGATGTTGGTAGTCATATGACCATATCTCCTCCCATCATCATATGCCAACGACCATTTCTGTTTTGGAATTTGCATCTTATAATCATAAACTTCCGGATTAACTCTTTGAATATCTTGAAGACGCTCCTCCATTCTTTGTTGTTGAGGCTCATATGCTATCATACAAGAAAAAATCTGAACAAATAATGATCATAACTATGATAGGATTTGTTAATACAAAAAATGATTTTCATACCAATTTTTAAGATTGATTTCTTCATTGACTCATTCTTGAATCTCTTTCGTAAATTGCTAGCAATGTGTCGAATACAGTATCGATGACGAGCATAAGGTGGTCTCCATGAAAGTGCCTCAGATTGTACTGCCTCTTTGATTGCACGGTGACGATCTGAGATAAGGCAAATCCCTTCCTCGCCCGTAACAAACTCACGAAGACATGCGAGAAACCAACTCCATGACGAGAAGTTCTCTTTCTCCACAATTGCAAATGCCAAAGGTAGAGGGGCTCTATTTCCATCTTGTGTGGCAGCAATCAATAAAGTTCCTGTATACTTTCCATACAGAAATGTGCCATCTATTTGTATAAACTGCTTGCAATGCCTAAAAGCAGCCACACATGGTAAAAATGTCCAAAACAATCTATCAAAAACAACCATTGACTGGTCAACTTGGTTTTATTGGTTAAAATATTCAATAGTATTTAACCGATAGATCACTTGATTGTTGTTGCGTAAAATCTCCAGAAGTTGTGGTAAAACTCGATAAGAGTCATCCCAATCACCATACTCCTTCACAATAGCCTTTTGACGTGCTGCCCATGCCTTCCAATATGAGATTTGATACCCAAAAAGTTGTTTGATTCGCTCCATCACAAGAACAACAGGAACATCTTGACAAGCTCTAATCATTTCAACAATAACTGTTGAAACAAAGTCAACATCTAATGAAGAATGTTCCTGTGACAAGCTTGGGTTCACACATGTGTGTGGAGTAAATCTTTTGATGCGCCAACTGTGAAAAGTGTTATCAATTATAGCTCGCATACACATTTGACAGTTCGAATCATATTTGTCACAACAGATAAAATAATAAGATCTTTTCGACTCTTCTACAACATAAGAGCAATGTCTGTCAATGTGATATTGTTTTATCACATTTTTCATTGCATCTTTACTGTCAAACTCTCTTCCAATATACAGAACACCTTCATCTTCCACTCGATCTGTGCCTCTAATAATTCCTGGAAATTCTGATGTAGGAGTAATAACTGACCAATTGAATTCTGGCAAGCGATTCATGCCTTCCATCGACCATGAACTCAATGGTGGGGGGTGGTTCAATGGTCGGTTAAACCTCGCATGAGTAGGCACTGATTGTTCTTTCGCATGCGCTTCCTCTTCATCTTCAGCTTCCTCTTAATCTTCTTCTTCTAAATTGTCATCGTCCTCAAAATTATCAACCAACGCATCTATAGTATGTGGGGGACTATCTATTGAAAATGTGGCCGAGGGAAATGATGGTACCAATGCTGATGGAACTTCTTGATGTGTTCTAAAAGGAACAGATGACATTGTCTCGTGAAATTGTGATGACCCAACTTCCAATGTCGATGGGATCTCCATTGTAGATATGGTCACATACAACTCCATCATTTGATTGGCAGGTAGAAACTTAACCAATGACAGTACGTATTCCCATTCTTCATCATCAGTTATCGGATAGGCCACATGCCAAAATCTATCAACATATTGTAGATGTCTGTATATGATAGATTCTATCGCTTGGTTACTTGTCAGTTTCAACTTTCGATGACTTTTCCTTTGAAGAGTTCCCAAAGTTGTACACCCTCTAAGCATTACAACAGCTTCTGGTTGTATACTATAACTACAT
Source organism: Viscum album (assembly GCA_963277665.1). Classification (NCBI taxonomy): domain Eukaryota; kingdom Viridiplantae; phylum Streptophyta; class Magnoliopsida; order Santalales; family Viscaceae; genus Viscum; species Viscum album. The sequence continues at coordinate 1,389,818,143 of OY728155.1, read as the reverse complement.
CCTTGTTCCGTCTCAATTATTTGTCCGTTGCAATAAATATAAGCAGCCATCTTTTTTATCTAAAATAAACCTTCTTTATTAATCACATATGATCAAACAATCTAATTATGTCTGCATGCTTTTAGAATTTATGTTGGAATCCTAGTCCCTCCACCAAATCAATATGTTCAAACCATATTGATGTGTAACTCGCTTTACACAACCCACAAGTTTATGTTATTTACCCAAAAAAATTAAGTCAAACATATTCATACATATCCACATCCATCATATGGATGAGGTACATGAACATGTCATGTAAAAGCATAGAGTTATCTGAACTTGAAAAACTCAACATGAACAAGCCCGGAGCGACAGATAGCCAACCCCATTCACTTTCCTAGACAAGGCAAGCCTCCAGGAAAGTAGGTGGTCCGACCCAAAGCCCCTCTATCCGGGGATACTTTACTCAAGAAAGAATTTCAGTTCATGACAACTCTAACACTTAATATATAAAAATATATTAAACTACTAAATTCAAGTTCATAACTACAATTACAAACTGAGGTCAAGGTAGATGACAAACTAAATAAATTATCATACTTAGAATAGAATGCAAATATATATTATATAAACAATTCTTATTATAACTACTTTGCTAATTACTGTAACTACTTTTCTAATTACTGTAACTACTTCGCTATTTACTGTAACTACTTTGCTAATTACTGTAACTACTTCGCTAGTTATACCTCATTACTTAACTAATAAGATTTCATTAATTAACTAATTAGATTTCATTAACTAAGTAGATTTAATTAACTACCTACTTAAATTTAGTTAATTACCTAATTAGTGTTCATTAATTTCCTAATTAAAATTACATAATTAACTAATTAGAATTGATTGCTTAAGTTGAAATATAATTGATTATTTAAGTTGAATTAGCTAATTAGAAATCATTAAGTAGCTAATTAGAATTCATTATGTAGCTAATTAGAAGTCATTATGTAGCTAATTAGAAGTCATTAAGTAGCTAATTACAATTAATGAACTCCATAATTACAATTAATGAACTCCCTAATTACAATTAATTTACTCCCTAATTACAATTAATGAACTCCCTAATTATAATTAATTTACTCCCTAATTACAATTAATTAACTCCCTAATTACAATTAATTAACTCTCTAATTACAATTAATTAACTCCCTAATTACAATTAATTAACTCCCTAATTATCATTAATTAACTCCCTAATTACAATTAATTAACTCCCTAATTACAGTTAATTAACTCCCTAATTACAGTTCATTAACTACCTAATTATAGTTCATTAACTACCTAATTACAGTTCATTAACTACCTAATTACAGTTCATTAACTCCCTAATTACATTTCATTAACTCCCTAATTACATTTCATTAACTCCCTAATTACAGTTCATTAACTCCCTAATTACAGTTCATTAACTCCGTAATTACAATTAATTAACTCCCTAATTACAATTCATTAACGAGCTAATTACAATTAATTCACTAGCTAATTACAATTAATTAACCAGCTAATTACAATTAATTAACCAGCTAATTACAATTAATTAACCAGCTAATTACAATTAATTAACTCACTAATTACAATTAATTAACTCACTAATTACAATTAATTAACTCACTAATTACAATTAATTAACTCACTAATTAGAAATCATTAAGCAGCTAATTATAATTAATTAACTAGCAAATGAGAAATCACTAATTACAAATCATTAATTCACTAATTACAAATCATTAATTCACTAATTACAAATCATTAATTCACTAATTACAAATCATTAATTCACTAATTACAAATCATTAATTCACTAATTACAAATCATTAATTCACTAATTACACATCATTAATTCACTAATTACACATCATTAATTCACTATTTATAATTAATTAATTCACTAATTATAATTAATTACTTCACTAATTATAATTACAAATCATTAATTCACTAATTACAAATCATTACTTCACTAATTACAAATCATTAATTCAGTAATTAGAATTAATTAATACACTAATTAGAATTAATTAATACACTAATTAGAATTAATTAATTGACTAATTAGAATTAATTAATTCACTAATTAGATTTAATTAATTCACTAATTCGAAATCACTAATTACCTAATTAGAAATCATTAATTAACTAATTAGAAATCATTAATTACTAATTAGAAATCATTACTTCACTAATTAGAAGTCATTACTTCACTAATTATAATTACTTAATTTACTAATTATAATTACTTAATTAACTAATTACAAATCATTAATTGACTAATTACAAATCATTAATTGACTAATTACAAATCATTAATTGACTAATTACAAATCATTAATTAACTAATTAGAATTAACTAATTACTAATTACAATTAAATAATTACTAATTACAATTAAATAATTACTAATTACAATTAACTAATTACTAATTACAATTAACTTATTACTAATTACAATTAACTAATTAAAATTAAGTAATTACTAATTACATTTAACTAATTACTTTTAACTAATTACATTTAACTAATTACAATTAACTAATTACAATTACTTAACTACTTACTATTAATTAACTAATTAAAATTGATTAATTAACTAATTATTATAATTAATTATTAAACTAATTCTATAAAGTAAACAAATAAATTAATAAACAAATTCAATAATCTAATTACATTAACTAAACAATTAAATAAACAATTTAAAATATTAAACAAATGTAAATAAAAACATACCTCGAATTTGCAGAACTTCGAATCCCCAAAAAACTCCTCGGTTGGATGAGAATGAGGATGAGGGAGAGGGGTTGGATGAGGATGAGGGAGAGGGGGAGGATGAGGGAGAGGGGGAGGATGAGGGAGAGGGGATGAAGAGAGTGAAGAGGGAGAAAGAGGAGGGGAGTGGAGTGGAGGGAATGAGGAGAGGAGGAGGGGGAGAGGGGTTTTATAGGGGTGGGGAAAGATCAGCGCCACTTCAAGTGGCGCTGATGCATAATTACCGGTTTCCCAGTTAACACCACTTGAAGTGGCGCTATGGCGTTTTTTTTCCATTAGCGCCTCCTGAAGTGGCACTAGAGTGACCCATTTTCTTAAATAAGAAAATGGGTAACCCATTTTGATAAAAAAAAATAAAATGCCCCCCAACGGAAAATTTTCCCCGTGTGTTCCAAATAAATCTGATTTAAATATGTGGGGGCCACTCCCTATTTGGGAGTCTTCATTTTCGGCAGAACCTACCCAGGCGGCTGCAAGGTCTTTCATGGTGGGCAGCCGACGCGGTGGGTAGCCAGCTGCAGGAGGAACTCAAGGGTAGATGAGCTACCCTCCAACAACCTAGTTTTCCTTCTCTATTTAAACGGGATGAAAATCTCATTGTTTGTAAGGGAATAGAGTGGTGTAGTCTATGATTTTTGTAATCCTCCGTCGAGAACCGGAGAGATGTGAATAGAGAAGATCCCCTGTTTCTCCCGTGGACATAGGTAACCCGCCGAACCACATTACATTGTGTGTTGCTCCGTTTTTACTCCGTTTTGTGTCATTGGGTACCACGCACCTCCGCTGCGTTCCAAAAAGTGGTATAAGAGGTGAGGCGGAGCGAACGGAGGTGAACCGATGGGACGACGTCAAATTTTCCGGTGGCTGGAAAATTGAAAGTGGTCGGAAAATTTTTCCGAGGCCAGATCCGTGAAGAGGGCGGCGAGACGATTCCGACGGCGCAAGCGGAGTTGAAAACGGAGCTAAAACGAAGGAGATATGGCCAGTCAAAGTTCGGTCAAACAAGTGGGTGAACAGTAACCCCGTGCCGGAGAAGACGGTACTGTTCATGCCGCCGGCGAAAATTCCGGCATGATTCCAGCAGAAATTCCGGCAAGCCAACGTCAGCGAGCGATCTGGACCGTTGAATGTTTTTTGAAATTATCTCGGTCAATTGGTGTCTGATTTCAGCGATCCAGGAGTCGATTCCGACTATTTCGACCATTCCAGACGCATACGTATGGTTAGTTTTTTAAAACTGGTACTCTATCATGTGGTTACAGAAGGGTGTGACATCGACAGTGGTGATCGCATTTTGCGACGACAACGATGACGGGTGGTGGATCACTACCAAGATTTGATATCGATAAGTTCGATGGTCGAAATAATTTCGGCTTGTGGCAAAGCACGGTGAAGGATCTTTTGGTGTAGCAGGGCATGATCAGACCGTTGATCGGAGAAAAGCCCGAGACAACCAGTGCCAATGATTGGGAAGAGCTCGAGATGTGGGTCGTCACCACAATTTGACTGTGTTTGGCGAATGAGGTAAAGTACTCGGTGTTGGAAAAGACATCACCGAAAGAGATCTGGAGGAAGTTGGAGCAGAAATATATAGCGAAGTCACTCACCAACAAGTTGTTCATGAAGAATAAGCTGTACCAATTGTGAATGGACGAGGGAGCGAATTTGTTGGATCATACCAATGAATTCAACAAGATCCTGACGCAGTTATTAGGGCTCGGTGTGAAGGTTGGAGAGGAGGATAAAACACTTTTGCTTTTATCATCCCTACCAAGCTCATTTGATGGGCTTGTGACTGCATTTCTCGTGGGGAAGGAGACATTGAAGCTGGACGATGTGATGGCGTCACTTTAAGATTCAGAGGCATTCCGAAGCCCCGCGACGCATTCAGGCGAGCAAATCATGGCGATGCGAGATGATCAACGTGGAAGGAGCCGACATCAGAAGTCAAGAGGTAAAGAACGGAGGCCAAAATCCAGGGGACGTGATCCGAGCGAAATCACATGTTTTTGGTGTGAGAAGAAGGGTCACTATAAAAGTGACTGTGGAGAGCGCAAACGGTACGTTGCTGGGAAGAAGAAAGTTGAAGAGGAGGATGTGAACATCACAGGATTATCAGCAGATGATGAAATCTGCGTGACAACAGGAAGCATGCACCCATACGAGTGAGTTGAAAGGGAAGAAGTGCAGTGTCATTACTGCAAAAGATACGGGCACATGAAGTGGGAATGCCGATTTCTTAAGAGGAAGAACGAGCGGGATCAAAATCCAAAAGAAGACGGATGGGTTCTGGATTCGGGGAGCTCGGCACACATATGTACGATGAGAGGTACATTTGATACTTTTCAGCAGGTGCGAGACTCGGTGCGACTTGGTGATGTGTCAACATGCGAGGTTCGAGGAGTCGGGATAGTGAAATTGAAGACACCTGATGGAGAAATTTATAAACTGGCTGACATGAAATTCATTCTGAGGATGAGGCAGAACTTGATATCATTGAGTAGGCTCGATGCGAGAGGGTTCAAGATTTCCATAGCAGGTGGAGTGTTGGAAGTCTCACGTGGGGATGCAACAATGTTTAGTGGGAAGGAGTCCCAAGGGTTGTATCATTTGATGGACACCGCAGTCAGCCCGACATCGAGTAAAGAAAGTGGTAGTGCCACATCATCTGGCGTGAAGAAGCGTGTTCGATTTGCTGATGAAGTTTTCAACACCTGGAAGGAGACTGCAGGTCAAGATTCTACCCCAAATTGGTCATGAGGGGGAGATTTTTGGGGGCCACTCCCTATTTGGGAGTCTTCATTGTCGGCAGAACCTACCCAGGCAGCTGCAAGGTCTTTCATGCTGGGCAGCCGACGCGGTGGGTAGCCAGCAGCAGGAGGAACTCAAGGGTAGATGAGCTACCCTCCAACAACCTAGTTTTCCTTCTCTATTTAAATGGGATGAAAATATCATTGTTTGTAAGGGAAGAGAGTGGTGTAATCTGTGATTTTTGTAATCCTCCATCGAGAAACGGAGAGACGTGAATAGAGAAGATCCCATGTTTCTCTCATGGACGTAGGCAACTCACCGAACCACATTACATTGTGTGTTGCTCCGTTTTTACTCCGTTTTGTGTGATTGGGTACCACACACCTCCGCTACGTCCCAACAAAATAGGATGAAAATATGTCGACGGTAGAGGGGATAACAGTTTCTGAAATGCTTGTGACATCTCATCGATTATCCTTTCTTCAGTCACGTGATCAAAGGATGATCATTTGATGGATTCGATCATTTCTAGGGGATATTTTAGAATCTACTAGTGTCCTCGATTGTAGCTCACGGAGGATTTTGTTGGTTTTCTCAGACATACATAGACACTAGAGAAGGTTTGGTGATGGTGGAGATGAAGAGTGACAAGTGATCTTACGATTTTCTTCGAGTCACCATGTCAAACTAGCATTGAAAGAGGACGACAGACGAGTGGGAGGTTGAAGATGTATGTCCCGCGTTGTGTGGGATCAGAGTGGTTTGAACTTGCGATCCGAAGGATTCAGACTGGCGACTAGGATTGGAGGATGGTACGATCAAACCTGCTACCCTCTGGTATATATACCATTTTCTGGATTGTTTATTGAATTTGACAATGGGCCAGGCACCCGTACCACATGCATCACTTCCATCCATCAGGCCCTCAGTCAACCGAGATAACGGCACGAGTTTCACATCTTGGGTCAAAAATAATCCGTTATAATTTATTTTTATTTGATATAATATAAGAGTCTCAATGTGGTCTCCTCAAATACCAAGTCTTTATGTATGTCATTTCCAGGTATTACTCCACACTCGTTGAATCTTTGACACCAACCATTTCCATGTATCATCATAGTATGAAATGCACAAATATTGGTGCTAACATGCACCTAGAGTGGTCCCCTCATATTTCTAATTTGAGACCTCATTTAGGAATTATTCCAGTTTTTCAAGAAAACTTCATGCACTGGATATTAATATATTTAATATATTTAAAAAATTAATTTTGGGCCCCCAAGCCTCGGAATCTCATGTTGTCTCAGTGCTAGCTCCGAAAACTATCCATATATTATCCAAAAATAAAACATGGAAAAATTTGTCATTATATTTTCCCCACCTTGGGGTTTTTCATCCAAAAAAGGGAAAAATAATACTCAAAATGATGAGTGTACTTGGCTCGCATCGGGGTCTCCCACTATGAAGTTATCTCCTAAAGATTCATGTGATACCACTGGAAATGTACTAGGGGAGTTGATTACTCATGAAAGATCCTCTCCTACTCATCCTTAATCTCCACCGAGTACTCGGTAAAGGTAGATTCGTCCTCGATGTCCAGCTCTCAATGGTCAATAACATGTGATGGGTCACTTACATACCTCATCAGCTGCGATATGTTGAAGACATTGTGCACCTAATCCAATCGTGGAGGTAGAGCTATGTGGTACACCACTTCACCAACTATATAAATTATCTGGAAAGGGTCAATTAATCTCATAGATAACATTCCCCCTTATCCAAATATCTTCAATCCATGTCAAGGTGATACCATCAGAAACACACCCTCTTATAATTGCACAGGTCTCTATCATCAGTCCACATAAGACTTGTGATGGATCTGTATACTCCTCATCCACACCTGGAGGGCATGAACCTTCTCTATAGTCAATCACACCAAGTGTGTTCCCATAAGTGTGGACTCACCTGGATCAGTCCAACAAAGTAGTGACCTACATGTTCTCCTATAAAAGGCCTTAAAAGATGTCATACCAATGGTGTAATGGTAGTTGTTCTTGTATGAAAACTCCACTAAGGGTAGTTGATCCTTCTAACTATAGCCAAAATAAAACATGAAATTCTTCAGTATTTCCTCCAAGACATGAATATTCCGCTTAGTCTGGTCATCAGTCTGAGGGTGAAACACCATGCTCAAACACAACGGAGTCTCAAAGGCCACCTGCAATCCTATCCATAATCAGAACATGTATCAGTCATCAGATTCTGAAATGATCATCAAAGGAATTCCAAGGATCCATACTATCTTCTACATGTACATGTGTCCCAAGATCTCTATGTAACTTTTATCTTGAATGGATGGGAAGTGGGCCGACTTTGTGAGTTAGTTTGTGATCACCCAAATAGAATTGTGTCACCTGGATGTACATGGTAACCCTGTCATAAAGGCCATGGATATCACATCTCATTTCCATGTATTACTCCACAGTCCTTGAATCTTCGACACCAACCATTTCCATGTATCAATCCTTGAATCATCGACACCAAATTGTGAAATTCACTAATATTGGTTCTAACATGCACCTAGGGTGTTCCCCTCATATTTTTGATTTGGGACCCCATTTAGGAATTATTCCAATTTTTTAGGAAAACTTCATGCACATGATATTAATATATTTAATATATTTCAAAAATTAATTTTTGCCCCACCGAGCCTTGGAATCTCATTTTTCCTCAGTGCCTAGCAACAAAAACTATCCATATATTATCCAAAATTAATACATAGAAAAATTTGATTCCTTAAATTCCCCTCACCTTAGGGTTTTTCATCCCAAAAATAGAAAAATACTACTCAAAATGATGAGGGTACTGGACTCACATCGGGGTCTCCCACTATTAACTTATCTCCTATAGAGTCATGTGCTACCACTGAACATGTACTAGGGGAATCAATTACTCATGAAGGATCCTCTCCTACCGATCCTTAATCTCCACCGAGTACTCGTTAAAGGTAGCTTCGTCCTCGATGACCAAATCTCAATATTCAATAACATGTGATGGGTCACTTACATACTTCATTAGTTGCGACATGTGGAAGACGTTGTGCACCTAATCCAATTGTGGAGGTAGAGCTAAGTGGTACACCACTTCACCAACTTTATAAATTATCTGGAAAGGGTCAATGAATATCATAGATAACATTCCCCCTTATCCAAATATCTACAATCTGTGTCAAGGTGATACCATCAGGAACACATTGTCTCCCTCTTAGAACTGCATAGGTCTTTATCATCAGTCCACATAAGACTTATGATGGATCTGTATACTCCTCATCCACACTTGGATGGTATGCACCTTCTCTATAGTCGATCGCACCAAGTTTGTTCCCATAAGAGTTGACTTGCCTGGATCAGTCCAACAAAGTAGTAACCTACATGTTCTCCTATAAAAGGTCTTAAAAGATGCCATACCAATGGTGGAGTGGTAGTTTTTCTTGTATGAAAACTCCACCAAGGGTAGTTGATCCTCCCAACTATAGCCAAAATAAAGCATGAAATCCTTCAGTATTTTCTCCATGACTTGAATATTCCACTCAGTCCGACCATCAGTCTGAGGGTGAAACACCATGCTCAAACACAAGTGAGTCTCAAAGCCACCTGCAATCCTCTCCATAATCTCATCATGAAGCAAGCATGAGGGTCTGAAACTATCATCTACAGAATTCCAAGGATCCATACTATCTTCTACATGTACATGTGTCCCAAGATCTCTATGTAACTTTTATCTTGAATGGCTGGGAAGTGGGCCGACTTCGTGAGTTAGTTTGTGATCACCCAAATAGAATTGTGTCACCTAGATGTACATGGTAACCCTATCATAAAGTCCATGGATATCACATCCCACTTCCACTCTGGAATCTCAAGGGGTATAGCCAAACTCATTGGAACCTGGTGCTCAGCCTTCACTTACTAGAAAATGAGGCACTGAGAGACAAACTCTACAATACAATAAATCATTCCGGACCACCAAAACTAACATCGGATGTCCCGGTAAACCATTGAAATATCGGGATGTATAGGGAAAGGGAATGTATGAAACTCCCACATCACCTCCTCCAGAAACACTAATGGTACCATTGTCCATCCACTAAAAATGAAAGTGTTCTCCTTGCCTTCCTAATATTCATTAAAAGCACGAATAGTGGATATTTGAGTATATACGGTCTCATAGTCGGTATATTCATGATGAGCATCCCTAACATGTTGTATATGTTGTAGTCAGTATCTTCATGATGATCATCCTGGGCATGTTGTAAATGTTGTAGGGTAATAACCACTGATTGAACATATGAATCACAATCCTTGTCCACTATGGAGAACTTCAATGAGGCTAACTTCTCTTACATCTTGGCCAACATCTAAGAACTCAGTCTTCTACTGAAAGTGTCTTCCACTACTTTCCCCTTCCTATGAGTGTAGAAAATCTCAAATTCATGGTCCTGGAGGAACTCTAGCCACTTCCTCTGATGCAAGTTAGGATCCTTCTAATATAATATATACTTGAGACTCTTATAGTCATAATATAAAAAACCACTCACTCATTAGGTAGTGTCCCCACATCTTCAGTGCAAACACTACAACCACTAAATCAATATTTTGGGTCATCTATTTATAATCATGTGGTCCCAACTAACATGAACCATAAGAAATCACTTCCTACCTCTACGTCATAACACAACCATAAAAGTTCCCGGAAGCATCACATAATACTACATACATGACACCCTCCTCTAGAGATCTCAATATGGGAGTTCTTGTCAATATTTACCTCAACTCTTGAAATCAATGTTGTCACCCTTCTATTCACATGAAAGGCTTCCCCTTTCTATTAAAAGCAGTCAAGGGTGATGACACTCTATAGAAATCAGGTACAAACCACCTATAATAACCATCCAACCCAAGAAAACTCTACACCTTGTTAACACTATTGGGTGGCTCCCAAGAGAGCATTGCCTCGAACTTCAGAGGTCCCATAAGATGAAATTTCCTAGGAAGTGGTCCTATAAAATCCAAAATTGACACTTCGAGAGTTTTCCATAAAGTTGGTTCTCTCATAGTGTTCCTAGGACCATCCTCAAATGCCTCATGTGCTTCTCCTTAGATGTTGATTACACTAGGATGTCATTGATGAAGACCACCAAAAACCGGTCTTAGAAAGGATGAAATATCTAATTCATGAGTCCCATGATCACTATTGGGGGATTCTTCATGATGAAGTGTATAACCATGAGTCCCATGAACACTATTGGGGGATACTTCATGCCAAATTGTATAACCAAGTACTCTTACTGACCATTCTGACATCTAAATATTTTCTTTGGTATATCCTCGTCTCGTACTCATAGTTGGTGAAATCTTATTATGAGGTAAATATTCAAGAACTGTCATTCTCATATCAACTAATAAAATAGGTCTTCAATAATCATCATTGGATACTTATTCTTCACAATCACCAGGTTCATGCACTGATAATCCACACATAACCCCAATATCTCATCCTCATTCTTGGAAAAAAAACATTCGGGATGCCTAGGAGAAACATTATATCACATAGATCCCTTCTTTTTCAAGTCCTCCAATTGCACCCTTGGTTCATGAAGCTCTATGGGAACCATCTGATATGTTGGTGAAGATATATGGTTCATCACAAGGTGTAAATCAATATAAAATTCTAGCTCACAGTGGGAAGGTAGGCCTGAAATTTCCTTAGGAAATATGTCCTTATACTCCGCCACCACTGTAGGGAACTGTTAGCTCATGGTATCAACTTCTCGATAATTCAGGTTATCCAACTGGTGAGTAATCAACTAAACTCTCATATTCATAAGTCCATCCTAATTTGTGAAGTTTTCCTTTTCACCCGCAAAGAAAAACCATGTCCCATTACTATAGAAAAACCACATCCTCAGCCTAAAATAGACAATTTGGAAATGAACTATTTATAGATGGTCCATACCTAAGAGGAAGTTATAAGGCCTCATCACTAATGAGAAGAGATCCATAAATAAACACTCACCTCTAAGTGTTAGATTTCACTATCATAAAATGTGTGTAATCACTGAATCACCTCTTGCCAGTGTCTCAAAGTGCAAAGGTGGAGCCAAAGGCTCAATTAGAATCCGTAAGTCTCAAACCATAGAACTGGGAAGAAAATAATGACTCGCACATGTGTATATAAATACTACATCTAATATAAAAAATGTTATAGATCATACCTCATGTTATCCCTGAAGCCTCAGGGTCATAGGCCTCTGTAGCCTTTAGTTTTACTCATCCCTAACCACCAACTCCTTAAGCCTATAGTGGACCACCAAAAGGCTGTGATGCTAATAGGTCAAACCTCTGACCACCACACGTTCTCTTCTGGACCCTTTTTCTCATATGTTACCCTGTATACCACCCTTCTCCCAAATCTATCTCTACCTTGGTAGTCCCTAAACCATCTCCTGATCAGATATATGACTGGTTGTATAATCCTATGCAATATGTCCTCAGCTGTTAGAGGACAAACACTGCATCTACCTCGACTAACTTGAAGAAGGAACTAGGCATGCAGTGAAAACCCAAACAGGTGGGTTTTTAAAAAAATTCACCTACGGTTGAAATGAACTTGTCGACATTGGAAAGTAGATTCTTGGTCAAAGATGAGGATCTCGTGTGAAGGGTTTTAATAATAAAAACTAAACATTAAAATATGTGGTTTAATTTGAAGCCCCACACGATGTATTGCTCATCATTTGCTATCGCTGCTTGAAGAATCCGAAGCTGAATTCCCCTAGATCATCCACACTTTCTTCAAGGAATCCGCAGGAGCAGCGATCTTCATAATCATAGTGCTAGCGCAGAGATACAATGACTTCTTCAATAATCTAACGATCACCGCATCGCTTCACATACGATGCTAGAGAGAGCAAGCTCCATTTGAGCTCTTTAGATCTAGAGCCTCTCTCTCTAGGATGTGGGAGAGAGAAGAGGAGAGAGACTGGCAGTGAATAGTGTATGGAAAACTACTCTCATTTTCTATTATAGTGTCATGTAATTACCTTGAAATGCCAACCCGACCCCCAAATAATCAACAAATTATTAACAAGATTTTATGACTTCTAATCTGAGTCATAAATATTATTATCACTCACTTGTAATATATTAAACTATATTATGTGATAATAATTGAGTCAATAACTTGACTCATCATTCCCACAAATATTAATTGAACCTTGAATATTTAATATTCATAAATTAATATTTCTTATGTATTTACTTAAAACTCATAAATACATTTAATAAATAAATTCAACGCTCATTATTCTAAACACAAATAATATGAATTTATTTATTTCATTGGTGATCAAATTTCTTGGAAAAATAATGTACCCTAGAGGTGGGGCCCACCATGTCCAAATCTCTTATTCAAAATAATAATACCCTTGGCACTTTGATACATAGAAACCATTAATTGAATTTTAGTTATCTTGTCAATCATAGCTAATTTCCATACACTTCTTACTTATAGGAAATATTATTCACATTGAATAATAGATCACCAACCACGGTGAATATAAAAACCATCACCGTGGTTTTATCCTTCCTACGCAGTATGTGTCTTTGAAACATACTCTATTCCATATGTGCTTGTGGAAGTAGTTCCTATACCAACCATTTGTGCATCTAGATCATTGACTAAACACAAGTCAATATATACCCCACTATCTCAAATGGAGATGTTAAACCACATAAAGATAAGTCGTCTATAACTTGACTAAAAATTTTCTTTATTATGGATTTATGTAATATCCTAAGAAACTGTTAGGATTATTACACTAAATGAAAAATGTGTTTGTCTTGATGCAAGTTTCTTTGTATCTGAACAAACTATTTGCTTGAAAACACATGTCCTTATAAAATAATGTATTTACATCATTATATGGCTCGTATGATATTCATTTTTCATTATAGTTTTCATATAGTTATTGTATAATGCCATTATTTGCAAAGCACACCATGATATATAATGGAAGTTTCTTCAAGTTCCATCATTGTTACTACTTACATCAATACTCTAATGTATAAAATGTGCATTCAGGAATTTCTCCATGCTACATTTTTTTGTGAAATGTTAACATGAAATACATCATCATCGATACTCCTCATTAACATAAAAACTATTATTTGGATAAGTTAATGTGCATTTAGAAATTACTCCATGCTACATTATAATGATCAATGATTGCACAATCAAGATATTCTTCGGCATGTCAGCTTGAAGCAGCTCATATCTTCTAAATGTAAACTTATTTTATCATTCCTTAATTACATAAAGAAATCCTATGAAGTATATATACCTCTAGCTTATGCTTTGAATAGTTCACGTTCACTTGTTAAACTATTTAAAAAAGATTTATGACATGACTTTATTTTAATGGTTCCTTTTTCCAAACTAAATACATCGATAATACTAAAAGTATTTAGTTGTACCAAGTCTAAATACCATATTGGATATATTATTGACATCCACCTTTAGTATTACTAGATAAAGAATTATAATGTCATAAATGGGTATAAGTCTTACATTTATATTCATCACTAATTGCATATGATTCATGTATTACTGAACTAGTGATTGAGTTTTAAATACCAAAAACAACATTCATTCCCAAAATTGAAAGAATGTCTCCTTGCATAACATGAGATTAGTGTTTGTGGTTATAATCAATAATAGTTTAACACAAATCATTCACTTGGTAATTAAAGAAGTTTGTACTTATCACCATTAGCCTAAGTATCACCCTTTCAAAGCCACTTATAGAATACACCTAACTTCTAGTAAGGTTTATAAACATACTTTGTTACCATATTAGAATAAACATATGTCACCAACAAATTTTATTTAATACCCAAGTAGTAAAACTAAAACATTACAATTGATGAATATTTTTTGAAGAAGAAGTGGGTAATCTTGCTTCTATAATTTAGTTAATTGTATTAAAACTTCCATAGTATTATTTTATAATATGAAATAAAAATAACATTTGTTAATACCTCATTCATTGAAGGAAGTTTCAGATGTTTCATTATCATTACATTCCTTTGACATCTTCACCTTGTTTTTCAATTTATTCTCCATAAGAATTAAAGATAAAACTATCTTTGATATTCTTATTCACCTGGATAACCTTACCTAGATAGGTAATGAAGCGTTTAATCAATACTTTTTCATTTTATAAATTAAAATGAAACTTGAGTAAAGGGATAAAAGTGATATGAGAAAGGGATCCATTTGAATATCATGATTCATATTTCAATTTACACAAGCCGGTGTAGCCATCACATTATTCATATCATTGCTTCGATTTCTACTTGAAAACTTCTCAGATATGAGACTTCATGTTTTATCATCCATGTCCTGGTGTACCGACAACAACTGACACTAGATGTTGAGGAAAGAATAATAATATAACTACCATATGCTTTATACATTTGTCTCATGTATGAAATTTCACCGTTTTTTCTTGAGGTAATTTAACAGTGTTGGGGACACTGGCACCTTGAGTTTCCAATATCATAATACTATGAGCAAGCACCCGTATTATTCTTGTATACTCATGCCAATGTGTATATTTACTTTTTCCATTATAATATCGTATTTTCTTATAAACTTGTTGTATAACTTGTCATTTAACTTCAAAAATTAATTTTAGAAGATTAATACCTTTTATCATGATTACCAGTTATGACATTTTTTATTAATTACTTAAATTATTTAATGTATCCTGCTCTTTTAATTGATTCTAAGAACCCTCTACGCTAGAATAAAAATACTCTATCGCTTGAGTATTCTAGTGGAAAGGATCCCTAAACCACCCCTCATAGTCTACAAGCTATGACTATGCCACAACCAGGAGGGTTCAAGGTAGGATTTTGGATGGCTAACCGCTTTAACTTACAGTTCCTTGATCTGTTGAGTGAAGCCCTAGCTTCTAAAATCCGAACATGATTTACTCAACACTTGCCTCTAAAATTATAGAAATTTAGATATAGTTAATCCTTACTATCACTTTAGTTATGTTGACCCATTATTTTTATAAGGACTCTCTTTGATAGTGAGAGTCACCCTCATTTATGGAATGACCGACACCTCAAACAACCGGTTTTGTCCAAATTTGAATGATGAATGGAGGTTATGACTTAATATATCTTTGAGGGTTTTATTATTTTTAATGAGATGAAATAAATTATTTTCTATTTTTATAATCATGTACTATGTGATTGAAATCACAGCTAACCATGCAAGGAATAGAAAACACCATCGTGTCACATGTTCATTTTATCTTGCATGGTTGTTTATTATTAATCTATGTGATCACGCATTAACTACACATTCACAAAAACAATAAACCATATATAACGAAATGAAGACCTGATCAGGAGCTGATACTATTGGTTGATTCATTGAGTGAATAATGGACCAACCAAAACCCTATGGGTAAGTACCTTATGTTGTGTGGCTTGACACTCAATTAATCATGCAAGGAATTGAAAACTTCATCACATCACATGTTCATTTTATCTTGCATGCTTGTTTATTATTAATCTATGTGATCACGCATTAACTACACATTCACAAAAACAATAAACCATACAAATAAATGAAGACCTGATCATGATTCATTACTATTCGTTGATCCGTTGAGTGAATAACGGACGAACCGAAACCCTATGGATAAGTACCTTAAGTTGTGTGGCTTGCAACTCAAATTGTATTTTTTTTCCTCCAATGTATCCAACTCCTATACTGTGTGTCACCAAGACTCGGCATGAACTGTGTCACACCTCATCTCCTCATTATACAATGATACCCGCACATAGGCGAGGGGATTGAAAGAGTAAAATGTACAACTCAGAGAAGTGGACACACAAGCCCTTATACATATAATGACACTAAGACGTTAAATAGGTTGCCTTTTATTTAACTAAAATAATTATTACAAAACCATTTCAATAAATAAATAAATAAAATAAAATAACTAAACATGCACCAGACATGAATCGGTCAGTCTCCAACTCATAATCAGTATACGCATTAAACTCACGTATATTAAATAACTGCATAATTAAATTAAACTTTCATTAAAATAATTTGTGGGGGCAGTATTTATTGAATTAAAATTTCACTCTAATTTTAACTCAAAAAATGTCGTCGTTCGGTCAAAATTAATGAATTTAACTTTAAAACTAAAAATTAAATTAATTAATTAATTTAATTATCACTAAACTAAGTTAATTTACACCATAGTAACAATTAGTACAAAAATTCATATTTTCTTAATTTAATCATCAACTGTAATTAAATTAATTATTTGAATTAAATTTTGATTAAATTAAATTTAACCGGGCCCATCAAACCCTGTGTAAGGCCAGTGCGGTTCGGGGAAAACCCACACTGGGCCATCCTAGGCCATACCGACCTCGTGTAAGGGAGTTATGAGTCATGCAAGTCTGCCCATGCTGGTTCTGGGCTGGTCAGATCCGCCTGAGGCAATTTCAGGACAAATACGACCTTGAAGTTGTTACCTGTCCACTAGAATGATCGGGTAGTGGCCATAACGGGGTTAGGTTTGGGGAGGTGATGGTTGGCCAATGAGTGCACGTTTTGGAAATGGGTGGCCCAAAAAGCTTTGATGGGGGTACAACAGGTGTTCTGGGAGTTGGCCGCTTGGACTAGATCTGGTCGGTGGGAGTTTCTGGCTTCTGAACTGATGGGTTGCTTCACCGTGGCTAGTTGGGACAAGGTCGTACCATAATGATACTGATGGGAAGAGGTCAGCGACCGGTGTGGTGCGCCAGGAAGGCCGAGAGAGGCGAAAGAGGAACCTGGTGAGGGGTGGGGGTTCTAGTTGATGGTGGTGCCGCGGCATAGGGAGGTCCACATGGAGGTGTTCGTCAGCGCACTACAGTGGGGTGCTAGATTGGATGGTTGTGCGTAAACCCAAGGAAAGAGTAGAGGTTGCCTAGGGTTGGACGGCGCCTACTTGGGGAGGGGCGGCAGACTGGTCCAGTGACCTGGGTTGCGGAGCTACACCTGTTGGCTATACAAGCCGAGAAATATGAGAGGAAGAATAGAAGAGGTAAAAAATTGGCACACAGCAAAAAGAAGCTTTCAAGCTTTTCACAATTTCACACAACTTCACAATTTTTCACAATTGAAATTTCAGGCTACAATTACATCAATTTATAGACCCATAACATTAAATGCCTAGCATTTATATTGGTACAAATAAAGGCCAAAACATAAAATACAGAGAATCTATGATGGTACAAGAAAGACCAAAATATTAAATGCTGAGCATTTATGACAGTACAAAGATATACCAAATCTTTAAATGTAGAGCATTTAAATTCATTCAATGAAAATAAATGGAGGTGGACCCATGGAAGAAAAAAAATGTGCAAGTAATAAATGACATCGTAGGTAGCTTTGAATCATGCTTTTAGTTTGCAATTCCAACACTCCCCTTCAAACAAAAACCGGCTTCATTCCGAGCATCATTCTGAGTCTTTTGAATAAATCTATCTGTAATTCCTTTGTGAAAATATCAGCCACCTGCTCCGTAGTATGTCAATATTCCAATTTTATCATTTTCTGCTTCACATGATCTCGCAAAAAATGGAATCGGGTATCAATGTGTTTGCTTCTTGCATGTTGCACTGGATTTTTGGCAAGTTCAATTGCCGACTTGTTATCCACATATATCACTGTGGATCCATCCTGTGGATGCTCCAACTCCTTCAGCAGATTTCTTAACCAGATTCCTTCACAAACAATGGATGATGTCGCCACGTACTCTGCTTGACATGTAGACAAGGTGACCACACTTTGCTTCCTTGAATTCCACGTGAAACCAGTCGATCCAAGAAAAAATACATACCTAGTGGTGCTTTTTCTTTCATCTTGGTCGCCTCCCCAGTCACTGTCTGAGTATCCATGCAGATTTTCTTCTTCATTGTATGGATAAAAAAGACCAAAATCCACCGTTCCTTTAACGTACCTGAGGATACATTTTGCCGCTAACCAGTGTGACTCTTTTGGTGCTTCAATGTACCTGCTTAGAAGCCCAACACTATAGATAATATCAGGCCTTGTGATTGTGAGATACCTCAGGCTTCCAATTAGACTCCTGAACAGAGTCGAGTCAACACTTCTTCCTTCTCCATCTTTTGTCAGTTTTATGCTCATTGCCACAGGTGTGTTTACAGCATTGCAATTAACCATCTTGAATTTTTCAAGAAACTCCTTAGCATACCTCTTCTGAGAAATATAGACGCCTCCATGTTGTTTCTTTACTTCTATGCCCAGAAAGAAGGACATGAGACCTCCGTCGGTCATCTCGAACTCCTTGAACATAGACTTATTAAAATCATCAAACATCTGTCGACTATTCCCTGTAAACAGAAAATCATCAACATACAAGCATGCAATGATTATATCGCCACAATCATTCTTCTTGATGTAAACTACATGCTCATATGGACATTTGGTGAAGCCGTTCTCTTGAAGATAGCTGTCAATGCATGAATTCCAAGCACGAGGAGCCTGCTTCAACCCATAAAGAGCTTTCTTCAGTCGATACACTTTGTCTTCCTCCCCTTGAATAACAAAGCCTTCAGGCTGGTCTACATAGACCTCTTCCTCTAGAATTCCATTCAGGAATGCAGACTTCACATCCAATTGGTAGATCATCTAACTGTGATGAACAGCAAGGGAGATAATCATTCTCACAGTGTCAAGGAGAGCAACTGGAGCAAAGACTTATTCATAGTCCACCCCATACTTCTATTTGTACCCATTTGCTACGAGCCTTACCTTGTATCGATCGATCTCACCATTAGCATTTTTCTTGCTCTTGTACACCCATTTGACACCAATGGATTTCTGGCTATTAGGAAGTGTGGTCAACTCCCATGTGTCATTTTTCTCTATG
Organism: Viscum album; assembly: GCA_963277665.1. NCBI lineage: Eukaryota > Viridiplantae > Streptophyta > Magnoliopsida > Santalales > Viscaceae > Viscum > Viscum album. The sequence goes on along the minus strand of OY728155.1, from coordinate 1,389,798,548 downwards.
GCGTGAATTTCTTCTCCCATAGCCATTCTCCAACATTCTTCCCATGTGGCTTCCTGAAACGTCAGAGGCTCATGATCTGCATACAGGTAAAAAAGATTTACCTCTTCAGTTTGTTCATAAATGTCGCTTAAGCTTTTCATCTTTATGGGTGCCATGGGTGAGGATGAGCTCGCCAAATTTTGACTTGATGGAGTCCTTTCAGGAGTGATAGAATGTCCTCCTGGACTACTGTGTACTGATGATGTGCCCGGGGAAGGTGTTGCTAGTGTTTACTCCTGATGATCACAACTTTCTTCAGGATCTTCTGTTCCGACTAGAATCTCTTTGTTTGGTTCTTCGTCATTCCATTTCCAAGCTTCTTCCTCGCTAAAGACCACATATCTACTCACCACTAATTTATTGGTTAGTGGATTGTAGAGATTATAGGCTTTAGACTCTTCACTGTAGCTGATGAAGATGCACTTTTCACCACAATCATCAAGCTCCCTTCTTCTTGCTTCTGGAACTTGAGCGTAGGCAACACACCCGAAGATTCTTAGGTGTGCTATACTCAGTTTGTAGCCACTCCATGACTCTTGTGGTGTCATGTTTCTGACGCTCTTCGTTGGGCACCGATTGAGAAGATAGGCAGTACATGCCACTGCTTCTGCCCAGAAGTTCTTTGGAAAGCCTTTCTCCTTCAGCATGGTCCTCTTCATGTTGAGGATGGTGCAGTTATTCCTTTCTGCGATTCCATTCTACTGTGGCGTGTAGGCTGCAGTGTATTGCTATTTGATGCCATGTTCCCTACAGAAATCTTGAAATGCATTTGAGGTGTATTCTCCACATCTATCAGATATGAGTACTTTGATTATGTGGCCACTTTCAGTTTCAACATGATCTTTAAAAGTTTTAAAGACAGTGAAAGCGGAAGATTTTTATTTGATGCAATACACCCACAACTTTCTACTGAAATCATCAATAAGGGTAATAAAATATCTATTACTTCCAAGTGACAGTGTTTCAAGTGGTCCGCAGATATCAGTGTGAACCAACTGAAGTGGTTCCGTCTCTCTTCTAGACAATCCACTTGGAAATGAGTTCCTTTGTTACTTTCCAAGTGTACATGCCTCACACACATGATTTGGAGCTTCAATCATTGGCAAGCCATGCACCATGTTTGATGAGGATAGAAGTTTAAGACCACTAAAATGGAGATGCCCAAAGCGCAGATGAAATCTCCACGAATCATTATTCATGAGCCCAAAGAGACACTCCTCGGCCTTTGTGTTGATATGCAGCAGAAACATGCGATTTTTCGCCATTTGGACTTGAGTAACAAGTTTCTTGTGAGCATCTCTTATAGACAAAAGAGAATTTTCCAAGTGTATGACATACCCCTTCTCAAGAAGTTTGCCGAGACTGATGATATTATTTTTCATACTTGGTACGTAATATACATTAGAAATGTAATTAGACTCTCCATTCTTCAGATAGATTTTGATCTTACCTTTTCCTCTCATGGGTACCTTGGATGAGTCTCCAAAACTCACGTCACCACGAACTTCTTCGGTGTGTTCCTCGAAGAGTTGTTTGTTACCACTCATATGGTTGCTTGCACCCGTGTCGAGATACCACACATCGGGGCATTCACATGCCTTTTCTTGTGCGAGGAGGAGTATGGTACCTTCTTCTTCATGATGAGATGCTTCAGTATAGTTGGATTGTTCATCATGATCCACTTTGCTCCAACAATCAGACGCATAATTCCCAAATTTTTTACAGTTGTGGCATTGAATGTTCTTTGTGTTTCCACGACCACGCGTGAATCGTCCTCCACCATTCCCTCTTCCATGAAAGATGGTAGGATTTTGTTGCTTTTGTTGATGGCTTTGATAATATCCACGCCCTTTTCCTCTTCCACGATGACCGCCTCATTTCGTGTGGCCATTATTTTGATCTTGTAGAGTCAACTTGGAATCCAAGGCATGCTCTATTGTTGAACCGGTATTCTTTTTCATCCGTTGCTCATGCACTTACAATGACCCCATCAGTTATTCAACGGATAGTTTCTCCAAATCCTTTGATTCTTCGATTTCCACAACCACATGCTCAAACATGGTTGTGAGAGATCGAAGTGATTTTTAGATAACTCGAATGTACTCCACTTTTTCACCATTCCTTTTCAAATTGATAAAAATAACAGTTAATCTTGAGAAATAATCGGAGATGCTCTCACCTTCTTTCATGTGTGCCACTTCAAATTCTGCTCTTAATGTTTGAAGACGTATCCGCTTCACTCAATCAACACCTTTGAAGATAGTGGCAAGGGTATCCCAAGCTTGCTTGCTTGATGTTGCTTCGGAAATCTTTTCGAACATTGATTCATCCAACCCTTGATAGAGGAGGAACAATGCCTTGTTGTCTTTCTTTATTTGATTTTTGAGGGTTGCCTATTCTTCATTCATGAAGGCAGCTTCTTCCGCCGTAGTGGGTACAACATACCCATCGGTAACAATCTACCATAATTCTTGTGACCTGAATAACGCCTTCATTTGGATGCACAACCTTTCGTAGTTGTCCTTAGACAGCTTCGGAACTTGCGGCTGGATTGCGGCCATCTTAAAAAAAATTGGAGAATCTTGGTAACTTGGTTCTGATACCAGTTTTTTGGATATAAAATCCAAGAAATATGAGAGGAAGAATGGAAGAGGTAGAAAATTGGCACACAACACAAAGAAGCTTTCAAGCTTTTCACAATTTCACACAACTTCACAATTTTTCACAATTGAAATTTCAGGCTACAATTACATCAATTTATAGAACCACAACATTAAATGCCTAGCATTTATGTTGGTACAAAGAAAGACCAAAAATTAAATACAGATAATCTATGACGGTACAAGAAAGACCAAAATATTAAATGCTGAGCATTTATGACAGTACAAAGATATACCAAATCTTTAAATGCAGAGCATTTAAATTCATTCAAAGAAAATAAATGGAGGTGGACCCATGGAAGAAAAAAAAATGTGCAAGTAATAAATGACATCGCAGGCAGCTTTGACTCATGTTTTTAGTTTGCATTGGGGTGCTAGATTGGATGGTTGTGCGTAACCCCGAGGAAAGAGTAGAGGCTGCCTAGGGTTGGATGAAGCCTTCTTGGGGAGGGGAGGTAGACTAGTCCAGTGACCTGGGTTACGGAGCTACACCGAGGGGGGCTCACCGGGAGGTGGGTCAGGAGCAACGTCCTCGGCCGGGTGCTGGGAGGAAACCTCCGCCGGCCAAGGGAGATGGCCCTGTAGGGAAGCGTCTTGCCACTTTGGGAGGAAGATGACCGGGGGGTCGCCCCCCCCAAACCTAATGATTTTTTTTAACAAGGCCAGCCTTTATAAGTCTCCCTTCATTTTTTTGGCCATCCATGACCTGCTTTTCACGTCTCCCCTTTCCTATTTTTTTGTTTTCTCTTTGGCTTGTAGTATAAAAAAAACCCCTCCCGTTTAAAAATGTTCTACACCCTTAAAATTTATCTTTTGCCGATATAGGATTTTAGAAAAAAAATATAACTATTATAATAATATTATTATTATAATTATATAAATAATATTATTATAACAAATTATTATTATTATTATTATTATTATAAAATTACTATAATAATAATGTTAATTAAGATTCTAAGAAAAATATCTACTCGTGGAAAGCACTATTCTAGTGAACGGAAATCCACCAAGTGGATGAGTTCATCTGATTTTAAAACTTTGGATGGCCACATATTGGCCATATGATATCAGATTCATAATATGTCTATGACGTCAGAACCTTAATGATGCCCTCTTTTAAAATTAATGCAAATTTAGTTAATTTGGCTTAAAATCATCATGTGTCGCTCTGATACCACTTGAGGAAACCTAACATGCAGTAGAATCCCCAATAATGTGGGTTTATAAAAATTTCACTGACAGTCGATGTGAACTTGTTGATGTCAGCAAAAAACTATCTGGTCAAAGCTGAGGATCTCATGTGATGGGTTTTAATCACAAAAAAAAACTGTACAATACCTTGTTTATTCCAAAGCCATTCACGACATCTGCTCGTCATTGGCGATCGCTCCTCATCGAAAATGAATTTTAGTTCCTCTAGATCATCCACACACTCTTCAAGGAATCTATGAGAGTGTCGATCATCATAATCTAGGTGCTAGCACGGAGCTACGATGTCTCCTTCGACACTCTGATGATCACTTCATCACTTCGCTTGGGATGCTAGAGAGAGAGAGAGAGCTCTATCCGAGCTCCTAGGATCTAGAGCCTCTCTCTATAGGATGTGGGAGAGAGAAGTGGAGAGAGAGAGGTAGTGAATAGTGTATGGAAACTCCTCTCCAAATCTATTTATAGTGTCATGATATATTCATAAATGCCAACCCGACCCCCGAATGATCAACACACTATTAACGACATTTTATGAATACTAATCTGAGTCACAAATATTATTATCACTTAGTTATATTATATAAAAATATATTATGTGATAATAATTGAGTCAATAACCCGACTCATAGTTCCCAAAAATATTAATTGAACCTTGAATATTTAATATTCATCAATTAATATTTCTCATATATTTACATAAAATATGTAAATACATTTAATAAATAAATTAAATTCTCATTATTCTAAACTAGAATAATATGAATTTCTTTATTGCATTGGTGATTGTATTTCTTGGACAAATCCTGGACCCCAGTGGTGGGGCCCACCGTGTCCAAATATCCTATTCAACTGAATAGGGTAGATTATTGAATACGCTATTGTATGTGACCCTCTAGGACCTTATCTTTATAGAAATGAATATTATTCACAGACCAAGAGTGGGATATATAAACCCATCATGACCCCTAAATAGATAAGGATTGTCACAATAGTGACAACCAACCTATGAACACACATTGTGTAATATAATATCTTTTTCTGTAATATCTCATAAAATAGGACGTACTCATGTGTCATCGCCTTTTTATTTCTTTATTGTTTGTTGATATAATTGGATGGATTTACCCTCGACTGCCAAGGCCATGGTCTTATAAAGGTACTATAATCCTTATCAACATAGCCTGAGATATATTACTTTCATAACCCGGAAGCGGAGAATCCTTTCATGACCATTCAACCAATGTCATGCCACCAATGAAGCACCCAACACAAACTATCTCACCATGACTTCATTGCCATGGTTTTCATCTTGCATAAAATTACACAATCAAATGACATACATTGGTAATAATCGCAAGTCAAGAGACCATTACACATGATCATATAGTGGAACATCCAATGACACCCAAAACATGTGGTGTTCCTATTGGTGGGTCAGTCCTCATGATCTAACTACTAGAGATCACAAAGTGAGAACATCATGAGAAGAACTCTCAACGCTTATGATACCCCATAACTAGATATTCAAACTTCTACTTTTCCCAATCGGTAATATGTATCTAGACCATAGAACATATATTTAAGATTAATATCATAGTATCTAGAGGTTCTCATTATAGACTGGGTTCTGTTATAACCTTTCGATAAAACAATTAATATATGGAAATTACTATTTCAATAGTGGATACAAAAAAGTATAAACTATAATGGTAAAATGAAATCATGTATAGATAACTATATACAAGATATGGTAATAAAAATCATTGAATAGTTGGGTCTAGGGCACCTACAATTTCAACACTTGAGCTATCCGGAGAGCCACGTACCATCGGCCCTTTATTATATGATCTTCTCTGAAAGCATCTAGAATGCCCAAATCCCTACAATTGTCATCAGCTACCTTCCTCTAAGTCTCAGCCTCTGGGTGACCACTACCAGCACCCATTATCGATGCTTTCTATACCATGAAGCTCTCCCCACTAAGGCCCATTCAATCACCCCATCATAGGTGGGAATATAGAGAGATATCATTGAATCCCTAATATCCCAACATAATCCTACCTCAAAGGTATTTTCTCTAAACAATAGATCCCATACCATATCTATGAAGTATTTTGAGAAATCAGTAAACCTCATTGAACACTATTCTAGAGTCATGATACCCTACTATAGATGCAGAAGATTCTAGATGCACACTGATAACAACATGGCCAGAGAAAACTCATCCCTGAAGAGATGCTTGAAGTCTGTCCAAGAGAGAGATGTCATGTCATGTGGCCGATTTACTAAACTCTACCATCTCATGGATGATCCCTGGAAAAGGCTCGATGTGAGGACCACCATCCGATCTGCAGGCATCCTCACAAGGAGGAAAACTCAAATGAATGCCTCTAGCCAGTACTCAACCACATGGGATTAGTTTTACCTTAAAACCTAGGAGGTTGATGCCTATGGAACTCATGATGCACAGTCATCCTGTGTCCATACTCTGTTGGAACTACCAACACCAATTTCTACTCAATGGGTGGTGATATAGCTGGAAAAGCACCCAGATGTGCTATCTATGGTACATTCCCTTGCACTTGATCCTCATCACTCAATATATCATCCACATGATCATGCACTGATATCTTTTTTGGATATATTTGTGAAGGCATCTTGAAATAAACAAGATATACCACGGTCAAAGATTATATCTAGGGAGATTACTCAAAAAGGACATAGAAACCACAAAACATTCCTATATGATTCATGTACCAATGTTTTCCTTATAAAAAAATTTCTATATGTATCAAGTTTAAAGGTAGGTGATCAGTGTCCTGTTGTATGTATAGATTGGATACCGCACCAATATTAGAGTCCCTAGTCTGAAATCTAAACTTGAAACACTTAACATTGTTTCCCCAAACCAATCTCATGGACTCCGGTCCTAAGGTTTAACCAACTACAATGTTTCCACTCTATCATAACCTATACTAACAGGGCCTAAAATGTGACTGCCCCAATCCTTCCTTCAATAGTCCTGGGGCTGGCGACCAATGTTGAGTATTCATATCACTGACATGTGAGGATTATCCTGATATACATGTATAGATTCACACATCTCCAATCCTAAACATTTAGAAAATGTAAATTAATTGATATCAATTCATGAATACATCAATGATCTCACAATCATAGTATGATATTAAAGTAGAAAAAGTAATAAAGAGGGACAAATACTAGACCAACCAAAAAACTATAGAGTTTCCAACCTGCTCTAAGTGTGAGAACTATGATCAAATGCAACAACCTAGATAACATCTCGATCTATCAAGCTCAATTTATTCTCCACTACCTCTCTATCATCCTAGGACACCATTAAACATGTCATCATTTTCATAAGTCACAACACATGCGGGAAAACCCCATATGGGTGTCAGTATAACAATACCTTGTAAGACACCTCAAAAACACTAAATGTGAATCATTAAGAATAGAAATCTCATAACAATGATATAGAAATCAATTCATAATAACAAAAAACCAGATATACTTAGGAAGGACACCATACATCAAGGCTATCACAACCAAACTGTCATCCATTGGATTTTTCTCAAAGAAATGCTCATTCTATGAGAATTCCCTCAATAAGCCATGTGATCATTGAAAAACCACATCCATGAGTTCATGATCATTGTGACCCACCCAAGAAAATCTCATTGGTCTTAGAGTAACCAATGTGTAGATATGGGATTGCACCCAGGAGTGTTAGAGGACACCACACAACCAATTTGGTTTAACCCTCTATGTAGGAGGTTTCACTCGAATGATATCATGAACCCTGATAAAACAACCTATTGGATGGAGAATCAATTCCCTTATCCGTGAGGATATGCTGATTCTTCAAACCCCACCTAGCATAAAAAATGATAGAGGATCCCACTCTGGTCTCATAGAGGGACACTACAAACTCTATCTGAGACTCATCCTTCCAAGGGGATCATAATCCATAAGTGTGGAAATAATTACACATTATACCCTTGAAGAGATGGACTAATGGAACACAATCAATAGATACAGGTTCAGAATAATGAAATAATGGGCTCCAAATATCCTAAAAGTGGGGTACATAGTGCGTATGTGAGGGTATATAGTGTTTCCATCCAACCCTTGATCTACCTATGTGGTGATTCCTCACACTTCATGTACATATCCATATACATTGTGTGTGGGAAGAGAACATGGAATGTATAGATATCCCATAACAATTATCATGTTGTCTAGTCATGCCTGTGTACACCAGACCATGTCCATGTACTATGGTTGTGTTAGTGTACACTGGCTGTGTCCATGTACTTTGTTCATACATGTTCACCTTTAAGCATCGAGTTACACATTTAGACACTTAGAATGTGTCACATGGAGTGTGACTGGGACATATGGTGTGTGATATTTAACTCTCCACGGAAACCCAAACGTCACATCCATGGGGTCCCACATGGCATATAACACTAGATTACGCATCATGTAGCATGGGATTTTACAGATCCCATGGTATCCTCTTCTACATCATTGATTAAGTCTCTATCATTACCTAACTTGATGTAAAAAATATATCTAGGTTTGGATGACCTTCCCATCACCAGAGATTGGGATTTTAGGCTTTGAATCAGCTTGGGAAATGCCCACATGTACTATCCCTAACCGCACCATCGAAACCGGGTTGAATGAGATCCACCAATCCATTCTGATCTACCTCAAATTATTCATCATCATCATCATCATCATGACTTTATCTCAAACTTGATAATGTACCAAACCAATGGTATTGATCCTTTTCACCGAATAATGGTTGTTTAATGATCAAATACTGAGTAACCATCGAACCATAGGCCATATAAAATGCCCGCAGTCAACATGCAATAAATGAGGGGGGGGGGGAGAAAACAATAATCTGTAAGATGCAAGGAATGAACCTTAGAATTTTTTTTCATTAAGACTTGATTCATTGTCGTATATTTATAAAATCGAAGAGTGATTAAAAAAAGAAAAAAAATAAATTCACCAATTAAATCTATCATCGGTGAACGAATCAATTCTTGTTCATGGAATTGATCTGAATTTGACTAGGATAAAAGGACAAGATAGAATTATAGAAATAAAACATCCTACCTTGAGTTTGTATCAATCTCTGATGAATAATGAATCTACATTTTCTTATTTGGTGTGATCCACGAACTCTGATGGTGCATCTATCCTTGATCTGGACATGATCTAATATCATTCTCCAAGATAAACTCTAAAACTCCCTCAAATGGCTCCACTCAAATTGAAGGGTTATAAGGATTACCCAGCAATTTGTCCATGATGGAATATAAATTGGACACGAATTAGGTTTAGGATTTTAATTTAGTAATTAAATAAATATGTTTTTATCTATTTAATTATTCTACCATGAATTCACTCAAGACCAACACCTAGCATCGGTATTGGATATGTTGTGCCTAGTGTAAAAATCATGCTATGAACTCAATAGTGCCCTCATATTTTTGATATGGCCCCCTTTTGTGATTTATTCAACATTTTAAGGAAAACCACAAGCACCTGAAACAAATATATATAATATATTTCAAAAATTAATTTCATGTACACCAGGCTTCAGAATCTCACACCGTCACAACACTTAGCTCCAAGAATAATCTATATAAAATCCAAAAGTAATACATGGAAAATTCAGAGTTGTTACAAATTTTAATAACATGATAATTCTTTCTAGATCATATTCTAATTATCATCATATTTATTATTGAATGGAATCTTTGTTCCAATGACATTGAGACCAATTGTTATCTAAAAATGATAACATCTCTCATTTTTCTCTATTTGATTTAGCTCCCCGTTAATGGATTTAATCCATGATTCATCCTTTATTGAATCTTAGAATGATATAAACTTCACCTATGTTAATAAATAAATATTCTTCATACTATGAATGGTTTATAATAATAAAAGGACACTTTTTAAAGGAAGTGTAAGAGTTTAGAAACCCTTAAACCTAAGATATTGCATTTTTGAAGCTGAAACCATGCATATACAAAATGAAGAAAAAACAATGTACCTAACACCAATGAGATTTCGATACAATATTTAACCATATAATTTGGATGAATCATGGATTAAATTCATGAATGACACATATGCGTGGCCTTTTTCATGATTATATTCTTTAGGACACTCGTTGGGCCATCTTTAGAATTTACTCCAACATTATAAACATTTAAGAAATGTCTTTATTTATGAAAAATTAATAACATTACAATGGTCAAACTTAATTATTTTTCATTATATTAAATATTGGTGTTAATTTTAGATTAGTTGGAAAATAAATCTGAATATTAACAATTAACATATGGTTGCCTAAATGAATTGAAACACTATGATATAAATTGAACTATATGATTCATGATATTAATATTTAACTAGTTGTGAAATACGACCAGCATAGGTAGAATTCATGATATCTTATAACATTACATTATGATAAACTCTATCATATCATATGGTATAGACTAACATACATTATATATATAAGGTTTTAGAGAACACCTCTATCAATATCCCACTTTAACTAAATCCTCATGGACTTATATCATTTCACCTTATATTGTATAATATACAATAAATTTTGAAATTATATCCAAACCTCATTTTGGATATCCTCTAAAACCCTTTTGGAAAGTCATAATTGAGATCAATTTTTATCAAATCATATGAAATACTTTGTGAATATTCATCAAATATTTCTTTTGAATTAACTCAAAAATAATTTTAGAGTAGCTCTTTGAGAAACACTAAATCCCCATTCAGTCGACTATCAAATTTGACCCCATGGGCCTAAATTTAATTCACAAGAAATATGAATTCAAAAATTCAAAATTTTAATAAAATAGTGACCTATAGATATAAATTAGTGTTATTTAAGCTACTAAAGGATCTAGTATGTTCTTTATTAAACACATGTGTCTCTTTAACTATGTCCAGTAGTTTTACCACATATAAGCAAACATTTTTATATGATCCATTTTTTGGGTATATCAAGTAACCAAGGTATAAAATGTATTTCAATCCTATATAGATACTCACAAATTCTTTATTCTCTAAGTATAGATAGACCAGCCTAACAAATACATCACATCTCATTCACCATAATTATTGAGCATGTAACATTCCCCTTAATTTATATATAAGTACATCATATATATTATCCATGTATGTTCATAAACTACCCTACCTTATCTTAATCGAGGGGCCAAATGTCATACACAAAATATAAGAGGAAAATCAAATCTTATTAAAAATCCAACATATGATAGTATTAAGGTTATCATGCTAGTTATATTTAAATACTCATACAACAGGGACTCCAAAAATTAACCATGCACCCCTATCATAGTAAATTCAAAGTGCATGACACACTATGTGGTATAATTTTTGTGTCATCTAGTGAAAAACCCTCATTTGGTACCTCATGGTCATATTTTATACCTCAATACATGAATCCTACTCAGTGTAAAATTAAAAATTCAGCATAACCTAGAATAGTCTATGAAAAAAATTGGTAGGGACAACTCAACATTAGAGAAGTTATATGCTATTTCACTTTATGATATATACATATTGTGTGTACACTATGTAAAAAAATTATAAAATGGGCATTTTATTTTTTGTAACATGATAGATTTTTTATTCTGTATACATTTAAAGAATATATAAGAAAATCATATATAAGAAAATTTCAAACATATCACATATGATATACTACCGGATCAGCATTATGTTTGCTATATTTTTAGGGTTTTATTAAATTCATTAAATATATATATAATTCAAATAAAATCTCTTTTTTACCACCTGATAAATCTATCCTACTAAACTATTTATTAAGTAACATCTATGAAGTAATCTAGTTTGAATAATAGTGAGACATAAGAATAATATTCCAAATATATAAATCCATGAACATTTTATTAAAATTAATTAACTTCACAACATAAAATGTTACAATGTTAATAACTTCTTTTTAATACTTAAACCTCTATATATGTTCATCATCACCATCATACTTAGGTTTATTTCCATCAAAATATTCCTTGAAATATTTTGGTAACTAATGTGATTATACATTAATCTTTTACCAACATTCCCAAAACCACTTATGAAATTTAAGTGACATTCAATTTGAATAGAATAACATTTCATTTTTTAAAATTGAAATTATCAAATTCAAAAAATACACCCTCTAATTTTTTAAACAATATATTATCTTTATAATATCACGATAATATAAAAAACTCCATAGCTTTTCATAAATAATAATTATTTTCTTTTTTATAGAAATAGCTAATAAACAAACTATTGTATCTATATAATATATGGTATTATATGTATTTAGAGAATTATTTTAAAAATGAGACATTATTCTTTAAAATATTCCATTTAATGGTATTGGAAAAAAATCTATTATATTTTAACAAATATCAAGGTAAATGATTTGAATAACCCATGTAATTGTTAAAGGTATATTTTATTTTATTTTCAACCAGTAGTGAAAATAATTTGAGGTTATTAATATTATATTTATGTGTGATAATGTTTTTAATAAATGCATAAAAGAATAGTTGTTGATTCTGAATCAATACTGTAGCAAACATTGTTCGGTACTGTAGCAGTTGGAACTATTCATCTGTTTGGGCTTTTGGGCCACCGGTTTGGGCCATGGGTCCTTTAAGGCCTTCTACCTACCCAAGGCCTTCATGCCAGTAAGGATTTCGGGCCACCTCAAGGACTTTGGGACACCTCAAGGACTTTGGGACACCTAAAATTGTTCTTAAATAATCAGAAAGACTCTATAAGAGGAGACTCTAGATGGGGATTCAGAGCAGGAGTATTCACCAGAGCAGAAGCTAAGCAGACTTTTCAAAAAGAGAGGATATGTAATTGGCATTGGGACCACCCTATGATTTCATAGAAATCCTATCCTAATATCCATGTAAAGGTGGAGAGCTGATATCACGATGAAGAAGCTAGGAGGATGATTTCCAAGTATAGTATGTATGTTTCCAAAGACCTACAGGTCATGTAATCTCAAAGCATATGGGCCTTGTAAGGGTTCCCCCTCATCCCTTGAAAGGTGGGTTATAAAAAATCAATAAAAAAAATAATGCCTTTGGGAAATTTGGGATAATGGTTGATCTGAGGTGAAGAAAATACATAAGGGTTTTACAGACCCTTTGAACCTAGATTTGGAAAAGTTACCAAGTCACACTATGATACATAAGAGTCGGTTTATTGATACCTAAGAGTTCTCACATTCCTAAAAGGAAATACATGAAGGTACTAAGTGGGAAGAATACTATTATATGTAAGGGTGGATTTAAAATTATAAAAACAAATATAGGGATAAATCTTGATAAAAAAGAATATTTCTAAAGATATAAATAAGACAATGTTGAGTTTTTATTCATGGATTAAAATATAATGACGATAGTGGTTGATCTATGATTCAACCTGTGTGATAATTAAGATTGTATTTTTCTTTTAGGAATTTTAAATATAAATATTTTAAAGTCATTAATGGAAATTTAATTTGGATTGGTTACTAGAATATTATATTAAATATTTTTAATTGAGAAATGGGGTATATTAGAAATTAATATCCTTATTTTTTGAGTTTATCAAAGCATTCAATGTGAGAGGGTAGTTAGGGAAACTTTAATACACTAAGACAGAAACCAATGAGAACCTGATACATTGATTTTTTTGTCTCTATTAAGGTAAAAATATTATATTTATAATCATTAGAAGTATTATTTTTTATGTGGAATAAGACAATGTATTTGTTCATTCTCTTGTGAATAAATTAATTATAATAAAATTTTTAGAAGAAGGATAATGTGCATATAGAGTTATGGATCATTCATTGGTAGATGATGTCTTTAAATATTGAGGAAAAATATCTTAAATTGTGTTGAAAATACATCCACAAGAATACTAAAGATCTTGTTCATAATATCAAAATGAAGAGAAAGGATGACAAGATACATCTAGTATAATATAATCCAAACTATTAAATGAGGATATAGTGTTTTTTCATATGGATGTGGATGTCTATGAAAACCTAAAGTTTCCTCTAGAGTAAAAATCATCAATTGTATCTATTATGTTATGTATGTTACATTATCACATAGTTTAATCACTATTATACACTGATGATAAATTTATATCTTAGAATCAAGCCAAACCTAGTAAGGATCAGTCACCCATGTTAGAGGAAAAATTTTTATGAAACTCTTGTGTTCCTTATGCTTCTCTTATATCAACTGTATATGGGTGAGGGTGATATTTCAAAGTTATTGGATCAAAACAATTATCATTTATAAAGGTCAATGTAGAGATAAGAAATTGTAAAAAGATTATCAATTATTCACCCTCATTATTGATAAATCACCGCTTACTTGGGTACTTCAATTAGTATTAAAAAATAACAAGGTTTCCACTGAAAGATCCAATATATAATGAAGAATAGAGAGATAATTTAAATTATTTTAATAACATAGGTGTTTCTATGTATTATAGAAATATTTATCATGGTTTGAAGAATATGATGATTTATATCTTCTTTCACTTGGCCAGGAAATTAAGGATTTTTTTACAGTGGGTTTTACACTTGTTGATAGAGACGATCCTATGAAATGTGTAGATAAAATGAATTTATAGGTTGATAGAAAAGTAATGAATATAATTATGATTTCCTTATCTGACAGAGTTTATATAAAAGATATGGGACTCAAAACTAAAAAAGATATATGGGATAATCTAGAGAATATTTTTTTAAGGTAATTTCAAATTTAAGGAAGAAAAACTATATGAGGTAATGAAAGAATAAAATATATAAATTTTCAACAATTTAGATTAATATTTAATACATTTCACAATATTACATGCCTGATGGTCATTAAGGTTTAGTTTATATTGAGACTAGATATATAATCATATTATATCATGGAATATATTCAACATCTCCCACAAAGTTCTTCTCACATAATACACTGCCCATACATACCGTACTAAAAAAAATTCTTCAAACTAGGATAACAGAAACATAAGAAAGAGGGAAATTAGATTCTCATTAAGGAAAATCATGGGAGATAACATTAAATGATCATATGTAGGCATACCATGAGAATTATTGTATGATAATACGAGCTTAACATCTAAAAATTATACCCAACAATTCATAAATCATAATCATGGAGTAAGGATTTACTGAATCATAAGACATGAATCATATAAGAAATAAAATATCATGATCTATAAGTCCATATCTTAAGAAAAATAATATTTCAAAAAGGGTGGAAAAAAAGTGGCACTATTATAATCATTGAAATCGTTTTTCAAATCTATCTACCAAGACATTAATCGCTTACTTTGATTGGGATAACCATCTGTGTACCCTCTTTGCGCCTAGGATAACCTCCCATGTACCCTCTATTGGGCTTGGAATAACCCCTCATGCACACTTTGAGAACAAAAACATTAATCATTACTCAATGTGTTAGAGGGATATAACATACCCACCCATCAAATAATTATAATTCATTCATATGTATGTCATATGATCGTGAAGATGTTTATCATTTCTTCATAGCTTGACCCATGGTAAAGAAAATAAGTTTAATAAATATTTTATCATCAGAATCATAAACTATACAGAGAATTAATAAAGATAGTATCATTGGATAATATCCCTAGTGAATCATAATTAACATCAACAGATGTTTTCATAGATGAGAATACGTTTAAAATATAACTAGAGTATTTCTTGAAAAAAAAACATTCATTCAGAAAAATATTCCTTAAAATCTTAAAAAAATCAAGAATATTAGGGAAATAATTTCCTTGAAAAATAACCAGTAAATTTTTTAAAAGAGACATCAATGTAAAGAGTATTCATAACAGAGTCAGGTAGAGGAAGCTTCATCAGATTAGATGATTACCTCTTCTTTTGAGAGACCTCATTTTTATTATACCTTAAGCCTTCATTGGATGGTCTTTGGGTAATAATATGAGTAAAAAAACTAAAATAAAGAAGCTAGTAAGGTTTTGGGTAGGTATTGACAGATCAAGAGGGCTCAAAGTTTGTTAATAAGGGA
Source organism: Viscum album (assembly GCA_963277665.1). NCBI lineage: Eukaryota > Viridiplantae > Streptophyta > Magnoliopsida > Santalales > Viscaceae > Viscum > Viscum album. The sequence goes on along the minus strand of OY728155.1, from coordinate 1,389,782,443 downwards.
TAAGAAGAGGATCCCTTTTACAAGTTAGTAGAGGGAAAACATAGAATTATTTAAAATATTTAAATAATATAATGTCCCTTTCCTATAAAATTTCCAAAAAATGGTCAATAATTTGAATTTAATATAATATAAGATCTAAATATCTTAAATAAAGTATATTTATACCAGTTTATATTTCATTTTTACCCTTATATTTTTTTAGTTGAACCACCCCTGGTAAACCTCATTAACCATAATCGTGGATTTTTTATTACTATTTTTTCTATTTATTATGGGATAAAATTAAAGTGTAATCATTAAAAAATTTATAAATCATGATTGAAAATATTTAACTTATTTTATCAAATTCAATTTTTATAACTGGTTGAAATTAATTTTAAAATAAATGAGCAAAACGTAACAATTTTTTTTTTGAAAAATATATTTTTATGCATAAAACTGAATTTACTTTCATTACATGCATAGTAAAAACAATAAGATAAAAGGTTAAATATTTTATTGAATATATTTTGTATAAATTTAATTAACAGCATTAATGAATAGTGATTTTTTTATTTATTAAGATTAAAACACATTACCCACATAAAAACTATTTTCTGAAAAATAACTCTCTTTACCTTGAAATGATTTTATCTTCATTACTAACCATTATATACCTAATTTATAAAGGATTATTCATAAATTAAAACATAATTTAAATAAAATAACTTTATAATAGTGACCAATATATTATTTTATATAAAAAATTATAACACGTAGAAAATACATTTCATTAGGAAAATAAGTTTTTTACTCATGAAATGATTTTATTAAAATTTATTGATTATTTATCTATATTGAATAAATAAATTTTAATTAAGGAAAAAATTTCTATATATATGTCATATTTTGGTTATTTATATTTTAACTAATCAATCCAATGGATAGTTTATAAAGGACATAATATATCATGGTTCATTTATACTCGGGGTTGTGTGTAAAGGAAGCTATCGAATACTTCAAATTTATTTCAATGGAATACATATATAAACTTGGGGAGTTCTATTCCACCCAACATAAAATAAAATTCTATATAAAAATTCCATCAGTTCTGCATAAATAAATTATGACACTTCCATTTCATTTCATCCTTTGGTTCCCAAGTATCTTCCAAAAATTTATAATTCCTCCAAATAACTTTAACCAGGTGAGTAGTCTTGTTCCACAAAACATCATCACTATGATCCAATATTTCTACCACTTTTTATTCATAGAAAAGATTATACTTAAATATTAAAACCTATGATTTTAGTACATATGATGAATTAGGTATTTACTTCCTCAAAATAGATACATGAAGAACATCATTAACTTGAAAGAGGATTGGTGGAAGCGTCAAGTGATAAGCTACCATCCCTAATTGATAAAGAATAGTGGAAGGGATGATAGATATCGGGCTTAGCTTCCAATTATTTCAAAAAATAATAACCTTATTTAATGGAGATATCTATAGGAACACATTATCATTAAATATGAATTCCGTATCTCGTTGATGATTATCATCATAACTCTTTTACCGAATCTAAGTTTCCTTGATGTGTTGTTGAATGGATCGAACCTTCTATTAAATTTAATTATCTATCACAAGTCCCATTATCTTTAATTCTATAAATCCATCCCATCATTTCATAGTTTTACACTTCATTCTATAAATTTCTTTATAAGGATTCATATTAATACACAAGTGAAAGATATTTTTAAAAGAAAATATAAAAAGAGGATGGTCTTGATACCAACCACCTTTGAAATGTACAGAATAGGATCTTAGAATATTTTCCAGGGTTTTAATAGTTCTCTCATACTCACCATCTATATAAGGATGATAGGAAATACTACAAGACAACTCTGTATCCACAGATTGTGGAATACTTCTACAAAATATTGATGTAAACCTCAGATCACGACTAGATATAATAGAATGTGGTACTCCTTATAAATTTACCACTTTATTAACACACACACACACACACACATATATATATGAGAAATCTAATCAAGAGATAAATATTATCTGGTAGAAATTAAATTAGTTGACTTTATAAGATGATAGAATACAACCCAAATAACATTATTCCCTTTAGATGTATTGGGGAATCCTGCTACAAAATCCATGGTGACATTTTCCCTTTTCCATATAGGTATGGGTAATGGTTATAACATACCCTTATACTTTTACCATTATTCCTCAACTGTTTGGCATATCAAGCATTAAGATACACACTCTACAATAACACTGTTCATGTTATCCCAACAACAATCTACCCTTATGTCACTATAAATCATAATAATTTCAAAGTGAATATAAAATGATAAGCTATGGTATTCATCTGATATCTCCTTCAATTCTGATATTATAGGGACACACAATATGTTCCTAAACCTTATCATTACATCACAATCTAGTTTGAACTCGGGAACATTTCTCACCTTTTTTGTATATGTAAATATTCATTATACACCTATTTAATATTCACATGGATATATGGTTTAACATTCATTTGAGCAAGATAAGATTTCTACCCTTCCTGTAATATTTCAAGGTTAATAATTTGAAAATCCACAAATATTGGATCTTTTTTTATCCTCATTATAAATAAACTATCATGATCCTTTCAACTAAAATCAGCAACCACCTTGTTCTCCTTCATAAGGTTGTAATGTATTAACCATTAATAATATTTAATAAACTCCAACCATCTTATCTTTAGCATAATAAACTATTTCTTTGTGATGTATACTTTAGAATTTTATAATCAGTATATATATCAAACCCATATCTATAAAGATAATTCTTCCATATCTTCAATGAAAAAAATTACCCCTAATACCTCCAAGTAATGAATTAGATAATTTTTCTCTTGAACCATTAATTTACAAGAGTCATAAGATACCCCCATGTCACTCTATAAAAGAACAAATCCTATTCGCTTATTTGATACATTATTTAAAATAAAATAAAACTTATCAACTATAGTGTAATGTGATTACAAGTTCACTGCCCAAACTTCTCTACATCTCCATGATATTTTCTCCACATTCATCTTTCCAAAGTAACATGAATATCATATATGTTAACTTTTAGAGTGGATTAGATATATGTGATAATTTTTTCATAATGTATCAATAATATCCAACCAATCCAAAAAAAAACTATGGATATAAGTAACAATGTATAGTCTGGGAAAGTTTTCAATTACCTTTGTATTATAAGTACATACAGATATACCATCTCTTGTGAATATGTTTCCCAAGAATGATACTTTCTATAACCAAAATCCATACTTCCTGAATTTGGTATATATTTTCTCCAACCTTAGGGTCTTCAACATAATTCTCATTTAATCTTCATAATCTTATTTATCATTGAGTATATAAGAATTTAATCTATAAATACTACCACAAATTGATCAAGGTAATCTATAAATACTAAACTCATTAAATCCATGATTATATCAGCTTCACTGGTAATCTAAAATGTAATCACTATAAATTTATAATATCCATACCTCATACAGATGGTTCTCCTATGTATGTATCAACTTTTTATCATCAATGGATAGTATCCAAAAGAAACTAAAATCTTGGAAAATTATTGATCTCCTCATATTTGATCAAAAAAATCATCAATATAAGGCATATGATATTTATTCTTAATCACGATCTTGTTAAGTTCCCAATAATCAATGAAAATTCACATTGATCCATATTTATTCTTAATAAAAAAAACTTGTGTGACCCATAGTGAAGCACTAAGATAGATAAATCACTTATCTAAATTCTACTAGAGTTTCATCTTCTATTGATGAAAATAAATCTTGGTCATTCTATAAGGAGTCTTTGAAATAGGTGTAGCACCATGTATGATATCTATTAAAAACTCAAAATGACAATTCAAAAGAAGAATAGGTAAATCTTTCAAAAAAAACATGAATATACTCACACATAATAGGAATATATTAAAGGTTGATTTTATCGACAACCATTTGAGATAAATACCCCCCTGAGTGGAAATCAAGACCTATACAATTTCCATCGGATGTTTCAGTTTATAATTTCACAGATAAATGATCAACATTTCATTTAAAATATGAAATTGAATTCTTTATTATATAAATTTATATAGAATTTATATAGATATATATAATTAATTCTCAAAATACCATCAAATATCATTAAAGTAAAAAATAAAATTATTTTCATAGAAAAAAATTAAACAAACTTTGACATGACATCCCCAAATCTAGAGTGGAGTATAAGTTTGTCTTAATCATCATGATCCACTTCAAAAATTAACATAGCATAATACCTTCCTTGGTATAGAAGTTATCCCTTGGATTAGATCATTGAATTAGATAATTACCAAGTTCCCCACACATAATAAAATGTAATATATGTGGTTACTTAGGATGAACATCATTTACTTTTATCGAAGAATTCATTTTTATTGGTAATAAATTAAATTAAACACTTATTTAACACACATAAAATATATTATCATTTCATTGAAATGATTTATCGTGTGATTCTTCTCACATTATTGAATTTTAGAAAGTTTAATAACCTTCACTCCATGGTATTTATCACCTAAACTTTCATGAAATTTAATTTTTTCTTATTTGGTTTATTCAAAATAGCACATATGTTCAAATTTTTTATTATATATTGACAGAGTTGGTTAATCATAATCAAAACATTTCACATTATAGATCCCATTTCATTTTCTTACTCATGGATATAGTTATTTCATATGCCATGACATTTTTTTAACTGAATTCCTTCTGGTTCAAGACACTGACTAAAAACCAAAAACATAGTGAGAGTATAAAACATAAATAATCAAAGTAATAAATCATATAATAATGAAAATAATTATTTTTATTTCTTAAATTATAAAACCATATTTCAACCCATGACACTATAATTTAATCTCATTTCACTCAATATTATCAAATGTCATCATAGTTTTTATCCTCTCATTCATTATAAGGGTTCATAAAGAAAATTTTTATTATCCCAATCATATACCTTGGAAATGTATATAAATGTGTTTAATATTAGTACTAATCATCAATAACTAATGATGATTATTTTAATACCCAATACTCTCATTTCAATTTTTTACCCCTAGGTAAATCTATTACACAACTACAACTACTTTCCATTATACTAACAGGGATGTCTTTTCTAATAAATCCACAAATATATACTTTAATAAATCTTTATGATATTATCCTATACTTATAATTATTATAAGGTTTCTTACCAATGTTTTATTATCCTAATCTCTAAAAATAACTAAACCAATCTTTGATGACAACTGAGGTGAACCGAGAAATACTTCATTATTTTAGGTAAATATTGAGAACATTTCAAAATAATACATGCCCGAGGAACATAATGGTTTATTTTATTTGGAGGCTATAAATATAATCTTTTTATATCATTAAATATCTTCAACATAACTAATAAATTTCTTCTCACATAGTACAAATCTTAGACAAACCCTACTTATAACCTTTCCTCATAACCTTGGGAAATGAAATCTAAGAAAGGTTAATCTTATATGCTCAGTAAGGGTAAAAATTGGAGATATTTTTCAATTATCATATGTAATAATAACATGAGCATAAGAGTTTGATAATATGATCTTAACATTTTCAAATCAAACCCAAAAATTCATAAATAATAATAATAGCCCAAGTATTTAGAAGATCAAAAGACATGAATCATAGATGAATAAAAGATCATGATCCATGAGACCATTTAATAACCAAAACACATATTAGAGAGAGTGTAATAATCATAATCATATAAATCATCTTTCAAAGTTATCTACTAAAACATTCATCATATGTTGGGCTTGAGATAACCACCTGTTTTCTCTCTTTAGGCTTGGGATAACCTCCTATGTACCCTATTTTGGGCATGGAATAATATCTCATGTTTCATTTGAGATTATAAACATTAAACATTGCACAATTAATTGGAGGTATATAATACATGCACCATTCATTTAATCATAATCCATTTTTATATATTCCACAAGATCATAAAAGCATTTATCATTTCATTATAGGTTAACCCAAGGAAAATAAAATGGGTTTCATTAATATTTCTTCATCATAATCATACACTATCCAGAGAGTGAATAACAATGAAATAATTTATCATATAATTATTTAATAATAACTAACATCAATGGATGTTTTCATGGTTGAAAATATATTGAAATGATCATTGGGTCATTTCATAAAGAAAATACCCTTTACAATTTAAAACCACTTATTTAAATTATATTAAATTTCAAAATATTAGGGAAAAATTTTTCAATGAAAATGAAAATGTAAACTTATAAATTAATCTTAAATTAAAAGAGTATTCGTTATGGTCGGAAAATATTTTAATGCGGTATATGTTAAAATAAATATTCCATTCACAACGTTAATAAAAAGTACCTCGTTTGGAAAAAAACAACAAGATTCATTTTAAAATATTTTACAAAAAGTAAAAAATGGGTAAAAATTAATTTAATAAATAATTGGATAATATTAAAACCATTATTGAAAAAAGTTTATTTAATATATGGACATGGAAGAAAATGATTCCCAACAGAATAAACAAAACAAAAATAGTTTTTCTTAAAAGCATTCTATCAGACTTTTGAGTACTTAGAGAGAGATAAATTGCAAATAAATTTTTTAATTTTTAGAAATAACCATAGGATAATAACATACATATGATTTTTTTTAAATATATCATTTATTCATTCTTAAATTTACCCAAGAGATGAAGGTAGAATGGTCCTTGTAGTTTATCTTGGGTTATCGAATCCTTAGAGACCTAATAAGATACCTATAGACATGTACATTCAATGAATTGTTTTTGGATATGAGGTGGCCAACTTGGGTAGATATAAGATGGGTTTAAATTAAATCTAAGATAATTAAGTGAATTCAATTTAAAATAGTGAGTTTATCCTAGGTTACCACTTTGGGTGGATTAGACGTATTTCCTTTTCAATGATTTCAATTTCTTATATTTGAGATGGGTTAATTTAAGAATATAAAACAACATCATCACTTACTGATTTAATTCCTACACCATTTAATACTAATCACCTATACACTTGTAGAATCAATTTTTTGATCACTTCAAGGTAAAGGTTTGTATTAGCACATGAAGTGTGTGTCCTTAAATTCAACAAGGATGATGGAGTTTATAAATCATCAAATAAAAATCTCAATTAAAGAAGTGATTATACATTAATGGGGAGATAAATAACATCCAATCCAGCCCCTTGATACTCCCTTGGATCAAGCCGTAAGTGGGTTATCCCTCCATTTATGCTATGGTTTCAATGGAGGTGGGATGTAGACTCATGAGGGAGGAATTGAAGAAGTAAATAAAACAATAAAAGGAAAATGATCACTCCACCATTGTGTGAATAATTTCACAAGGTTTAGTGTGAATAAATTCACACCTTGAACAAACAGTATCAAATTGATATTAAGAACAACAGAATAAGAGGAAAAGAAGATATTTTATTAAGAAACTAAAGTGAATTGAACAATTTACATGTGAAAGACAAACTTGTGACAACAAAATCGCAGCATAACATTACAATTGAACAAAGCACCAAAGATCCTCAACTCCTCCACCAACACTTCCTTAAATATGATTTTTTGATTACTTTGGTCGAGCCTTCAATAGTCCAAGTCTCCTCAATTAGTTTTGGTAGGCCATAGGTGGGTGGAAAGTTGAGGGAGACTTGATTTTTCAACCCTTGACCCGAGGTGGCATCCCGCTTTCATCCACCTAACAAACGTGCTTGGAATACCTTCTAGATGGACGAATCAGAGTGGGACATAGAATAAGAAAATGTATAACCAGATGTCTCATAAATTAATGTAAAATTTGGGCCCATTTGGAGTCGTATATTCGGAGATACGATTAAATTAGGGGGCTGTTTTTCTGGGCCGCAGAATCTGGCCCATAATTTTATCTCCAAATTAGGACACCTTAATGACCACCATAGAGGCCGAATTAGCATTGGCTCCTGGATACTTTTATGTTCCCCTATATTTTTACTATAATATAACTAAATTTGGGCGTTATTGGGCCTGTATGTGGGGCCCCACATTCCTATTAGTGGTCTGGTGTCCAATCTGACTTCTCCAGAATTGTTTCCTTTCATCACAAAATATCCCCATCTTCTTCCATGAATTATCCATTGATCCCTAAATGAAACATGATCATATTGAAGTGTAGATCAATTTTCCAAAAATATAAAAATATCAAATTGAAATATTGATAATTACATCCCTTAAAATTAGTTGAATCATTGGAGACTTTAAACGATGTTCAAAAATGTACCACATAACAGTGCATTTTAAGAAGGTATTACAATCCAAATGTGAAATGATGTTCAAAGTGTAAAATGCACTAAAATGGTATTTATGAATAATAAATCAAATTTAATATTATATATATTAACAATGAATATTATCCTCATTTAGTGTCTAATCACACCCCCCAACTTGAGTTTTTCTTGTCCCGAGCAAAATATATCTCAACAATATGAAATTCGAATTCCCTTTTCCGAAAACATTTTAATACATAATGATAACCAAAAACCCTTATACCAAAAAATCATGAAACCCATAAAAATAATTTAATACAAGATATTTTCATAAGCATATCCCAATCCCAAGCCCATTCCTTTGTTCAAATTCATTTCCATATTTCATCCAATATCAATTAAGTATGAGGATGTGGTGTGCATCACAATAGACATGGGGGTTCATCTTTATTAAAGGGGGAAATGACAGAAGCGCTAGGTGGAATCACATTTTAATATTAAAATGAGTATTCAAAAAAATGTATTTTTTTTGTTTTGTTTTGTTTTTTTTTTACAATTTTTCCATGGTAATTGAAATTGCACTCAAAAGAGTCAACCCTTGTAGCGAGACTTTGCCGATGACTCCCAGGCTCAAAAACCATAGGGAACCAAGTGAATCCCACATACTCGGGCATTATCTCGAGTTAACTCAGTCAAAAACAAATTCAAATTACCAAAAACAGAGATAAAATTACTAACTCTGGGCTAGAAAACTCTGGAGTCATGATTGCCAAGTGCCGAGAGCCACGCATTAGGCCATTTCATTGCTCTACGTGAGAATTTATTGTTTATTTAATTTTTTTTGAATACTCATATTAAAACTAAAATGATCACTAAACCTTTGATATTTATTTGGGGGACCCCATGAAATCAAACTAATACCCCACTATCCAAAGGACATGTATTGTGATCTTTTTTTTATTTGGATGAAAATATAAACAATGAAATATCACATTGGACAGCCACACTTTCCAAAATCTATGCTCATGAAATTATACAAGGTTTAAAATCAGAATCGGGGCATAACAAATTATTTGATATTCAGTTTCAAATTGTGAAATGTGTATTAATATGTTCAAAGTTAAAGGAATTTTTCCTTCCATTTACACACATTTTTTTTTAAATCATTCATTTTCTTAGACAATTTTTTTTCATCTCCCCCCAACTTAAAATAACACTATCCCCAGTGTTTGAAGAAATGAAAATTTAGAAGGAGTAGAGGCAGATAAGGGAAGTTCAAAAAGGAAATTGAAAGATGAGGATCATGGAATGGAGTCACCTGGTGGTTGAAGTTGAAGTTCTTGCTGCTCCAATGTAGTCCTTTGATATCCATGTCACTTGTAGAGTTCCCTAGTAGAAAAAGGGAAAAAACAGAAAAAACAAAACAAAACAATATATATATATATATATATATATTTATTTATATAATAAAGAAAGTAAAATGTAAGTATATATATGAAAATTATAGAATAAGGAAGCACAAAAAGCCTTAGGTTAGTGGTAAGCGTGAGTCCCTGTCTCCCTTCGGTCCCGAGTTCGAATCCCCGCGGCTTCACCGGTTGTGACGGGGTTTTCTCCACGACCTACGATGTGGCCTTTTTATTATTATTATATTATTATTTATTTTTTTATTTTTATTTTAACCTACAAACACATAAAAATAAAATAAAATAAACTGATGATACACTGTCTTCTTTTTAAATTCCTAGGTAAGGTATTACTCAAGGATCACACCACGTGACACGCATGAATATGGCGCTCCCCTTTCGTACCCATCCATTCTCATAATAGAAGAACAGGTCAACAGTCTATTTTTTTATTAAATATCAAAATGATTAATTAATCCTATTTAAAATATAAATTTGATTAAAACAACAAAATGATAGGAAACTTAAAAACCATGGGTTGCCTCCAATGCAGTGCTTTGTTTTACGTCATTAGCTCGACTTGAACCCCACAAATTACCCAATACAAATTTTCAACATTTTAAGGACCCCATATTTCTCCATGTCCACCAGATTGAGATTGATTCTTTTTTTATAATTTTTGTCATGTGCAAACCTATGTTCTATAATGAGTGGTAAAATCCAAGGAATATCAGAAATGGTTGACCTAATTTCTTTTTTAGTCTTTCCAAAGACATTAAAAAGAATTAACTCTTTATTGGTTTCAAGATATGAAATTGAGAAAATTGGAAGTTTTTGCCTATCCCCAATGAATGGAAACATGAGGGTGGATAGAAAGTCCTTTTTTTCAAGTCCAGGTAGGCTAACACTTTCAGAAATAGGTTGGGACTTTGAATCAAACTCAATTTCATTTTCAAAATTGCTCAACATAATTGGTTCCTTTTGAATAGAAGATTCAACCACAAAAATGGAAATATCAATTTTAGTAATGGGTATGGACTCAATTTTTGTGATTTCTCTCAATGGTTTAATGGTTTGTGTTTTTGAAAATTTATCAATCGAGTTATAGTTAGGAGACTCAATCTATGATGTCAAATTATCCTCTTTTTAATCCAAAAAGTCAATTTCCTCTTGATTTAAAGACTCTTAAAAAATTCCTTGATATTATTCATCTATCCCAAATCCAAAGGTTGGTTCTTCAATAAATTCTTGTGGGGTTTGTGGGAAATAAGAAACATCACGTAAGGTTATGGAAGGGACAGTTGGTGTAGGGATGTGTTCCTCATAAGTTTTAATGCTTTGTAGTTCTAAACTCAAAGATGAAACCCCAAAATTAATTTTCTCCATTTTTTGACACTATTTTTCAAGTAATGGTTGTGGATCATTATGGGCAAGGGGTTGAGAAATATGGTCTATTCCAAGAGGAAAATTAAGTTGTTGGAATTCTACAGGAGGATGTTCTGATTGGCCTTGTTGGGATTGGAACCCAAAATAGGTTGGTATGTTTTGTGGATAATAAGAGTTAAAAAATTGTGGCTTAATAGTCTGTTGATTATCCCACCAGTAGAAACTAGGATAGTCATTTTACATCACACATGGTGTGAAGTGATCAAAGAAATTAGAGGTTCCCTGTGTTTGGATTTGATCAAAAGGGTTTTCCATAGGAATGAAATTGGGGATGAGATAAGAGAAGTGGGATAAAAAAAGGAGGATAGTGTCTAATATAACTTACTTAGGTCCCTGGAAATGGTGCCAAAATTTGATTCTCGCTCAAATTTACCCAAGAGAGGAAGGTAGAATGGTCCTTGTAGTTTAGCTTGGGTTATCGAATCCTTAGAGACCTAAGAAGAAACCTATAGACATGTACATTCTAGGAACTATTTTTGGCTATGAAGTGGCCAACTTGGGTTGATTTAAGATGGTTTTAAATGAACTCTAATATACCAAAGTGAACTCAATTTAAAATAGTGAGTTGATCTTCAGTTATCACTTGGGGTGGATTGGACGTATTTCCTTTTCAATAATTTCAATTTCTTATATTTGATATGGGTTCATTTAAGAAGATAAAACAACATCATAACATAATGATTTAATGCCTAAACACTTTAATAATAATCACCTATACACTTGAAGAATCAATGTTTTAAGCACTTCAAGGTAAATGTTCATATTAGCACATGAAGTGTGTGGCCTTAAATTCAACAAGGACGATGGAGTTTAAAAATCATCATTTAAAAATCTCAATTAAAGAAGTGATTATACATTAATGGTGTGATAAATAACATCTAATACAGCCCATTGATACTCCCTTGATCAACCCATAAGTGTGTTATCCATCCATTGAGGCAATGGTTTCAATGGAAGTGGGAAGTAGACTCAAGAGGGAGGAATTGAAGAAGTAAAGAAAACAATAAAAAGAAAATGATCACTCCACCATTGTGTGAATAATTTCACAAGGTTTAGTGTGAATAAATTCACACCATGAACCAAAGGTATCAATTTGATATTAATAACAACAGAATAAGAGGAAAAGAAGAGATTTTATTAAGAAACTAAAGTGAATTGAACAACTTACATGTGAAAGACAAACTTGAGACAACAAAATCTGAGCATAACATTACCATTGAACAAAGCATCAAATATCCTCAACTCCCCCACTACCACTGCTTTAAATATGAATTTTTGAATCCTTGGGTAGAGCCTTCAATAGTCCAAGTCTCATCAATTAATTTTGGTAGGTCATAGGTGGGTGGAAAGTTGAGGGAGAGTTGATTTTTCAACCCTTGATCCGAGGTGGCATCCATCTTTCATCCATCGATTTAACGCCCTTGTAAGACCTTCTAGATGGCCGAATCAGAGTGGGACATAGAGGAAGAAAATGGAGCCCCGGATGTTTCCTAACCTACTGTAAAATTTGGTCCCATTTGGAGTTTTATATTAGGATATATGATTAAATTAGTGGGTTGTTTTTCTGGGACACAGAATCTGGCCAATAATTTTATCTCCAAATTGGGACACCTTATTGACCACCATTGAGGCCGAATTAGCATTTTCCCCTGAAGAATTATATTTCCCTATATATTTCTTCTATAATTTCATGAAAGTTGGGCTTTATTAGGGATTCATGTTGGGCCCCAAATTTGTATAAGTGGGCTGGTGTCCAATCTGGCTTCTCCAGAATTGTTTCCTTTCATCACAAAATATCCCCATCTTCTTCCATGAATTCTTCATTTATCCCTAAATAAAACATGATAATATTGAAGTGTAGATAAATTTTACAGAATTTAAAATTGAAATATGGATAATTAAATTCCTTAAAATTATTTGAATCATTGGAGACTTTAAATGATGTTAAAAAATGTACCACATAATAGTGCATTTTAAGAAGCTATTACAATCCTAATGTGAAATTATGTTAAAAGTGTAAAATGAACTCAAATAGTGTTTATGAATAATAAAGCATATTAATATTATATATATTAACAATGAATATTATCCTCATTAAGTGGCTAATCACACCCCCAACTTGAGTTTTTCTAGTCCCGAGCAAAATATATCTCAACAATATGAAATTCAAATTCCCTTTTCCAAAAACATTTTAATATAAAATGATCACCAAAAACTCTTATTCCAAACAATCATGAAACCCATAAAAATAATTTAATACAAGATATTTTCCTAAGAATATCTCAATCCCAAGCTTATTCCTTTGTTCAAATTCATTGCCATATTTCATCCAATATCAATTAAGTACGAGGATGCGGTGTGCATCACAATTGACATGGGGGGATCATCTTTATTCAAGGGGTAAATGACGGAAGTGCTAGGTGGAATCACATTTCAATATTAAGATGAGTATTCAAATTTTTTTATTGTTTTGTTATGTATTTTGTTTTGTTTTTTTTTTGTTTTTTCAATTTTTCCATGGTAATTGAAATTGCACTCAAAAGAGTCAACCCCGGTAGTGAGACTTTGTCGATGACTCCCATGCTCAAAGGCCTTAGGGCACCAAGTGAAGCCCACATACTCGGGAATTATCTCGAATTAACTCAGTCAAAAACAAATTCAAATTACCAAAAATAGAGATAAAATTACTAACTCTGGGCCAGACAACTATGGAGTCATGATCCCCAAGTGCCGAAAGCCATGCATTAGGTCATTTCATTGCTTTACATGAAAATTTATTGTTTATTTAATATTTTTTGAATACTCATATTAAAACTAAAAAGATCACAAAACCTATGCTATTTATTTGGGGGACCCCATGAACTCAAACTAATACCCCACTATCCAAAGGACGTGCATTGTGATCTTTTTTTTATTTGGATGAAAATATAAACAATGAAATATCACATTGGACATCCACACTTTCCAAAATCTATGCTGATGAAATTATACAAGGATTAAAATCAGAATCAGGGCATGCGAAGTTATTTTATTTTTAGTTTCAAAGTTTGTAATGTGTATTACCATGTTCAAAGTTGAAGGGATTTTTCCTTCCATTTACACACATTTTTTTTAAATCATTCATTTTTTAGACAATTTTTTTCATCTCCCCCCGAACATAAAATAACACTATCCCCAGTGTTTGAAGAAATGAAAATTTAGGAGTAGAGGTAGATAAGGGAAGTTCAAAAAGGAAATTGAAAGATGAGGATCATGGAATGGAGTCACCTGGTGGTTGAAGTTGAAGTTCTTGCTGCTCCAATTTAGTCCTTTGATATCAATGTCACTTGCAGAGTTCCCTGGTAGAAAAATTAAAAACAAAACAAAAAAAAAACAAAAAAACAACATATATATATATATATTTATATAATAAATAAAGTAAAATAAAATTATATATATAAAAATTATAGAATAAGGAAGTACAAAAAGTCGTAGGTCAGTGGTAAGCGTGCGCCCCTGTCTCCCTTCGATCCCGAGTTCGAATCCCCACGGCTTCGCTGGTTGTGACAGGGTTTGCCCCACGACCTATGATGTGGAATTTTTTTATTATTATATTTTTCTTTATTTTTTTGTATTTTTATTTTAACCTACCAACACATAAAAATAAAATAAAATAAACTGATGATACATTGTATTTTTTTTAAATTTATGTGTAAGGTATTACTCAAAGATTACACCACGTGACATAGATGAATATGGCGCTCCCCTTTCGTACCCATCCATACTCATAATGGAAGAACATGTCAACAATTTATTTTTTAATTAAATATCAAAATGATTAATTAATCCTATTTACAATATAATGTTGATTAAAACAATAAAATGATAGGAAAATTGAAAACCATGGGTTGCCTCCCATGCAGCGCTTTGTTTAACGTCATTAGCTCGAATTGAACCCCACAACTTAACCAATACCAATTTTCAACATTTTAAGGACCCTGTATTTCTCCATTTCCACTAGACTGAGATTTATTCTTTTTTTATAATTTTTTTCGTGTGTAAACCTATGTTTTATAATGAGTGGTAAAATCCAAGGAATATCAGAAATGGTTAATCCAATTTATTTTTTATTATTTCAAATGAAATTAAGAATAATTAACTCTTTATTTGTTTCAAGATAAGAAATTGTGAAAATTGTATGTTTTTGTCTTTCCCCAATGAATGGAAACTTGAGGGTGGATGGAAAGTTCTTTCATTCAAGTTTGGGTAGGCTAACACTTTCAGACATAGGTTGGGACATTGAATCAAACTCAATTTCATTTTCAAAATTTCTCAACAGAATTGGTTCCTTTTGAATAGAAGATTCAACCACAAAATTGGAAATATCAATGGTAGGAATGGGTATGGACTCAATGTTTGTGATTTCCCTCAATGGCTCAATGGTTGGTGTTTTTGAAAATTTATCAATGGAGTTATACTTAGGACACTCAATCCATGATGTCAAATTCTCTTATTATGAATCCAAAAAGTCAATTTCCTCTTGATTTAAAGACCCTTCAAAAATTTCTTGATCTTCTTTATCTATCCCAATTTCAAAGGTTGGTTCTTCAATAAATTTAGGTGGGGTTTGTGGGAAACAAGAAACGTCACATAAGGTTATTGAAGGGACAGTTGGTGTAGGGATGTGTTCCTCATAAGTTTTAATGATTTTTAGTTCTAACCTCAAAGATGAAACCTCAAAATTATTTCCTCCATTTGTTGACACAATTTTTCAAGTAATGGTTGTGGATCATGATGGAAAAGGGGTTGAGAAATATGGTCTATTACAAGAGGATAATTAAGTTGTTGGAATTCTACAGGAGGATGTTCTGATTGGAATTGTTGGGATTGGAACTCAAAATAGGTTGGAATTTTTTGTGGAGAATAAGAGTAAAAAAATTGTGGCTCAATAGTCTGTTGATTATCCCACCAGTAGAAACTAGGATAGTCATTGTACATCACACTTGGTGTTGAGTGATCAAAGAAATGAGAGGTTCCTCGTGTTTGGATTTGTTCAAAAGGGTTTTCCATAGGAATGAAATTGGGGATGAGATAAGCGAAATGGGATGAAACAAAGGAGGATAGTGTCTAAGATAACTTACTTAGGTCCCTGGCAACGACGCCAAAATTTTATTCTCACTCAAATTTACCCAAGAGATGAGGGTAGAACAATCCTTGTAGTTTAGCTTGGGTTATCGAATCCTCAGAGACCTAAGAAGAAACCTATAGACACGTACATTCTATGAACTATTTTTGGCTATGAAGTGGACAACATGGTTTTATTTAAGATGGTTTTAAATGATATCTAAGATACTTAAGTGAATTCAATTTAAAATATTGAGTTGATCCTAGGTTATCACTTGGGGTGGATTGGACGTATTTCCTTTTCAAGGATTTCAATTTCCTATATTTGAGATGGGTTAATTTAATAAGATAAAACAACATAATTACTTACTGATTTAATGCATACACCCTTTAATACTAATCACCTATACACTTGAAGAATCAAATTTTTGAGCACTTCAAGGTAAAGGTTCGTATTAGCACATGAAGTGTGTGGCCTTAAATTCAATAAGGACGACGGAGTTTAAAAATCATCAAATAAAAATCTCAATTAAATAAGTGATTATACATTAATGTAGTGATAAATAAAATTCAATCCATCCCCTTGATACTCCCTTGGATCAACCCATAAGTGTGTTAGACCTCCATTAATTCTATGGTTTCAATAGAAGCGGTAAGTAGACTCATGAGGGAGGAATTGAAGAAGTAAAGAAAACAATAAAAAGAAAATGATCACTCCATCGTTGTGTGAATAATTTCACAAGGTTTAGTGTGAATAAATTCACACCTTGAACCAATGGTATCAAACAAAAATGAAGAACAATAGAATAAGAGTAAAAGAATATATTTTATTAAGAAACTAAAGTGAATTGAACAACTTACATGTGAAAGATGAACTTGAGACAACAAAATCGCAGCATAACATTACAATTTAACAAAGCACCAAAGATCCTAAACTCCTCCACCAAAACTACCTAAAATAGTCATTTTTGAAGCCTTGGGTCGATCCTTTAATAGTCTATGTCTCCTCAATTAATTTTGGTAGGTCACAGATGGGTGGAAAGTTGAGGGAGAGTTGATTTTTCCACCCTTGACCCGAGGTGGCATCCATCTTTAATCCACCAAACAGACATTCTTGGAAGACCTTCTAGATGGCAGAATAAGAGTGGTTCATAGAAGTCAAAATGTATTACCAGATGTATCCTAACCTCCTGTAAAATTTGGTCTCATTTGGATTTGTAGATTCAGAGATATGATTAAATTAGTGGGCTGTTTTTCTGGGCCGCAGAATCTGGACCATAATTTTATCTCCAAATTGGGACACCATACTGACCACCATAGAGGCCTAATTATCTATGACTCATGAATAAATATATGTTTCTATATATGTCTTCTAGAATACCCCGAAATTTGGGCTTCATTGGGACTTTATGTTTGGCCCCACATTCGCATCAGTGGGATGATGTCCAATCTGACCTCTCCAGAATTGTTTCCTTTCAACACAAAATATCCCCATCTTCTTCCATGAATTATTCATTCATCCCTAAATGAAACATGATCATATTGAAGTGTAGATCAATTTTCCAAATTATAAAATTGAAATATAGATAATTACATTCCTTAAAATCATATGAATCATTGGAGACTTTAAATGATGGTAAAAAATGTACCACAAAATAGTGCATTTTAAGAAGGTATTACAATCCTAATGTGAAATGATGTTCAAAGTGTGAAATGCACTAAAATGGTGCTTATGAATAATAAATCAAATTAATATTATATATATGAACAATGATTATTAGCCTCATTTAGTGGCTAATCAATCATATAATTTCATCATCATAAATTTAATCTTAAATAATCCTTGTAAAAAGTGAGATTGTAAAATAAAACCCTTATCGATTTCCTAACATTTTAATGATATCCCCCATGAAAGAAATAAATTCATATGAAACTTTTAATACATTTAATATAATTTTATTATTTAAGTAACATAAATAAGGGCAAGTTTATATTCCAAAAAACACATGTGGTGAATATGGCATATGTCTCACAAAATCAAAAGTGCGAGGTGAAACCCTTACCTTAAATCTGATTTACTTTGTAAGTTCTTTAACCTCCAATTTAATAAATTAAAATTTACTATAATTTTATACAAAAAATGTATTCATAATTATAATACAATATATAGTGTTCTTACAACATCTTATTTCCCATTTATTAACAATATTTCATTATCATCATCATTTTGCGTGTTAACTGCTTCCTTTCTCATGTATGTTTCAATTAAAAATTTATAGTCCTTGATTCATGATATTGGTTAAAACATCACCCAAATTTTAATAATGTTATAAATATAATATATTTTCATTATATATATATTTATTACCATATATAAAAGTCATATATAGAAAAATAAATTACACCGTTCATAGAAATGGTAGTCTGTACATACGCGAGACTGTTATTTTCATTTTCAAATGAAAAGAACAAAATAATGATAAATGATATTTTATAATCACATAATTAAAATTATTTCATAAATATCATATATATTTTTAACCCATAATTATATCCATAAATGTGAGGTGGTGATGGAAAAAGAATCATATCATTATGTAGAAGTAGTAGTCTACACGTATGCACGAGCGATACTTTCATTTCTCATTTGATAAAAAGGTGGTGTAAAATGGTTATCCCATAATAATAATAAAATATCATTACATTTATGTTACAATGTTCATTATGTTAGGATGTATTTATCATGTTTATAGTAAGTAATGGAAAAAATAAACTTTGAGAGAGTTGAGTAAGATGGATTACCTCTTCCTTGAGAGACATCATTTAGCTTACATATTAAACCTTTTTAGGATGGTATTAGGGTATGAAAAAGAGATCAGGAATTAAGTTCTGTAATATAGGAAGTTTTTTGGGTAATTATTGGGAATCTAGAGGGATAAATTTTTTTGAATAAGGTGGGAGAAGAGGTAACCTTTTATAAGTGAGGGGAAGGACACACCTAGAATTTCTTAAAATATTTAAATAATATAGAGTCACTTTCTTGTGAAAATAGAACCAAATGGACAAAAATTTAAATTTAAGATAATAAAAGGTATAAATATCATAAAGAAAATAAAATTTATACAATTTAATTTGGCATTTTACCCTATATTTTATTTTATCCCTCTTCACCCCGGTAAACCTGTTTTAACCCTAAATGTGGAAACTAATATTTACTAAATTTTATATTCATTATGACCAAAATTAAATGCATACTGATTAAACTTTTAATTTTTGATTCCAAATATTAAATATATTTTATCAAATTTAATTTTTATAATTGTATAAAATTAATTTTAAATTAAAAGCGCTAAACACATTGAAAATTGTTTTTTTATAAAAATAAATTTTTAGCATAAAACTATGTTTAATTTCATTCATTTATTAGTAAAAAATATTATATGAATATTAAAATATTTTATTGAATATATAATCTATAAATTTAATTAACATTATTAATCAATAGTGATATATTAAATTTTTTAAGTTAAATATATATTGCGCACATAAAACCAGTTTTCTCAAAAACAACTTTATAACATCAAAGAATTTTATCTTCATTCCTAAAAATTATATTACTATTTTTTGAATGAATATTCATTAATTAAAAATAATTTTTATTAAAAAAATTTCTAATAGTGATAAATATATTACTTTATTTAATAAATCATAACACCTATAAAAATACATTTTTTCCGAAAAATAGGTCTTTTAATCATGAAATGATTTTATAAATTTTTAATGATTGTTTATTAAGAATTAATAAATATATTTTAATTAATAAAATATATATATATATATATTTCATATTGTTTTTAATCATATTCATACCTTCAAATCTAATATCTTGGTTATAAATTTCATAATTATCATTGTTCATTTAGACTCTGGGTTACATATTAAAAACATTATTGAATACTTAAAATTTATTTCAAAGGAATACATATAAAATATTAGGGTGTTACACAATATATTTGTAGGTAAATTCTGGAAGATATTATAATGATTGATGATGAGATGGTTTGTGATTTTATAAGAATTGAACTTATGATGTTTATGAAGAATAAATCTGAAGCTTTAGAGATGTTCATGATTTTTATAAGGAAAGTTAGGAAAGACCTAGGGGTCTATATTAAGAATTTGAGAATCAATAAGGGAACGGAGTTCATAAGAAGTACATTTAAATCACATATTTTTAAACAAGCGATAAAGTATCAGTATAATAATCTATATACACCCCCATAAAATGGAGTTACATAGAGTAAAAATATAATCTTGGTTGATATGGGAAGAAACATGATAGAAAAATTAAAGATGTTAATATTTTTCAAGAGAGAAGCTATGAGTACATTTTCTCAAATTAAAAATATGTTCTCACTGAGGCTTGAATCCAATATGATAGCTTATGAAATATGGTATAAGAATAATCCTAGTGTGAAGCACTTCAATTTTTTTGAAGATAATTATTTATAAATATCAATAATCCAGATTTGGGAAATTTGATGAGAAATATGAGGAATGAGTCTTCATGGGATATTTATCTAATGGTATAGGAAAAAAGTGATGGATAAGGGGCTGTATATGAAATTCATTAATTATTTTGTAAATATTATTAAAACTAAACCCAATTTTATTATATAAAAATACATATACTTTGAAAATAGGTATAGGGATAGATTGAATATTACATGAAAAGTGAGTGAAGAAGTAACTATAAATTAACCAAATAATTCTGATATTGATTCAGATCAAACTTTTGATTTAGTGTTGATGAGAATGATAAAATAAAACATTATAAGTTAAAGAAGTATTTGGAACCAAAAAACATAATTTGACATATAATGAACTAGTTCATATTAAATTGAGGTCGATACTTGATAATAAAGAAACCCTTATTTCTCACATTAATCAACAATTGGTTATTGAGGCCATTGAGAACAAAGAATGGGTGGATAAAATTAATTATGAACTAAATCAAATTGGAAATAATTCCACTTGGGACCATGTTCTAATACCAAAAGTGTAGAATTATATTGTATCTAAGTTGTGGTTTAGGAATTAAATTAATGAAAAATATAATATTTGAATAAATAAATCCAGATTAAAAATAGATATTTTCATGTTGACGGAGTTGATTTTGAAGATAAATTTTATGATGTTTCAAGAGATTAAGGTATAAGATTATTCTTGGCTATTTCATATCAAAGTAATTAAAAAATTTATCAATTATTTGTAAATCCAAATTTCTTGAATTGATAACTTTTGGGATAAGTATATATTAAACAACCTAAAATTTCTATTCTTTATAGATATAGAACTATATTGATATGGATTAATAAAGATCTATATAGACTAAAACTATCCCCTAGGGCTGGGTATTAAAATCTATATAGCTATTATAGAGACATAAAATTCACTATGGAAAATTTGACACCAATATTAATGTGAAATAGATTATCACATGCACTCTTATTATCATTTTTAGGTAGATTTTGGTTAAATACCTTTGGAATAAATTTTTGTTTATGTTTATTGATAATATTATTGAAGGAACTTCTAAATATTCTCAAAAAGGCACGGGGAGAACATTTTATGAATGATGGGGTTATATTGGAAGTATTCTGGAGGAATTATAGACCTTTGTTAATGAGAGAGCTTTTGAAATTTTAGCAAAGTCTAAATCATAAGGGGTATCCCTATTTTTGTAAGGGTCACCAGAGCATCATGCATATGAAAAATGGAAAAGACTTGATTTCTGAAGGGTAATTCATAATTTCATAATGGTAATTCTAGATTCAAGGTTCATTGGAAATACTATAAGGGTTATTGTTAATTTTTTAAGGGTCATTGAATATTTTTTAAGGCTCAATGAAAATTACAAAAATTTCATCAAACTAATTTTGTAGAGTCATTCCTAATAGTGTAAGAGTCATTTTGAATTCAATAAGGGACATTATACAAAAAATTTAAAAATGGTACGGTTCATATAACAGAATATGAGAATCACAAATGGGGAATTCCGTTAACCATTTTTAGAGAAATTATCCTATAGTAGGTTGTAAAATAATTTATTTATCATTAAATGTGATTAATAAATCATCCCAGTGTGGAAAGAGAAAACCAAGTCAAGATTTAAGTGGAGATAAAGACATGATATTTCAGTGGTATAAATTTAAGGTTTGTACAAACATGATGGATCTAGTTTTTACCATGCATTATGAAGTGGAGAGTGAAGTTGTGCATTGTAAAGAGAAACAAAAAATTTGGTTTAGGATTTAGAAATAGTATTTCGGTGAGAATAATAGAGCTGATTATTTCCAAAATATTAGGAATCTTGGGTGGAATTTAATATTATAGAATATTTGTAACATACTAGATTTATAATGGTTATCTTTAAGTATTTTTATTCTTAAATTAGACATATAAATGTTAAATTATTTTATTTAATATTATTAACCAAGTAATTATGTGCATATATATCACCTAAGTTGTTTCCTTATATATTTTTCAAGTATAATCAAATTTTATTTATTAAAATGTTTTTATGTATCCTTATATCTCTACTACTATATTCAAGATTCTTTTTCATATATAGTTTTATTTGATACCTATATTAATTTTACTAAAACAATTATTTTCAAATCATCATGGTAATTTAGAAATTGTAATTTAAGGATTAACATGGTATGATACATGTTTTTAAAGTCAAAAAGTTATAAAAATTTAAAGGTAATTTTATATAACATATAATAAATAAATAAATATAATTTTAAATAAAAATAAATAAATTTTATGGGTTTTTTATTTTAAATGATAGTTTATTTAATTTCTATATTGTTTTTACCATATCTTATTACAAGTTTTATTATTCTAAAAATTATTTTTTAAAACATAAATTAACATGTTTTATAATAAAATAACATTATGAAATATCTTTTAATTTTATTTAAAAATGAAATTACTCATATTTATAATATTTTATTATCAATAAAAGTTAATTAATTTTTTATAATATAGTTTTTTTAAATGAAAAAATGATATTTATATAGAATTATAATCATAGTGTATAAAGTTTGTTCACCAAAATAATTTTCTTGATTATTTTTTTAAAATATATCTTTCTCTTACTTGGAATAATAAATTTTTTGAAATAAATATTTTTACACATATAAACAATTGAATAATCATTCATACATTGATTAAAAATTGGTTATAAATAATGATAATGTCATTTGATGGTAAAAAGAGATATTGTTTAGAAAAATGTGTTGTGTGTATATTGTATTATTATCTTAATATATAAAGCTAATAACTGATAAAAAATTACTTTAATAAAATTTATTGGAAATATATATAAAATATAAATTTACATGCATTTAATGGTCTTTACTTAATGATTAATAAAATTTAATTTATTTTATGCTTAAAAATAGTATTTTTGTAATTTTTTTCTATATTTTGTATTTTAATATTAAATTTAATTTATAACACTTTTATAATTTTAATTTGATAAAATTAAATTTATTTTTAAATTATTAATATCAATATTATCTTAGGGTATTTTTTATTATTTTTCTAAAAAGGTTGATTTTAGGTGAAAAGTGAAAAACAAAATTTTACAAATACCATCAATTTTAGGATATCATTATATAATAGAGAATAAAAAATTTATGAAAAAATATTCTATAAAAAGTATTTATTTAAATTATAAAATTATATTATTTAAAATATTAATTTTGGATTTATAAATTTATGTTAATCATTTTTGAACAAAAATGGTATTTTATTCTAATACAGGAATGATTTTTTACCTTTTTTAAATTTAAGTAATTAAAATATTAGTTTTGGTTTTGGATTGGTTTTAAAGTTACATAACTCTTTTTTATTATTCATAAACCATTAATTTTAATAGGAATCAATTCTATTCCTGATTTTAGTGTAAAATAAATTTATAATTAAAAAGATATTTTTCGAAATACAGTTTTTTATTGTCTTTTTCATACTTATATTAAAATTAATTTTGACCAAATTTATAATTGGAAATAATTAAATTGGATTTAATATTTGGATTTAGAATAATAAAAATTAGGTAATAAGTTCAAATTAATTTTTTGGCATAAAAATGAGTTACCATCATAAAATTTTTTCACCGTAGTAAAATTTTGTCACCATGGTAAGGGTTAAAATGGTTAAAAAGAGGGGTTAACCAAATACATAAGGCATAAGTTGTTACTAACGCATGAACTAAAATTATTTTTTGTGTGGATTTAGACACTTAATTAAAATATATTTTATATTGGTCTTATTTGGTGCCTATTTCTCTTGAAAATGACTTTATATTATTTTAAATTTTTAAGTGTTTACAAGAGTGACATGCCCACCACTTATAAAAGTATCTGTAGAGACCCGAAGCCTGACGTACATGTACATTACATTACATTTGCGGAATACTTAGTACATAACAAAAACACACACACAAGGATCGTAATAGTTTAGTGTCTTTGGAAACTCGGAATATAATCTTCTAATCCTGGTGAAAGATCTTCAACATCTCCCATAAAGATCTTCTTTTTTTTATACCTAAAACCTTTCTTTATATCCCGGGGAAAAGAAAACATAAAAGGGTGAGCTCAAACGCTCAGTAAGGGTAAACAAAAGAAATATAAATCACATCAAGCTCATAACTTTTGGAAATCTTAACCTGCAAAAGAGATCATAATTTCATAACATGGGGTAAATCATGGCAGTGAAATGTAATCACAATAATCATAACTTAAAACATGAAACTTTGTGGCATACACACATAATCATAGAGAATCATTTCTTATTAGTCAAGACTCATTTCCAAGACTATCTTAGTAGACAAAGTCCCTTTCTGAACCGAGTCACCCTCATTTCAGTCCGGTTTCACTGAACCGGTATAACCTACCGTTCCAGCCATGTCTATCTCATGAGATATAAAATCTTTACCCAATGCATTGGAGGGAGATATAGGTCCCACCCATCTCATAATGATACCATTCTTATGTGTGCCACAAAATCATAAATCATACATCATTGCATAACCCATGTAATACAAAATGGGAATCTTAAACATCATGACATCATAAATCAATTCATATAAGATAAAGGAATTCATAAAAATAATTCCATCACAACATGATCAAATCAATGTAATAATAGGGATAAAAACAGAACCCTTTATTATCTTAGATGGAAAATAATTTTGATAAAACACTTGAACTCCATTCTTGAGGAAAATATCCTTTCTTCTTCAAAAACATTTTTCCTTTCATAACATGTCATACGACTTTAAAATAAAAGAATTTGATTAAAAATAAACTTGAAAACTTGTAAAGGAAGCTTCTTGGAAATAATGTTTTAAAAATCCATTCATGCCGTATAAGTTAAAAAACATTCTTCTCGTACTTTTTTCGGAAAAGTCAAAAAGTACCTCATACGAAAAATGACAAAAGATTCCTTTCATATCTTTTACTAAAAACTCACCGAAGAGTAAAATTGGATTTAAAAAATTTTAGAAGGATATAAATATTACATATTGGGGAAACATGGATGTGGATGATAAAATACACCCCAGTAAATGCCAAAGTATAAACAATCTCGGATAAAAATGAGATCGTGATATTTTCCCTTACCTTAGGTCCGATTTTCTTCGTAAGTGTCCGAACCTCCTGTATAATGATTTAAATAATGTCATTGACTTATTACAGAATCATATTAATTGTTATGATATCATATATTGTTCACTTATGACATTATATTACCCGTTCTTTTGTAAATTCCATGTTAAAGAGCGTTTTGGGTAAAATTGTTTCATTTGTCGTCCGTGTTTTGACTTGTAATTATTAATATGATTACTTAGATCATGATTAATTACTTCCAGAATATAAAACATGATTTATATATATATATATTCAGAATATACATATATATAGTAAATCAGTAAATGGAAAGAAATACACCGTTCATGGAGACGGTAGTCCGTACGTATGCATGAACGCTGTTTTCGTTTCCTTATTGAATTGAATGGAATTAAGTAGATGACATACATATAAATATAAATAAATCCAGTATCATTATTATGTCATATATTTCATTAGTACTTATTATATATACTTTATAATCATTCATGAATGGTTAATCATTGAGAATGAATCTCATCGCGTCGTGGAGACGGTAGTCCGTACGTACGCACGAGCGATGATATCGTTCCCATGGTCGTGGAATTGTGTTGAAGTGTATGTATACTATTTTAGTATCAATATCACTTTATAATAATCATATATAGTTTCTCATTACACCATTATACCCATCCAATTAAGGTGGTGTCGGAAAATAGATTACACCACGGCGTTGAGACGGTATTCCGTACGTACGCACGCGCGGTGATTTCCTTTTTCCATAGGATGGATAAAAGGTTAATTAGAGTTGTTTCATATTTATAATAACATATCAGTATATAAGAAATAATGATGTTATTACTTTATCATGAAACAAATAAATAAGAAGAAGAAGTTGAAGAACAAAGAAATTGAAAAAGATAGGTAATGGATATTACCTCTTTTTGACGCGCCTTCACTTAACCTCCACTTAAATAACTGAGGATGGTCTTTGAAGAAGAACAGGACCTCTAGGATGATACTATGGAAGTGGAGAAGAGATTTTGTCAGGGTTTGGCTGAGCTTGAATGCTCAAATTGGTGTGAGGAGGAGAGGGAGGAGGTGCCCTTTTATAAGGGAGGAGAGGGGCATCTTATGAAAATCTCAAAATATTATTTTATATTAAGGTCAAATTCGGTTTATAATGGTTCCAAATGGTCTTATTTTGAAGATAAAGTGGGGATGGGTCGAAATCCTCTCATAAAATAGGATTTAAACAAGTTTAGGTTATTATGATAACCTTATCAATTAGATTTAACTCTAAGTTAAATAATTTAACTTTTACCGTGTCTTTTTGTTTTCTTACACTATATAGTTAATAAACTTACTATATCAAGCCAAACAAACTCCAAATTGTTTATTATTAATATATATATCCTTATCTAAGTCATTTGGCCGAACCTTAGATTTTTAGGAGTTAAATAACAATTAATAATATAATATCTGTTTTAAAAACTAATTTATGTCAATTTTGACACTATTTGGTACATGATTTTTATGAAATTTCTAACAGAATGATAAGTTCGAAAAAAGTTACTTAAATCAACAATAACATGTTATATTAACCTAGAAAATTAGTTTAAGTCATAAAAATTCTCAAATTACATTTATTTGGGAATTTATAACATCAATTATGTTAATATTTTCTTAAAAAGGTAATTACTGCATCATAGTTGTGTCATAAATAAATTAAATTATTTAAAGTATAGAAATTACAAATAAAATACCATTATGTAGGAAATCGTTTTAGATTTCTAATGAATATTTATAGTCGAAATTATATTATGTATAACCCTATATTAAAAATGTTTTAGTAAATAAAATTTGATTTTAACTCTTTTAACTCTTCTTTTAATTAAATAATAATAAATGTCCTAATCTAATCCAAGTGGGCCTAAATGATAATATCTTACACTTAAGGTTGTTTTTGGTCGAGATACACTTGTCCAATAGGATTAGGACATGTGTTAGGGTAATATTAATATCATTTTTACCCTTAATTACCCTATTTACTTTTAACCGTGGTAAATAAAAGTAAAAAGTTACTATTCACCAAAAAATATTTTCATCTCATTGAACCACATTTTACTTACTAACATCAACCGTGTCTCTCGGATTTTTGAAATTCCATTCACAGAAGCGGTAAAATTAAGATTTATGAAAAAATTAATTTTTTTAACTACCACTTAGTAGTTTCACTATTCATCAAAAATTGAAGTTTTTCAGAAAAATGCCAAAATTTCACCCTAAGCTATAATTGATATTCCGAATTCAAAAATGATTTCTATTTTACAAAATTCCCAACATATAAGTTGCATTAATTAATTTTATAATTAATTTCCGCTGTCACAACAAATAGCGTGTTTTTAAGAGATAATAACTATCAAAAGATTAACGCTTGTTTTTGTCTGGTGTAAATGTGGAATTACATTCAATGACCAACATTGTATTAAATTGTAAAAATATATTCTAAATATACTTTAAAACCACTCAAATTAAAAATTTATCACTATTAATTATTTCGATTAAAAAAGTTGTTTTTAATTAAAATTTAGTAATTTTCACTATTCATCAGAATATGAATGTTATCCGAAAAGTACCAAAATTTCACCTTAGGCTAAATTCGATACCCTGAATCCAAAAATGAAGTCCATTTTGAGAGATAAAATTTCTAAAATTTTAAAAGGTCGCTATTACTATTCATAACGGCTAGTTTTAATAATATTTTAATAGCATATCATTGTTTAGTGAAACTCGGTATTGTGTACTACACACGCTATCGAGGAAGGTAGCAATTGCGTGTAATAAAAGGCAAGTCAAGGATGCGTGTTTTGCAAGCTCCTTTTGGTGTAGTGTAGAACACATTAAAAAGAATATTTTTCATAAAATCTTGGGCTGTTACATTCTACCCCCCTTAAAATGAAATTCGCCCTCGAAATTCGTCGGGGTTATAAATGGTTTACTATTCGAAAGTTTCTTTAATAGAAACCCACATCGTAAAAAGGAATACCATAACCAATCTTTAAAAACGAAAGTATGAAACGTAACAGTTACCCAAATAAACTAATCACTGGGTTTCCACATAGGTGAAAATATGGATATGGAAGAAAAATCTAACCATCATGTTCTGATGAAGAGTGGTAGAGAACATGGCTATGGAAAAGCCAACAATCACAAATCCATAAATTTGTGATGATCTAAGGTACCATCTGATTAATCAGATATAAGAGAACTAGGACAACATTTTTGGTTTTCAAGATCGTTTCCCTAAAGTTGAAGAATTTGAATTAGAATAAATACTTACTTTATTTTGGTACAATCTCACTGTTGTTCATGCCTTGAACAATTTCCACTTCATCTCTTAAATAAATGAAGTTGAATTTGTTATTCGTGAAGTGTTAGCAGATCATGTGATAAAATGATGGGTAATTCCATCTGTCTCAAACAAAAGGTTAGAAAAGTTATCAAAAAATACATAAGTCCATCTATAGTGAGATTAATCATATATGGTTCCTAAAATGGACTTTATACTTCATATATCATACTGCTTAATATAATAAAACTAGTTTATACTAAACAGGGACTTCCTGTAGGCCAGTGGTAGGTGATAAAGGTCAGTCGCACTTCGGTTGTGGGTTCGATTCCCACAACCTTGTCCGACGCGATGGGCTGTCTCCCGTCCTGCAGGTTGTCCTTTTTCTAAAACTACATTACTATAACATCACATAAATAATATCAAAAAAAGTTCTATCCTTAAACAATACTAACTTATGGTTAACATAATCCATTCTAATCTTTAGGCTTATCTAAAATACTTCGGTCCAAGATCATAGTATAAAGAAAACGATAACTTGAAATGTCATCAACCAAGCATGTGAATACCATCATTTATCCCCCATATATCTTGTTGGTCACATTACAAACATGTAAATACCTTAATCATGTATTTTCTTGAAGAATGAATACCCATTGAACCTTAGTGAAAACATGAATGCAGTTAAAAGTTAACACTTTCCACATACCAAAATCCTAAAAATTCTATATACTCAAACCATGATATCACTTAGTCCTTATATCAATCATGAGCTCATGAATACTGTTAAACATTTCATTTTCTCGTTTTCCCTTCATTATGCGCATATCATCTTATTTCCAAAAATATCTCAATCACTTTGAATACCACATTAGACCAACACATAAATATTCCAATACTTTATGATACAACATTATTTTGGAATCCCATTACATAAACACTTAATCATTCCACCACATCGTTGTCATATTCAACATCGCCAAGAGTGATCGCATGTGACTTCCCTTTTTTCCTTTTCCTTAAGTGGTTGCTCATGTTGATCATCACTAACCCTTGGATTAGGGAATTTATTAGCATAATGCCCCATTTCCTTGCACTTGAAGCATTGAAGTGTTGGTGGTGCGTTCTCTGCAGTGTTTGCTTTATTCACATCATTAGAAACCCTTTTTCCATTACATCGACACTCAGCTGCTCGATGACCTTATTTTTCACACTTAAAACATTTTCTAGTCCCTTTAAGACAATCTCCACCATGCTTCTTTCCACACTTTGTTCATAAGGAAACATTCATCTTCTTTTCACCATTATTTTGAGATTTCTCCTTGAACTCCATCTTTCGTTTCTTGTCAAAACCATGATATGGATATGTAACACCAACTTCCATTTCTACCTTGATATCACAACACACAATTTCTTCATAGCTACTAAAGTCTCTTATAGCTAATTCCCTTCGAAGACTTGGTTTTAAGCCACTGAAAAATCGATCAACTTTACTTTCAGGTTTGATGATAATGCCAGATGCATACCTTGAAAGTCTTGTAAAATTCACTTTGTATATACCAACAGATTCATCATCCTTTTGATTTAGTTCAAGAAACTCTTTCTCCATCTTTGTTCGAAGAATACGAGGGAAGTACTTATTGAAAAATAAGTTCTTGAACTCGTCCCATTCCATGGACTCAATTTCATCCTTTTTCCTTGTATTCTTAATAAGACTCCACCATTGATCAGCATCAACTTCCAAACGATGCACTGCTAAGATGGCTTTATCACGTTCAGAATGTTGAAGAACTGAAAATATCTTTTCAGTGGTACTGATCCATTGTTCAGCAACAAGTGGATCAGAAGACCCACTGAAAGAAGGTGGACGTTGCCTCATGAAGGACTCAATATAATATTGTTCCCTTCTCTGCTCATTTGGATGTCCAGAATGATTCATTGCTTGTGTAAGTATAGCAATAAGATTTTTCACTCCATCTCCCATAACATTTGTTTGTTCAGGAGGAAAATCATTGCATTGTCCATTGCATTGATCAACACGGTTCCTTTGGGTTCCAGCCATCGTCTAAAACCCAAAATGAATAGTGTGAGAGGATAAAATCATGCTAGGGAAAACAATATAATAAAGTGGGAGTACCTTCAATATCTAACATCTTAGGTTTAATTCTATGATCGTTATCATAATTCTAGTACTATAACCTATACGTATACTTAACCTTAGGTACATCCCTAGATATACCTTAGAAATATCCCTAGGGATCTCACTAACGTTTTCGCATCCTAGTTTCCAAAGGTTGACTAAACCTTTCCTCTGATACCAACTGTAGAGACCCGAAGCCTGACGTACATGGACATTACATTTCATTTGCGGAATACTTAGTACATAACAAAAACACACACACAAGGATCGTAATAGTTTAGTGTCTTTGGAAACTCGGAATATAATCTTCTAATCCTGGTGAAAGATCTTCAACATCTCCCATAAAGATCTTCTTTTTTTATACCTAAAACCTTTCTTTATATCCTGGGGAAAAGAAAACATAAAAAGGTGAGCTCAAAAACTTAGTAAGGGTAAACAAAAGAAATATAAATCACATCAAGCACATAACTTTTGGAAATCTTAACCTGCAAAAGAGATCATAATTTCATAACATGGGATAAATCATGGCAGTGAACTGTAATCACAATAATCATAACTTAAAACATGAAACTTTGTGGCATACACAAATAATCATAGAGAATGATTTCTTATTAGTCAAGACTCATTTCCAATACTATCTTAGTGGACAAAGTCCCTTTCTGAACCGAATCACCCTCGTTTCAGTCCTGTTTCACTAAACCGGTATAACCTACCGTTCCAGCCATGTCTATCTCGTGAGATATAAAATCTTTACCCAATGCATTGGAGGGAGATATAGATCCCACCCATCTCATAATGATACCATTCTAATGGGTTCCACAAAATCATAAATCATACATCATTGCATAACCCATGTAATACAAATGGGAATCTTAAACATCATGAAATCATAAATGAATTCATATAAGATAAAGGAAATCATAAAAATAATTCCATCACAACATGATCAAATCAATGTAATAATAGGGATAAAAATAGAACCCTATATTATCTTAGATGGAAAATAATTTTGATAAAACACTTGAACTCCATTCTTGAGGAAAATATCCTTTCTTCTTCAAAAACATTTTTCCTTTCATAATATGTCATACGACTTTAAAATAAAATAAGTTAATTAAAAATAAACTTGAAAACTTGTAAAGGAAGCTTCTTGGAAATAATGTTTTAAAAATAAATTCATGACGTATAAGTTAAAAAAAACATTCTTCTCGTACTTTTGTCGGAAAAATCAAAAAGTACCTCATACGAAAAATGACAAAAGATTCCTTTCATATCTTTTACTAAAAACTCACCGAAGGGTAAAATTGGATTTAAAAAATTTTAGAAGGATATAAATATTACATATTGGGGAAACATGGATGTGGATGATAAAATACACCCCAGTAAATTCCAAAGTATAAACAATCTCGGATAAAAATGAGATTGTGATATTTTCCCTTACCTTAGGTCTGATTTGCTTCGTAAGTGTCCGAACCTCCTGTATAATGATTTAAATAATGTCATTGACTTATTACCGAATCATATTCATTGTTATGATATCATATATGGTTCAATTATGACATTATATTACCCGTTATTTTTTAAATTCCATGTTAAAGAGCGTTTTGGGTAAAATTGTTTCATTTGTCGTCCGTGTTTTGACTTGTAATTATTCATATGGTTACTTAGATCATGATTACTTAATTCCAGAATATAAAACCTGATTTATATATATATATATTCAGAATATACATATATATAGTAAATCAGTAAATGGAAATAAATACACCATTCATGGAGACGGTAGTCCGTACGTACGCATGAACGCTGTTTTCGTTTCCTTATTGAATTGAATGGAATTAAGTAGATGACATACATATAAATATACATAAATCCAGTATCATTATTATGTCATATATTTCATTAGTACTTATTAGTTGTTTAATGATAAATTAATAACATCAGTAATTTTTATATACTGATATGTTATTATAAATATGAAACAACTCTAATTAACCTTCTATCCATCCTACAGAAAAAGGAAATCACCACGTGTGCGTACGTACGGAATACCGTCTCCACGATGTGGTGTAATCTATTTTTCGACACCACCTTAATTGGATGGGTATAATGGTGTAATGAGTAACTATATATGATTATAATAATGTGATATTGATACTGAAATAGTATACATACACTTCAACACAATTTCACGACCATGGGAATAATATCATCGCTCATGCGTACGTACGGACTACCGTCTCCACGACGCGATGAGATTCATTCTCAATGATTAACCATTCATGAATGATTATAAAGTATATATAATAAGTACTACTGAAATATATGACATAATAATGATACTGGATTTATGTATATTTATATGTATGTCATCTACTTAATTCCATTCAATTCAATAAGGAAACGAAAACAGCGTTCATGCGTACGTACGGACTACCGTCTCCATGAACGGTGTATTTCTTTCCATTTATTGATTTACTATATATATGTATATTCTGAATATATATATATAAATCATGTTTTATATTCTGGAATTAAGTAATCATGATCTAAGTAATCATATGAATAATTACAAGTCAAAACACGGATGACAAATGAAACAATTTTACCCAAAACGCTCTTTAACATGGAATTTACAAAAGAAAGGGTAATATAATGTCATAAGTGAACCATATATGATATCATAACAATGAATATGATTATGTAATAAGTCAATGACATTATTTAAATCATTATACAGTAGGTTCAGACACTTACGAAGAAAATCGGACCTAAGGTAAGGGAAAATATCACAATCTCATTTTTATGCGAGATTGTTTATACATTGGCATTTACTAGGGTGTATTTTATCATCCACATCCATGTTTCCCCAATATGTAATATTTATATCCTTCTAAAATTGTTTAAATCCAATTTTAACCTTCGGTGAGTTTTCAGTAAAAGATATGAAAGGAATCTTTTTTCATTTTTCGTATGCGGTACTTTTTCACTTTTCCGACAAAAGTATGAGAAGGGTGTTTTTTTAACTTATACGACATGAATGGATTTTTAAAACATTATTTATAAGAAGATTCCTTTACAAGTTTTCAAGTTTATTTTTAATCAACTTCTTTTATTTTAAAGTCGTATGAAATGATATGAAAGGAAAAATGTTTTTGAAGAAGAAAGGATATTTTCCTCAAGAATGGAGTTCAAGTGTTTTATCAAAATTATTTTCCATCTAAGATAATATAGGGTTCTGTTTTTATCCCTATTATTACATTGATTTGATCATGTTGTGATGGAATTATTTTTATGAATTCCTTTATCTTATATGAATTGATTTATGATTTCATGATGTTTAAGATTCCCATTTGTATTATATGGGTTATGAAATGATGTATGATTTATGATTTTGTGGCACACATAAGAATGGTATCATTATGAGATGGGTGAGACCTATATCTCCCTCCAATGCATTGGGTAAAGATTTTATATCTCATGAGATAGACATGGATGGAACGGTAGGTTATACCGGTTCAGTGAAACAGGACTGAAACGAGGGTGACTCGGTTCAGAAAGGGACTTTGTCCACTAAGATAGTCTTGGCAATGAGTCTTGACTAATTAAGGTGGTGTCGGAAAATAGATTACACCACAGCGTGGAGACGGTATTCCGTACGTACGCACGCATGGTGATTTCCTTTTTCCGTAGGATGGATAGAAGGTTAATTAGAGTTGTTTCATATTTATAATAACATATCAGTATATAAGAAATACTGATGTTATTACTTTATCATGAAACAACTAAAGAAGAATAAGTTGAAGAAGAAAGAAATTGAAAAAGATCAGTAATGGATATTACCTCTTTTTGACGCGCCTTCACTTAACCTCCACTTAAATAACTAAGGATGGTCTTTGAAGAAGACCAGGACCTCTAGGATGATACTAGGGAAGTGGAGAAGAGATTTTGGCAGGGTTTGGCCGAGCTTGAATGCTCAAATTGGTGTGAGGAGGAGAGGGAGGAAGTGCCCTTTTATAAGGGATGAGAGGGGCATCTTAGGAAAATCTCAAAATATTATTTTATATTAAGGTCAAATTCGGTTTATAATGGTTCCAAATGGTCTTATTTCGAAGCTAAAGTGGGGATGGGTCTAAATACTCTCATCCAATAGGATTTAGACAAGTTTAGGTTATTATTTTAACCTTATCAATTAGATTTAACTCTAAGTTAAATAATTTAACTTTTACCGTGTCTTTTTGTTTTCTTACACTATATGGTTAATAAACTTACTATATCAAGCCAAACGAACCCCAAGTTGTTTATTATTAATATATCTATCCTTATCTAAGTAATTTGGCCGAACCTTAGATTTTTAGGAATTAGATAACAATTAATAATATAATATTTGTTTTAAAAACTAATTTATGTCAATTTTGACACTATTTGGTACATGATTTTTATGAAATTTCAAACAGAATGATAAGTTCGAAACAAGTTACTTAAATCAACAATAACATATTATATTAACCTATAAAATTTGTTTAAGTCTAAAAAGTCTCAAATTACATTTATTTGGGCATTTATAACATCAATTATGTTAATATTTTCTTAAAAAGATAATTACTGCATCATCGTTGTGTCATAAATAAATTAAATTATTTAAAGTATAAAAATAACAAATAAAATACCATTATATAGGAAATCTTTTTATCTTTCTAATGAATATTTATAGTCGAAATTATATTATGTATAACCCTATATTAAAAATGTTTTAGTAAATAAACTTTGATTTTAACTCTTTTAACTCTTCTTTGAATTAAATAATAATAAATGTCCTAATCTAATCCAAGTGGGCCTAAATGATAATATTTTACACTTAAGGTTGTTTTTGGTCGATATACACTTGTAAAATAGGATTAGGACATGTGTTAGGGTAATATTAATATCATTTTTACCCTTAATTACCCTATTTACTTTTAACCGTGGTAAATAAAAGTAAAAAGTTACTATTCACCAAAAATTATTTTCATCTCATTGAACCAAATTTTACTTACTGACATCAACTGTGTCTCTCAGATTTTTGAAATTCCATTCACAGAAGCAGTAAAATTAAGATTTATGAAAAAATTAATTTTTTTAACTACCACTTAGTAGTTTCACTATTCATCAAAAATTGAAGTTTTTCAGAAAAATGCCAAAATTTCACCCTAAGCTATAATTGATATTCCGAATTCACAAATGATTTCTATTTTACAAAATTCCCAACATATAATTTGCATTAATTAATTTTATAATTAATTTCCATTGTCACCACAAATAGCGTGTTTTTAAGAGATAATAACTATCAAAAGATTAACACTTGTTTATGTCTGGTGTAAATGTGGAATTATATTAAATGACCAACATTGTATTAAATTGTAAAAATATATTCTAAATATACTTTAAAACCACTCAAATTAACAATTTATCACTATTAATTATTTCGATTAAAAATGTTGTTTTTAATTAAAATTTAGTAATTTTCACTATTCATCAGAATATGAAAGTTATCCGAAAAGTACCAAAATTTCACCTTAGGCTAAATTCGATACTACGAATCCAAAAATGAAGTCCATTTTGAGAGATAAAATTTCTAAAAATTTTAAAAATGGTTATTACTATTCATAACGGCTAGTTTTAATAATATTTTAATAGCATATCGTTGTTTAGTGAAACTCGGTATTGCGTACTACACACGCTATCGAGGAAGGTCGAGATTGCGTGTAATACAAGGCAAGTCAAGGATGCGTGTTGTGAAAGCTCCTTTTGGTGTAGCGTACAACACATTAAAAAGAATATTTTTCATAAAATCTTGGGCTGTTACAGTATCCTTCCAAAACCCCTTCAAATCCATTATAAAAATTATAATTATCCCTGATAATTTACCTAATTTCCATCGAAAACAATAATTTCCCATGTTTTTGAGATTTTTCTTCCCAAGAGATTTCCCAAATCCCTTCCAAATTCTGAAGGCTTTCAAATGATGATTAATTTCTTCTATGTATGTATTATCTAATATATTATCATCAATTCACTTCTTATTCATATAAATATTCTTAAATATTATTTATCATTGTTTTATCATGTTTCTAAAATCATAAATCTTCTGTAAAATCAATGTTACCATTATTAAATAGATTTATCCTATTCATTTAGTTATTATGTCATTCTATTCTTTTAGTTGGTTTTACCACTTCAAAAATAGTGTTATAATGATTATATCATGAATTATTACGAAATATTAAAGACCAGTAATATTATATAAAAATGATGAATATTTTATGTTATCATAATTATTTAATGATAATACTATAATAAGATTATTTTGTAGTCATACTTATCTAATTAATTCTATAATGTTTTTGTTTAGGTAAATTTAACCTCTAACATGAACTATGGTATAAATGTTTGTCATTAATGGTTATAAAAATTTAATTTATGGTAATATATGATATTATTATAGAAACATTCCGTAATTTTAGTATTAATATATAAAATAAATAATAATAAAAAACCATATTTTGATAAAAGTCACCAAAACAATTACATTTTATATTTTTTATTTGAAAATAATATATCAATGTTCCATGGGATGAACATAGAAATACCTAAATAATTATTGAAATTAAATTAATAGTACCTTTACAATTATAGATATGAATAAATTATAAACGTGGAGTTATAACTAGAACCATTATACCAAAACAAACATGGAATAACTAAAACAAAAAATTACCAATGATTCATATTAACTAAAAACAAGTAAAAATTATGTAATGAATGGACATAAAAGATTATTAAAAAAAGTGATAAATAATAATGATGGTTTTCAATAGATGATTAATTAGTATAATGTTTTTACATAGGAATTTATAATGTTTTTTTACTGAGAATGAATCCATAATAAGTAGTTTTCTTGACTCAACTTATTTTCTTAAGTCATAATTATTCCTCTTAACTATAGTTTTAAAAGACAGTTTTATTCTATCATATCATGATATTTAATTTAATTTACTCCTTTCTTTCTACAGAATTAAATTACCATAATCAAACTCATATTCTTTGACTAATTTCACTCTTGGTGAAATTTGGCAATGTTAAGATTAATTCTCATCCTCTTGAAATAAGCTCGTTTTCTTTCATATACCTATTCACTAATCTCACCAATGTTCTCTTTTATTATTTTGAAACCCAAAATATATTTTATTTATAATTATACTAAAATTTAACCTTATATATTTTAAATTATAATATTTATCACTCATTTTATGATGTGGGTTTTAATACAGGTACTTTTTAAAATTAAAATGATTTTTTTAAAAGTAGTATATTTTATCTTTCAAGTCACATTTCATTTGAAAAAAATTTATGTCTTATTTAATGCTCTATTTTTTGTATTTATTTTTAAAAAAATCATGTTAATTTCTTTAAAATTATTTTTAAGGTGACTCTTAACTTCACATTTATACACTAAGGATATAAATGTTTTGGGAAATCTATTCCCATGCTTCCACTTCCATTTTACTATTTATCTCCAAAATATATAACAGCTATAGAGTTATGTTTTATAAATCATCAAATAAATTCATTTATGAAATACTCATATTGTGTGATCAAATTTTTAGTATAAACCCTTTTACTTTTTATATCATGTTACGCGATACCATTTTGAAATCATATGAAAGTAATTATTTTCAAATGGGTTCTCATGTAATGATGAATGATTAATATCTTATGGACCACATATGTAAGGATATTGATGGTTGGGTCCTATATTACACTCCAATTCATTGGTTAAGATTTTATATCTCATCAAATAATGTATCATGGACATTCTTGGATTTTTTTTAAAGTGTAAAGGGTAGACATACTTGGATTTTTTTTCACAAAATAAAAGGTGGGAATGATTGGGTTTGTTCATGATGTGCTATTTTTTATACTTAAATTTGATCTATCATTCCTTTTTATGCCACGTTTAAATGACATTACCTATATCTTTTTCACATTTCTATGATTATTATCAATGTATCATGTTTATTATCTCACTCTCTTATGTAATGGTACATGTTTGATTAGTTGAGATTACATGTCTTGATATCATGACTTATGGAAAACTCTTATTGTTTCATTTTCTTTTAATAAGATATTTCTCTCATGATCATGTTTTCCCATATTATTATTGTATAACCTTTGATGAAATTTTAACCAATTTTACCTTACAGAGCATTTGAGCTCAACTGTTTCTTATGTTTCCAATCCACAGGTTATAAAGATGAGTATAACCTATGAGGTGTTTACAAGAGGGTATAGTGTATTTTATTATGCAGAAATGTTCACAGCTATTTTAAAACAAGTTGCTTATTTTTCTAGTATTTAAATACACTAAACCATTTATTCTTGGGATTTTGATATTATTTGTGAGTTATAGTTTTTATCTTTTTTAAATGATATAAAATAAATATATATTTATCCTGGTCACCTCAGTTGGTATCAAAGTAGGTTTTAGTTATTTTGGGGGATTTATTTAGTAAATTTTGGGGACTAGGATTACAAAACTTTAGTGATAACCCTAGGGATAAGTACAATTATAAGACAATATATTGATGTTTTGATATAGATTGTGTGGTTTCCTAGAAATGATAACCTTATCCAGATACAAAAAAGTGGATGCAAGCTCTAGGAGAGATGCACCTAGGCTTAATGACTCTAAAAATTATGGTTGATTATTAGCTCAATATTCACCTTCTGCAAGATAAAGAGGCCTAACTGAACATATGTTTTAACACACCTATTGTATGTACTTATTTAATTAAAATCCTATTTATGAACAATGTTGAAGGATTTGAATATATTTTGGATAAAATACTAAGAGTAAAGGAATACAGTTAGCTTATATTGAGACATATAAGTTCATAAGTTATGGTACACACACTATTTATGAGTTATTTCTTCTAAGTTCACATTTTACTTTTATAAGTATTCTAATCTCTAACTTTCATTTAATTTAGTAAATGTATTAAATTATGAGGAAATAATTTAAAAAAGGATATAAAGGAAAATATAGTTATTATCCTAATGAGAAACCAAATGAGATAGAAGTTAGTGAGATAAATATTGTGGTTATGAAAAATCATCTATCTCAAATTATGATTAACAACCTGAAACTAGATGAATTTCCAAAAAATAGAGAAATGGATTTTAAGTAAATTCCATGTGATAAATACTAAGAAAGAAATAAGATTCAATTTCTTATATGTTAGTAATGTTGTAAGAAGCGCCTAGGTAAATCACATTTAATATCTTAAATCAACCTATAATTAACCAATTAATGCAAGGGTAACTATGAACACTCTAGGAAAATTTAATCCATTATATAGGTCTTAAATCCTATTCGGGATAGGGATTTACTAAAATTGTTAGATAATAGATGGGTTTGATAATTGGTAAAACTTTCCCTTAAATATAACTTTATTTTATATTAAAGTTATAATTATTTACAATATGGCCACTCCCCTCACTTAAAAAATTATCCTTCCTCCAATACATAAAATTAATTTTAAAAATTTGAATTATTCCCTATAGTATGCCTCATTTACTTTCAAAGTAATCCTATATCACATTTTTGAGATTCTGGTTCCTAAAAATTTCCAAATCCCTTTTAAATAAATAATGTTTCCTAGAGAAGATTAAATTATTATACATAATTTTTTTGATCACTTATCATTCTTTTATTTCTTATTCTTCAACCTCTTCATAAATCTTATTTATCACTATATTATCATTTTTTTTAAATCATTAATCTTCTATAAAATTAATTTTACCATTATTAAGTATCTTGATCTTATTTTTTTCAGTAATTATAACACAATACTATTTGGGTTAGTTTTACCACCTATATGGACAATGTTATAAGATAATATCATGAATGATTAATAAAACTGAAATACATGTAATATTTTATAACAATGATGGATTTTTTATTTTTCTATAATGCTATAATGATGATACTATAATAAAATCATTACATAGTCATACTTATCCAAATAATTCTAGATTGTTCTTATTTTGGTCAGTTTAACTACCTATATAAATGATTCTATTAATTTGTATAAGAAACTTTATAAAAACATGATTTAGATAAAAACACGTTATCACAATAAATATGTTTTAGATTTTGTCTTTGTAAATCATTCCTCAAGGTTCCATGGTATGAACATTAAAATAAATAAACCATTATCAAAATTCTATTTCAATTACCTTTTCCATTCTGGATATGAGTAACTTATGAACATGTAGAGACAAATGGAACCATTACACCAAAATAAAAATGCAATGGTTAAAATCATTAATTACCAAAAATTGATATTAACTAAAAACAAGTGAAAATTGTGTAATAAATTAACATAATATATTATTAATAAATTTAATAAAAATGAATAAGGTTATATAATATATTATTAATTAGTATATGGTTATTGTATGTGATATTAGAATGCATTTGATAGAGAAAGAATCTGCAGTAAGGGGTTTTCTTAATTCAACTTCTTTTCTTGAGTCATAATTATTTCTCATTGACTATGGTTTTACAATGTTTTTTATTCTATAATATAATGAAATTATTTTTAATTTTCTCATTATTTTATATGGAATTAAATTTTCATAATAAATTTAATCTTATATGATGAATTTTATTATTTGTAAAGTTTAGCAATTTAGAGAATAATTCTCATCCCCTATAAATGAGCTCTTTTTCTACCATAACCATATTCACTCTTAACACAAATATTCTCATTTATTATTTTAAACAAAAAATATTTTTTATTTAAAATAAACTTAGAATTTATCTTTAAGTTATCTAAAATGGAAGACTTAAAACTCTTTTTATTATTTGGGTTTCAATAAATGTGAATTTTAGTGTTGAGGAAATTTTTCATTCATGATTGTATATATTATATTCCACTAAAAATTTCATTTGAAAAATATTTATTCTTTATTTAAGGATTCATTATTATTATTTCATTGAAATTAGTATTTAAAAAATAATGTTACTTTATTGAAAAAAATAATATGTTGACTCGTAACTTTGTATTTTTTACAATAAGGTAAATATTTTATAAAATATATTTTCTTAATTTCAATTCCAATTTCCTCTTTATATAAAATTTATATAACTCCTATAGAGTTATTTTTTATTAATCACCCTCTAAATTACTTTCTAAAATACTTATTTTGGATGATTTATTTTTTAGTATCAACCGATTTACTTTTGATATTGCATTATGTGATACCGTTTTAAAATGATATGAAGCCCATTTTATTTAAAAGGTTTATCATGGAATGATGAATAATTAATATCTTATGGCACATAAATTTATGTATGATTATGGGTTGGGTCCTATATTATCCTCTAATTTATTGTTTAAGATTTTATGAATCAACATATAATTAAGCATGGACATGCTTGGATTTATTCTAAACATAAAGGGTGTACATACTTGGATTTGTTCACAACTTAATGGGTTGGAATGATTGGGATTTATAACAATTTGATATTTACCTAGGTATATTTATTATCCATAATTCATTATTATGTTATGGTTAAATTCCATTCCATGTTTATTTTTAATATTTCTATGATTATGCTTCATGGATCATGTTTATTATCTCAATCTCTTATGTAATGGTATATGTTTTTTCATTTTATTTTTCATGCAATTATATCATGATTTAAAGAAAAAATATTATTTTTTCATTTTATTTTAATAATATATTTCTCCCATTATCATGTTTTCTCACATGATTATGATATAACCCTTGATGAATTATTGAAATGTTTTCCCTTGTTG
The DNA here is from genome assembly GCA_963277665.1 of Viscum album. NCBI lineage: Eukaryota > Viridiplantae > Streptophyta > Magnoliopsida > Santalales > Viscaceae > Viscum > Viscum album. The sequence continues at coordinate 1,389,739,051 of OY728155.1, read as the reverse complement.
ATCATTTTTTATCACCCTTTCTTAAGTTTAAATTAACCTAGTTATGATGATGAGTATAGCCTATGACGTTTATGAAGGGGGTTTAGTTTGTTTTGATTATCAAGAAATGATCACAATTAGTGTAAAATAAGTTTCTTATATTTCTAGTCCTCAAAGACACTAAATCTTCTGTTCTTGAGATTTTGAGATTATATTTGAGTTGTAATGTTTATATTATGTAAATGATTTAAAATAATGATATGTTTATCTTGAGTCACCACAATATAACACTAATAACTTCATAGTTTCTATATTTATATATGGAAAATTTTCTAATATGGATATTTAGTTAATGGTATATTTAAAAGATAAATAAATAATAAAGAAAATAATATATGGTCATGAAGACTTATTGACAAAAATAAAAGATATTTTAATTTGAATAAACTATAGAAAAATAGGTGACACATAGATTAAAATATCATAGTTTTGAGAACAGAATAAGAACAATTAAAAACTCATACTAGAAAATAATTGAAGAATAAAAAGGTGTTCGGGGTTGCATCTCACTAAATTTTCTTTAAAGTTGTGTTGATTGATACACCATCCATGATTTCATTTTCACATATTGAATTGTGGAAGATAAAGTGACATATAGTAGGAGTAGTGAGTACCATATTATATGGAGAATATTAAGTTATACAATTGTTTGGTAAAGGTTTTAAACATCATGGATCAATGTATATGATCATTATTATAAATTAAAAAGAAATGAGATTAGTGTTTCAATTGCATTATCACATTACATTTTCATAATCCTTATATTATCCTGGTTTGGGTTAACCAAATAAAAACCTTTGTTGTCGCTATTTTTTTATTACCTCATATTGATCATGATAAATATATAGGTGTTAATATTAAATTTTCGATAAGATCATTGGAAAGGGTTAGTTAAATAATTTGTAATACTCTGATTCACCCCCCCAATAGGGTATTGACCTTTTTTGGGACCATCAAGTTATATTAGAGATAATGGTTCTTCATGATGTTTTTCTATCTCTGAAGTACAATGGAATAAGTTTTTAATGACAAGGTAGTTCTGATATTTTTTGGAAACAATTTCTAATTATGGAATTATTGAATGCAAAACAAATTTTAATCATTATTAATGTATTTCTATATCATTTCATTACATGATATTTCATCTAGTATGGACGAAAAAGAATTATTATAGAAATATTTAAGGCAACTAGATTTCAATTCTAAAGGAGTTAATTCATTGGAAGGAGAATTTTTTAATGCTATATACATGAAGGGGATTCCATGTAAATACTTACGCACCATGTGGGACAAATTTATCAATATTTATGAAGGTGGCTCTAAGGCCTGTGAATCTAAGTTTCAGGAACTGTTGAATAAATTTGATGACTTTAGAATTCACTCTAATGAGTTCATTCTTATATTATTTGATCGAGTGAATATTATTATAAAGGACATGCATAGACTTAGAGAAAATATTAATGATATCAAAAACATAATGAATATATTAACGAAACTACCATTGTGGTTCATTGGGAATGTCTCGGTATATAAAGACAAATATATAAAGAAAGTGACTCTTGATAGTCTTCAACTCACTCTCATTGCATACAATATGAGGAAAATGAAAATTAATAAATTGTAAGGGAAAATTATCAATACTTATCATTTAGAGATATGAAATATCTCATAGTGGAGGATTATTCAAAGGATAATGATGTTGATGAGGAGATTTAATTTCTTTCCTCTAATTTAAAAAATACGATAAGTAACATTGAAAGGAATGATTTAACTTGTTTTTTTTCAATTTTTGGTAAATTTTGGCATCTCAATATAATATTTCCAAATAAATTACAATAAAATAATTACAACAAATAGTCCATAAGAAACCATTTAATGGGGAAAAAATAAATGTAAGACCATAATATAAATTCTTAAATAATAAGAACTTACTTTCCCAAGAATATTTCATATTGGACGAAATTGAAGTGGAAGAAGATGAGGACTAAAAATACATCATGAAAGAAGTTATAGTGGGTTTTATAGACAAAAAAGTGGATAATATTAATGATGAAGGATTTAAATTCAATGGAATAATTAAACCAGAGGCTGAATTAGATTTTCCTCTTAAAGCGGTTGATGTTTAAATGGATAAAGAAAATAATTCAAATGGGGATGTGTGTGAATCCAAACATTATATAAAATAATAATAGAATGACAAGTTTGAGTTGAAATTTAAAATTGAATTACTTAAATATGGAATTATTGGGAACAAGGAGAAGAAAGTTGAGATCTAGCCCATAATTGAAGAGCATGAACAATTCATTAATGGGATAACATATTCAATGAAAGATCTTGTCTAAATAAATATGAAACTTATAGGGGTTTCATAAATACGTGATTAAATTGTGAAGATAAAGAGAGACTTTCAACCCATGGCATGACTTTGGGAAGTTCGAGTGCACAAGACACTAAAGAAGCTAAATAGGTACATGGATACTCAATGGATAAATTAAATTCTTTACCATAAGTATAGAATTTCAAAGATAAAGGTAAATATATTGAGGTTATTGATTAAAATAAATAAATCAGTGGTGGCTGATATTAGACCAAAATAACCTACTCTATAGAAGAAGGTTGTTTTGAGTAATTCATAACAAGCTCAAAAGGTTACAGTTTGAGAAGTAAAGATTCAAAATAACACACCTTTATCCAGATTTATCTTTTTGTGGAAATAAGGGGCACACACAATGTACGTTTTTCATGAAAAAAGGAATCTTAATACTTAATAGTTTCAAAAACATATTTTAATAATATTCTATACTCAGTATTTTTTTAATGGATATTACATTTTTTGTGAAGTTTATAGACACAAATATCTAAATTGTTCATTGATTTTAAAAAGGAATATAGAAAAGTAGACCCATATAAGGAAATAACAGTATCCAGAACCATCATCGAGAGGGATGGAAACTCATAAAAAATTTTCATCCATGAAATATTAATATGATTTGATGGATCATAATGTTAAATAATCTTATTCTCCACCATAGAGAGTGAATCAATGAAAATGTTCTGTGAAATAAAAAATATGAGAAGGAATGTTTTGTGGGAATTACATTAAGAGATACAGATCAATCAAAAATAAATATTTTTTATATCAGTTATACTTATTATATGATGGGAAACAAATATCTTTTAATGGGAATAACTTTTAAAAAATATGGTGTCATTATCTTTGGAAATAATGAATGGTTGGAGATCATGTGTTTGAGAAATGTCCAAATAGGTGGAAAATACACGAGGAACACTGATTTCTTGTTGTTATAAGTCCTCCGTGATAATTTAATATATGTAAATTAAATTTTTGACTTGGGGAGTATGCTTAATTTAAAAACAATATTTCATTATCAAAGTAATATATGGATAATTTTTTATGAAAAGTAAGCACATGATGGGAAATCTATACCAAATTAGTGGATAGGAATACAAGTGTTTCTTATCCAAGGAGTAAGAGAATGAGTTGTGTTATAAATGGTTTAACCACTTCAGCCAAAATTCATTTTAATACATAGTAAATAATTAAGGATAAAGAGATATCAATAACATTCACATGATCACACTAACACATGTGACTCTTGTTAAAAAGGAAAAATCATTTTAAATACGTAAAATATGAAAGAAAATAAATCAATAAAAATTATAATTTAGTTGAATGTTGATTTTTTTGAGCCAATAAAAACCAAATCCATTGATGGGAAGAGGTACTATATTTTATTTATCAATGATTACATCATGTTGGCATTGTTTATTTTTATCTCTCATATGTTTTAAGTGTTCGAGTGAATTACTTGATTCAAAGATTGGTAGAGAAAATTATTGAACTACAAATTAAAAAGTTCAAGACTGATAATGGTATGGAGTTCACTAATAATCTAGTGGAATAATATATCAAAAAACATAGTATATAGAATCAAGTATTTTTAGTGAGGACCCCACAAAATAAAGTTTTGGAGTGGAGTAATCCTATTATTAATAACATAAACCCAACAATTCTCTTATGGAAAAATATTCCTGATACATATTGGAAAAAAGTATTACTTACATCAGTTTTGAGGTGGACCTAAGCATTTCATACATTAATATTTCATCATTTTACATAAATATCTTATTCATTTCACAATAATACACACCTCAGAACGAAAAATTATTTTACAGCCTTTAGAGACTAGATAAACTATCATCATATTTCATGAAATATCTTTAACATATCCCATATATTTATACTCACCTTGTATATTTATTAGGAATACCCTACTTAAAACCATTATTCATAACTTGGGGAAAGGAACCATAATGAAGCATGATCTCATATTCTCAATAAGGGTAAGAATAATAGATATTAATTAATGATCAAAATTAAGAATAAGATAAGAGTAATGGTATAAGAACTCGATCATAACTTAAAATAATCCTACCCAATTATTCAAAGATCATAAATCATAAATCATGGCATAAGTCTATCATAACAAAATACATAAGTCATAAGTTTGTGGAAACATAAATAATAAGCCATGAGCCATGATAAAATATCATAATCATAAGACATAATTTTTATAATACATATAAGAATAGAAAATCACTTAGTTAGTCATGGTTCAGTCACAAGACTGTCATTGTGGACAAATTCCCATAATTGAAATCCCCACCCATTTATTTCCAGCATTCTATAAGGAGTAAATTATATCAAGTTAACTCTATAATATCTTATGTGTTTATTAAATCCATCATACCTTAGGTTTTTCTCAACTCCATCATCATTACCCAATGCATTGGAGGGATATATAATTTTTTCCCACCCATTACAAAATCACAATCCATTCAAATGTATTCCACAAAATCATAAAAAATTCATTATATCAGCAAAGAATAGTCCTTATAAAATTAAAAAAAAAAATCTTAAACGTATCATCATTATAATAATAAACCATCTAGGGAAAAATAAGGATGGTATCATTAGACCATGTACCTAGTAAATAATAAATAACATAAATAATGTTTTTATAGATTAAAAAATCTTTTAAAATATCACTGGAATATTTCTTGAGAAAGATACACATTTAGTTTTGAAATCACTTATTTAAAATAAAATAAAATTAAAAGTATTATGGAAATTTTTTTTTTTGAATAAAACTGGTAAATTATAAAAAATATTCAAATGTTTGAGAAATAATAATGGTATAAAATTTTGTTCTTGTTTTACTCATTAAAAAATATTTGTTCACACCTTCAGTAAAAAAAATACCAATTTCGAAAATGACAATAAGATTATTTTTTAAAAGATTTATTGAAATAGAAGTATGGGTACATTATGTTTTAACCAATCATTATATTATAGTAAATATGTTTTTGATAATATTTTAGATAATATGGATTTGGAGGAAAAACATTCCTCGCCAAAAGAGCATAAATGAGGTCTACTTTTCATAAAATTATTTTTTGAACCAGTTTGGGTAAAAAAGATAGAAAATGGTAATATAAAATAAAAAATAAAAAATAAAATAATAAGATAAAATATAAAATGGTTTTATAATATAATTATCATATAATTTCCCTTAATGAAAATTTAAGCATAAATAATCTCGACTAAAATGAGATTGAAACGTAAATCCCTTACCACAAGTTTCATCTTCTTTCATATGTGTTAAAAAATGTTATATAATAATTGTAGAATTATTATAAATATAATTCAGAACCATAATAATATATATAATACCATATATGATTTATTTATAACATCTTTTCACCTATTTAAAAAAAATTATTAAAAACATTGTTCCGAGTGATAACTGCTTCACTTTTTCATGCATGTTTCGATTTGAAAGTTCTAGAAATTTCACTTTTTTCAGGGATTAATTATTTAAAAAATATTAATAATTAATAATATATCATATTTATTCAAAATTTACATTTTTTATAATTATTCATATAAATCGGTGATGAAAAATGAATTGTATCACTTCATGGAGACGGTAGTTCTTACGTGCACACGAGTGATGTTTCCACTTTTCAATGGCTAGAACAAAAGAAAAGAAAATATTAATTAACCATTGAAAATATTTATTGTATAATATATATATTATATTTTTATTAAATATAACCATATTACCATCCATGTAAAGTGTAAATGAAAAACAAATCATAGCGCTTCATGGAGGTGGTAGTTTACACGTACGCATGAGCAACATTATTGTTTTTTAATGGATAGAAAGGAAAAAAGGTAGAGTAGATATTATAATTTTATAAGTATAATTATTTCATAAATATCATATAGAAATATTAAATCCATGTCAATAAACATCCATGAATTATGTTAAGGGAAAATGAATCATATTTTTACGTGGAGGTAGTAGTCCACACATACGAATGAGTGATACATTAGTTTCCCATTTCATGGAAAGAAGGTAGAAAGTGGTTGATACATCATCATAATAAAAAGTATTTATATTTACTACAATAAAATAATTATTTTATAATAGATTCCATGTATTAAGAATATGTAGAAGAAGAAATAAAATTGAATATAATCTGTTAAAAGTTATACATCTTTCTTGAGAAACCTCTTTTGGATTACACCTTACGCCTTAATAGGATGGTATTATGATAAAATCCCATAAATCTAGGATGTGTTGAGGGATGTTAATAAGTTATTAGGGTAGGTATTTTCTAATATAAAATTCTTATAAATTGTTAGTAGTATAGGATAATTGGAATCCTTTTATAAGAGGGAGAGAGGACATATATGGAATTTTTCAAAAGACTAAAATATATCAATGTATTACTCATGTCAAGTAGATACATAATGCCAAAATAGTTATGATAAATAGGATAAGATATAAATATAATCATAAAATTAAATTAAATCTATTTTTTGTGATATTTTTAACCTTATCTCTTAGGTTAGCTACCCCCATTAAACCCTTTTTAACCCTAACCTTCGAAACAAAATATTATTGTTTTTACTATTCATTATGACAAAAAAATATGTTGATAATTTTAAATTGTATTAGTTTTTATGATTAAAAATAAGGAATCGATTTTAAAATGTAAATTTATATAATTGGTATAAATTTATTTTAAAATAAGAACACAAAATGCAACGATACTCGTGTTTAGATAAATGGATTTTTAAGCATAAAGCTCGAATTATTCTTATTCTAGGAATATAAAAAATTGTTAGGTGAATTTTTAGATTTTTTATTGAATATATAATCTTTAAATTCATTAAAATAATAATTAAATTGATATTAATTTAATTTATTATTATAAAAACAAATTATATACATAAAAACTATTTTTAGGAAAAAAACAACTTTATTTACCTTCAAAAGGTTTTATTTTCATTTATAAATATTTTATAACCAATTAATTAATTTTATATATTTGGAAAAACTAAATTTTCATAATTTTTTTAGTCTTATTCATTAATAATAATCCAATAATTGGGCAATAACTATCACAATAAATATTAATTTTTTAATAGTATGTCTTGGTTTGTTTAAACTCAGTGTTATGTGTAAAATAAGATATCTAATAAATAAAATTTATTTAAAGATAAATATACCATAAAATATTAGGCAGTTACATTATACCCCCTTATAATAAATTCTACCTAAAAATTTTATCCCTTTGATATTGGAAACTTGTGATACTTCTGCCTCATCACGTCTTTGGGTTCCTTTATAGATTTCTCAAATTTATGGATTCGCCACTAAATTTTGACTAGGTGAGTGTTATTATTTAAAAAATATTATATATTCACTTATTAATCCCTATTTTTGTTCCTCATAATATATTTCTTGCTCCCATGGTATGACATCTCAGTTCAGTACATGTGAAGGATCAAGTATGTACTTCCTCAATAGATTTACATAGAACACATCATGAACTTGAGAGAGATTCGGTTTAAGTGCCTAGAGATATCTAACCATCTAGATATCATTAATAATATAAAATGGGTTAGTATATATAGGGATAAAATTTCTCTTATTTCCAAATCTCATAACATTATTCTAAGGAGATATTCATAGGAATACCTCATCAACAACTTCAAACTCTTGATCTTACTGATGAGTGTAATCATAACACTTCTATTAACTCTGAGATACCTTGATGTGCTACTTAATGGATATAAACTTATCAAATATTTCCTTAACTATCTTATGTCCCAATATATTTCTTCCTCTAACTTCATTCCAACACTTTGGATTTCTACACTTCCTTCTATATAGGTCTTTATAAATAGAATTTTGTAAGTTCAAGTGAAATGTATTGCTGTAAAGAAATTATACCATGTAAGGTGTTGATCCCAAATACCATTTAAATACACATAATATGATCAAAAAATATTTTATATGGTTTGAATGGTCCTCTCAAACTGACCATTTTTCTAATGATGATATGTAGTGTTAAAGTTCAACATCATATTTAATGTTAGTTGAGTCCTTCTCCAAAACATAGAGGTAAACCTCATATCCCTATAAAACAAAACTTAATATAGTGATCTACGAAACCTTACTACTTATTTAATTTCAATCTATTAAATATAATCAAGAGAGAAATCTTCTCTGATGGAAATGAAATATGCTAATTGTTTTGGGAAATTGACTACAACCCAAATAGAATTGTTCCCTTTGGAGTTTTAAGGAGTCCAATGATGAAATACATGGTAATGTTTTTAGGTTTTCATTCTATTATATTTAATGGTTTTAACATCCCCTTATACTTATATCTATAAGCCTTAATTTTCTAACATACCGAGCATGAAAATACATACCATATAATATCCCATTTCATGTTATCCCGTCTAAAATACTCTTTCAAATATATATACATCTACGTAGTTCCAAGATGAATAGAGAATGATGAGATATGATATTCATCCAAAATATCCTTCTTCGAGTCTATTATTAATAGGAAACACACTTTTTTGTTGAAACTTATCATTCCATAACCGTCATGGTTAAACTCAGGAACATTTCTCACCTAATTCTATTGTTTAACATCATCCTTCTACACCTCCTTAATCCTCACATGGATTTGATAGTAGAAAATTCATCAAAGAAATATATGATTTATCTCCTTTACTCCTGATTTCAAGATATATATTCTATAAATTCAAATTTATTGTATATTTTTCAACCCCCATCATGGAAAAACTATCTTGGTATTTCCAACATAGAGCGTCATATACCTTGTTCACTTTCTTAGTGTGCTAATGTATTGAGAAGTCATAATATTTGATTAAATCCAACCATTTAATTGGTGTAGATTAAAATAATTCTATGTAAATATATACTTAAATATTTTATAATTATTATATATATGACAAAATTCACCATAAATATAATGTCTCCATATTTTCAATGAAAAAATTACTACCGCCAACTCCAAATCATGATTCGGGAAATTTTTCTTAGGAATTTTTAATTAGAATGAGTCATATTATATCACAATGTATTTTTTCATGAGAAATCATCCTAGATAATTATTTTATGCATCTCTAAAGATCTCAAAAAATTCTTCACTATAGGGTAGTATGGGCATAAGTGCACCAACCAATCTTCTTTTCAACTCCTTAAAATTTTCCTCACAATCATCTGCCCATAGGGAGTTGGATCCCTTCTATGTCAGCATGGTTATTGGATTTTATAGTCATGATAAATCTCTCCAAAAGAACTATAAGATTACATGAAACCTAGTAAAACTATATATCTTGGTTTTTGTGGTTGTTCATGCCATTTCTCAATAACTTCTCTCTTTGAAGGATCCACCAATATGTTGGTTTTAGGTATAGAAGAATCATGCAGTGGTGGGATAAATAATTTTAGAGACTCTATTTTTTCCTTGTAAGACTTTATAATATTTCTAGGATTATTTTTGGATCAAGGTACAAAGACACCATGAAATTATGAGTCCTGATGAGGTGGAAATAAATTTTACAAAAATATCAAATATATTTATATCACGCACACATTGTTTTCAGAAATAATAGAATATCTCTTAAATAGAGACTCATATATGAAATCTGAGACCATGGTTGATTCTATAATGAGGGTTTTACCCTAAGCACAACCTAAATTTTGTTAGTTCATGGTGTCTGGTAGAGGAAACCAATAACAGGTGCATTTATTTAAAATAAATAAATAAATTGTGTGTTTGTTTCATTAAATGACCTAACTAAAATCCTATATAAATACCATCTTATGAATGGTTTCCAAGGGTTATCCTTATAACCCTTTTTAGATATAAGATTATTAGTAGATCATTCTTCATTAGTGGACTAAGATCAAACAATGATAGATGGTCTAATCATGGATAATCATGAGACAAACGAAAAACATAGAGTGATCATCACCTTCATCACTAGCGGATGTGTTCTTCACCATAAATTGATATATAATCAAGGTAGGGCTTGTAATTTGTTGTTTTCATCCATTTTATTTATATTTTGAGCATGAATTTTATTTCATTTTGATTTTTGATAATTGTTCTTCTCATGAGATCTGCGATTTATAGATTATATTGATTCGGTACAATTATTCAATTATTCCACATGTTATCAACCCATTAATATAATCATTGGAAAATAAATTTTGTCTAATAATGGTTTTTTTGTGATTTTCCTCTCTCCATTTGTTTTATTCTTCATCATTGGCCAATAGGGCTATGATTCGACATTTCCATGGAGGGTTTGAATGTGATTGAACCCCCATATTCATTGTGGTAGCACAAATGAACCATGGATTGACGGTTTTTGGAAGGATTAATGAATGAGTGGAATTATATTTTGTGTATGGATCATATAGGTTATTTGGGTGTGGGTTCTTGATCAAGTATGTGATCAAGTTTTTCTGAGAATTATGGGTGATCGGAGGTGGTTTTGGATCATATTGGCGATCCTTGTTTTCCCAGTTGATGTGAGGAGACAACATGCAATGCGACGAGATCAAGAAAAAGGTGCACAAGAGGCGTATTTGAGGATGGGTAGTTATTACATCTAGGTATATTTTTTTTGTTATTCTTTTTATTTTTATTTTATTATTCTTGATAATAATAATAATTTTGTTTTTATGCAATTGATGAGGGGGGCCACATGATTTAAGGAGTATTGTACGCATTTTAGAGAGGCAACAACATGATTTTGATATTTCATGAGGTGGACTATTCACTTCATTTAATGATTATATGGTAATATTATGATTCGTATAAACAATAATAATAATATAAATTAATAAAATAGTCTTTAACTTGGAGGTCGGTGTGTTGTACACGTGAAAGGGGTAATGAGATGATCATGTGGAGTGACCCTGTGCTATGCGTGGGAGGAAAGGAGGTGGAATCCAAAATGGTGGCTTGAAATTATGATTAGAGAGAGTGTGTAATATCCTCACATCATATAATTTTATTTTGTATTATTATTATTATTAAACCCTGTTTCCGACGCAACTCCTTCGTGCGACGTCAGATTGATGAACCGTCAATAGAATAATGACCCTGGCATTGAGATGGTGATATCACGACCATATTTGGATTTCTTTTTTAGGATCATGGTCTGAGTCCATGAATTCCCCAATATTAATATTAATACTAATAATAATAATACGACTATTATTATTATTATTATTATTATTATTATGGAATCTGGTATCCGATGTATATTTTCCATACAGCATCGGAATGATGAACTGCCTATAGAATTATGGCCCAAATATTGAGGTGGAAATTTCAAAACCAATATAGAATATTTAATTTTGACCTGTGGATCAGGCCCATAACATTTCATTCGAGCATGATATGGTGAAATGTGTTTTCTTTTCATAGGGTGTCTGATTTGGACAAGTGAATACATATCTCGATTACTTTATAATGAGGATCATAATGATGTGATTTGTTTGTCCATTAATGTACATTTTCAATTTCATATCAATTTTTTGATGTTTTATCCCATTGGAATGATGCGGATATTCCTTTGTTTGTCAATATTTGGGCTGAGATATGTCATGTAGTACCCTCACACATCATGTAGTACTACATGGCTAAGAAGTCGTGTGTTGGAAAGGACATGGCTAGTAATAGAAGAGGGTCCATATTCTATGAGGACTCCTTACACACAATGTACTTTAGAATCTTCTACATCTTGACTGACTGAATGACCTGAAGGCCAATAATTTTATTGATTTTGGATAATCCCCTTTTAAGGGTAAAGGGGGAAAACCAAGACTTCAGAGACATTAGGACATTTACAAGATCCGAAAAATAAAAGGGTTGTAACCCAGAGAAAGACTACACGGAAGTTCCTCTACCCAGCATCAATATCAATAAGTTGTATCTCCACCAAAGTATGTCTGATCAGCAACTTGTCATGTGCAAGGATGTACAGGCCCGGTACTGATGGCTACACCATACCCTCTCAATCATCCAAATCCAAAGAGCCATACATGATGAAGATAACCAGCTCTATCTTCCTCTGAAGAAAATCCTTGTAGAACGTCTGGATTCCCCAAAAAAACATACATTCCTCCATCAACTTCTATATCTTGTACCTCCATCATTTTAACTCATATTTTGGCCCACAAGTAGCCTATACATATTTTTTTCATGTAGAAAGCGGTGGTGGACTTTGTAATGGATTTTTAGATATGATGTGATTTGTTCTGAATTTGAAACTTATTCATGTGGTGATCGAAAATGGAAGTGATCAGGTAGGATCATCAAAGATAGGCCAGAGTGCTACCTCCCTAACACACACGGGCACATGTTCTCTATATACTGAGTGTTACAACCCTAAATGAATAGGGAGTAAGTCTTCTATCTTCTTAGAGGAACCCTCATATTGTATTGTCGAATGGGTTCTATATCCACGGAGCGGAACCCTTCTATTGAGGCGGGGCATGGTAACTCTATCCATAGAGTGGAACCCTCTTACTGTGTCATGGCATGGTTCCTATACCGACTGAGTCGAACCCCCTATGATTACAGAGCATGGATCTTCTACCTAATAAGTGGAACCCTCCTACTGTGATAAGGAATGGATCATCTACCTATTGAGTGGTACCACCTGACACACTAGGGCATGGGTCCTCTACCTACTGAGTGGCACCCTCCTATGGTGACAGGGCATGGGTCCTCAACCTACTGAGTGGAACCATCCTGCTATGATCGGATTTGGGTCATCTACCTAATAAGTAGAACCCTCTTAACGTGAATAAAAATGGGTTATATACTTACTGTGTGGTTCCATCCAACAGTTTCAAGGAATCGGTCCTCTATCTACTGAGTGTAACCCTCCTACTATGATAGGTCGTAGGTCCTCTATCTACTGAGGGGAACCCTCTTTCTATTCCAGGTCATAGGGAATCTATACACTAAGTGGAACATTCTTACTATTATAGTCCATGGGTCATATACCTAGATATTGTGTTCCCTTGACAGTGTAATATAGTGGAGAGGCATGTCTCTATATGGTTAGATATGTGAGATGTTAGGAATCCATGATGGAATCTTAAAACTATTGGTTGAATAATTGTTCTTAGCTAATCTATTGAGATGGAGACTCCCTTTCTCTCTTTTTTGGGAGTTTTTTGAGTATATATGGGGTTTTCATTATGTTTTTTGTCTCATATACTGATTGACACACCTTTTTTGTGATGAGTTGAATACTTCAAACGTGTATTCTATTGCTCCATATATGGTTTTCAGAGCATCCTATAGGGTATTTATATACTCACCCCTAAATGGAATTTTCTAAGACATGTTGTGTCTTATGAATATGATAGACAGTTCATAGTTTATCTCATAGGATCATAGGGATACTTGTGTACATTTGACCTCATACAGTGGTCGGGGCTTGGAGATCTAGAGTCTTTCTCTCTTAGGATTTATTTTCCTGTTGTTGTCTGGTTGGAACATCTATTCTGGTTGGGAATTTTTTTCCCTTTACTTTTTAGTTTACACTATATTACTCTTTTTTATTCTCTATAGGTTATTATATATGTATGGATTTTACTCTAAAGTTTTAAGTCATTTATTATTATTCCTCTATAAGTTTTCATGGAGATGATTCGGTGCGTACGTACAGGTACACTAGAAAAAGATCTCCGATTTTATTTAGGAATTTATATGATTTTCTCCCAGCCCTAGACTATAGTGGTGGGATTGGGGTATTTTTAGTTTGACCTTCCATCATCCAAGAGGGCCTTGGTGGGTCAGGTCGTGACAGATTGGTATAAAATGTGGTTTGATCTCGGGATGGTGTTTGGATTGTTATCCCCTTATGAGGTCTGGTTGGGACTTAGGGAAACAATATCAAAGTGTCTCGAGTGATAATTTTAGGATAGGTAACCCAGTGAAGGTACAATGTCCAATGTATCCATACACCATGTCTCTGACTACCTACTTGTCGACTCAGAATACCAAGACATCAATTTCAAGGATTAATGTTACTTGCATCATATATGATAGATTCCTTTGACTTCTATTATTAATTAATCACACTAAATATAGTATTTGATAATGTAATGTCTTGAAAACATTCAATATGAATTTTTGATGATGAACATCTATGATATTGAGCTTTTTTCATGATGACAACTGGTTGAGCAATGAGACCTCAGTTCAGGGACCCACCTATGAGGTGTTTTCTCTAGGCAGGCACCAAGTTGTGCTACTACCTATTGATCAGGGAATATACCCTCCTATAGTGGTTTAAGAAGATTCTTGACCACATGAAAAGTAGTAGATGGTTTAAGTAGTCCAGGATGATGGTAGAAAAAGGATTAGTGCATTACAAGAGTTCTAGAGATAGAGACTGTTGAGGTCCACGATGATACAGACCCTCAGGAGGTAAAGGTTTGAATCAAGGTTATGGTATGTGTTTTCCAGCTTGTGTAGACCTCTAATGATCATATGGTTTTATTGGTTACTTTTATAATATTTGGAAAAGATATAATCTGTAGATACCGACAGATGAATCACCTGTGTTGAGTGCACATCATGGTTTTCAGAGATATAGATCGCATAGGTTTCATAATGAGCAAGGATCCCCCTTCTGATGTAGTTTATGATTGGAATAAGATAGTGGTGTGAATGTCCCACTTGGATAGGAACCCACTATATGGGGGTCTTGGTGGAGGGACTTTTATAGGGTGGAATGGGGTGTTGATAGAGTCATGTGTTGGTAATGTTCTATGTTCCATCAGAAATTCAGGGAAGAGGGTACATCCCCCACCATGAATCATTCTTGTGATGCTATCTAAAACCATGTGGGTGGGTCAGTGTCCTCCCAAAGAGAATAGTTTTGAGGTGTGGTGGATGAGTTCCATCGGCTTGTGTGTTTGAGGTCCTTATAATGTTATAAGGTGTTAGAGAGTTCTCATGTTTGGGTGAAATGATTGGAAAGGGAATTGATATATTCAGGTAGTAGGAGATTAAGGATCTATGGAATTGAGTGTGGTTTAGGGTATGACATGTGTCTTTGGTGCTCCAATTGTTGTTGTACCATATATTCGTAAACCACATTTACCTAGAAGTATCCCCATTTCGAGACCAAACGATACTAGTAGAGGAATTTTTTATTAACCCTTGTGCCAGAGGATCCTATAGAGAGGATCTATGATCACTTGTTTTTATTTATGGGGTTACTTGATTCTATGAGGAGAGAGGGATATGTGTATGAAGTCTTTCCATAGTGGTAGAGGAAACCTACGATGTTTTCTTTACAATAGAATTGTCATCTACCATCCATGATCTGATGATTTCTACCAGTGATTGTGGTTGTGATTCTAGTTTTAGGACACTTTTTTACTCCTTTGATAAGAACTGATCCTCAAATAGAGAAGGATGAGCTCATTCATAAGAGTATACAATCGCTTCCCCATTAGTTGACTATTATTACCCTTGTATTAGAAAATGTTTTGAGATTTCAGTTTCCTATTATGGTGAAGGATTATGAGGGCATCCATCTTGAGAAGGTGTCAGGTTTACCTCCCCATTGAGAGTTTGTTTTAAACATGGACTTTCACTAGGGATGACTCGTGTGTGTTAGAATATTAGATGACCCTTTGTTGTTGTGATTTAAGGAAGTGTGGTTGGAAGAGTTTGCAATGTGGGGTAGCCCTGTATTTTTCTCCTAAGTGTGGATAAGAGCTTATGGTCGGGTATGTATTATCATCAACTGATTAAGGTGACTATCTAAGAGGAGTATCCACCTCTGAGAATCGATGACCTCTTCATCCAGTAGATGGAGGTGAAGTGGATCTCAGGGTTTGACCTTTGGATGGGTTATCACCAGCTCCATGTTTGATAGGTGGATGTATAGGGAATGGATTTATAGATCTATTATTCTTTCTTTGAGTTATTGGTGATAACATTTCATGTATTGAATTACATAACAGAGTTTACAAAGACTTCTGAGTCGAATCCTTAAACTTTCTGGGATCATATTTTGATAGTCTTCTACAAGGGTTCCATTATTCCCTCAACAATATATTTGGAGCATATGAGACATGGGGGGATGGTACTAGACATGCTCTAGGAGTTCTAGTGATATGGAATATCTTATGGAGTTAGTTCTATATTTGATGGTCCACTTCTTGGAATATGTCTTCTCAAACATGGGAGTGATAGTGGAACCTAAATTGGTTGATACAGTGTGATATTGATAGTCACCCAGGGCATGGACATCACAGAAGATGCTTACAATGAGGTATGTAGTCTATTATTTTTGAGTGAGGTGATAGAGAAGTTGACCACATTGTAGTTGACTCTTTTTTTGTGAATATGGTGAAAGATACCTCTATTCGATGGTTTTTTCCCCTTCAATTATTCTGAAAGTTAGCGAGACACTACTTGGGGATATCAATTGATAGATCTTGTATGATCAAATATCCACTGGTTAAATTCCTGATGAATTACCTAAAAATGTGGATCATGAAATCCTTGTTCAATTAACGTCAGTGGCATCAGTCATGATGTGGTAAATAGTTATAAGGAGGTTGTTTTCCATTATTAGTACACTGAGGAGAAGGGTGGTTGTACCAAGATCCTTTTTCCAGGACAAAGGTCTATCTTTAAGGATTTTAGACCCTTTTTCTAGTTACAACATCAAGTTGGTGAGGTGGTGAACCACATTAACATGTGATTGTAGATATATTAGGTGCTTGGTGTTCTCCACATACCAAAACTGAGGAGGTATATACATGAGACACTGTATGATATTGGCCTAGATAATTTTGGATGTGAAAGTTGAGTTTCCTTTTTTAACAAGTCAGTGGAGTTGAGAATAGACAAAGAAATACCATTCATTGGAAATTAATTTCCTTGGGTGTATGCTTGTTAGTAGAATAGGCTACCATTGTGGGAGCTTGTGGGATTAGGAGATAATAATATAGGCTAAGTATCCACAACTTTTATATTAGAATGTAATTTTTGTGGATGAAAATATTATAATAATGGAATAACGTAAAAAAATTCCATGTAACACTTTTGAAATTTCGAAGAATACAATCAGAGTTAGGCATTGAGACGGTGCATGATTCTTCGGCTCGAGGAACCCAGAATTTATTTTATAAAAATATTAAATAAATTTGATATCATGTGAACATAGTTTTTGAGAAATAATGGAATATCTCTTGGATGGATTCTTATATATGAAATCTAATATTACGATTGATCTTGGAATTTGGGGTTTACCATAGGTGTGACCAAAAGATGGTCAGAGTGGGACGTCCAGTAGAGGCAACCATTGGTGGGTGTGTTTAAATAAAATAAAAAATTAAATTATTTATATGTTTCATTAAATTAACTAATTAAAATCCTCTATAAATAACCTCTTATGAGGGTAATTATAAGGGTTTTATACATAACCCTTATAGGATCTAAGAGGAGGAGAAAATTATTCGTTGTCTGATCCAAATCATATAATGATGGATGATCAGATCGAGGATAATCATGAGACGAATGAATAACGCAATGGGATTATCACCTTCATTGTTATTGGATGTGTTCTTCACCAATTATCAATTCATAATAAAGTTAAGGGTTTTAATTTTTTGTTTTCTCCATTTTTATTAAAATAAGGACCCTGAATTTTATCTACTTTTGATCTATGATAAATGTTCTTCGCATGAGAACTTCAATTTATTAATTAAATTGATCTAGTATAATTTTTCCCTTCTTTCACATGATACCACCCCATTTATATAATCATTTGTGAAGAACTATTGTCCAATGGTGGTTCATTTTGTTCAAGTTATTTTTCTCTCCCCATTTTCATGTTTTTCATTGTTTTCCAACATGTTTGTTTTTCGACATTGGTATGGTGGGATTGAGTATAATAAAACCCCCAAATTCATTATGGTAACACAAAATACACACAGATCAATATTTTGTGGATGAATTGTTGAATACGGGGGATGGTGTTCTCTAGATAGATGTAAGAACCCGATTTATCTTTCAAGTATGTATCCTTTAAATTTTGTTATAATTCTTTTTTATAGACCAAATATGGATTCCTAATGAGTTTAACATAGTTCCAAGGGTTTCCAAGGATTGTTTAGTGTCAGAAGGCACTATTTTTTGGAAAAGGAAATAGGGTTTAATGGTAAGAAGAAATCGTGTATCCAATCTGCAAGGTTTGAATAATCATGCGAGGGATAGAAAGAGTGACTCAAGAGGCCACATGGTATTAGGGAACCATGAATACTAATGTGAATGCTTATATGGATGGATCTGTAGTTTTTAATATAGGTTTTTTCATATTTGTTTTCATGTTTAGTGAAACTGTGCTAATGAGACCTTGTTGGGACCCTCATTAGACAGTCAAAGGTGCATGGTTGTTTTAAATTTTGGCCTAACATGTTGCCAAACCATGTGACCTAGTATTTTGTTTTTTGTAAAATTATGATTTTTTCATAAAAAGATCAATTAACCAAACCCCTATTTTTCTTTTACACCTCCATTGGATAGGAGGACTTAATTTCTCTTATTGGAGATATAAAACTCCCCTCTTCATTGATTTTGTTTTTTTCATCATCCAAGCTCATATTTGATATTTGATCATTGTGTAGGATAGATATTGGTACATTCTCTAATACTTAGGCCTATTTCTCCATTCTTCTTTCTATTAGCTGTGATATTTTGATGCATGCTCATATGCCCTATTTTCTGGGTGTTGATCAATTCTTCAATTTTCTTTTGATCAAATACCAATTTAGGGTCTATACTAGATGAGAAGAGTGTTATAGGCTCAACGTAGGTTTTCTATGACTGATCCCTCATGTTTCACTATTTCATAATCCGTTTTAATTGTGTGCATGACTATTCCTCAAGCATTGAATATTAAATTCATATTCCATGATTACAATCATTGTACATGTATTCTATAGCCCCTCTAATATTGGATCATCACATAATTGGAGGTTATGACCTTAACGATTTCCACCCCAAGTAGGGTTCTTCTTTAGTTATACCTTTAGTGGTTTTTCTATGACTATATGCACCACTGTTTGGGTGTGATATCACTTAGACCTTATAAGGTAAGTGTTATTGTACAACTCATGGATCATTAGTTTTCAAATTTATTTCACATGTATGGTTACCACTTATCCCTTTAAGGTGAGTGTTCAAATAAATTAAATAAATATTTAAGTGTTAAATGGAATGTATATTTATAGATATAACTAGGCCTTGTTAATTAGAAATTAATTTCTTATTGTTGTGTGTCCTTATCCTACCTTTTCATGTTTATGAAAGCTGAGGGAATGGACCTAATGATTTAATATGGAATAAAATTAATAATTAATTTCCTATACTCTTGGGAATGAACACATTAAATGTTTATAAACTGAATTGGTAAATGGTTTCATGCCCTATTTAGCCTTGTCACTTAGTATGAAAGTTAAGGGAATAAACTTATTGAATTAAAAAAATGAATGAGTATTATATTTCCTTAATTAAGGAACGAATTTTGTATAAGGTTCCTATTTTCATATGGACCTCTTTATATTTATAAGATTATTCATACTTGAGAAATAATTGGATTCCCTAGGTAATAACTTGAGAAATTATAGTAGGCCATTCCAATTCATGTAATTGGTTTCCAAGGGAGATACCCACCATGGAACATGGTCCTTTTCTATTAGTGATTACCTAGAATAATATCGTAGGATCCTCTCACTATCTTCAGGATATTACGATGCCTTGGATACACTAATTAGACCCAGCTTGATGTCTTTGGACAAGTGGTGACATGGTTTCACCCCCATTAGGTCTAGTCAGGATTAGCCTGTTTTACCTTGGATAAGATCCTTGAACTCAAATAGAACTATTTATAGTGGAATTACTTGGCCATCACCTCGTAGAATATACTCAGACTCCTTATCCAAATTTCATGATATTACTGAATTATATCAACCCTTGAGGTCATGGATTTCTTAGTTATTACCTTGGATCCTCTTTTATTATTATCACTATCATAAGATGCCCTTGTTTCACTTTGGGTCGTATTAAATTATTTCTATAAAAAAAGTATGGCTGAAAATTATTATAAACTAGAAAACAATTAATTAAATTATACATGTTTAGACACCATAGGAAGATGAAGCAGGTATTGGTGTATTTTCATGTCTATATTGTCTTTAATTTCTTATATTCATGCACAATATGAATTTATATTTCATATACTAGAGGGTATACACATCATTGGTGGTGGCCTAAAAATATTTATCTCACACCCTATTTAGAATGTCATTGGTACTTGAGAATATTATATATATGTGAGTTTTTATAAGAGGAAGCTTCCTGCTTTGGAAACCTAATCGTAATTGCTTGAATTAGGATGCAACTTGGTATTAGATGATTCTATGAGTGCATGGGATGCCTGGATAGTTTTTGGTTTCTTTTCACTTCTTTTACATTGCATGTATTTCTTTTTTCCATGTATACTTGATTTCCAATTTTTTAGACATGACATGTATCATAATCATTTTTTATATGATTCAGTTTCCAAATTTTTATTATAATTTAGTGCTTGGATGTTTATCTATATTTTCACTTACATTTTATTTATTCATTTTTATGCTTAATTTGTTTACCCTGGTAATTATTATCTATTGTTTCTGCTCTGACAAGAGATAATATTCTCCCCATATCCACACCCTTGGCCCTCGCTTCTAGTTGGTAGCCTCTGGCATACAGGGAGGTGCTCTTGAGGCCATATGGCCCAACACCTTGGGGAACCCATTTAGTGACATCCAGTTTGGGATGTCACAAAGTGGTTTCAGATCATCCTTCTTTTATTTTTTTCTTATTCTTTGGGAAATATTGATAGGATATTAGAAACATGAGGTAATTTGGTTATTAATAGTTTCTGGGAGTAGTTAACCCATGTTCGAGGTAAATACCAAGTTACCTAGGAATGGGGAAATTTTTTTAAGTATTTTTCTTATTAAAGTTGATATAATATAACTATTTAGAGTTTCACATCAATTGTGATATTTGATAAGTTTTATTGATATTATTCCATGACCTATTAGGGAAAGTATTATTATTACATATATTATTATAGGCACCTAGAATTCATATTCCATGAATATGTCATGTCATATAGGAGCATTTTTTTGCTTGTATTGCTTGTGTTTCATATGATAATTGAGTGAGACTTGGTTTTTGTATATATTATTGTTCTTCTAAAATCTTTTATAGGGCATGTAAATTGATTATTTAAAGTGTCTATATCAATCTAAATAGTGTTTCCTACATATATTGATGTTGAAATCATAAAGAACTATTTTCTACCCATGTCAGCTATGTACCTCTAGTAACATGATCTACTCTTTGTCTATTATTGAGTGACTACCAATCCCAATCCATGAGGTGTATAATCCCTCATGAATTGGAATGGGAAATTTACTAATTTGGACCATCTTTTATTACCTGTTATATTCTGAGACTAAATGTAGATAGGGATTAATTAAATTCAAATGGGAAATTATTTTAGTTATAAGGTGTATGGGACCTTACTAACTAGGAATTACAATACATTTAATCAAACCCTATTATAAGTAAATAATAAAATAAAAACATTAAATGTAAATCCTGACTTATAAAAAGAAATATTTTCTTGTAAATGGGGATGAAAAGTGTTATTGACCTTTCACCTATTGGAACCTAAAAAAATTAAACATGAACACTAACCAATACCCTAGACTTTTAAGTTGGTTGTTGGGGGTATTATACCTTAGGTAGTGATCCATTTTTCTTATGATATTCATCTGCTAGTGTTTCTATCTACTCTTAAATATTATTTTGAGGTGTGTTCTTCAAATTTGTAGAGATATTCCACCATGATGTCCTCAAGTCATGCACCGAGAGGGTGGTGATGTCCATACTATATAGATGGTGGGCCCAAGACACCAGTGATACCTCCAACCACTACTAAAGAACATGCCATTAACAGTACTTGAAATGGACTTTATCAGTTCTTGAAAATTTCTGACTACGTGAGCGATGTTAAAAGCCTCATAATTTTATCATCTCTTATAAAAGCACTGATAAAGGTCCATACTACAGTATGCTATTACATCACACTACAAAACCATTGCAGTGTTCTGTAACAACACACTGTAGTACCATAAATGCACTAGAAACACACCAGATATCAATAGAAACAAGTCGCAATATAGATTTTAAATAAATGAAATTTACAAAACAAATATAAAAATCACTATATTATAGACATTTCAATCATTGGTTTATAAAATTACATAAATAAAAATTATTACATACTTTCAAAGACAATCCTAACTGTCAATGTTACCATGATTTCCACTTACTTCCTTTGTCAAACTACTAACACTACATGAGTAGTTTTGAACAAACCACCCCAACTTGAAAAAAAATATACCTGTATAAGAAAATAATTATTTTGATTAACACTAAAAAGAAATTAATTAAACATAAATATGAAATAATACATTAATTCTATGAACAACAATTTTATTGTTCAAATATTAAGATTACCTTTGTGATTGAGAAGTGGAGGGAACTTAAAGGAAATTGATAAATGTCAACACAATATGAGTGAAAGGATTTGTGGGAGAATAATTATATTGATGTTTTGGTGAATAAAGGGATGAAATATGAAAATAGCACCCCAAATAGAACAAAATAATCCACTTGTATAAGAAAATAATTATTACGTGACAAATAAAAAAATAAAACATACATATGAAAAAGTACATTAATTCTATAGACAATGATTATCTATGAAAACATCAGGATTACCATTGTAATTGACCAAGGTAGCATTGTTTCTATTCTTGCAAAGGTATAGGGGGTAACATGAAAGAAAGTGATAAATGAACCACTGCAGGGGTGAAAAGGTTCTAAGGGAGAAGGATCATGAATGTTGGGCAGAGCAACCCAACTCGAAAAAAAGAATCCACATGTATAAGAATACAATTATTATATGAGTAATAATAAAAAAAATTAATCATAAATATGAAATAATATATTAATTATATGGATAATGACTTTACTATGAAAATATCTAGATTACCTTTGCGATTGAGAGGATACAATGTTGTTTCTATTTCTAGAAAGGCATGAAACATGGATAGAAATCTTCTAAAACAAATGAACTCTATAAGGAATAATGAAAATTAAATCAATTCTATATTATATAATTTTTTGGTAAAATAGATAAATTATATCGTAACATTACCTTTGCATATATCCAAAGGGTTTCCTTCATTATATTTTCTTCTTCCAAGGGAATGGTAACATCATCATGTGAAGAAGACATTGTCTACATGAGTATTCAATCATTTAATTTAGATTATATTAATATATTAGAGAACATATAATTTTTTGAGGAAAAACATAATATATTAAAAACAATTTTAACTTATCATTGAACTCTATTTATTTTTTTAAATGGTTTAAGGATTTGGTTCCTCTTTCAAGAATCAAAATACCCACTTTGTGGTCCCCTCTAACATACAAGAAAGTGTCTATATTGGGACTAACATGAACCAATGGTGATGTCCCTGTGAAAGGGTCATCCTGGATTGAATTTTAATCTAAACCAACATTGGTTTTAGTCCCCAGTTGGAAAATAGACCAATTCAGGTTTTTTTAGCAATGACATAAAATAATTTCACTACTTGTGATTCCCTTATGAACAAATCATTTTTCCCCCTCAATATTGAAATTATCCTTCACAAAGACCATTTAATCATATTTCACTTCATTGATATTGTCAAACATTTTTGAAATGGAAAATAGAAACTTGAAATGGTGTATAATCCAATTCATATATCTGTTCGATAATGCCAAAATATGAAATATTTGCATAAATTTGATTTCTATCCTTGGAACCATATATGTTCATCGCTTCATCCTCAAGAATAAAACCACTTTTTTGCATCATAATTAAGTCATAATTTTCTTTTGTATAGAACATTAAACAATTTATTACAAAACCAATGTAAGATATAACATTTTAATTAATCCCTATAGAAATCCATTGAAGTCGTTTGACAATTGAATTCGTATTTTTAGATAACTCCTTATAAATTTGATCTCTAAAACATCCTATAAAATATTTAATATATGTATTTGATATCCATACATAATCCCTTGATAGATTCAAATCTCTAATAATTTCTTTGTGGGATTCAATGTATGGATCAATATTTTCACTATTATATAATATGTAAAGATGTGCTTGTTCTTGCTCTATCAAGGTAATTGTAACAACATCTCTTCTGGAAATCCCTTCTCCCAGAAGGCATTTGTTGTGACAATACTTTGGGAGACTGTTGCATTCAACATTTGATAGTTAATCAGTGCAAAATTCAATATCTTCTTCAACTATATATCATTCTTCAATACAACCTTCTGGATAACTTTGATTCTTAAGATACCCTTTCAAAATATTCATATATTGTTCAATGGGGTACATCCATCTGTAATGGAAAGGACCATATAGTTTAACCTCTATAACCAATTGAACCATCAGGTGGACCATTATATCAAAGAATAATGGTGGGAAGAACATCTCTAATTCACATAATATAAATGAAATCTTCATATTCATAATGGAAAACTTAATTGGGTCTACAAATTTATTACATATGGCTTTGAAAAAGAAGCAGATTCTGGTTAATGGATGTCATACATTTTGAGGCAGAATGCAATAAACAGAAATTATCCTTAAATCTTGTATCAAAACATGACAGTCATTTTATTTTAGTCCTTGTAACTTCAAATTATTCATTGACACCGCATTCTTGATATTTGATGAATACCCCTATGGAACTTTTACACTACTAAGGAAAAGGAAAATTTTCAACTTTCCCTGTTTGGATATAGTGCAAGATGCTATAGGAAGAAAAATCCACCTTCAACCTTCCCTGGTTCCAAATCTCTCCTTATCCCCATTTCAATCAAGTCTAACCTAGCCATGATTCCATATTTAATTTTTCCCAGAACATTTTTTAATGTGCCAATAACACTATCAAATACATTTTTTCTACATGCATGACATAAATACAATTTTTGACATACAAACAATTCCAATATAGTAATTTAATGAAAATTTATCTCTTATTCAGACCTGATAATGTAAGTATTTTCAGAAAAGGTTTACCAAAAATAGTTTCAATCATTTTTTAATTTTTGTATAGTTGATCACCCATTGCTAGAGGTGATGTTGTACCTTATTCGATATTCCCATAGAATGATGTCGTCCATGTTTGGTATTTATGTTGTTGAGGTAAAATTTTTTGATGTCCTAAAAACACACTCTTTGAGGAATGTTTCTGTAACACCCCAAGATTTCATATTACGTTAGTTCTTCAAAGTAATTCAATAACTTACACTATACGCAACATCGAGTTCAAGCACACCAAGACTAACCAAACTAACCGTTCAAAAGCGGTTATGAATAGTATTAACTGAATTTTGAACTATATAAAATACTTATAATTTATAATCCATATTTAGAGTTTCTTAGACATAATGTAAGATCTAATTCATTTTTTTCAGATAAAAGAAGTATTTTTCAAAAAATATATTGTTGCCGCCTTTTAGTGGTAAACCCTTTTTAAATCCAATATTTTAAACTTTTATATATTCAATTTGAAAAAAATAAAATTATTCTTTAGAATCGGGACATAAGAATTTAGTTTCAATAAATTTTAGGTGTTTTTCTGATAACTTTCATATTTGGTGAATAGTGAAAAATACTATATTTTAACTAAAAACAACCTTTTTAATAAAAATAATTTATAGTGTTAAATTATACATTTTAATCGTTTGGAAGTATAAATGATTATATTTTTACCATTTAATCCAATGCTAGTCCTTGTAATTAATTTCACTTTGAAATTGGACATAATCAAGTGTCAAACTTTTGATAGTTATTATTTCTTAAAAATACACCTTTTGGTTTTGATAGTGGAAATTAATTTTAAATTAATAAATGAAACTTTGATGTTTTAAATTTGGTAAAAAATACGTCATTATTGAATTTAGAATATCAAAATTAGTTTAGGGTGAATTTTTGGTATTTTTCTGAAATTTTTTAATTTTTAATGAATAGTAAAAAACACTGAGTTATAGTTTAAAACTGAATTTTTATTTAAATAATTAGTTATTTTATTTAAATTTATTTTAGCTAAAATAGATACATAATACCTATATAAGTTCAATTTAATTCATTGGAGTCAGTTTATAATTATTTTTGGTTTATAAAAATTTTATTGAACTTTTCACCGTCTTTTACCCACCTCCTAGGAGAATTTTTAAATTCACATAAAACATAATTTTACCACTTACGTGAGTTGAATTTAAAAAATCTGAGATACACAGTTAATATCAAGAAGTAAAATGTGGTTCAATAAGATAAAAATAAGTTTTGGTGAATAGTAACTTTTTACTTTTATTTACCATGGTTAAAAGTAAATAGGGTAATTAAGGGTAAAAATGATATTATTATTACCCTAACACAAGTCCTAATTCTATTGAATAATTGTAATTGGTCCAAAAAAACCTTAGGAATAAAATATGACCCTTTAGGTCTAGTTGGATTAGATGAAGACATTTATTATTATTTAATTTAAAGAAGAGTTAAAAGAGTTAAAATCAAAGTTTAATAACTAAACCATTTTTAATATTAGGTTATACATAAGATAAATTCGACTATAAATATTCATTAGAAATATAAAAAGATTTCATACATAATGGTATTTTATTTATAATTTTTAGAGATTAAATAATTAAATTTATTAATGAGACAATGATGATGCAGTAATTACCTTATTAATGTAAGAATCAAATAAATGGTATTATAAATATTAAAATAAATATAATTTCAAAGTTTTTATGAAATAAACGAATTTTCTAGGTGAATACGACATGTTTGGGATGATTCAATGTATCATGTTCGAAGTAATTAAGTTGTTATGACTTTCACAAAAACAAAATACCAAATAGTGTCAAAATTGACATAAATTAATATTTAAAACAAATACTATATTATTGGTTGATATAATTTTCCTAAAAATTTAAGGTTCTGCCAAAAGGTTTAATAATATTATATATGTCAATAATGAGATACTTGAGGTTCTCTATAAAGATTAGTGTAATTTTATTAACCATATAGAGTAAGAATACAAGAAGACATGGTAAAAGTTAAACTTTTTAACTAAGAGTTAAATCTAAATAATAAGGTTAAATTGGTAACCTAAACTTGTCTAAAACCTATTGGTTGAGTTTATTTTGACCCATAACCACATAAGGATCTAAATAAATACATTTTTAACCATTATAAACCGAATATGATTGTATAATAAATTAATATTGTAATCTTTTCCTAAAGTGACCCTCACCCCTCTTATAAAAGGGCACTTCCCCTTCTCTCAAATTAACACCTCCAAAGCCATTTGGCTCAGCCAAACCCTACCCAAATATCCTCCCAACTATCCTAAGTTCATTCTATAGGCCTTCCTTTGGTCAAAAAGCCAACCTAAGGAGCCCTTTTGATCAAATCAAAAAGAAGAACCCGAAGAAGAGGTAATGATTTCACCACCCTCTTTCAAGTTCTCTTATTCTTCCACTTACTCTTTCTTTGTTGTTTCAATTATAAAATAATAAATCCAGTATATTCTATGTACTGTGATGTTATTATAAATATGTAACAACTATATTCATTATTCTATCCATCTTATGAATGATAATGTCACCATGCATTCGTACGTATGGCTTACCGTCTCAACGCTGTGGTGTAATTTGTTATTCAACACTATGTTAATTGAATGGATATAATTATGAGTAATATGTATATAAATAATTAAAATAACATGATAATTTCTCTGTAAAATTAATATACCATCAAATTCCACACCTTTAAGGAAATGATATTGTCTCTCATGGATACGTACAGATTACTGTCTCCATAACGCGATGAGATTCATTTCCATGTTCACCATCCATCGATGATTATAAAAATATATATTAATAATAAGTATGTAATATATAACATAATAATTCTACTAGAGACATATATATATACATCTTATTCACTTAGTTCCGTTCAATACGATATGAAAACGGAAACAACCTTTATGTGTACGTACTGACTACTGTCTCCATAAACAGTGTTTTTCATTTCATATATATGCCTATTATACATATTTATATTCTAAATATATATGATATATAAATCATGTTTTATATTATGGAAGTATTTAAATCTTGATCTAAGTGATACAATCAATATTAACAAGTTAAAACACGTACAATAAAGAAAACGATTATTACCCGAAATTTTAATTTAACATGGAAATTATTATTAAATGGGTAGTATAAAGTCAAAAATGAATCATGTATGATATCATAAATATTAATATGGTTCTGGTATATTTGAATAACATAATAATATCTTCATACATGAGGTCAAACATACCCTCGACTAAAGGAATGTGCAAGGTAAGGGTTAATTCTTCAATCTCATTATTATCCGATATTGTTTATGTGTAAGTATTTACTGGGAAATTTTTATCATCCATGTCCATTTTTAAAAAAATGATTTCAGAATGAATATTTTAAGGATTTTTGAAATGTAATCTTTATCAAGATTAGAATTTTAAATGTTTTAATGATTTATCTTTCTAAATATTTTTAAATAATATTTTTTTAAATGATTTTAAGGATTTATTTATTTGTACATGAATGTTTTGAAATGATAATTCTTTTCAAAAGTTTCAAAGTGGTATGGGAAAATTTGATTCAAAAAGCTCCTTTAAATTACTTCCTTTATAAATGTGTGAATTTTAATTTATTTTACAAAAAGAATATTTCCCTCAAAAAATTTTACTCATCATTTTCAACTATGTCATCATCCTTTACTGGATATTATTTTTGATTGAGGTTGATTTATTATAATACAATCTTCCATGTTGTATTGAATGACTTATGATATTTTTGAATATGGATTTTTTATTTTTATACCATTCATCGTTTATAGTTAATGTAATGACATTTCGTATGCTAGTTTTAATATGAATGTTTATGTTATATTTCAACTTTTTCATACGAGGAAAGTAATGGACTTAGTAAGTGACGGGTGGAGCCTGCTATAGCTCCTCGATGCATCATTAGGCCTAATGAGACAAAATAGTGTCTTGGAACAAGGCCTTGAAAAAAAAATTATTTGTAGTCTTGGTACAAGGCCTTGACTATGTGGTAATGATTTCCGGCGTTAGGCATTCCCTCATTATGAAATTAGTTATTACATGTGATTATTAGACTAGAAGAATATCCATGTGCATGTTTATATGGTAATGTTTGATTTTTTTTCAGATTATGTTCATGTTTATGTTTAAAAAGTCTGTTGTTTTTATCACACATCTTTCCTTAAAAGTTTATAGCTTCCGCTAAATTATTTACCCTTACTAGGCATCTCAGCTCACCCCTTTCTTATGTCTTATTTTACCAGGATTCCAAGAAGTGTATTATGATATATATGCAGGGTTAAGCTAAAGGGAATAATGGTGTTCTCAAAGAACTATTTTTTTGTATTGTATGTTAGAAAGTGTAATGTAATGTCCATGTATACAATCTATTTTCCAAGTCTTCTAAACTAATCGGTCTTTTGGGACTTGATTCCTTGTAATCTTGCCAATGTATTAAAATAATGCACTGATCATGGGAATCTACAGTCGGGTCGTTATAGTTGGAATTATATGAAGTTTAGAAATAACCTTGGAAACTATATTGAGATAAACTCGGATTAGAACACATTACCGTAAGATATACTTTGAGGATTAGTATACAATTACTTCCTAGAATTCTGGTAATGTAATGGTTTTATTAGTTTTCGCAAGAAAATAAATCCATGTATGGATATGAGTAGGTAGATGTGGCTCTGACACATATGTACCTAGGGGTAAAACCTGAAAACACCGCTTTGAGCTAGACTCGAATGGGAACTGGTGCACGACAATGGGACTTGCTGCACTCTTGGTTACGACACTCCCGGGAGATATTCTTAGGATAATTATCATTTTCTCTACAAACCACTATGAAGGGTTTATGAGTATATACCTCCTCAAAGAAAAAAATTATGTTATTATGGATTATATCCATAAAATTTTCAATTTATGTTAGGTATTTTACATGTTTGGAATTATGAATTCTGATTCATAAACTGACCTAGTGTTTTCCATTGTATAGAAATGGAGCCCAATAGAAGGAATGTGAACTCCAGTAATACGTATGATCCAAAGAGTAAGAAGGATCATATCTTTCACAGTATTAATCCAACATTTATAAAGAAAATAGTCTCCCATGTATTCCCAACATATGAATAAATAATATCATGTGTTAATATGATATGTAAAGAATTCTCTGAGTCCTATGGCTTTGAAGGGAAGCGAGATAAGAAAAGGATGGAATAGAGAAAATGGATAAAGGGAAGAGTTAAAAGAAGGATTTTCCCATATGTGATAATTGTGGAAAGAATAACTATGGTAAATGCTCTAAGGTAATGGGAGTTTTTTATAAGTGTGGAGAAAAAGGACAACAAGTACGTGATTGCAAGGGTAAGAAAAAATTTCAAATGTACAATGCATCATCTGCAAGGCATTGGAACACTACAAGAATCAATGTATCAGTCATCAGAGTATAACTTAAATGATACTATTAGATAATACTCAAGTTATTATACAACATCATGTAAAGAGTAATGACTAGTGTTCTTATGTTGTTAATATAGAATTATTTCATTTGATTGTTGTATCAACAATATACTGGTTATTTAAATTATGGAGATAAATACAGATTGTACGGCAGTACTATTTTATTGAGGATTTCAAATCATATGGTTCTAAGAAAAGTGAATTAATAGTAAGCTACACTTTTTGGAAAATACATGGTTGAAGGAATGGTAATCCTTAATATGATCCTCATAATGAGGTAGTGATTTTGGAATAAGAGATGGTTGATTTGGATAAATTATATTGGATATTTTTGACTTCCTTGAAACTAATTAATGATTTTTATATTCCATCATTGTTGGAGTTTACAACATTTTTTTGTATATAAGGAGTATATCCATTATTCTATAAGGAATAAGTGAGAATGAATATAATCAATAAGGTTTTATGGTAATTTAGGATGTTGTGGTGTTTTAAAAGAATAAATGATGAAGGCGTTCACATGTTATTACCTAGAAAAATGGATCTTCATTGTGTTTTACTTCTTTATAAATTTTGGAAGAAGAGTTTGGATATAATTATTTTGGATAAGTCTAAAGGTTGGAATGGATTATGTTTTAAATTGGAGGCTATTGTTAAGGTTATTATTGGATTATTATAAAAAGGACAACCTAGAGGTCGGGCGACTACTAGTCGTGTCCGGCAAGGCTGTGAGACTTGAACCCACAACTGAAGAGCAACAAGGGTGAATCACCTACGACTCGACTACATGATGTACTGGTTCGTATAATTTATCTTTTTTTAAATATTCTGATAAATTAATTATAAATTCATTATTTTTGTAACCCTATACGATTAGGATAAATATATATTTTTTTAAATCTTTTGGAATGAAAGATGAGTTTGTGGTAGGAATTAGTTGAAGGATGAAACTCTACTTGTCAATTATATATATATATACATATATATAATTGTTTTCCTCTTATTAAGACTATATTTTGTTAACCCAATTTCTGATGTCGGTTTTCACATAAAGGTATTTTCTGTTTTCAACCTTTTATTTTCAAAGAAAAATTTCAAATTGCGATGAAACAATTTATTGAAGGAGGGAAGACTGTAACACCCCAAGATTTCATATTATGTTAGTTCTTCAAAGTAATTCAATAACTTACACTACACGCAACATCGAGTTCAAGCGCACCATGACTTACCAAACTAGACGTTCAAAAGAGGTTATGAATAGTATTAACTGAATTTTGAACTACATAAAATCCTTATAATTTTAGAATCCATATTATGAGTTTCTTAGACATAATGTAAGAACTAATTCATTTTTTCAGATAGAAGAAGTATTTTTCAAAAAATATACTTTTACTTCCTTTTAATGGTAAACCCTTTTTAAATCCAATATTTGAAACTTTTATATATTTAATTTGAAAAAATAAACTTCTTCTTTAGAATCGGGACATAATAATTTAGTTTCAATAAATTTTTGGTGTTTTTCTGATAACTTTCATATTTGGGTGAATAGTGAAAAATACAATATTTTAATTGAAAACAACTTTAATAATCAAAATACTTTATAGTGTTAAAATATAAATTTTAATGGTTTTCAAGTATAAATAGATTATATTTTTACCATATAATCCAATGCTAGTCATTGTAATTAATTTCACTTTGAAATTGGACATAAACAAGTGTCAAACTTTTGATTGTTATTATTTCATAAACATACGCCTTTTGGTTTTGACAGCGAGAATTGATTTTAAATTAATAAATTCATATTATATGATTTTAATTTGGTAAAATATACTTCATTATTGAATTTGGAATATCAAAATTAACTTAGGTTGAATTTTTGGTATTTTTCTAAAATCTTTTAATTTTTGATGAATAGTGAAAAACATTGAGATATAGTTTAAAACCGAATTTTTATTTAAATAATTATTTATTTTATTTAAATTTATTTTAGGTCAAAATAGATACATAATACCTATATAAGTTCAATTTAATTCATTGTAGTCAGTTTATAATAATTTTAGATATATAAAAATTTTATTGAACTTTTCACCGTTTTTTACCCACCTCCTAGGAGAATTTTTAAATTCACATAAAACATAATTTTACTGCTTCTGTGAGTTGAATTTCAAAAATCCAAGAGACACGGTTAATATCAATGAGTAAAATGTGGTTCAATAAAATAAATTTTTCTGGTGAATAGTAACTTTTTACTTTTATTTACCACGGTTAAAATTAAATAGGGCAATTAAGGGTAAAATGATATTATGACTACCCTAACACATGTCCTAATTATATTGGATAAGTGTAATTGGACCAAAAACACCCTTAGGAATAAAATATGACCCTTTAGGTCCACTTGTATTAGATTAAGAAATTTATTATTATTTAATTTAAAGAAGAGTTAAAAGAGTTAAAATCAAAGTTTAATAACTAAATCACTTTTAATATTGGGTAATACATAAGTTAAATTAGACTATAAATATTAATTAGAAATATAAAAATATTTCCTACATAATGGTATTTTATGTATAATTTTTAGAGATTAAATAATTAAATTTATTAATGACACATTGATGATGCAGTAATTACCTAATTAATGAAAGAATCATATAAATGGTATTATAAATATTAAAATAAATATAATTTCAAAGTTTTTATAAAAAACGAAAATTTTATAGGTGAATATTACATGTTAGTGATGATTAAATGTATCATTTTCTAATTAATCATGTTTTTATGCCTTTTAAAAAACAAAATTCCAAATAGTGTCAAAATTGACATAAATTAATATTTAAAACAAATACTATATTATTGGTTGATATAATTTTCCTAAAAATGTAAGGTTCAGAAAAAGGGATTAAATAATATTATATATGTCAATAATGAGCCACTTGAGGTTCTCATGGAAGTTTAGCGTAATTTTATTAACCATATAGAGTAAGAATACAAGAAGACACGGTAAAAGTTAAACTATTTAACTAAGAGTTAAATCTAAAAGATAAGGTTAAAATGGTAACCTAAACTTGTCTAAAGCCTATTGTTTGAGTGTATTTCAACCCATAACCACCTAAGTATCTATATAAATCCATTTTTAACCATTATAAACCGAATATGATTGTATAATAAATTAATACTTCAATATTTTCCTAAAGTGACCCTCAACCCTCTTATAAAAGGGCACTTCCACTTCTCTCAAATTAACACCTCAAAATCCATTTGTCTCGGCCAAACCCTACCCAAATATCCTCCCAACTATCCTACCTTCATCCTATATGCCTTCGTTTGGTCAAAAAACCATCCTAAGGATCCGTTTTGATCAAATCCAAAGGAAGAACCCGAAGAAGAGGTAATGATTTCACCACCCTCTTTCAAGTCCTCTTATTCTTCCACTTACTCTTTCTTTGTTGTTTCCATTAAAAAATAACTAATACAGTATATTCTATATACTGTGATGTTATCATAAATATGGCACAACTATATTCATTATTCTATCCATCTTATGAATGATAATGTCACCATGTGTGCGTACGTACGGCTTACCGTCTCCACGCCGTGATGTAATTTGTTATTCAACACTATGTTATTTGGATGGATATAATGATGAGTAATATGTATATAAATAATAAAAGAAACATTCTAATGTCTCTTTAAAATTAATATACAATCCAATTACACACCTTTAAGGAAATGATATTGTCTCTCATGTGTACGTACGGATTACCATCTCCACGACGCGATGAGATTCATTTCCACGTTCACCATCCATCGATGATTATAAAAATATATATTACTAATAAGTATGTCATATATGACATAATAATGCTACTGAATATATATATATATATATATATGTACTTACATATATATTATTCACATAGTTCCGTTCATTACGACATGAAAACGGAAACAACGTTTATGCGTACGTACGGACTACCGTCTCCATAAACTGTGTTTTTAATTTCATATATATGTCTATTGTAAATATTTATATTCTAAAGATATATAATATATAAATCATGTTTTATATTATGGAAGTATTTAAATCTTGATCTAAGTGATACAATCAAGAGTAAAAAGTTAAAACACGTATGATAAAGAAAACGATTATTACCCGAAATGTTAATTTAACAAGGAAATTATCATTAAATGTGTAGTATAAAGTCATAAATGAATCATATATGATATCATAAATATTAATATCGTTATATTATAATTTAATAACATACTACGATCTTCATACAGGACGTTAAACATACCCTCGACTAAAGGAAAGTGCAAGGGAAGGGTTAATTCCTCAATCTCATTATTATCTGAGATTGTTTATGTGTAAGTATTTACTGGGAATTTTTTATCATCCATGTCCATTTTTCATAAAAATGGTTTCAAAATGAATATTTTAAGGATTTTTTATAGGTAATATTTATCAAGATAATAATTTTAAATATTTTAAAGATTTATCATTCTAAATCTTTTTAATTAATGTCCTTGTTTTTCAAATGATTTTAAGGATTTATTTATATGGACATGAATGTTTTGAAATGATAATTATTTTCAAAAGTATAAAAGTGGTATGGGAAACTTTGATTCAAAAATATCTTTTAAATTACTTCATTAATAAATGTCTGACTTTTAAATGATTTAAAAAAATTATATTTCTCTCAAAAAAATTTACTAATCATTTTCAACTATGTCAGCATCCTTTACTTGATATTATTTTTGATTGAGGTTGATTTATTATAATACAATATTCCATGTTGTATTGAATGAGTTATGATATGTTTGACTGTGGATGTTAAATTTTTATACCATTCATTGTTTATGGTTAAGGTAATGACATTTCCTATGCTAGTTTTAATACGAATGTTTATGTTGTGTTTCAACTTTTTCATATGAGAAATGTAGTGGACTTAGTAAGTGACGAGTGGAGCCCGCTATAGCTCCTCGATGCATCGGTAGATTTCATGAGACAAACTAGTGTCTTGGCACAAGGCCTTGACAAAAATTTTATTTATAGTCTTGGCACAAGGCCTTGACTATGTGGTAATTATGTACGGCATTAGGAATTCCCTCATTTCTGAAATTACTTATTACATGTGATTATTCGACTAGTATAATATAAATGTGCATGTTTATATGGAAATGTTTGATTTTTTTCATATTATTTTCAAGTTTTTTGTTTAAAAAGGATGTTGTTTTTATCACACATCTTTCAATAAAAGTTTATAGCTTCCGCTAAATTATTTCCCCTTACTGGGCATCTCAGCTCACCCCTTTCTTATGTTTTATTTTCCCAGGATTCCAAGAAGTGTATTATGATTGATATGTAGGGTTAATCTAAAGGGAATAATTGTGTTCTCAAAGAACTATTTTTTTGTATTGTATGTTAGAAAGTGTAATGTAATGTTCATGTATGCAATCTATTTTCCAAGACTGCTAAATTGATCGGTCTTTCGAGACTTGATTCCTTGCAATCATGCCAATGTATTAAAATAATGCATCGACTCTGGGAATCTAGGGTTGGTGCATTATAGTTGGTAAGATAGACTTTGAAGATTAGTATAGAATAACTTCCTAGAATTTTGGTAATGTAATGATTTTGTGAGTTTTCCCAAGAAAATACATCCCTGTCTGGATACGAGCAAGTAGTGGTGGTTCTGGCACAGATGTACCTAGGGGTAAAACCCAAAAACACCGCTTTGAGCTGGACTCGAATGGGAACTGGTGCACAACAACAGGCCTTGCTTCACTCTTGGTTACGACACTCCCGGGGTATATGCTTAGGATAATTCTCATTTTCATTACAAACCACTATGAAGGGTTTATGAGTATATAACTCCTAAAAGAAAACAATTTTGTGATTATGGATTATATCTATAAACTTTTCAATTTATGTTAGGTATTTTACATGTTTGGAATTATGAATTTTTATTCATAAACTGACCTAGTATATGTCATTATATAGAAATGGAGACCAATATAAGGAATGTGAACTCCAGCAATACATATGATCCAAAGAGTAAGAAGGATCATATCTTTCATAGTATCAAGACAACATTTAGAAAGGAAATAGTCTCCCATGTATTCTTAACATATGAAGAAATAGTATCTTGTGTTAATAAGATAAGTAATGAATTCTTTGATTCCTATGGATTTTAAGGGAAGCAAGACAAGAAAAGGATGGAATAGAGAAAGATGGATATTGGGAAGAGGGAAACTAAGGATTTTCCCATATGTGATAACTGTGGAAAGAATCACTATGGTAAATTCTTGAAGGTAATGGGAGTTTGTTATAAGTGTGGAGAAAAAGGACACCAAGTACGTGATTTCAAGGGTAAGAAAAAATTTCAAATGTACAATGCTTCATCTACAAAGCATTGGGACACTATGCGATTCAATGTATCAGTCATCAGAGTATACCTTAAATGATTCTATTGGATAATACTGAAGTTATGATACAAACTCATGTGAAGAGGAATGACCAGTGTTCTTATGTTGTTAATAAAGGATTATTTCATTTGAGTGTTGTATCAACAATATACTGGTTATATGAATTATGGATATAAATAAGGATTGTACTGCAGTACTATTTTATTAAGAATTTGAGATTATATGGTTCTATGAAAAGTGACTTAATAGTAAGATACACTTTTTGGAAAATACATGGTTGAAGGAAAGGTAATCCTTAATATGGTCCTGATAATGATGTAGGGATTTTGGAATAAGAGATGGTTGATTTGGATAAATTATATTGGATATTCCTGACTTCCTTGAAATTGGTTAATGATTTGTATATTCTATCATTGTTGGAGTTTACAACATTTTTTTTGGATAGAAGGAGTACATATAGTATTCTATAAGGAATAAGAGAGAATGAATATAATCAATAAGTTTTTATGTTAATTCAGGATGTTGCGGTGTTTTAAAAGAATACATGATGAAGGCTTTCACATGATATTACCTAGAAAAAAGGATCTTCAGTGTGTTTTACTTATTTATAAATTTTGGACAAAGAGTTTGGATATAAGTATTTTGGATAAGTCTAAAGGATGGAATGGATTAAGTTATAAATTGGATGCTATTGTTAAGGTTATTTTTGGATTGTTATAAAAAGGAAAACCTAGAGGTTGGGAAACTACTAGTCACGTCCAGAAAGGCCGCGATACTTTAACCTGAAACTGAAGAGCGACAACGGTGCATCACCTACGACTGGACTACGTGATGTACTGGTTTGTATAATTTATCTTTTTTTTAAAATAATCTGATAAATGAATTATAAATTCATTATTTTTGGAACCCTATATGATTAAGATAAATATTTTTTATTTGAAATCTTTTGGATTGAAATATGAGTTTATGGTTGGAATTAGATGAAGGATAAAACTCTACTTGTAAAGTATATATATATATATATATATAAACATCGAGTTCTAGCACACCACGACTTACCAACCTAGCTGTTCAAAAGCAGTTATGAATAGTATTAGCTGAATTCTGAACTATATAAGATCATTATAATTTTAGAATCCATATTATGAGTTACTTAAACATAATGAAAGTACTAATTAATTTTTTTCAGATAAAAGAAGTATTTTTCAAAAAATATACTTTTACCTCCTTTTAATGGTAAACCCTTTTTAAATCCAATATTTGAAACTTTTATATTTTCAATTTGAAAAAATAAACTTCTTATTTAGAATAGAGACATAAGAATTTAGTTTTAATTAATTTTTGGTGTTTTTCTGATAACTTTTATATTTAGGTGAATAGTGAAAAATACTAAATTTAACTGAAAACAAATTTTTTAATAAAAAGAATTTATAGTGTTAAATTATACATTTTACTGGTTTGTAAGTATAAATAGACTATATTATTACCATTTAATCCAATTGTAGTCATTGTAATTAATTTCACTTTGAAATTGGACATACACAAGTGTCAAACTTTTGATAATTGTTGTTTCTTAAAAATATGCCTTTTGGTTTTGACAGCGGGAATTAATTTTAAATTAATAAATGAAACATCTATGTTTTTAATTTGGTTAAATACAATTAATTATTTAGTTTGGAATAAAAAAAATTAGCTTAGGGTTAATTTTTGGTATTTTTCTAAAAACTTTTAATTTTTGATGAATAGTAAAAAACACTAAGTTATAGTTTAAAACCGAATTTTTATATCAATAATTATTTATTTTAGTTAAATTTATTTTAAGTTAAAAAATATACATAATACCTATATAATTTCAATGTAATTCATTGGATTCAGTTTATAATAATTTTAGAGATATAAAAATTTTATTGAACTTTTCACCATCTTTTACCCACCTCCTAGGAGAATTTGTAAATTCACATAAAACTTAATTTTACCACTTCTGTGAGTTGAATTTCAAAAATATGAGAGACGAAGTTAATATCAAGGATTAAAATTTGGTTCAATAAGATAATTTTTTTTATGAATAGTAACTTTTTACTTTTATTACCACGGTTAAAAGTAAATAGGGTAATTAAGGGTAAAAATGATATTATTATTACCATAAAACAAGTCCTAATTCTATTGGATAAGTGTAATTGGACAAAAAAACCTTAGGAATACCATATGACCCTTTAGGTGGAATTGGATTAGATTAAGGCATTTATTATTATTTAATTTAAAGAAGAGTTAAAAGAGTTAAAATCAAATTTTAATAACAAAACCATTTTTAATATTGGGTTATACATAAGATAAATTCGACTATAAATATTCGTTAGAAATATAAAAATATTTCCTACATAATTGTATTTTATTTATAATTTTTAAAGATTAAATAATTAAATTTATTAAGGACATGATGATGATGCAGTAATTACCTTATTAATGAAAGAATCAAATAAATGGTATTATAAATATTAAAATAAATATAATTTCAATGTTTTTATGAAATACACGAAATTTAAAGGTTAATATGACATGTTTCGGATGATTCAATGTATCTTGTTCGAATTAATCATTTTTACTGACTTTCACAAAAACCAAATACCAAATAGTGTCAAAATTGACATAAATTAATATTTAAAACAAATACTATATTATTGGTTGATATAATTTTTATAAAAATGTAAGGTTTTTTCAAAGGGCTTAAATAATATTATATATGTCAATAATGAGCCACTTGAGGTTATCTTGTAAGTTTAGTGTAAGTTTATTAACCATATAGAGTAAGAATACAAGAAGACGCGGTAAAAGTTAAACTATTTAACTAAGAGTTAAATCTAAAATATAAGGTTAAAATGGAAACCTAAACATGTCTAAAACCTATTGTTTGTGTGTATTTAGACCCTTAACCACCTAAGGATCGAAATAAATTCATTTGGAACCATTATAAAATGAATATGATTGTATAATTAATTAATACTTTAATCTTTTAATAAAGTGACCCTCACCCCTCTTATAAAAGGGCACTTCCCCTTCTCTCAAATTAACAGCTCCAAATCCATTTGGATCTGCCGAAACCTGCCCAAATATCCTCCAAAATATCCTACTTTCATCCTATAGGCCTTCTTTTTGTCATAAATCCAACCTAAGGAGCCCTTTTGGTCAAATCAAAAGGAAGAACCCGAAGAAGAGGTAATGATTTCACCACCCTCTTTCAAGTTCTCTTATTCTTCCACTTACACATTCTTTGTTTTTTCCATTATAAAATAATAAATCCAGTATATTCTATATAATCTGAAGTTATTATAAATATGGAACAACTATATTCATTATTCTATCCATCTTATGAATGATAATGTCACCATGCGTGCGTACGTACAGCTTACCGTCTCCACGCCGTGGTGTAATTTGTTATTCAACACTATGTTATTTGGACGAATATAATGATGAGTGATATGTATATAAATAATGAAAATAACCTGCTAATGTCTCTGTAAAATTAATATACCATCCAATTCCACACCTTTAAGGAAATGATATTGTCGCTCGTGCGTACGTACGGATTACCGTCTCCACGACGCGATGAGATTCATTTCCAAGTTCAGCATTCATCGATGATTATAAAAATATATATTAATAAAAAGTATGTAATATATGACATAATAATTCTACTTGATATATATATGTGTGTACTTATATATATATTATTCACTTAGTTCTATTCAATATGATATGAAAACAGAAATAGTGTATATGCGTACGTACGGACTACTGTCTTCATAAATGGTGTTTTTCATTTCATATATATATGTCTAGTATAAAAATTTATATTATAAATATATATATTATAAATATATATGATATATAAATCATGTTTTATATTATGGAAGTATTTAAGTCTTTATCTAAGTGATACAATCAAGAGTAACAAGTTAAAACACGTACGATAAAGAAAACGATTATTACCCGAAATGTTAATTTAACATGGAAAATATTATTAAATGGGTAGTATAAAGTCATAAATGAATCATGTATGATATCATAAATATTAATATGGTTCTGGTATATTTTAATAACATACTACTATCTTCATACATGAGGGTAAATTTACACTAAACTAAAGGAAAGTGCAAGGTAAAGGTTAATTCCTCAATCTCATTATGATCTGAGATTGTTTATGTCTAAGTATTTACTGGGACATTTTTATCATCCACGTCCATTTTTCATAAAAATTATTTCAAAATAAATATTCTGAAGATTTTTGAGATTTACTCTTTATCAAGATCAGAATTTTAAATGTTTTAGAGATTTATATTTCTAAATCTTTTTAATTAATGTCCATGTTTTTCAAATGATTTTAAGGATTTATTTATATGGACATGAATGTTTTGAAATGATAATTATTTTCAAAAGTTTCAAAGTGTTATGGGACACTTTGATTCAGAAATCTCATTTTAAATTACTTCCTTTATAAATGTGTTACTTTTAAATGATTTTACAAAAATATATTTCTCTCAAAAAGTTTTCCACATCATTTTTAACTATGTCAGAATCCATTAATGGATATTATTTTTGATTGAGGTTGATTTATTATAATACAATCTTCCATGTTGTATTGAATGAGTTATGATATGTTTGAGTATGGATGTTCTATTTTTATACCATTCATGGTTTATGGTTAATGTAATGACATTTTGTATGCTAGTTTTAATATGAATGTTTATGTTATGTTTCAACTTTTTAATATGAGGAATACAGTGGACTTAGTAAGTGATGGGTGGAGCCCTCTATAGCTCTTAGATGCATCGTTAGGTCTCATGAGACAAACTAGTATCTTGCCACAACTACTTGACAAAGATTTTAATTATAGTCATGGAACAAGGCCTTGACTGTGTAGTAATGATGTCCAGCATTAGGCATTCTCTAATTATGAAATTAGTTATTACATGTTATTATTCGACTTGTAGAATATCCATGTGCATGTTTATATTGTAATGTTTGATTTATTTTTTTCAGATTATGTTCAAGTTTATGTTTAAAAAGGATTTTGTTTTTATCACACATCTTGCCTTACAAGTTTATAGCTTTCGCTAAATTATTTACCCTTACTGGGCATCTCAACTCACCCCCTTCTTATGTTTTGTTTTCCCAAGATTACAAGAAGTGTATTATGATTGATATGAAGGGTTAAGATAAAGGGAATAATGGTGTTCTAAAAGAACTATTTTTTTGTATTGTATGTTAGAAAGTGTAATGTAATGTTCATGTATGCAATCTATTTTCCAAGACTGCTAAACTGATCCATCTTTCGGGACTTGATTCCTTGTAATCATTCCAATCTATTAAAATAATGCACTGAATCTAGGAATCTAGGGTCGGGGCGTTACAGTTGGTATCAGAGGAAGTTTATCCATAACCTTGGAAACTAGATTGAGATAAACTCTGATTAGAGCACATTACTGTAAGATAGACTTTGAAGATTAGAATAGAAGAACTTCCTAGAATTTTGGTAATGTAATGATTTTGTGATTTTTTCCCAGAAAATACATCCTTGTTTGGATACGAGTAGGTAGAGGTGTCTCTAGCACAGATGTACCTAGGGGTAAAACCAGAAAACACCACTTTGAGCTAGACTCAAATGGGAACTGGTGCAGGACAACAGGTCTTGCTGCACTCTTGGTTATGACACTCCCGGGGGATATGCTTAGGATAATTCTCATTTTCTGTACAAACAACTATGAAGGGTTTATGAGTATATACCTCAAAGATTTTTTTTGTGATTATGGATTATATCCATAAACTTTTCAATTTACGTTAGGTATTTTACATGTTTGGAATTATGAATTGTGATTCATAAACTGACCTAGTGTCTGTCATTGTATAGATATGGAGCCCAATAGAAGGAATGCGAACTCTGAAAATACGTATGATCCAGAGAGTAAGAAGGATCATATCTTTCATAGTATTAAGCCAACATTTATCAAATAAATAATCTCCCAAGACTTTTCAACATATGAAGAAATAGTAACATGTGTTAATAATATAAGTAATGAATTCCTTGATTCCTATGGCTTTGAAGGGAATCAAGACAAGAAAAGGATGGAATAGAGAAATATGGATAAAGGGAAGAGGGAAAAAAAGTATTTTCCCATATGTGATGACTGTGGAAATAATCACTATGGTAAATGCATGAAGGTAATGAGAGTTTGTTATAAGTGTGTAGAAAAGGGACACTAAGTACGTGATTGCAAGGGTAAGAAAAAATATCAAATGTACAATGCTTCATCTGCAAGGCGTTGGGACAGTATGCGAATCAATGTATCAGTCATCAGAGTATACCTTAAATGATGCTATTGGCTAATAATAAAGTTATAATACAACCTCATGTGAAGAGGAATGACTAGTGTTCTTATGTTGTTAATATAGAATTATTTCATTTTAGTGTTTTATCAACAATATACTAGTTATATGAATTATGGAGATAAATAAGGATTGTACTGCAGTACTTTTTTTTTGAGGATTTGAGATTATATGGTTCTAAGAAAAGTGAATTAATAGTAAGATACACTTTTTGGAAAATACATGGTTGAAGGAAAGGTAATCCTTAATATGGTCCTGATAATGAAGTAGTGATTTTGGAATAGGAGATGGTTGATTTGGATAAATTATATTGGATATTGTTGACTTCTTTGAAACTAACTAATGATTTTTATATTTCATCATTGTTGGAGTTTACAAAATTTTTTTGGATAGAAGGAGTATATCAATTATTCTATAAGGAATAAGTGAGAATGAATATAATCAATAAGGTTTTAAGGTAATTCAGGATATTGTGGTGTTTTAAAAGAATACATGA
Source organism: Viscum album (assembly GCA_963277665.1). Lineage (NCBI taxonomy): Eukaryota > Viridiplantae > Streptophyta > Magnoliopsida > Santalales > Viscaceae > Viscum > Viscum album. Next base: position 1,389,694,468 of record OY728155.1, on the reverse strand, counting down.
TGAAGGCATTCACATGTTATTACCTGGAAAAAAGGATCTTCATTGTGTTTTACTTCTTTATAAATTTTGGACAAAGAGTTTATATTTAAGTATTTTGGATAAGTCTAAAGGTTGGAATGGATTAAGTTTGAAATTGGATGCTATTGTTAAGGTTATTTTTGGATTGCTATAAAAAGGACAACCTAGAGGTCGGGAGACTACTAGTCACATCCAGCAAGGTCGTGAGACTTGAACCCTCAACCGGAGAGCGACAAGGGTGAATCACCTAAGACTAGACTATGTGATGTGCTAGTTTGTATAATTTAGCATTTTTTTAAAAAGTCTGATAAATGAATTATAAATTCATTATTTTTGGAACCCTATACGATTATGATAAATAATTTTTTTTGAAATCTTTTGGATTGAAAGATTAGTTTTTGGTAGGAATTAGTTGAAGTATGAAACTCTACTTGTCAAGTATATATATATATATATATATATAAATAATTTTTTCCTCTTATTAAGACTACATTTTGTTAACCCAATTTTCAATTTGGGATTTCCCACAAAGGTATTTTATATTTTCAACCTTTAATTTTTAAAAAAAAAATCAAATTGAGAGGATGCAATTTATTGAAGGAGTGGAGAATGTAACACCCCAAGATTTCATATTATGTTAGTTCTTCAAATTAATTCAATGACTTACACTACACGCAACATCAAGTTCAAGCGCACCATGACTTACCAAACTAGTCGTTCAAAAGTGGTTATGAATAGTATTAACTAAATTTTCAACTATATAAAATCCTTATAATTTTAGAATCCATATTATGAGTTTTTTAGACATAATTTAAGAACTAATTAATTTTTTTCAGATAAAAGGAGTATTTTTCAAAAAATATACTTTTACTGCCTTTTAATGGTAAACCTTTTTTAAATCAAATATTTGAAACTTTTATATATTCAATTTGACAAAATAAACTTCTTCTTTAGAATTCTGACACAAGAATTTAGTTTCAATAAATTTTTGGTGTTTTTCTGATAACTTTCATATTTGGGTGAATAGTGAAAATACTATATTTTAACTGAAAACAAATTTTTTAATCAAAATAATTTATAGTGTTAAATTATACTTTTTAATGGTTTGTAAGTATAAATAGATTATATTTTTACTATTTTATCCAATTTTATTCATTGTAATTAATTTCACTTTGGAATTGGACATAAACAAGTGTCAAACTTTTGATAGTTTTTATTTCTTAAAAATACGCCTTTTGGTTTGGACAACAGAAATTAATTTTAAATTAATAAATGCAAATTCTATGTTTTTAATTTGGTAAAATAGACTTCATTATTGAATTTGGAATATCAATATTATCTTTGGGTGAATTTTTTGTATTTTTCTGAAAACTTTTAATTTTTGATGACTAGTGAAAAATAATGAGTTATAGTTTAAAAACAAATTGTTATTTAAATAATTAATTATTTTATTTAAATTTATTTTAGGTTAAAATATATACATAATACCTATATAAGTTAAATATAATTCATTGGAGTTAGTTTATAATAATTTTAGATATATAAAAATTTTATTGAACTTTTCACCGTCTTTTACCCACCTCCTAGGAGAATTTGTAAATTCACATAAAACTTAATTTTACTGCTTATGTGAGTTGAATTTCAAAAATCAGAGCGACACGATTAATATCAAGGAATAAAATGTGGGTCAATAGGATACATTTTTTGGGTGAATAGTAACATTTTACTTTTATTTACCGCGGTTAAAAGTACATAGGGTAATTAAGGGTAAAAATGATATTATTATTACCCTAACACATGTCCTAATTATATTGGATTAGAGTAATTGGACCCAAAAAAAAACTTAGGAATAAAATATTACCCTTTAGGTCCACTTATATTAGATTAAGACATTTATTATTATTTAATTTAAAGAAGAGTTAAAAGAGTTAAATTCAAAGTTTAATAACTAAAAAAATTTAATATTGAGTTATAAATAAGATAAATTATACTATAAATATGTATTATAAAGATAAAAAAATTTCCTACATAATGGTATTTTATTTATAATTTTTAGAGATTAAATAATTAAATTTATTAATGAAACAATGATGATTCAGTAATTTTCTTTATTAATGAAAGAATCATATAAATGGTATTATAAATATTAAAATAAATATAATTTCAAAGTTTTTATGAAATAAAAGAATTTTCTAGGTGTATATGACATTTTAGGGATGATTAATTGTATCTTTTATGACGTAATCAAGTTGTGACGACTTTCACAAAAACAAAATACCAAATAGTGTCAAAATTGACATAAATTAATATTTAAAACAAATATTATATTATTGGTTGATATAATTTTCCTAAAAATTTAAGGTTCATAAAAAGGTCTTAAATAATATTATATATATAAATAATGATCTACTTGAGGTTCTCTTGGAAGTTTAGTGTAAGTTTATTAACCATATAGAGTAAGAATACAAGAAGACACGGTAAAAGTTAAACAATTTAACTGAGAGTTAAATCTAAAAGATAAGGTTAAAAAGATAACCTAAACTTGTCTAAAACCTTTTGGTTGAGTGTATTTCGACCCATAACTACCTAAGTCTCGAAATAAATTCATTTTGAACCATTATAAACCGAATATGATTGTATAATAAATTAATACTTTAATCTTTTCCAAAAGTGACCATCACCCCTCTTATACAAGGGCACTTCCCCTTATCTCAAATTAACAACTCCAAATCCAATTGGCTCGGCCAAAACCTGCCCAAATATCCTCCCAACTATCCTAACTTTATTTTATTGGCCTTCCTTTGGTCATAAATCCATCCTAAGGATCCATTTTGATCAAATCAAAAGGAAGAACCCGAAGAAGAGGTAATGATTTCACAACCCTCTTTCAAGTTCTCTTATTCTTACACTTACTATTTCTTTGTTGTTTCAATTATAAAATAATAAATCCAGTATATTCTATATATTGTGATGTTATTATAAAAATGGCACAACTATATCCATTATTCTATCCATCTTAAGAATGATAATGTCACCATGTGTGCATACGAATGACTTACCGTCTCCACACCGTGGTGTAATTTGTTATTCAACACTATGTTATTTGGATGGATATAATGATGAGTAGTATGTATATAAATAATGATAATAACATTATAATGTCTCTGTAAAATTAATATACCATCCAATTCCACACCTTTAAGGAAATGATATTGTCGCTCGTGCGTACGTACGAATTACCGTCTCCACGACGCAAAGAGATTCATTTCCACGTTCACCATTCATCGATGACTATAAAAATATATATTACTAATAATTATTTAATATATGACATAATAATGCTACTGGATATATATATCTATATGTGTGTATGTATGTACCTACATATATATTATTCACTTAGTTCCGTTGAATATGATATGAAAACGGAAACATCGTTTATGCGTACGTACGGACTACCGTCTCCATAAATGATGTTTTTCATTTCATATATATGTCTATTATACATATTTATATTCTAAATATAGATGATATATAAATCATGTTTTATATTATGGATGTATATAAATCTTGATCTAAGTGATACAATAAAGAGTAACAAGATAAAGAAAACGATTATTAACCGAAATGTTAATTTAACATGGAAATTATTATTAAATGGGTAGTATAAAGTCATAAATGATTCATTTATGATATCATAAATATTAATATGGTTCTGGTATAATTTAATAACATACTAAGATCTTTATACAGGAGGTTCAACGTACCCTCGACTAAAGGAAAGTGCAAGGTAAGTATTAATTCCTCAATCTCATTATTATCCAAGATTGTTTATGTGTAAGTATTTACTGGGAAATTTTTATCATCCATGTCCATTTTTCATAAAAATGATTTCAAAATGAATATTTTAAGGATTTGTGAAAGGTAATCTTTTTCAAGATCATAATTTTAAATGTTTTAAAGATTTATCTTTCTAAATCTTTTTAATTAAAGTCCATGTTTTTCAAATGGTTTTAAGGATTTATTTATATGGACATGAATATTTTGAAATGATAATTCTTTTCAAAAGTTTCAAAGTGGTATGGGTCACTTTGATTCAAAAATATCTTTTAAATTACTTCATTTATAAATGTGTGACTTTAAAATTATTTTACAAAAATTATATTTCTCTCAAAAAGTTTTACTCATCATTTTTAACTATGTCAGCATCCTTTACTAGATATCATTTTTGGTTGAGGTTTATTTATTATAATACAATCTTCCATGTTGTATTGAATTAGTTATGATATGTTTGACTGCAGATGTTCTATTTTTATACCATTCATGGTTTTTGGTTCATGTAATGACATTTCGTATGCTAGTTTTAATATGAATGTTTATGTTATGTTTCAACCTTTTCATATGAGGAATGCAGTGGACTTAGTAAGTGACGGGTGGAGCCCGCTATAGCTCCTCGATGAATCGGTAGGTCTCATGAGAAAAACTAGTGTCTTGGCACAGAGCCTTGAAAAAACGTTTATTTGTAGTCTTGGCCCAAGGCCTTGACTATGTGGTAATGATCTTCAGCGTTAGGCATTCCCTTATTATGAAATTAGTTATTACATGTGATTATTTGACTAGTATAATATCCAAGTGCATGTTTATACAGTAATATTTGATTTATTTTCTTCATATCATGTTTAAAAGGTTGTTGTTTTTATCCCACATCTTTCCTTAAAAGTTTATAGCTTCCATTAAATTATTTACCCTTACTGGGCATCTCAGCTCACCCATTTCTTATGTTTTGTTTTCCCAGGATTCCAAGAAGTGTATTATGATTGATATGCAGGGTTAAGCTAAAGGGAATAATAGTTTTCTCAAAGAACTTTTTTTTTGTATTGTATGTTAGAAAGTGTAATGCAATGTTCATGTATGCAATCTATTTTCCAAGACTGCTAAACTGGTCAGTCTTTCAGGACTTGATTCCTTGTAATCATTCAAATGTATTAAAATAATGCACTGACTCTGGGAATCTAGCGTCGGGGCGTTGCAGTTTCAACCGAACTGAGTATGTTCATTTTTCACAAATGGGATATTCCAACATTACTTTAATAATATAACTTGATAAATTTCTATTGGTGTGGAAGTAATTTATCTTTCCAAACAACATGGCCCTCAATGTGAATTCTTCACTTCTATGAGAATCATACATTATAACACATGTATCCCAAATCAATTTCAGATATTTGATCAATGGATCCAAATAGATATCAATATAATTATAGGGTAGCTTTGGTCCTGATATAATAAGATACAACATAATATATTTTCACTTAATGCATAACCATGGAGGAAATTTATAATTTACCAACATGGCATGCCATGTATTGTGAGTGATACTATATACACAAAAATTATATATTCCATCTCTAGATTATGTAAGATGAACATTTCATGGATTATCTCCAAATTCAGGAAACTCATAATCAATTTTTTTATACTGAGGAGAATCTGGTGGATGACATAGGTTACCATATTTAATTATTATATCTAAATTATATGTTAATTTTCTTATGGTTTACTAAAATCCATATAGTCTTCTAAATAGTGGAATGTTAGGAAATTACTATACATATTTCAATGGACTAGATTCATTTTTCTTGTATCTATCTACGCCACACTTAAAATATTTTAAGAGTGATTCATTCTCCTTCAGAAACAATATTAAATCATTTGAATAAGAATTTATTTTTTAGATATCATTCCCATATAATGTAACATTCATTTAGAATCACATGTTCAACATGGTAGTTCATTTTTTATGGTATCATATCTTTCAGAAGACCAAGTAGTTCTGTAAAGTTGGTGTCACTCTATCCGCTACCAGCTTTAAAATTTTATAACTTCAAAACACCTAAAAATGTTTTGTATTTAGTACAACAGGTATACAATGGTTTCTTGTAACATCTATTTAACTCATCAAACAACTTTGTACAATCACAAAGGCCATATTCAATTTCCATTAGCATTTCTTCCATGCGATCTTCATCCTCTTTAACAAAGGTATTCATATCAAATGATTCTTAAACCGTAGTATTATCCCAATCGATGGTGAAATTCAGTTTTTCCCAATGTTTAGTCTAATATTTATGGATTTGATCTATTCTGTGACAAATCCAATGTTATTACAACTCTTTAAGACAAATTTGTATCGAATAACAACAATATGAACATGGATGGAGGATTTTAGAAGGGTCATCTACATGATCTCTTGAAAACTTGATGAACTCTTTAACTCCATATTCATATTATTTTGACAAACGATTCATTTGAATCCATTTTCAATCCATATCCATCCTATTGGGTTCATTAAATATTAATTTTATACAATATATAAATAAATACACATAAGATATTCATTATCAAAAATTAAAGTAAAAGACAATTATAATAAGGGAAATATCAATCATTTCTACTAGAATATCTGAGCACCTAGATACTTCAAATCCAACAATAAGGGTTGTTGGAATATGAAAAAAATAGTGGTATATAAAGGTAGATAATAAATGATATTATCACCAAACATTATAGCTGTAAATGAGAAGGTGGAAAGTGAAATGAACCTAGCATGAATTACCCAAACAACACCAGGTCAGATCATCTTATGACCTATAACACACCTCAAATCACTAAATGATCATTTTAAATTTGGGTGAAAAAAACCATAGATCCTGGAACCCCCCCCCCCCGAATATAAATAATTAGTTCCAAAGGCCGGCCGAAATTCTAGCATGAACCTTGGGGTCAATGGACATACAGATCCAAAATCATCATTACCCAAAATAGGCATATCCATTAGACAAACAACTATGGAAATAAATGATGCAATAGATATATAGACGCAAATACATGTCACACCGGTATAAAAACTGACTAATAGTCTATAAGAAATATCAAATAGATAAAAATAAGATATTCAAACATAACGTGACCTATAGAGGCACCATAATGATTCAAAAAGTGAAGGATTGATGTGATAAAACCAGATGTGCTTAACTGGGGATGACCCATTTGAATCTGATCCATAATAAAACTAATGACCATAGTGAATTATAAGAGGAACTATATCCTATGATATATATAAACAATAGAGGAACACACATCACTCTACTAACTTCATTTTAGAAAAATTTCATTTGAAGATACATGTCCACTATGGGGTCCAAGAAAGGTTTCATCATATATATAATCATTAGGGAACCACCAATGTGTCGTAAATCAGTATTCAATAAAAAAATAATATACATGAAAATTTACCACCCATGCTCAGATGGGGTGGTGAGGGTGGGGAGGGGTTTGGGGCGTGGTCGCAGGGTGAAGTCCCTGAGCTAGTGATTTACCTGTATTTTCTTTGTCACGTTGTGTGCCACTTTTGTGGTTGTACCCAACTTTTAAAAAATAATATAAATGAAAATTTATAAACATTTATATACAAATATGAAATAATTATTTAGTAAGAAGATATAAAACATAGCAGTAAAACAAAAATGAATAAATCCAAGGTTCAGTGTCAGATAAAAATAATGAATCATACATCAGTAGTCAATACAAACAACATACCACAAATAGTTCCCTAAACAACTGATCACAAACAAATTGTAAACAATGGATCATAAAAAATCCTAGAATAAGAAATCAAAACCAAAACCAAAAAATACATAATGAAAATAGAAAGGCCTACCTCATTAGATTGAAGAAAATCTAAGACCCTCTTCAGAAACCCTAACTGCAATCAAACACCAGATGTCAGATGAGATGTTAAAGAAACATGAGGCAGTCGAGTGGTCTGATTCGACCTTCAATTCAATGAGGAGGACCACTAGAAGTGGGTGGATTCCACTAAGATATTCTATATCGTAATGAGTTCTCAAATATTTAGGTTTTTTAAAATAGATCAGGACCCATTCATTGCTTACAAATAAGCACTGATAAAGATATGTCTTTATCAGTGCTAAAGTTTTAGTGCTAATAAATATTAATTTTATCAGCGCTCTATTTAGCACTGATAAGTTTTATCTTTATCAGCGCTAAGAAAGTGCTGATAAAGATGATTTTATCAGTTCCTATTACTAAAGGGATGATAAAGGGTTTCTAATTATAATTATAAAAAAAAATATTTATATATACCTAATAAATAAATATAAATATAAATATAGTACATATATTACTTTTTAAATATACATATTATTATTTTATTATTATTTTTTATAATTATATAATTTTTTTAAAAAATAATATTTATATCAATATATGTATTTATAAAATTATACATATATATATATATAATATATAAATTTCAATATATTAAATATATTAATTATTTTAGTAATTTTTTTATAAATTTAATAATTATTTAAATATATATATAATTCTTTATTTATAATTATATAATTACTTTTAAAATTTATTTTTATTTATTTATAATAATAAATTTAGAAATTTAGAAATATAGTAAATGTACATTTATAAATATATTTTTTAAAATATATTTTTAACATTATTAATGAATATCAAATTTTATGTGCTTGCATAGATGTTAAAAATGAGTGAAATTGAATAAATTTAGAATAAGTACACTTTATAAAGAGTGAAAAAATGGATAAGTTTTGTATGTGTGCATTGTAATATATAAAAATGCATTAATTACGTATATGTGAAATCAATATAACACACATTTGATCTATATTAAATTGAAAAATAAAACAAAATTCAATTATATGTCGAGTACTATGCAATTAGTCAATATTTTTAATTCATATTAATTTTTAATTACAAACCATTATTTAATATATATATATATAAGCTTATTTAATATAAAGTGCATAAATTTTTTTAATATATAAATCATATTTATATACATTAATATATACCAATATATTTAATATATAAAATTTAACAACATTAAATATCATAATTATCTAATTAATAAAATGTTTAAAATTTAATAATGTATAATCAAGCTATTCATTTTTATCAATAATTATTTAATTTATAAAAGTTTTCATATTTTTTTAATAAACACATTTTTTATTTTTTATTTACTCAATTATTTCATTTTATTTATTCAGACCTTTATCAGTGCTAAAAATATGGTGATGAAATAAATATTTATCAGTGCTAAAAATAAAGCATTGATAACAGGTACCCTTTATCAGTGCTAAAAATAAAGTGATGATAAAGGATACCCCTTATCAATGTTAAAATAATTTGCTGATAAAGGATACCCTTTACCAGTGTTAAAAGGAAAGCACTAATAAAAGGATAAATTTATCGGCGCTTTCTTCAGCGCTGATAGATATGTCATTTATTAGTGTTTTTTTCTAATGCTGATAAATATCAGTTCTGTTAAAGGCTTGTTTTATAGTAGTGTGTAGTACCACCTATTATACATGAACTGGGAACTCACACTTAGTTTTGATAGGGTTTTCTACATATGATGTAGTCCATGTAGTGTGCTCAATGAACTACACCTATTATGGTTGATTTGACACATGAGTTTCAGCAGCAGCATCCTGTTATCTTTTCAGGGGGTAGTGGTCCACAGACTGATGAGTCTTGTCTAGAGGCCACTCTTTGTATCTATGAGAATATGGAGACTCATATAGATAAGAGTGTAAATAATTCCACCTATATGTTGTGTGATTTGACCAAGAGTTGGTGGGATGTGATTACCTAGGCTAGTCGTCATCTGGGCATGGTCTAGGATGACTTTCAGACCGCCTTCTATGATTACTTTTTTCCTCAGAGATTGAGAGATGACCAAGCCAGAGAGTTTATGCACCTGGATCAGGTTTCTAAGTCTGTTGTGAACTATTCATGACATTTTTATGAGTTTAAATTCTTTTAATTGCTTCTATTCGCTGATGATCTATCACCAGTGAGTGGTTTCAAGGATGGGAACAAGTAATCCATCCGCTTGCTGGTGAATTTCTTTCACCCACCTACTTTTTTTGATATTTTTATTCAGGTTCTTATCACTAAGAGCAACTTGAGAGAAGTTGATAGTACTGGTCATAGAGGTTCAATAATGAGGTAGGGAAGTAGTACTTATGATAGTAGGAAGCGTAACCTTGAATATTCTTGTTAGAGAAGTGGAATCCAGAGTATCCACACTGGAAGCTTCATTATATGCCATTAGTGTGGATGGAAGGGTAATATGAAGACTCAATTTGCTATAGACCCTCTTGAGTATCATGTTTACAACCATATGGGACATCATCATAGATTCTTTTAGACTATTCCATCAACTTCTGGTGGAAGAGGATTCCCGCCATCTCCACCTTTAGGGGTAAGATTAGTTACACTGCATTAGTTGGGGAGATGGGGTTGCACCGGGAGAATAGGCAGAGGTGGATGTCATGTTCAGGGTAGCCAGAATTTTTATTTTCAGTGCCAGTATAGTAGACCTACTCAGGGTAGTCGAGCTATATCATAGGGTGGTGGATCATGCCAGTCGTATTCCTTACATCCAATACTCGAGGATCAAATTGCATGACCATTGACATTATGATGTACTCTTCTAATAGTCTCTACTATTGTATCTTATTTATTTGATATAGGTGTTTCTCACTCCATTAACTCTTTATTTACCATGTAATATCCTAGGATGGAAATGAAATAATTATTTGGTGTGATGACCCTGGAAACAACATTTGGGTGTACAGCCTAATGGCATACATCAATGTAGGGATTTCTCCCTTATGGTACGTAGTTATCCCTTCTTATGGGACCTCTTCATCCTTGAGATGATGGTCTTCGATGTCTTTCTCAAGATTGACTGGTTGGTTCCCTATCATGACTTTTCATACTTTAATATCTATAGGGTATTGTTTTCATCACGAGAGGGAATTAGTTATATCAATTAGGGTGGGTAGGGTGTTTAGGTGGATAAAGCTGGAGCAGAGAACCATCAGCTAATTATAGTGAATTCCCAGATTGTTGGTCTTTTCATAGAGGAGAAATTTTTTACATCAGATAGACTTACCTTCCACTGTAGATCATTTTATGGATGTTGTTACTGACTATTACTCTAGCTAGCCATCTAAGAGAGTGGTAGAGTTTATGATTGATCTTGTTCTAGGAGAATTTCTAGTGTTCATTCCTCTATATATTATGGAACCTAATGAGGATATCTAGATTCAAAAGGATTTATCTGACCCAGTACTTCTTTTTGGGGTTCACACATTATATTCACAAATAATGTAGATGGGACCCTTAGTATATACATGTATTACCAATAGTTGAACCATATTATGGTTAATAACTTGTATCTATATCCTCAAATAGATAATCTCTTTGATTAGTTTCAAGGATCTTGGGTGTTCTTGGAGATCAAACTAATATTGAGCTATCATCGATTGTGAGTTAGGCCTTCAAACATACCTCATACAACTTTTCATATAAGGTATTATGTATATGAGTATCTATTTATGTCATTTGGTCTCATGAAAGCGCCTTCAATTTTCATGTCTTTGATGAATAGGTTGTTCCACCCCTATCTGGATTCCATTTTCGTAGTTTTTGGGAATGGAATCTCGATGTATTCTCATACTCGTAGAAACCGTGATCAACATCTTGAGATCATTTTGAAGAAACTAAGATAGCATCATATTTATTCCAAGATTTTTATGTGCCACTTCTGGATTATAAAGGTTCAAATATTGGGTCATATTATCTCAGAATCAAGAGTATCAATTGACCCAGAGAAGGTGAGTGTTATTGTGTCCTGGGAGAAGCCCAAGAACGTGTTTGATATAAATAGTTTATTAGGGATGGATGGATACAATAGTCATTTCTCTCATTAATTATCATGAATTTCTTCACCTATTACTATTCTTAAAATGAAGGGTGTGAAGTTCCTATGGTCAGAAGAATGAGAGAAGGCCTTCTAAAAGCTGAAATGCAGGCTTGTTTTAACATTGATTCGGATTATTCCAGAGCCTGGAAGAGGATATACATTGTTTTGTGATGCATCATGAATATATCATGGTTTAATGCTGGTGTAGGAGGATAGATTCATTTCATACAGATCTCAATCGTTGAGGCCTCATGAGAGAAATTACCTGATGCATGACCATAAGCTTCCAATATTTTTCCTTGCCTTATGTTGCTGGAGACAATATTTTATGGGTGAGTTATTTGTGGTGTTCATAGAACAAAAAAGCCTCAAATATATATTTATATAGTGTTAATTTAATTCTAGATAGTTAAAATGGTTCAAATACCATCAATACTTTGATTTTGAGCTTTCCTATACGCCTGGAAAGGGAAATGAGGTAGTAGATGCCCTGATTCAGAAAACTCAAGCACATGTTGTACAGGAAGCCATTGATGAATGGAAGTTGATGGCCCTCTTTCTTGAGCTTCATCTAGAGTTTCACAGGATTCATGAGAATTCTTTCCTTATAGCCTTGACAATTTCCACGTCACTCCTTAAGAGGGTAAAGAGTAGGAAGTTTTCATATCCTAAAATCTAGGTTCTCAAAGAGAGTATTTCTTGTGAGGACCCACCTACAGATTGGTTTTTTGATGGATATGACATCCTATGTGTACATATGAATATATGGGTCACTAAATATAATAGAGAGTAACTAATGAGATACTCTCACACTTCTCAATGGGTAGTTCATCCATGAATCTCTAAGATGTATGAAGACATATGATGCCAGTATTGGTGGTCGAGGATGAAATGTCAGATCACAGGTTTTATCATTAGGTGTTCTACCTATCAGTAGGTGAAGGTGGAACAATAGTGACCTAAAATCGTGTTATACTAATTCTTAGTCCCATAATGGAAATAGTAATATGTTTTTATGGTTTGTGTCGTCAGATTAACGAGGTCACCTCGAGGTAGTGACACATTTTGGATAGCCATTGATCGATTGAAGAAAGTATCCCACTTCCTTCCTATCAGGAACTCTTTATCATTTGATTATCTTGGAAGAATGTATGTATATGAGATCATACGACTACACAGCGTCCCTCATTCTATAGTTTTATATAGGGATTCCTATTTCACAACACGGTTCAATAAGGGGTTAAAGAGAGATATGGGTACACAAGTGCTTTTAAGCCTATATTTTCACCCTCAAGACAATGGCCAGTCAGAAAGGATGATACAGGTGTTAGAGGTCTTTCTCCAAGCATGAATCTATAATTTTAATGATTACTGGTAGAATTATATCCCTCTTATTGAGTTATCATATATAATATATTTCAATGATTATTTAAATGGATCCATATAAGGCCTTTTATGGTAGGTCATTTCATTCACACATGTGCTGGTTAGAGATAAGGGTTGTAGCGATACTCAGTCCTCGTCTCATTCAGAAGATTTTGAAGTATGTTCAGCTAATCTAGAAATGTATTTTTATTGCTAATTATATATTGAAATCTTATGTTGATCTCAGCTGATGAGCTGTTGAGTTTAGGGTTGGGTATCATGTTTTCTTATGGTTATCTCCAAGAAATAGGAATTGACAGATTCAAAGGTAAGGGAATATATCGCCTTATTATGTTAGGCCATTTGAGATTCCAGATAGAGTTAGTCTAGTATATTATCAGTTGTTATTAACTTAGAGGTATCATTCCATGCACAATGTTATCCACATATCACTGCTTCACTGTTATCATGTTGACTCATCTCATAATTTTGATCATGAGGAGTTTGAGTGAGATGTTGCTGCTTCTTTTGAGGAGTAAACTATAAGAATCATTGACCATAGAATGATGGGTATCTGATGCTGGTGTATCCCTTTGGTATGGATATTATGGAATCACATATGGGTACACGATGAGACTTGGGAGAGGGAGGATGATATCTGTTCTCAGTGGTCGGTGCAGTTCTCAGACAGTATTTTGCTTCCCTTATAAGGTGAACTCAAGGATGAGTTCCTTTAATGGGGGAAGACTCTAAGAACTTGGTTTTTATTTTAGGTATCTATACTTTGAATTTCAGTTTAATTATTTTTTATGTACCTAATATGGATTCCTAATGAGTTCATGAGAGTCCTAGGGGTGTCCAAGGCTTCTTAAAACCTTAGAGGCTCAGTTTTTTGGAAAAGGAGACTAGGCTCCATGGTTAGAAGATACCATGTGACCCATTCCGCATAGTTTTAATAACCATGTGAGGGATAGATAGAGGGACTCAAGAGGCCACATGATTATAGGAAATAATTCTACTTCAGGAACACACCCATGCAGTTGGCTCTATAGTTTTTAGCAGAAGGGTTTACATATTTTGGGCATGGTTAGTCGAATTGTGCACTTGAAACCCAGTGAGGTCGCTCATTAGATAGTGGGGGTTCATGTTTGGTGCACGATTTGGCCAACCATGTTTTCAAAATGTGAAAACCAGTAATGTTTTGGTAAAATAATGATTTCTATATTAAAAATCTATTAACCCTACCCCACTTTCTCTTTTACTCCTCTACCAGACAAAACACCTTTATTTATCCCATTAGAGCCCTAAAACTCCCCTCTTAATATTTTTATATCCTATTTTGTCATCTGAGATCGTATTTTTTCTCTAATCATTGGATTGGTTAGCCATATGTACATTCTCTAACCCTTATACTCATTTCTCCATTTTTTATTCTATCATCTGTTCTATTTGGATACAGGCTCATATGCCCTATTTCAGGTCGTTGAACCATTATTACATTTTCTTCTAATCTAATCCAAAATAATGTCCAAAACTGGATGAGGAGAGTGATATAGTCTCAAGGTAGGATTTTTATGACTCATCCCTTAAGTCTCACTGTTTTATAAATTTTCATCATTGTGCGCATGCCAATTTAGTTAGGTATTTCTTATTAAATTCATATTCCATGATAAAAATCATTATATTCATATTATAGTTCCCTTATTATTTTGGATAATCATGCCATTTCAGGTTACAGCCTCAATTATTTAAACCCCAAGTTGGGTTCGTCCTTACTTGTGCCTTTAGTGGATTTACTATGATTTTATACTCCTCCATTTGGGTATTCTACCACTTCACCCCTCTAAGTAAATGTTATTATATAATTAATTGTTAATTAATTTTAAAATGGCTTGCACATGTATGGTTGTAACATTACCCTTCTAGAATAAGTTTTTAAATCAATTAAAAGAATCTTTAAATGTTAAATGTTAAATGGAAAGTATATTTATAGATATCATTTGGCCTAGTTAATTATATATGAATTTCTTATGGTTACATGTACTTATCCCGCCTTGTAATGTTTATGAAATGTAAAGGAATGAAACCAATAATTTAATATTAAATTAAAGTAATAATTAGTCTTATGTACTCTATGGAATGAACTTGTTAAATGATTATAATGTGAATTACTAAATGATTGAATGTACTATTGAGCCTTGATAATTAGTATAGAAGGAAATGGAATAAACATATTGAATTATAAAAAAATAAAGAGCATTACATGGACTTAATTAAAGAATAAAATTTTTATAAGGCACCTATTTACATGTGGAACTCTTTATCATTATAGGAATGGTCATACTTGAGCAATCCTTTGATTCTTAAGGGAATTCCTTGAGTACTCAAAGGAAACCATTCCGATTCAAGGAGATGGTTTCCAAGGGAGATACCCACCTAGGAACGTGGTATATGTCTACTATGGGATACATTTAATGATGTGAGTTGACTCACTCGCTATCTTTTATATATTAGGATTCCTTGGATACACTCCTTGGATCCAGCATGATGTCTTTGAAAAAGCAACACCATGGATTCAACCCATTGGGCCCAGTCGTTCTTAGCCTAATTTACCTTGAATGAGATATTTGGATTTATTTAGAACAATTTATAGTGGAATTACTTGGTAATTTATCCTTGGATTACACTCATACCCCTTAGCAAGACTACATTCTATTACTGAGTTGGCTCGGCCCTTGCGGTCATGGATTCCTTGGTTGTTACATTGGACCCCCTTTCATTATTATCGCTATTATATGTTTCCATAATTATAATTTGGGTCCTATTAAATTATTTCTATCTTAAAAAACATGGTTGGAACTTTTTATAAACAAGAATAAGATTAATTAAATTCCACATTTTTAGACACTGGATGAGGAAGAAGTGGATATTGGGATATTTACATTACTCTATTGTCTTTACTTTCATAAATTCTTGTAGACTATTAGTTTATATTTCATAGACAAGATGGTATAGATGTTGTTGTTGTTGGTCCACTTATATTTATCTCAAAAACTATCTGGGATGACATTGGTACATGGGAAGATTATATGTATTCAGGTGTTGATAATGGGAATCCTCCCTCTTTAGACACCTAATATTGATTTCTTTCATTAGGATGGAGCATGATAGTTGATGATCGGGTCAGTTCTCAGGATTCTAGGATAGTTTTTGGTTTCTTTTTTCTTATATTTTATAGGATGTATTTATTTGAGACATGTATACCTGATTTATAGTTTTGTATTGACATGACATGTATCATCATCATTTTGTATATTATTTAGTTTCCATCTTTTGATTATCATTTAGTTCTTGGATGTTTATCCATGTTTCTATAGATAGTTTCTTTATTCATTATTATGATAATTCTATTTACCCTATTAATGATTATGATTTGTGATCCACACTAACATGAGGTCATAGTATCCCCACTGATACACCCTAGGTCCTTGCTATTAGTCGGCAGCCTCTGATGTATGAGGAGGCACGCTTGAGACCATGTGTTCTTCTGGTGTAGTAACCCATTTAGTGGCTTCTTGGTCAGGAAATCAAAATGGGTCAGATCGGTACCATGGGTGCGGGTTTATGATAAATGATGAACTAAAATTGCAATGAGAATGATGGGTGATCGAAGTTGGTTTGGGATTAGATTGATGATCCCTGTTTTCCTAGTTGATGTACAGAGGCGGTGTGTAGTACGGCGAGGTCAAGCGGAAAGCATGAAGGAGGCACTTCTAGGGACACGTGGTTTCTACATCTGGGGAGTTGTGTTATTATTATTTTTAGTAATAATAATAAAAATATTCCTAATAATAATAATAATTTTTTTTAACCCAATTGATGAGGGGGGTCACATGATTGAAGGAGTGTTGTACATGTTTTGGAGAGGAAGTAATGTGATTTGGGTGTTGTGTGAGGTGAACTATTCACTTCAATTGGTGATTATATGATAATAATATTATTATAATAATAAATAATAATATAAAATTAATCAAATAGGCTTTAACTTGTAGGATAGTATATAGTAAGTGTGAAAGGCGTGAGGGGAATATCATATGGAGTGATCGTGTGTTGTATGTGATAGGAAAGGAGGTAGAATTCCCAATGGTGTGTTGAAATTGTGATTGGAGAGAGAGTGTCCCCTATTCATGTCATATAAGTGAAGTTAATATTATTTTCACTATTATTATTGTTATTATTATTATTATCATCATCATCAACATCATCATCATCTTTAAACCTTGTTTCCAACATTACCTTTCCACACGACGTCAGATTGACGAACTGTCAGTTGCATCATGACACTGACATTGAGATGGTAATTTCAAAAACAATTTTGGATACCTTTTTTGAACTCATGGATTGGGTTCACAAAGTGACCAAAAACAAAAACAATATTATTATTATTATTATTATTATTATGGAATCTCATATCCGATGTATCTTTTCCATACGTTGTCAGTATGATGAATCACAAGTGGAATTGAGACCCTGATATTGAGGCTGATGTTTCAAGGAAAATATCACCTCTTTAATTCATACTTTTGGCTCAAGGACATGAAAAATCATTTGAGTGTGATGCATTGAAATGCGTTTTTACCAGGTGTCTAATTTAGGTAAGTGGATAGTCTATCCCGAGTGTTTTTTCATTAGGATCATAAAAGTGTGATCTTTTTTCCATTCATGGCCATTTTAAATGACATATTAATGTTTTTATGTTTAATCCCATCGAACCAACCAAAATATTTGTGAATTCATCAGGATTTTTTCTGAGACACCCCATGTAGTACCCTTATAGGATGTGTGGTACTACATATCCAGCAAACCGTGAGCTGGAAAGGAAATTTCTAGGAAGAGGATATGTGCCACACATCATGTACTTATTGAGAATCATCTAACTATTGTATCTATTTCATTTTGAATTGAATTTTTGCCTATGAGTATCCTATACTGAGTGTTTTTTACGTAGAATGAAATGGTGGAATTTATAGTGCATTTTGAGATACAATGTGTTGTATTCTGAGCATGATGATTCTTTAGGTATCACTTGACAATGGCGGTGATCGAGAATGATTATTCGAAAAATGCCACAGTGGTACCCCTGATGCTTGAGGGAAAGGGTCCTCTATCTAGTTAGTGGTACCCCCAAATAGACTAGGTTGTATGTCCTTTATCTACTAAGTGGAACCCTCCTATTATACCAAATAATGGTTCATGTATCCATAGAGTTGAACCATCAAACTATATTAGGGAATGGTTACTTTATTTACTCATTGGAACCCTCATGTTGTGATATATCATGATTCCTCTACCTACTAAGTGGATACCTCATACTGTGATAGAGCATGAGTTTTCCTCATACTAAGTGGAACCCTCCTATTGTGATAGGGCATGGGTCCTCTACCTACTGAGAGGCACCCTTCTGCTATGATTGGACATGTATCCTCTACCTAATAAGTGGAACCCTCCTATAGTGATAGGGCATGGGTCCTTCATCTACTAAGTGGAACACACCTATTGGGATAGGGTATAGGTCCTATATCTTTTGAGTGGCACCCTCATGTGGTGATAGGGCATGGTTCCTCTACCTACTAAGTATATCCCTCCTTCTATGACAGTTCATGGGTCTTTTAAATAGAGATTTTGTTTCCTTGACTATTTATCATAGTGGAGAGGTGGGGCATCCCATGGTTAATTCTTCAGACATGTATGTGAGATACTAGGCATCGATGATGGACTCTTGGAACTGTTTGAGAAATCATGGATCTTACTTTGGATTTGGAGATAGAGATCCACTTTCTCTCTCATTAAGGATTATTCTTAAGAATATATGGATTTTTCATTATGTTTTCTATCTCATATAATAATTGGCATTCCCCCATTTTGTTGAGGTGACTACTTTTGTCTTGTATTTTATTCCTCCATCTTCAATTTTCAAGTTTTCCTACTAGGTATGTATATACTAACCCCTACATTGGATTTTTACACATGTTTAATGTCTTATGTAGATGATAGATAGGTCATATGTGATTTTATAGGATGATAAGGTTACTAGATTTCATTTTACCACATATGGTGGTCAAGGTTTGGAGATCTAGATTTGAGCTCTCTTAGCATTTATTTTACAGTTGTTTTTAGGTTGGGATATATTTTTTAGTTGGGAGTGTATTTTTTACATTACATTTATATTTACACTTTTTTACTATATTTTATTCCCTAGAGGTTATTACATGCATTGATTTTACCCTGGATGTTACAATATTTTATTATTATACCTCTTCCCTTTTGTATGGAGAAGATTGGGTACGTGCATACAGGTAATCTAGAAAATGGACTTACATTTAGTTATTCCATTCAAAACTTGCCTCCATGACCTAGACTATAAATGTAGAGTTGAGTTAGTTGGAAATCATCCTTTCGCTGGATAGGCAGGCCCTGGTGGTCAGGTTGTGAACATATTAAAATTTATTTTAATATTTTCATTTCTGAAACCCCGAGTGAGGACCTTCCACATAAAATTTATAACTAATTTATTTAAAATGAGAATAAACGAATTCCTAGAATTAGGAAATTTCTTCAATGTGAATGTTTATCATATAATAAGACCCTTTTGAATTTTCATTATTTGAGTATGAGGATACAAGGATTAAATTCCTCTAATAGTGATCCACACATTCTCCTTTGATCTCCATGAAATGCCAATTGATCTTCAGGTGCTAGTCTGGTGAATCAATTTTATTGCATTGTTTTTCATCACTCTTTATTTGGTCTTGAAAGAATCTCTGCTATTTTTAGAACTCTTGATAGGGATAGAGAAGGAGGATTTGAGATAGAATTCATTATGTGCAACAATTATCTATTTTCAATTGTACACCATACATAATAGAAATAAACATCTATTTGTAAAGCTAGGGTTTAGGTTAAAATAATTATTTAATTTCACGTGAGACATTAAATAATATTATAACATTTAATGAACCCAATGACACATAATAATAATAATATTATTATTATTATTTTGTGGTGTGTTCTAACATCACAATAAAAAATATTATTTTATCGGCTTTTTAATAAATATTTGTCACCAAACACAGTCTTGATCCGTTCAAAATCCTATATCATATATTGATCACCTTAATAAATATTTAATTTAAATATTTAATTAATCAGTAAATATTTTTGATTGATAAAATTTGAATAACATTATCCTTAAAACATGAGAATAATATTTATTCACTTAATTAAATTAAAATAAAAGTTAATCAATATTATCAAAACACTTATTGTGTGACCCTCAAGGATTCTTTCTCATTGAAATTATGAATCCTTAACTAAATTACAAGATTACTATCTAGAAATGTGTCAATTCACCCAAGATAAATAACTTAATTTCATAATTAAAACAACCACATAGGAACACCCATTGTGTAATATAATCCATTTGTCTCAATATCTCATCATATAGGTTATACATGTTTGTCACAATCTACATGCTTGATATGTATTTATTTGACAATATGAAATAAACACATTGTTTCACCCTGAAAATGAATTTATTGAGACTATTTTATTCCAATAAAAGGTTAAATATATCAACTTCCATAAAGATGGAAGTGAAAAATCCTTCCATCACATATCCATTAATTATATGTCAATCACGACACAAACACCATACCCTACCTCTCCGTGAACATATATCATCCTGATTTTCACCATAAAATCTAAATGTGTGATTCATGACATGAATTAATGATAATATTAAAGTCTAAGGACCATTACACATGCTTGAAGATAGAAATATATGAGGATGAAAAAACATGAGCAATTTCTACTGGCAGTTCTGTTCTCGTAATCTCCCATCATAGAGATTACCATGAGTGAATTTAATGACATAAATCATCATCCTATTATGAGTAATCAGACCAGGAATTCTATATAGTACGCTTCCCATCAATGTATTTTATCTGACCACTGAACTATATAGAATAATATCATCATATAAGTTCAAGGTTCTCATCAAAGTGGGGAACTACAATGACTTTATCAATGTGATTTATACTCTAGAAAATTACTACATTAGAGTCATGAAAAATATTTTAAAATATTAAATAATATATTTTTATTAATATTCAATACAACAGATATACATGTAATCCAAGTACAAACAGTTGGTTTTAGGACACAAACTCCATCAAAATCCAACTCGGACTAGATAAAACTGCCTATGAGTTTTAGTCTTCTAGACCACACATGATAATAATGTTTCTAATAAGTAAAGGATTTAGTTGAGGGTCCCTCCATGTTTTATTCTGTGGAAATAATTCTCACTGCAACTTCACCTCTCTAAGAAAAATCCCTCAAGAGATGATACTTCTGAAGTATGTGATTTTTTCACTGATGTGACCTTGAATCTTTTGTAAGAGAAATTTCTTCAATATTATCACAATAGCGTGTGATAGTATATTTACTTCTATGTGCCATATCAAGATCCTGGAAAAACTTTTTCTTCCATACTGCTTATTTATCTTCCTCAAAAATTGCAATATACTCAAACTATACTATAGAATCTATGACCATATCCTGTTTTGAGCTCTTCTAGCTCACAGTACCTCTATTAAAAGTAAATATGTATCCCATTTTTAACATCATGTCATCTTGACTAGTTTGGAAAATATCATCTGAATATCCTCTAGTGACTACTTTCTCATATCCTCCATAAATCAGGGACATATCCTTAGTACAGCTTAGATACATAAGGATAGTCTTGACTACCATCCAATAGTGGTCACCTGGATCATCTTGATATCTTCCTACCACACATAATTCCTAGGATAAATCTATCCTAGTACATAGAATATCATACATGACTAACCCAATCACTAATTTATATAGAATCCTTTCAATTATATTTCATTCCTCATGCGTCATAGGAAACATTTTTCCTGAAAGATTAATGTTATGTGATGCTAGAAATAATCCCCTCTATGATTGTTCCATATTGAATATCTTAAGTATCTTATCAATTTATGTACTTTTAATTAGGGTAAAAAACCTATTGGATCTATCATTATGGATCCCAAGATTCTATAATGCCTCACCCAAGTCCTTCATAGGGAAGAATTTACTCTATCATACCTTAAAAAAATGTGATGCGGGTGTTTTATTTCCAATGACTAATATGAAATCAATATATAGTATTAATAAAATAAATTCACTCCCACAAAATTGTTTGTAGAATCAAACATCACACTCATTCTTTATGAAACCAAATTCCATTATGGATTCATCAAAACAAATGTTCCATGAATTATATTATTTATTTAATTTATAAATGGATTTTTACAATTTCTATATCTTATTAGAATCCATTAGAGTAAAAAACCCTTTAGGGTATTCCATATAGACATCTTCCTAATGTTTCCCATTAAGGAAGTATGTTTTACTTCCATTTTTTTAAATCTCACAATCATGTTAATACACAATTTCAAGTATAATTTTGATGGATTTCAATATTTCAATGAGTAAAAATGTTTCATCATTGTCAATGTATTGATGTTATTTAAACCCTTTTGAAACTAGTTATACCTTATAGGTACCGATTTTTCCTTCCATGGTCAATTTATTCTTGAATACCCATTTGAAACCAACATGATTTAAAACCCCTAGAGAATCTACCAAAATCTAGACTTTGTTTTTCTACATGGATACCATTTCGGAATTCACGTCTTCTTGAAACTTGGAATCCTTTTTGGAACTTTCAACTTCCTTATAAGTTAGAGGATCATTATTATCCACAAATAATGACTCACCATCTTTAGTGACATGAAAAATATACCGTTATGGTTCTATAACCTATCTTTTACTTCAATGTAGTACTTTTGTCTCTAGAGCGGTTTCTTCTTCCGTAATGATTTTTGGAATCTTTTCCTCTTCCAAATCTTTTGTACCTTGAGCCTTAACTCCATTGAAGTTTATCTCACTCCCACTATCTGTTTTAGAGATGTGCTCCCTCTCAAGGAATATGGAGTGTCTTTCCACTATTACATTTTTGTATTAGGATTTATATAAGTAATATACCCTTTTTTCTTTGCGGTATCCTATAAAGGTACATTTTTTCCTTGGGGAGAAATCTTGTTACTTCGAGATGCATTAAAAAATACTTTACAACACCACACATGTAAGTATGATAACGCATGTTTCTTACCATTCCATATATGGTATGGTATACCATCTTCCGCTTTAGTTGGCACTTGGTTTAGTATTTATACTTCTGTTTGTAATGTGTATCATTAAAAGTATAATGAAATACTTTCATGACTCATCATTTATCTCACCATGTATAACAAGGTGTAGTTCTTCCTTTCACTTATATTGTTCCACTGAAGTGTGTAAGAAGGAGTGAGTTGAGATAGGATCCCAAACTCTTGTAATTAATCAATGAAGTTTTGATTAATATATTCTCCACCAAGGTGTAAGTGAAGTTTCTTAATTTTAATACATTGATTTTGTCAACTTCATTCTTCTATTTCTTGAATTTATCAAAATAATCCAACGTATACCTCAATAAGTATACATATCCATATTTACTGAAATCATCAGTAAAATTTATAAATTATGAGTACAAACCCCTACCTTAGTAGAAAATGGCACACACGCAAATTTATGAACTAATTTATGAATTTATTTGGACCTTTCACCTTTTCCACTAAAAGGGGATTTGGTTATTTAACCTTGTAAACATGTCTGACAAAAACTAAGTGGTTTTAGTTAAAAAGATTCTTAATATCCATATTATTATAATTTATCCAAGATATTTTCATTTACATGACCTAGCTAGTGATTTTATAGTTGGGTGTGATATGATTTATGTGACGTAGTTTTTTCGTCAATTTTAACTACTTGGTCTTTGTAATCCAATACATGTAGCCCATTATTTAAATGCGCCTTACCATAATTTATTTTATCATTTCAAAATAATAAACATTCATTTACAAATATGAAAATAAATCCTTCTATATCAAGTATGGATATAGATATAAATTTTTTGGTAAATGAAGGAATATAATAACAACCCTTTAAAACAGAGATCATTTTAGTCAGCAATGTGAGGTGGTAGTTCCTGATAGGTACAACAACAAGTTTATCTTGGTTTCTTACTCGTATATCTACATCCCTTTGGTTAATTTTTGAGAATCTAATTGGTACCTATATTTTAATACGTATGTGATTAACAAAATCATTATCAAATACCCAATTTTTAGAAAAAAGATAAATTTTACTTGATAAAAAACTCATTTGTATCTTCCTCTTGGTTCTTTGGCTAGGTTCACTTTTTCTTCTAGTGGATCTTATTTCCATATGAAAAAAATAGAATCATGTTCCCTTAATTACCCTTGATATTCCTTTTTATATAATGGAATGAATAAAATTTTGACTTATATATCTCCAGTTTCCCTTCACATCTATTCTTTATAAGGATAAAATACTTTTAGCAGTTAATATCATTATCTACATTGTGAATGAGAGTAAGAAGATATGGAAGTGACTTCTCAATGTTTTTCATATTAAAATTTAAAATGGAGATATAAAATATCTAATGGATTAATAGAATAATGAGATTGGTTCCTAGTTATTTGGGGAGTTTAAACCCTAGAACCTCTAGGAACTCAATGTATCCAACGATATTGACTATGTTAGGCCAAACTAGGGTACCCCTTCCAAGCTTTCTTTGAAAGTGAAACTTATAAATCTCAATTTTTCATTTCTAGATTCTCATGGTAAAGAACACAAAGTTTCTCAGGAATGATATATACATCCATGTTTTCATGATACTACATCAGTTCACTATATATATATGAAAGTATTAAACAAAGACATATGCATATTTGATTAAATGTTTTTCACAAATAAGTAACACTTCATCACTTACCTCTTGGGCTTGCAGATTATCAATAAATGATTATAGCATTTAAGATTTTGGTTCAAGGTGAAGCATAACCCCAAAGTATATGAACTATTCTTAGAAGTTACTTCCAATGAGAATATTTTCATTATCCAGTACAAATCAAATAGATAGTGTGGATGCTGAACTTGTGATTTTGATTATACAAGTAAAAGATCGTATTATCAGTATTTTTCTTGATTACATGTTTTTTGAGAATTAATTAATTGATTATTTTATTATTAAATCTATAACTATTTTATCACATACCAATATCCCTCACCATTAAAATCATAATTTCTAGTTTCTAGTACATTCAGTGGAAATGATTGATATTCCAATTCTCATATTCCCAACAAAGGTTGGTCAAGCTACTTGAAGGTATTTAGATAGGTAGGTATTTTATAACTATTGGGTTTAATCTCCTTGATCTATTTCCTAGACTCCCCTATCCTGAAATTATAACTTGGATTTCCTAATCACTTACATACAAGTTACATCAAGTTTATTGGGAGATACTTATCTTGATGTATATGGTAAATTCAACCGATAACCATCATAATAAATCCATGTTAAATGTTTGTTTCCCAAAAAGGGTTGGTCAAACACTTAGTTCTAAGTATTTAATTATTAATCAAGTAATGGATGGTCAAGTATGAATTAATATTTAATTAAGGGATTTTAATTTATTATGCATTAATTTTATCTAGTTTTATCCTTTACGTGTCTTGTTAATATTAATTGGATGTTAATTAATTAATCATGTTGTATAAAAAATTTAAACATAATACATTTATTTAAATTATTTCTTTGAATGTTAATAAATTTATTTATGTGATCACAGCCTTACATCCATAAAATAAATAATTTCATAGATATAAATAAATTAATAATTAAACGACCAAATCATGAGCTTATATAATGGTTGATGTAATGAGAGGACATCAAATCAACCTTTGATCTAGGGTAATTAACTCTTATTTTCAGTCATGGAATGAGTTACATCATTCCTCATGTCCACATGTGTATCACTTGAGTTGGCAATCTAATGGTATCATATTGAATGGCCTCCATATTCCTTCGAATACTCGATTAATTACACATAATTATATCTCACATACAGGTGAGGGGAACCAAAGTATTAGTTAAAGGGGGGTTACATAAATATCCTTGGACATGAAAGTCCTATATAATAATGGATGGAAGGATTAATCACATGCCATTAAATTTATTTAATAATAAATAATTGAAAAATCTTGTAATAGATTAAATTAAATTAATTCCAACACATACACTGGTATTGGTCTAACTCATGAATGGTCATACATGAAACACATATGAAAATGTAAATGGAAAACATTATTCAATTTTTTATTTATTATCTATTATTATGATAAACACACTTGAATTAATTTATAAATTTATAAATTTATTTATTAGTACAATCCCTTATATCTTAATCACCATCTGAATCCTCTTAGAGATAACCATCATAAAGGCAGTAATGAAAAATGAATGGAAGAACCAATAGTTATATATTTATTACAATAACTTAATTTAGGAATTAAAATTATTTAAAACCCTTATTAAATTTTCAAACACTTAATGTTCCAATCAATGAAATGCAGTTTTAATGATTAAATTTTTAATTTAGTTTTATTTAATTATGGAAATAATTGGGAGACTACACCATGTGTATTATCCAACTACATGTCGTGTACCTCTATTTTTGTGTATCTGAATCAAACGTTCGGGCGTTCGGCACGTTGACTCAGACACAATACTTGAAATTTACATTCCAACTACACACTGTGTATCCAATTTTTGTGTGCTTTATATTGTAACATTCTAGAATTAAATTCCATTAAAAGGTGTCCTGAGCCTAGTTGGCCACATGTCCTTAAGTGCATCTACCCAAATTCTAGAGGTTGATGAGTAGAAGTGATGGACAAAGTGTGTCTATGGGGAGACTATTCCCTCATCAATAGAGTGTAATATAGTTTAATATCAATAACATACAAATAGTGGAAGAATTATAACATATATATTAAAATTTAAACAGCATAAGTCTGATATATAAAAAATACAGAGAGATTCTCAAATATATAATGATGATGCATGTCTTATGTCTCTACAAAAAAAAATCCAAAAACAGGTACCCAAGGTGGATGTACAATACATATAAATAAATTAAAAAAAGATCCAAAAGTATACCAGTAGCATCCCAAGCCTCAGCTTTGTCCCATGCTCCCTACCATTATGCAGAAATCATGTATCAGTAGTAGGGTTCTTTCCCTTTTAAATAAATTAAATCATATAGTCTATTTGGCTACCCAAATGTAGCCCAAACACAATTTGATTAAATGTCCCAGTAGGCAACCACCAAAGGCTAGGTTCCAATTAGTAAGTTAATATATATAGCAAAATTGAATTCAGTAAATCAATATGTTAAGGAAGTACTAAAAAGTTAACATCCTATAATATAACCTCCAATTTTATAACCAATTCATTTAATTATGTTCATTTAAAATGTAATTCCCTAATTTAACAGTTTGGACCGAGTAATTTATAACATGCTCATTTAACTAATATTTTATTTAATTAACAAATCTCGAGACTTCTAATTAAGCCTAGTGTTCCCTAAATTTACATGTATCCATGGATGAGTTCAAGACCATATATAAATGTATATGTCAATACCAAATCCAATCTTGTTCTTTGGATTGGTAGATGCGCCATATGAGTCACTTCATTTTATATTCAATTTAGAGCATGTACCCATCCTTGACAATACTATGTTGGAATTCATGTATCAGTTTTGGTGTAATATCAAAAAACACCTTACAATCCCATCCAAAGAGAATCTATTAGGAATCCACGTATCACTATAGGTGTTGTATAACGTCTCTTCCAATCAAGACTATCCTCATCGGTCCATTAAGGGATCTCGAGTGTCACTCATGGATAGAAGATAAAATTCCCTTTGATTCTATCCATGGGATTCTCATATTAATCACATAGAATATAATTCAATCCTCAAAGTCTATCCTTGTTTGTTCTATAGGGAGTCTAAGTATCACTCATGCATAATCAAGGTTCATGAATATTAATTACATCCATGGAATTCTCATATGGATCCATGTATCTCTCAAGGAATATAAATATTTATTTAATTTAATTACATTTAATCAATATTAATTAACTATTTCTAGGTCAAAAAAATGAACATATCAAGTATAAATCACCTCAAAATGTGTTCCAATCCATTTTACATGCTTAGAAGTCATGGATAACCATTATTCACATGGGAATTTTTAATATTACAAGCATCACATGCATAACATACTAATACATGTCATATAAAACATTTAACTCACATGGGAAAATATTTATAACAATATTCTCAAGATTAAATTATCTATTACAGGGAATGGTCTTTATCTATCTCATATGGGCATAACAATACAAGGGAAATTCATTCTAAATCATGAAATGGCATAACAAGGGCCAAGGGTCAAGTTCAAAACCATCCCTTACCTTTAACCAATTCAATTGCAATTGATATTACATTTTAATTCACATATCAATTGATTAATTAAAAATAAAGTTACCATTATCAATTCAATTAAAACATACCATGACCAGGGGGAAAGGTAACACTCTATGGTATCCAAGTTGAAATCCACCCATGGTGATCCATCCATATAAATGAAACTCCCAAAGGGGTGGTTCCAATTAATTCAAGGTTCTCAACCTATAAAAAATACAAAAAATCATCTTTAACTAAATAGGGCATGCTTAGAAACTATTGAATTCAATTGCAATTTAAGGAGAATCCCAAAAATTGGGTGTGCGGCATGAAAACATATATAAATAACTCGAATTTAATTGAAATCCATGAGACCACCTGCCTTAGGTCCGTAGTTGATAACTTGTCTATTATCAACTCTTGATTCATCTCTAATCGGGAGAAAATCAAAGAAAGGACGAAGAAATTAATAATAGGGAAAATCATCTTGAACCCAAATAGCACAAACGATATCTATAAGAATAGAGAATGGATAAAAATAAGTTAAGATCTTATCATTTTGGATCAAATGAGATGAATGGAATTTGATTTGGATATCAAATGGAGAAACTATCTTGATTCCAAGATTAGATAAGGATGAGAGCTTTCCAAGGTCCCCTTTGCAATGTGGGAGATGAGGAAACCTAATTTAGGTTTAGAAAAGATTTTTAATTTAATTAAAATTATTAAATTTCCCAAAATTTAAGGGGTCTCATGGTTTAGGTGCATTGTTTGTCAAATCATGCGCTAACCATATACTAGTATCTATAGGAAAGGGGCACTCTCATAGTTACCACACACGATTTGACTAACCATACAAAAACTGTGAAAAATCCACTGTCAAGATTTCAGATTAGGTCACACGGCCATATGACCCCAAGTCACATGATTTCCTTAAACCATGTGGCCTATTTATTCTCTCTACCAATGACTTTCATGGTTTGGTAAAAAATGTGGCCTACCCTGCACTGTTAAAACTAACTATGCACCATGCCATTTTCACCCCAAAGCATAGGTTCTGAGCTCCGAACAAGCCCCAGAAGCTCCCAAAACCTCCATGAAATCTTAGGGAATTCACATTAGGCTGTATTTAAATATTTAAATTAATATTTTATATAAATAAATGGATTTTTACCTCAATGAAGAACCGAGTTCTTACAAAATTTTCCCCTTAAAGCAATTCATCCCGAAAAATCTTTCTCAAGGGTGATCAAGAATTTATAAGAACTACTTCGACCAATATGATCGTACATCACCCTCCCACTCCCAGGTCTCATATTGTACATGGGTGTGCTACCATAGCACTCGTACCATAATAACTGATCAACCTTGTATAACCTTCATGATAAAATCCACAATATGTATATTAATCTCCTCTAAGGACGCATGAAACTATAACTAAAACTCCTCGAGTTGAAAAGAATGAGACAGGTCTGAATAATAACATCATAGCTAAGAAACATGGAAGACGTAGTGCATGACCTAGTACCTCTAAGGTAAATTCAACCGATAGGCTACTAGCCTAACTCTCCTTAGAATCTCAAATGGTGTGACATATCATAGTGAAAGCTTACCGTATCCCCGGATCCTCTTGTGTCCCAGCCTCGGTGAAACACATAAGAAAATATGATCCCTAGACTCAAACTACAGAGGTCATCAATGGTAATAAGAGTAAGATTAATGATGAGACTACATAGTATTAATCCACTTTTTGAATCAACTGAACCTTCTCTATGGTCTGATTAACAAGATGAGGTCCCAACATAGCTGCCTCTCCTACCTCTACCCAACATAGGGGTGATCGGCATGGCCTATCAAACAAAGTCTCATTTGGAACCATATGTATAATAGCTTGAAATCTATTATTGTGTGTGGATCCTACCAGGGGTATATTCCTCTCCCAAGACCCCATGAAATCAAGGACATATGCTTGTAGTATGTCATCACACACCTAAATCATGTCCTCTAACTGACCATCTATCTAGGGGTGGTATGTAATGGTTAAAAGTGTCTGTAGACCCAACTCCCTCTTTATCCCTTTCCAAAAGCATGATGTAAATAGGGTGTCCCTATCTATAATGATAGTATGAATAACCTTGTGAATATACACTATCTTGGGGATACACAAACTCCAAATCTCATCCACACTGAAGGTTTCTTTGATTGGTATAAAATGTGAAACCTTCAAGATATTTTCAACAACAACCCAAATGACATCATTACCTTGAGGATACCTTGGTACACTGTCACAAAATCCATCCCAATGTCTTTCAATTTCCACTCAGGAATGGGTAGCTGTTGTAAAATTCCAGCTGGTCAGTGGTGTTCTTCCTTCACCTGCAAACAGGTTTAACATGCCATGGAGAAAATAGCTATATCACTTTCCATACCTAGCCACCAATAATAGAAATTTAAATCCTAATACATATTGGTGATGTTGGGATGCACTACCAAAGACAAAGCATGAAAATATTTCATCAACTCCTCGTACATTCCTACTGAAATCTATACACGACCATGTAAATGTAGAACTCCATCCTCACTTAAAGTTTCACCGTGAGGGTGTCATCACCTTCCACACTCTCCCATTGAAATATGCCTTCATAATATGATATCTACCCCATTATAACTCTCTATATAAGTGTAGACTTAACAGTTAAGGATGATATAAATGTATTCCCCTAACTATCATGCTCCTCCAAGTGCATCTCCGAGAAAAAAATCCATAAACTACCACTCACTTTTTTCCAGTTTCACTTCTTGTATCTGAGTCCTCCTACTTAGTTCATCATCCACTACATTGACTTTACCATTCGTATAATCAAGATCAAAGTCAAAATACTATAGGTACTCAACACATATTCACATCCTCATATTCAAGTCACACAAAGTAAATATGAACTTGTGTCTTTTTTGGTCTAAGAACACCACAAAACACTCTACCAGTAAATAGTGTCTCCAATAGTGAAACACGTGAACAACTGCTGCTAACTTGAGACCGTGCATCAGGTACTTCCTCTCTTGTGGCCTCAATTGCTGATACCCATATTCCATGACTCTATACCCTTGTATATGAAATGCTCCCATCCTGATATGTAATGAATCCTAGTAAACCATGTAACTCCTTCCCAACTCAGGAAAATTCAGTATCAGCACTCAAGTTAATATCCTTTTTTTCTCCTAAAAGGCCATATTTCAAGAATCTGACCGTAAAAACTACACAAAATTCTTAATAAAGCCCGTCAAAGGTGATACTAAGTTTGATAAGTCCTATATGAAACACCTAAAGTAGATAGAAAACCCTAAGAAACTTCATTCCTCAGAGATGTTCTTTGGATGCTCCTAGTGAACTACGTCTCTCACATTCTCTAGGTCTGTTGATACTCCTGTCTCAAAGATGATGTGACCCAATAAGAGAATATTATCCATCCATAAGTTGTGATTTGTGAGATTAGCATATAAATGATTCTCTTCAATATTCAATCTGATCTCAATAGGTTTGGCATGGTCATGTTGATTGTTAGAATACACCAAGATATCATCCATGAAACCACCATAAATGAATTAAGATAAGGATGTAACAGTTGGTTCATTAGTTCTAGGAAGACCGTTGGTGCGTTCGTGAGACCGAATTACATAACTAAATACTCATATAAACAATACTAGTTCTGAAAAATTGTTTGAGGTATGTCCGATGGTATGGAACACACCTGACGATAACTGGGTCTCAAATAAATATTTCAGAGGACTCAAGGTCCTTGGAGTTGGTCAAGGAGATCATCTATCTGAAGTAAAGGATACCAGTTCGTAACCATCAGCTGGTTTAATTTCTGGTAATCCACACATAACATGAGGGTTTTATATGTCTTTTTTTTACAAAAAAGGACTATTGAACCCAGCGAATAAGTATTGGGTTAGATAAACCCCTTTTCCTCTAAATCCTCTAGTTTCCTCTTAAGATCTGGCATCTCAGTAGTATCCATCCGGTAAGAAGGAATGGATATTGGTGTAGCTCCTGAAAAAAAAATTGATAGAGAAATCCACCCCTCTCACTATAGTTAAACCTAAAAATTTTTATGGGAAGATTCCCATGAATTGATCAACCGTTTGAGGGAAATCTGCCTAATGTGTTCCCTGATTATCCAGATAAAAACTCACAATATGGGCTATCATCCATCTCAACACATGAGGCTCCGGTCTTTCTCAACACACCTAGAAATCCCAATCACCTTTTTTAATAAACTCATTGAACTATGGTGATGTGAAAGTCACCATTCGGTGAAATAAATTAATGAAATCATGAAACTAAACCATCTAGTCCATCCTGAGAATGAAGTAAAACCCTATCATCTTGAGGACATAAAGATCCCAAATAAAGTGACACCCAAAAAGCTAAAGGGGAACTCCCTGTACAAGAGTACATCCTCCATTATGACCCCCCATGGAGTTTTAAGCATCATAACATCCTCAAAAAACTATTTAACAATCCCAAGGCTTTCTACCATAGGTGCAGATATGAAATTATGTGATGCACCTGTATCAAAAAGAGAAAATGTAATAGTAGAGGCTATTAAGATCGTACCTCACACCGTATAAGGTTTGGGATCCTTATCCTCATAGGTCTATTCACTGCATATACCTATCCTAAACTGTGGCCTTGTGATACTACCTAGCTACCTAGAGAAAATATGCTCTACTATCATGGTAAAACTAGGGTATAAATACCATGGCCATGACCACCACCTCGGCCAGATCAGCCAACTAGACTCCAGATCCCTATCTGATGAGAATATATTGACCCTTCTCTTGAAAATTGAGTCGATGCATACCATCTATCACTGTATTTTGGAGGAAAATTTATGAAGAAGCATTGTAGATTACCCATCTTTCCGTAGGATCGACACTCGACTAGTTCCCTCATACACTGTGGCGTTGTATGTCCCTGCCTATTTAGCTGGTAGCACCTCACCTAGATACTTAAGTGTTTGATCTAGATACTATTATCACCATGTGGAAGATCGAGATGATTCTTCCTACTCTCAGTCAATGTAGTACCAGATCTTAGTGTTGAACCTCTCCAGAACACACCTCTAGCCTCTCTTAGGTTACACTCTGTGATAAGTGCTTGATTCACTATCCAAGAATAGTAGTCAGCAATAAGACATTTCCTATGATCAGGTGACATACCTAATACCATCCTTGAATCACCTTGATTTAGATAACTCATCAACCATTAGAATAGGTGTGAAGTGTTGGAGCTCAGTAAAACGGGTCGAATATTCCATAACAGTTAATGTGAACTTCTCCAGGTGCAAGAACTCTTGGGCTCTATCATCCCTAAACATCTCGGGATAGAAGTAATCATAGAAGGTTGTATGATAATACCTATAGAACATCTCTCAATGCTAATCCATCCGAGTGATAACATCCCACCATCTCTTGGTAGAGACACACATCATTTACATAATGATATTTACCATCCTTTAATGAGGAATATATAGATGCTCAAAGATAGATAGCATGGACTTTATCCATGACTATACAACATAGGGTACACCATCCCCCAAAAACATGGGTGAATGTTGTTGTTGAAAGTCATGCATCAAATCTTCCATAGTTGGGGATTGTCATAGTGCTCCCTAAACAGTCTACATGAACGACATGAAACCCTCATGAAACAGTGTATCAAAACATTTTTCCTGTAAAATGGTGGGTTCCACAGCTAGAACATCTGAAGGATCCACTAGTACTCCAGGGACTACCACATCTGGAGTGTGGTCATCTCCACCCTCCAAGCGTATGACTGGAGGTCTTCTTAGTGGCATTCCTATACAATTCAAAACAAATGCCTTACATCGATATTTTAAACAAGGTTTTCATCTCAAAAGTATAGAAACCAAAATAGGATAGGTACAAGGCATCTTATATAGGAACATACCCCTCTTCCTACTCCATGAGTGAAGTCTGAGTGTTATATAGATCTTTTATAAGCATGATACACTACTAAAATCCCACTACTAAAGTAAGGTCTGGTCAAGTTCTCTACTATAAGCATTCCAGTTCCACTTGATTTCGTATTTGTTTCATTTTCAATTCAGTTAACATTTTAATTCATTTT
Organism: Viscum album; assembly: GCA_963277665.1. NCBI lineage: Eukaryota > Viridiplantae > Streptophyta > Magnoliopsida > Santalales > Viscaceae > Viscum > Viscum album. The sequence continues at coordinate 1,389,659,583 of OY728155.1, read as the reverse complement.
AATTCTTAATCATTTCACATTTATCACATTTCAATTTAAAGGTTGAAGAAATAGTCTACCAAATTTCAATCCAAGAGGGCCCATATTCATTAGGGACCAAAGTATGGTGTCCACCTATTTCACACCATAACCCATTCCAAAATACCTATAATAACAATGAGTATTTATATCATAGAACTTATAACAACTACATGAAACAAGTAATGTATCCTAAATGGCATGTCATAATAAATGACATATTAAATCAAATAGGTAACTATATGATTCTTGATATGGAATTATCTCATCTCATTGGGGTGAAATGAAATAGAAACAAAAATTATATCAATAATAATATCTCAAATCATGTGTGTCACCCAATGGTGGAATCAAATCAACTATAATAGTCAAAATCTAGAAAATATAAATTTCATTTGAGGCAATTTGGAATTTTTCGGTATGTGGGTTAGCTACTCTCAAGCACAGCTCATTACCAAATTCAATTTCATTTACATCCATTTTTATTGTTTCCAAATAGTATATAAAACCAAAAAAGATATATCTCATACCAATTTATAATATCCCAGACTAGGATGCCACCAAAAGATTCCCCGAGCCCGGTTGTCCACATGGCCTCAAACGTGTCTCCCCAAATTCCAGAGTCTACCAACTAGTAGTGGTGGCCTAGGTGTGTCTATAGGGGGACTATTACCTCATAACCATAGTTTATCACAATAGAATATAAATAATATAAAAATAGTGGGAGCATTAAAACATACAAACGAAAATTTAAATAGCAGAAGTCTAATATATAACCAGGCCATAAAGTGTCTCATATATAAAATGATGATACATATCATATGTCTCTACAAAAATCCAAAAAAAAGTTCCCTAGGTGGATGTACAATACCGATAACAAAAGTTAAAAAGGATCCAAAAGTAGACCAGTGGAATCAAAATCCTTATCTTGGTATGATGCTCCCCCTCTCCTAACCAGCAATCAAGTACCTATAGTAGCGCACTTTCCCTTGTCAATACATACAATCATATAGCCTTTATGGGCACCCAAAGATGGCCTAAATAGGTTTTCAGATAAAATATCACTATTCAACCACCCATGGTCAAGTTTTAATTAGTCAGTGAATATATATAACATATAGTGCATGTGGTAAATTAATAAGTGAAGTAAGTACTCAAAATTAAACATTCTATAATCAAATATCTCATTTTATAACCAATTCATTTAATAAGGTTCATTTAAAAGTTATGTATCTGATTTAACAGCCAGGGATGGTTCATTTATAACATGATCATTTAACTAATAGTTCAATTAATTAACAAGTATCAGAACCTGGAATTAATCCCAGTATTCCTCATAAGAACATGTCTCCAAAGATGCTTCCACATCCATCCATATAGATATATGTCAAGACCAAATTCAAGATCGTGCTTTGTCTTGGAAGATGCATCAAATTAGTCACTTCATTTTAAATTCAATTTAGAACCTAATCCCATCCTTGAAATTCCCATGTTGGAATTCAAGTATCACTCTAGGTGTAATATCAACCAAACCCTTAAAATATTGTCCATGACAAACCTCCCAGGAACCTAGGTATTGCTCTAGGTGTGGTATAACATCTCTTCCAATCTAGTCCATCCCCAACGGTCCACAAAAAGAGCATGATTATCACCCATGGAATATAAAATAAAATTCCCTTTGAGTCCATCCATGGAATTCTCATATGATTCCATGTATCACTCGTCATATATGTCAAGCCTTAGAGTCCATCCTTGGCAGTCCTCTAGGGAGTCCAAGTATCACTCAGGTATAATCAAGGTTCAAGCCAATTGAGTCTGTCCATGGAATTCTCATATGGATCAATGTATCACCCAAGTAATATAAGAATTAATTAAATTTAGTTAATTTAATCAATATCAATTAACTATGTCAAGGTCAACACCAAGAACATCTAAAGTATAACTCAACTCAAAAGGTGTTCCAAGAAATTTCCCATGCTTAGAAGGCTTGGATCATAATTAATCACATGGGAATTTTTAATATAATAAGAATCACAAGAATAAGGAACTAATACATGGCATAGAAATCATTTAACTCACATGGTGAAATCTTTATAACAAGATTCTCAAAATTAACTGATCTATTAAATGGAATATCCTTTATCTATCTCACATGGAAAAACAATACAAGGTAAATTCAAGCTTAATCAATCAATTACATAACAAGTACCATGGGTGAAGGTCAAAACCATCCCTTTCCTTTAACCAATTCAATTACAATAGATATTACAATTCAATTCACATATCAATTCATCAATTGAAAATTCAATTATCATTATCAATTCCATTATTACATCCCATGGCCAAGGGAAAAGATCATACCCTAAGCTATACGTGTTGAAATCCACCAATTGTGGTCTATCCATATAACCAACACACCCAATGGGGAAATTCTAATTAATTCAAGGTTCTCAAACTATAAAAAAATACAAAAAAGACTCTTTAATTGAATATTCCATTCTTAGAAATTCTAAAACTCAATTTAAATTTAAGATAATTACAAAAAATTGGCTACACAGCATGAAACAATATATAAACAACTCGATTCTAAGATAAAGGAATGATACCACCTACCTTAGGTCCATAGTTCATATCTCATCCAGTATAAGCTCCTGATTGGGAACCAAATGAGAGAAAATTGAAGAATGGATGAAGAATCTAATAATAGGAAAAATAATATTTCACCAAAATAGAATATATAATATCAATAAGAATAGAGAACAAATAAATAGGAATTGAGGCCCTACCATTGCAGATCCAACAAGATGAATGGCCTTCAATTTAGAGATCGGATGGAGAAAATATCTTGAATCCAAATTAGCAAAGGAGGGGAAATTTCCAGGTTGCCTTTTTCTATTTGGGAGATGAAGAAACCTAATTTAGCATTATAGTTTTTTTTAATTTAATTAAAATTATTTAATTTTTCAACAATTAATTGGTCTCATGGTTTAAGAACATGGTTTCTCAAACCATTCCAAAACCATGCATGGGTATCTCTATACAAGGGGCACTCACATAGTTACCTCACACGATTTCACTAACCTTGTTGAAATTGTACAAAAAAACCACTACCAAGATTGTTGAGCTAGATGCATAGCTATGTTATCTAAGCCACACGGTTTTCCTAAAACCACAAGGCTTATTTCTGATCTCTGCTCAGGCCTCGCATGGTTTGTCAAACCATTAATCCTGCCCCATAAAATTTAAACTAACTTTTCTCCATGTCATTTTCACCCCAAAGATCAGGTTTGGCACTCCAAACAAGCCCCAGACACCCCCAACACCTTCATAACCTCATAGGGAATTCAAATTAAGCCATATTTAGAGATTTAAACTAAGAATATATGGAAATAAAAGGATATGTACCTCAAAGAAGAACAAGGTTTTTAAATAGATACTTTATTGGATCTTTAGTGTGAATCTTTTAGGATTGTACACCCTATAATGTATAGGTACACACCATGTAGTTTGAATGAATCATTCTCCAGGAACTCACTGAATAGATCGGTGTGTTCTCAGGAGAGAGACTATATGACATTTACCACTAACTAGAAACTTATTATCTCTAATTTAATTCATCCATATAACACATCTAATATCTCAGACATAAGAATTGATTAACTACATACCATGTAGATTGTATACATGTTGTGTATATAATAAATGATCTAGGTTGTTCGTATCACATGGTTTTACTGCGTGTAATGGCCATAGGGATCACAAAATTTACACTTCTAACATGTGTAGACTACACAACCTGTACGCTGTATACACACTGTGTAATACGACAACTGTGACCTAGATTGTCCATTCAACACATGTCATACATTATGTGTAACAACTGAATTACATGTCATGTATCCCATGGCATAGCTATGTGTAGCATACTAGGGTACACTTCATTTACTCTGACTACACACCATGTGACCCTATCTTACTGGAAAAAAAATTAGCAGTTCACAATGGAATCTCTAATAATTCTTCATTTGTTCTTAGACCTTTAAGAAAACAAAAATTTGAACGAACATGATTAATATATTTATAACATGTTAATTAAAATTAGATTAAAAAATGAATAATATGAAATAAATATTCAACCATGATTGTGTACGGATCAAAAATATAATAAATAATTATAAATTTAAATTTGACTCCTTTAATACCATATGTTGGTTCTAGGATCAATGAAAGCATTTATTGGTTTTGATATAATAAAATTTATTTTAATATTTATTTTCCTGAATCTCCGACTGAGGATCTTTCAAAAGAAATTTATAATTTATTTATTTAAAATTGGAATAAACGAATACCTGAGCTTAGGATCTTTCTTTTATGTGAATTTTGATCATCTAAAAATATCCTTTCATATTTCCTTCACTATGCTCTGAGGATCCCACGATAGAATCCATCTAGTGGTGATCAACACATTCTCCATTTATCTTCAAGAAATGAAAAATGATATCAGAGTGCTATCATGGTGAATCTATTGACATTCATTGTTTTTTTATTACTCGTCCTTTAGTCTTGAAATAATCTCTCTTTCAGTTCTCATTCTTGAGAGGGAGAGAAAATGTGGAGTCGAGAGAGAATTCATTGTGCGCAAAAATTATCTATTCTCAATTTCACACCATACACAACATGCATAAATGTATATTTAAAGATGTATGATTTGAGTTAAAATAATTATTTAATTTCCTTACATCCACTAACTTATACTATAACCTTTAATAAACCCCATTCCACATAATAATAATAATCATATTATTATTATTATTTTCAAATAAACATGAATAATAAAAAATATTATTTAACTGGGTTGTTAATTAATATTTATCACCAGACATGTTCTTTATCCTTTTGAAATACTCTATCATTTATTGAACACCCTATCAAATATTTAATTTAAAATTTCATTCATAAATAAATATTTGTGACTAATAAAATGTGAATAAAATTTTCCCTTAGTCTTGAGAATAATTTTTATTCAATTAATTAATTTCAAATATAATTTATTCAACATCATCAGAAATATATAGGGTGTGACCCTCTAGGATTATTTCTTTTTTGAATTAGTCATGTTTTCCTAAAGTCCAAGATTATTTTCTGGAAATTGTTTAAGGAACCCAAAATAAAGAACATAATGCCATAATGATAACAACCATATACGAAAACTCACTATGTAATATAATCCTTTTGTCTCAATATCTTATCAAAAAGGTTTCACATCTATATCACCACCCTATATGCTCGATACATCTTTCTTTGACTATATGAAATAAACGCATCATTTCTCCATGGACATTGAATTTAATGTGATGGTTCTATTCTAAATAAAAGGATGAGATTTTAACTTCAATAAATATGGAAGGGATAACTCCTTCCTTGACTTATCCATTAATGAAATTTCAATCATAAAGCACCCAACATAATCTAACTCACTGAGAACATATGTCATCATGGTTTTCTTTATAAAATATAAATGTGTGAGTAATAAAATGCATTAATTATAACCTTAAATACAAAGAAAATTACACATGCTCATAGATAAGATTATCTGATGACAAAATAAACATACAGAATTCCTACTGGCATCTCTATTCTCATAATCTCTTATATTAGAGATAAAAAGGGTGAATGTGATGAGAATAAGTTACATATGTTCATGAGTAATCACACCTAAAAATCTATATACTATGTGTCCCATCATAGAATTTTATTTGACCGTAGAACTATATTCAATAATATCATCATTGCACTTCGAGGTTTCCATCATAGTGGGGAATTACTTGATTCTTATCAATGTGATGTATACTCTTCGAAAATATTACATTAGATTCATGAAAAATAATGAACGATATGTAATAAGATGTTTTATAAATATTCAACACTTTGAATATACATGAAATCTATGTACAAATATTTTGTCCTAGGACACCAACTCCAAAAAAACTCTCACTTGGTCTAGAGGAAACTACCTATTAATTTTAGCCGAGTAGACATCATATTATAATCATATTTCTGATTATTCAATGTTTTAGTCAAGGGGTTAACCATGTTGTCTTTCATGGAAATACTACTCACAAAAAATTCTCTATTATATTTTAATTAATGGAAATTATGACTAGAGGTCGGTTAATTGTAATTCTAAATTATAATGAAAAAAACAATCAGATTTTATAAAATATTAAAGAGTAGAAATTTTAGTGAACTTGTGTTGAGTTGAAATTGAACAAGAAAATTAAATAAAAAAATTATTTATAGTGGTTTAGATCACAAAGATCCTATTACACTTCTCAATCTCCTCTACTACCCAAGGAGATTAGTACACACTAAGAATCCCACTTTTAATGGTGTGATAACCTTATTACAGACACTACCTTTTAAAAAATTTGGAGGCACAACAAAGTATTTTTATATGAGACTCAACCTAGTCTTTATATTGAATTTTGATTGGGTTTCATAACCCAAACTTTCTTTTGGGAGGTATAATATCAAGATAAAATCAAGACCTGTTTTTGATGGGGAAATTCATAAACTAGACACACGGAACTACAAATTTAAAGAAAAAAGATTATATAAATAAAAATAATATAGGGAACTTAATAGATGATCAGAATGTTGAATAATTTTAAGCTCGATGATTCTTGATCACTTATAAAGAAAAAGTGTTGGAGATAAAGACCTTTGGTGATTAAAGCGAGATTGAAGAATACAAATAATTTCGCAAACAATTTAGAGCAGCAAGAATGTTGAAGATATATCACAGGTGATTGTATTTCAAATTTTGTCGAAATATCTAAACCAGTGTTCTTTTCATTCATTGAAGAGATCGCATGGATCGTTAAAACAAAATCCTATAGGATCATGTTAGTGTACAATATAGGAATGACACTTGTTAGTGTATAATAATTAAATAATGTGACTGTTATCTTCATTTTATAATGCCTCACTAAAAACATACTATAAAATACATATTTATATTTCTTCCTGAAATATTAAAAAAAAAATTAATATATTAAATAAATAATCTTTAAGAAATTTATAATTATAAAATAATTCAAATAAATGTAATCCAATATATTATACATACAACAAAAATGAAGAAAAAAGGAGAGCATGGCATAATGTTCAAACTATATGATTAATTGAACATTGAATATTGTTATAATTAAATTTACATAATCAAAAAAATTATTTAAACATAAAATAATAATACTTTTAACAAATGAATTATATTTTAATAGAATCAATTGAAATAAGAAATAAAATTTTATAAATAAAAAATTTAACTAACGGTGGCTCATGACATACCGCTGAAATAGAGAGCAGTGGCTCGTGACCTGCCATTGGAAATGTCCAATGGTGGCTTAAAAGATCATAAGATACTATTCCAATTTCAAGAAAAAATAAAATTATCCAACCAAAAAAAATTATTCCACGCCACTAAGAAATAGAAGGCTTCATAAGAGGTATAAAATTTTTATTACTATTTGATGTCCTATAGTGACTCATGACTCACCGATGGATATATCCAGCGGTGAATCAAGAACTACCACTGCGATTATCCAATGTTGGATAATTGAACACATTTTAAAAAATCACGAATAATAAATATATGAATAAATCAATTAATAAAATATGAAATCACTTCAAATAGTAAAAATTGATTTATTATAAACCAATTGAAGAAGGGAGTTACAGCTTGAAGAATCTTCGGCAGTAAATGAAATAAAAACTAATGAAATATATTTCTATATAAAAGGATAATAAAAATCATATAATATAATATAATAATAAAAATTAAGGGAAAATAAGTATAAAAAAGTCCTAAAGAAAATGTTCAAAACTAAAGGGAAATAGTAGAAGAAATAATATTCGGATAAAAGAGAAAAAACTAAAATTGAAAGAAATCCTACATAAACATAATTAAGATGAAAATATAATATTAAAGCTTCAAAAAACAACTTCCAAGGATCTGTATATAATAAGGAATACACAACCATTGTGTAAAAAAAATAACTCATCATTTATGTTAAATTTTGATTAAAAAGACTCACCGCTGAAATCTGGTGGTGGATCACTAACCCATTGTTGGGTTCTTCCAATGGTGACTTGAGTCACCCACCATTGGTATTTTTCAATAGTGATGTGAATCACCCATCGTTAAGATCTTCCCATGTTCAGTCGTCATGAAATTAACAAATAATACTTCAAATTAGAAGAATATCCAGAGGAATAAATATGAGATTTAGTTGAGAAAAAGTAAAAATGGTCAATAAAATTATCCAACATTGAATAGTGGAGCTACTTTCTTATACACCGCTAGGTGATATGTAGAACTAGTATAAAATGGATTTATGAAGACCATTGAAAAAATAGGCTAAGAGACGTTGCGAATTGAGGATCCATAAGGAAACAAATGTTTAAGATGAATGATGGTTTAGAAAGAAGAATGAAATTCAAATAGAGAGGTGAAAGATTTCAAATGTGGTCATGGGAATAAAAAGGATCAAAAGATTGAATGGTTTAAATAAAAAATATCCAACATCTGAGGATTTTATCTTGCTTTTAAAATATGAACATTGAACATGAATAGCAGCCCACATCATTTTTAAGAGAAGTCGAGCGAGTGGTATAAGAAATAAGGCATTTTGATCATATTTTTGAATTGAAATATATCTCACACAAACATGGACTATGGCCTAACGGGTGACTAAGCTCACCTATGTTCTTAGAGGTCACACTCTATATGAATTATACACAGGCACATACATGATCTTTGTGCATTATGAAAAACAGATGCCCTAGCCACCTTATGGGATTTTTGTGATAGGATTTCCCATGAGGTTGACCCAATGGGTCCCCTGTGTGGTTCAGAGAAATCCACATGAATCAGAAGGAAGGCCAATGTTTTTTCTTTTACATAAAAAATCTGAACTGAAGTAAAAAAAATTATTTTTAGATTCATGATATTTTTTAACAAAGAATATTATAAAAACAAATACATGATTATTTTTAGAACTTGTAATTAAAAAAACAATTTATAATATATTAAACTTGAGAAATTTAAAATTTATAATGAAACGTATAATTTAAAAAGGGAATTTTATAAAATATTAAAAGATTAACTTATCAAAACAAACAAAACAATTAAGTATTTTAAAACTAATTTCAAATACTATAAAACCTCCCTTTTTGTAAATTAGAAAACAAAAAATTTATTAAATTATTAATAAAAATTTCCCCCCTTCTAAAATTTATCAAAAAATACAAAAGAAAATTATATAAAATGGACTCACTTTTTAAAAAAATATAAAGGTGAAAACGTAGTATATTTTCATGAAGTAAAAATTAAGTTACAATACTCAATGATAGTAAAATTAAGAACAGAGGAATAGTTTACCAATGTAATTGTAAATTGGATAATCAAGTAAGAAATTAATGAGAGTGAATAGAATTATCAAAATAGAACATTTATACAAAACACATTACATCAAGTTTCTTGTATGTTAAGATCAATCACTTACATATAATAAAATGATATATTCAATGAAAAAAAAACTGATTTCCAGGAATACACAGATAACATAATATGATTCCAAAAGAAATGAACAATATTTTTTCTTTAATATTTTTAAAGAAAACTCCTCCAAAACATAAGCATAAAAGTACTATATTTAAAAAAATAAAAAATTAGATTTTATTGTTCAAATTAAATTAATTTTATAATTAATTTATTATTTAAATTAATACGTAATTCCAAAAAATATTTCAATCTAAAATTATGAAAAAATAAATTATAAAACACATTAGATACATAGAATATAATAAAATAGTTTCCTAATACATTTGTTGATAAAAATTATTTCAAAAAAACTAAGGATTATTTAGTTTTTCATAAGATAAATGTTTAAACACTAATTTAAAACATAAACAGATGTATATTATTTCAATTAATAAACAAGGGATAAATCCCCCATCAATTCATGCATCTTTAAATATATATAATCCAATATTGTTAAAACACTTTATAAAAAACTAAAAATATAGTCCAAAATTTCAAAATAGAAATTGTAACTATGTAAACTACAAATTTACTTTCTAAAGAAAAAAAATATGAAAATTAATACACATGACTTGAATCAAAAATTAAAATATTATTAAAAAAATATTATATATCTTATATTCCAACATATCAAATTATATTAATGAAGATTATATGAATTATGGTTAAAATAATAATAAATATCTTGTAATAGTGACAAAATTTGGTCTAATAGGATTTGAGTAATATACTTTGGGTATCCATGTTATCATAAGTTCATTGGAATTCACTAAAGGTCTTATGATCACAAATATATATTTCAAAAATATTCTTATGGGTGAATCTATATAAATCATTTTTGATAAAATATTTCTAGTATGACCAAAATATTGAGTGAATATCATTCATCATTCATTGGAATAATGTCTTTTCATTATACGTTTAAAGAAAGTTACACTAGAAATGCTTCCTTTTGAACTTCTAACAGAATGAACCTTTTTTAAACTTGGAGTAATACTATTCTATCCAAAACCATTATTATTGATGTTTATTTTCATTAAAGACATCATCTTATAATATTGATATTTACCTTTTAGAAAATTATATAACTCCTCTTTAAGATTAAGAACTTAATTTTCCAAAACCATATTCTTATTTTCAACAGTTTCTAAATTTGTAAATACATTTTCAATGGATCCAGAATATGTGCCTCTTAATTTTTTATTTTCATACATTAATTTCATAAATTCATTTTATAATTTAGTTAAATCATCCAAATCTAAATTAAATATTTTATCTCGGTCTTTATAATTTACTTCAAGAAAGTATTTACATTTTTCATTCTCGTATTTCAGTTCAAAATCTCAAAATCACAATTCCTTTTATATTCTGCATTTTGGGAAATAATGATATTAATATTTTCACATTACATTTTTAGTTTTTCATTTTATTTAAATAAATTATTATATTTTACATGTAAATTATCTATATTTTTAGTCATTTTGAAACTACAAATCCTCAATTATTCATTTTCATTAAGAAATAGTTTAACTTTGGAACTATTAGAATCATAATCACAATCATAATTAGAATTTGCAACTTTTTAATTTTAAAATATTGAATTATCATCAAATTTTATAGTATTTATCAACTGGGTAAAAATAGAATCATTTACCTCACATTATATACCCATTAGAGAAATGTTGCATGTTTCCTTTTCACTTCTAGAGTCACTTCTTGAGTCAGAACTATCTGATTAGTCTCACCCTCAAAAAAGATCTGGTTTTTCATTCCTCCATTTGTATTAGTACTTATTTGAGTGCTTGATCTAGGGGAAATTAGGTCTGATGTGACCTTTATTCCCACACTTATAGAATTTTAAATCTGAAACATCATTATTCTTAATTGAATTACCTTTCTTGTAATCCTTTTCATTCTTCCTTCCAAATTGTATCTTTCCACCATTGTTTTTCACAATTTTGAAAATTTTATTACTAAATTAAGCCATATCCTTGTCACTTTACTTGAACGTAGAATTGGAGGAATTGGTGGAATCAATTACATTATATTTAAATGAAATTACTTTTCTTTTAGTAGAATCTTCACTAGCAATATTCTTCATATCTAAATCATATTGCAACGGAGATACAATTAGTTCATTTAAATTATATTCATTAAAATAATTAACCTCATCGATGGACACATTATTCTCATTCCATCACTTTGTAAGAGATATTATAAATCTTTAAATTTGATAAATGAAGTCCAAAACTTCTCCAAGAGCACTCATACAATTGTTTATACTGGTGAACTGATGGAACATCTAGTTTATAGATTATCCACCACCCATATTGAAGTCCTGGTATCCTACTTGGTCCATTCCAATCTTAATTGTCTTCAGCTTTTCAATACCATAATGAGTTACTTGTAGTATCCTTAATATGTCACGATATGTATTACATGAAGAAACATGGATATATACACTTTTACTTATATCACAAAACAATATATTTTTAACATTATAATTCATAACATATTTTACCACTTCATCGCAAACAAGAGTCCCTGGGTCAACCTTGGTTAGCTCATAAGGATTATAAATGATGGAGAAGTGATCTAAACTAAGTTTTTTCAAGTAGTATTCCATTCAATATTTCTATTATCTATAGTCACTCCCATTAAATAATGGGGGCTTTTGTGGAATATATCAATCACTGGCATTGAAACCTTATATCCTAAAATAAATATTTTCATTTGTTCTCTAGACTATTGAGTCAAGGATTTAAGGTTAGTAAAGAGTAAAAAAAATAAACAATAGAAAGGATAATCTGTTAAAGATAGGGTTTTGTAATAAATTGTTTGATATCAAAACTACGGAGGTATTTAACTAACTCTAATACCAATTTTTTTGTATCATATTAAGAAACAAATACTAAATTATCAGAGACTTGTATTTAATACCAATTAATTTATTATTATTGATTTAAATTAATAATAGAGGATGTGAATATTAATTTTAAAATTTAATGACAAAAACAATCAGAGTTTATGAAATAATAAACAGTAGTAAGTGATGTTTTCTTGAGTAGAGTTACAACAAAAATAAAAATTAAAGAACATAAGGATTTATAGTGTTTTATATCACTGAGATCATATTCCACTCCTCAGTCTCCTCTACTCCTCAAGGATACTGATACACAATAATAAGCTCGCTTTTAAAAGGAGTGCAAACCTTATTACATACATTGTCTTTTAGATAACAAAGAGGTATAACCCAGTCTTTTTATTGGAGACAAAACCTAGTCTGTATCCTGAATTTTGATCAAGATTCATAACCCAAACTTATTTTTGGGTGGTATAATAACATGATAAAATAAATACATGAATTTTATTGGTAAAATAATATAGAAAAAATGGAAATACAGACAAAAAAAACAAGATTACACCAATAAAACTAATATAGAAAAATTATCAGATGATCAGTATGTCAAATAGGTTTATACTAAATGATCACTGATCACTTGGAAGGAAAAAATGTTAAATATGAAGTCCTTTGGTGATAACATCCATATTGTAGAATTTTCAGAGGTTCGAAAACAATTTAGAGCAGAAAGAATGTCGAAGATGTATCACTGGTGGTTGCATTTCAAGTTGTGTTGAAAGATTTGTGCTAGTGTTCATTTATTTCCTTAAATAGATCTCCCATATCATTAAAACAATCCTATAAGATTTTATTAGTTTCCAATATTTTCATTACACTTTTTGGTGTATAAGAATAAAATAATGTCACTATTACCTTCAATTGATAACGCCTCACTGAAAAACATAGAATACAATCAGACTTTATATTTCTTCATGAAATATTAAAATAAAACAATTAATATATCAATTAAATAATTTTTAAACAATTTAAAATTATAAAAAAATTGAAAACAAATATAATGTAGAACATTATACATACAACAAAAATTTATTAATAATAGAGCATGGAATAATGTTCAAACTACATGATTAAATGAACATTAAATATTGTTACAATTAATTTTACATACTATAAAAATTTATATCCACATAAAAGAATAATAATTTTAACAACATGATTATTTTTTAATAACATAATTTTAAATAAGAAATAAAAATTTTGAAACATAAAATTTAACTAATGGTGGCTCATGACCTACCGCTGAAAATAGAGAGTGGTGGATCATGACCTACCATTGAAAATGTACAATGGTGGATTAAAATTGTATAATATACCATTCCAATTTCAACAAAAAACAGTAATCATCCAACCAAAAAAAGTTATTCTATTCCACAAGGAAATCCAAGGATTCCGGACATGCAACAAAAAATCTCTACTCTTGGATGTCCAATGGTGACTCATGACTCGATGTTAAAGACATCCATTGATGATTCATGACCTAAAATTGGGTGTATCCAATAGTGACACATTGAAAACATTTATAATCATAAAAAGTAATAAATATATGAATAAATAAATTAATAAGATATTAAATCACTTCAAAAAACAAGAATAAATTTACTACAAACCAATTGAAGGAGTCAGAGCTTAAAAGAGATTCTTCCAACACATAGAATATAAACTGATAAAATATATTGATGAAGAATAGTATAATAAACATCATATAATATATTTTATTGATAAAAAAATAATAGAACAAAATTAGTAGAAATAAAAGTCAATAAGAAGATGTTGCAAACCAGATGGAAACAACAAAAGTGAAAATATTTCAATAAAAGAACAAATCAATCTAAAGTGACAAGAAATAATATAGCAGATGAATAAAGTTTAAAATATCATGTGTAAGATTAAAGAACCAATTTCCAAGTATTTTTATTGTATAAGGAATACCCAACTGATTGGTAAAAAAACTATTGTAGATGTCCAATGGTGAGTAAAAAGACTCACTATTGAAATTTGGCGGTGGCTCATTACCCCACCTTGGGTTCTTATAATGGTGAATTGACTCACAAAACATTGGTATTTTTTAAGGGTAAATCAACTCACCCACCATTGGGGTTTTCCAACAGCGATTCATCCTGAAACTAGCAGAGAATACTTCGAACCATAAGAATATCCTGAGAAAGGAAAATAAGATGCAGTTAATAAAAATAAAAACTGGTGGATAAAATTATCCACCCTTGAGCAATGGAGTTACTATCACAGACACCACCATATGAGACATTTAACCAATAGAAAACCAATTGATTAAGATGATTAAAATCCAAAAAAAAATGTATGGTATATAGACTCTACAAACTGAGGACCCTTAAGGAATTGAATGTTGAAGACAACTGTTGGATAAGGAAGAAGAATGAAATTAGAACAGAGAGGCATCAAATTTCAATTGTTCGTTTGGGAATAAAAAGGATCAAAATAGAAAATTTTGTAAATAAAATAGATCTGATGGATGAGTATTCTACCATGTTTTTAAAATATGAATAGTGAACATGAATCGCAGTCCCACGTTAGTTTTGAGATAAGTCGAGCAAGCGTTATAATATATAGGTCATGCTAATCATATTTCAAATTAAAACAAATTTCATACAGACACGGGCCATGGGCCATCAGGTGACCTGGCCCACCGATGTGCCTAGAGAGCGTGCTCTATGGGCCTTATACATAGGCCCACAGGTGATCTATGTGCATTATGAAAACCATATAAACTAGCCTCCTTGTGTTCTATCTTTAGTGGGATTTCCCATGGGGTTGACCCAATGGGTCCTCTATTTGGTTGATATCTAGCCACTTGGCTCACACAGAAGGCCATTATATTTTATTTTACAGGAAAAAATATGGTCTTACGTAAAAAAATATTTATAAATATTATAAGATTTAACAAATAATAATATAAATAGAAATACATTATTATTTTTAGAACATTTAATAAAAAAACACTTGGTAATATAATAATATTGAGAAATTAAAATGTTATAATAAACTTGATAATTTAAAAAGATAATTTAAAAAATATTAAAAGATTAAATTATTAAAAAAAATAAAACTATTAAAGTGTTGAAAAAATAATTCAAATAATAACATTAAACTCTCCAATAAAAATCCCTCAAGAGATTATACTTCTGGATTATGTGTTTCATTCACTGATTTGACCTTGTATATTTTGAAAAATCCACTATTGTAGTATTATCACAATAAAGTGTGATAGGGTCTTTACTTCTAGGTACCATGTCAAGCTCTTGGATGAATTTTTTCATCCATACTACTTTTTTAGGTACCTCTGGAGCTACAGTATAATTGGACTCTACTATAGAATCTACAACCATAGCCTACTTTGATCACTTATGTCTCGCATCACTTCTATTCAAAGTCAATATGTATCTAATTTTTGACTTCATGTTATCTTTATCAGTTTGTCAAGTATCATATGAATATCCACTAATTAATAGTTCTATGTCTCCTCCATAAACCAAGAACATATCCTTAGTATGCCTTAGATACATATGTATAGTCTTGACTACCATCAAATGGAAGTCACTTAAGATATCTTGATATATTCCTACCACACATAATATATAGGATAAATATTTCCGAGTACATATCATAGCATAGCATACATGAATGACCCAATTTATGATGTGTATATAATCATTTAAATTCTATTTCTTTCTTCACATGTCTGAGGACACATTTTCTTATAAAGATGAATTCCACGTGATGTTGGAAACAATCCCCTCTTGGATTATTACATACTAAATCTCTTTGGTGTGTTGTCAATTTATGTACATTTACACCTTTCAAGAATCCTCTTGGATGTATCATGATGGATATTGATCCCAATAATATATGTTTCCTCACCAAATTCCTTCACAGGGAAGAAATTATTAAACCATACCTTAAAAGACTATAAGATTGGTATTTCGTTTTCAATGAGTAATATATCATCAACACATATTGGTAAGATAATTAATTCACTCCCAATAAAACCTTTTTATAAAAAAGTCTCACATTTAATATTTATTAAAAAAAAATTATGACTTAATCAAAACAAATGTTCCATGACCTATATTCTTACTTTAATCTATAAATATATTATTGTAATTTTCATATATTTTTGGAATCCTTTAGAGCCACAAAACCGTTGTTTTGTGTCATATAGAAATATTTTTAAAGGTTCTAATTAAAGGAGGTTTCTTTGACATCCATTTCTCATGTCTCGTGGCCCTGGTAATTCATAATGGAAAGTAGAATTTAGATGGATTTCAGTATTGCAACTGGTGAAAAGGTTTCATCATAGTCATTGCCTTGACATTGTTTAAACCCTTTTAAAACCATTCACGACTTATAGGTATAGACATGTACTTCCATGTACATATTCTTCTTGAATATCCATTTCCAATAAACATGTTTTACATCAACTGAAGGATCTTCCAAAAACCATACCTAGTTTTGGTATATGGAATACATTTCAGAATTCAGGGCTTCTTGCCACATGGAAATATATATTCAACTTACTTCTTACTTGTTGGTTAGAGGATCATTATTATCAACTAATAATGATTCACCATCCTCAGTGAAAAGAAAACCATATTGTTCTAATTCATTAACCTATCTTTCACTCATATTCAGTACATGTGTCTCTAGACCAACTTCTTCTTCAATGGGTCTTTGTGGAATCATTTCCTCTACTAACTCTTATGTACCTTGAGCCTCAACTTCATCGAAGTATATCTAACACCCACTATATTTTTTAGAAATATCGTACTATTCAAGGAATATGGCGTGTCTTTCCACTATTATATTTTTGTTTGAGGGTTCATATAGGTAATATCCCCTTTTTTGGGGGAATCCTATAAAGGAAAATTTTGTACCTTGGGGAGAAATATCTTTATCTAAAGAGGATTTAAAAAATAATTCGCAATACTACATATGTAAGTATGAAAACACAGGTTTCATTCCATTCCCTAAATGGTATGGTATACCATCTTTCACTTTATTTGGCACTTGGTTTAGTATTTTTGCTATTTTTATAACTATTATCCCTATAAGAATAACAGAAGACTCACATAATTCATCATTGATTTCACCATATCCAACAACTTCTTCTTCTTCCTTTCAATTACACCATTACACTGAGGTGTATAAGGAGGAGTTTGTTGAGATATAATCCCAAACTCTTATAAGTAATCAATGATGACTTGATTAAGATATTATCCACTGTGATTTTAGAAGAGTTCTGCAATATTTTTACCATGTTGGTTAACAACTTCATTCTTGTATTCCACGAATTTATCAAAATAATATGACTTATACCTCCTTAAATAGAAATATCAATATCTACTAAAATCATCAGTAAAATCAATAAAGTATGAGTGACCACCCCTTGCCTCAATAGAAAATGGTCCACACACATCTATAAGAACTAATTCAAAAAGCACTTTGTCCCTTTCACCTTTTCCACTAAATAAGGATTTGGTCATTTTACCTTGTAAACATACCTCACATAAACCAAGTGGTTTTGGTTAAAAATAATCTAAATTTCTGTCTTAGCATAATTTATTCCAGATAGTTCTATTTATATGGCCTATATAGTGATAAAATAGTTGGGTGTGATATGCGTCATGTGAAATAGTTTTGTTATTGATTTCTGTTACATGGTTTGTGTAATCCAATACATAAATACAATTATTTAAATATTCATTACTATAAAAAAAATATTATCTTTGTAAAAGAAGAAACATTCATTTCCAAACGTTAAAATAAATCCATTCATATCAAGTATGGATATATATAATTTTTTTTAACAAAATTTCCATAATAACAACCCTTTAAAACCAAGATCATTTTAGTCAACAACATGAGGTGTTAGTCCCCAAAAACATGTTTTTCTTCATTGGATGCTGGAAGATCAAACTCCCCATGGTAAAATTTTCTTAATCTACTTCACTAATGTTTTTTAGAAAATATGTGAGTACCAAAATCTATATCTAATAACCTATTTTTAGAAATAGATAAATTAGACTAGATAACAAACTCTCATGAATATTCCCCTTGCTTCTTTGGATGGGTGAAAATTTACTTCCAATATCCCTTCTTTCCACATGTGAAACAAATATAATCACATAACCTTGTTTTCTTCTCGATATTCCTCTTCTTGGAAGGGCTTAAATAATATTTAGACTTAGATATGTTCATTTTCCCATTCTTTTTGTTCACTACAAGGACAAAAGGATTTTTATGCTTCATATTCTTATCTAACTGTTAAATAAATTAAGAAGATCTGTTAGAGACTTCTCAATGTTGTTCATATTAAAATTTACAAAAATACTAGAGAATCTCTAAGGGTGTGATTCAATATTGATAGTGGTTCCTAATTTATTAGATAGTTTAAACCCTAGAAACTATGGGCACTCAATGTAGCCAATGAGCTTGACTATGCGAGGCCTTGCTGGGGTACCCTCTCTAAGATTTCTCTAAAATAATACATTATAAATATCAATATATTCCTTTCTATATCACCCTTAATAATTTCCACGAAGGTTCTCAATCATGTTATATGAATCCATGTTTTCATGAGACTTTATGAGTTCAATAGATATAGACGAAATAATTAAGCATTGAACATTGACTGAGTTGATAAATTTTTTTCAAAGACATGGAAGTATTCAACACTCACCTCATGGGTAGGTGAATTATAAATTGATTATTCTATCATTTAATATATATTTCTCATGGCGTAGCACTATCCAAAAGTGTCTAAACTATTCCTAGAAGTTAATTCTAATGAGTATATTCTATTTATCCAATATAGATCGAAGGGATACTATGGATAATAAACTTAACATTTTCATTCTATAATTAAATAAGCATATTATTATTACTTTTATTGATTACAAATTTTTGAGAAATAATAAATTAATTAATTGTTATTAAATGTATCATTATTTTATCAATTACTAATGGCCCTCATTGTTGAACTAATAATTTTTAGTTTCTAGGACATTATATTAGAAATGAACCAAATTTACCTTCACATATCCCCAATGAGGGTAGTTCAATATACTTGAAGGTATTTAGGCAGGAAGTTATTTTCCAACAGTGGGCTTGCCACACCTTGATCTATTGATTCGAATCCACTATCTTTAAATCCTAACATGAGTTTCCTCAACACTTTCCTCTATGTTACATAAAGTATAGAAAAGGGATAAATCTCTTGATTTAAGATGGTTAATTCATCCCATAACCTTTATAATTACTCCATGTTATAAGTAAGTGTCCCAGAAAGGGTTGGTCAGACACTTAGATCTAAGGATTTCATTCCTAATTAAGTAATGGAAGGCTATGTCTGAATTAATATTAAATTGATGGATTTTAATTTATTATGAATAAATTTTATCTTGTTTTATCCTTTATAAGTCTTGTTAATATTAATTTTATGTTACTTAATTAATTAACCATGTGGGATAAAACATTTATACATAATACATTTATTGAAATTCCATTTTTCACATTAATTCATTTATTTTTGTGATCAGTTTCTTTCATCCATAAAATATATAATTTCATAGACAAAAATAATTAATTAATTAATTGAATTGATCATGAGATTATCTAATGGTTGATTAAATGAGTGTAAATTAAATCAACATTTAACCTAGGGGAATTAACTCTCATTGTTGGTCTTGGCATGAGTTACAACATCCTACCTATCCACATGTGTATCACCAGAGTTGGCATCATAATGGTCCCACCTTGAACCACCTCAATGCACCTTGGGATAGTCCATTAATTACATGTATTTATAACTCACATGCAAGTGAGGGGAACCAAAGGATTGGTTAATGAGGGGTTATATAAATATCCTTGGACATGCAGGTCCTACATAATAATGGAGGGAGGGATCACTCACAAGCCATCATATTTAATTTAATAATAAATAATTAAAATACCATGCAATAAATAAAATAAAATTAATTCCAATACATACAGTAGTCTTGTTATAGCTCATGAACAGTCATACATACAACTTATATGCAAAATTAAATGGATAACATTTATTTATTTATCTATTATTTACTATTAAGATAAACATGATTATACTAATTAATTAATTAATTAATTCCCTCTCATCTTGATGATTATTCAAATCCTCTTGGAGACAAATATCATAAATTTATTATTGTAAAATAAATTGTAGAACAAATAGTTAAAGTGTTGTTATAATAAATTAATCAGGTATTTTAATTTTTTTAAAACCCTTATTAAAATTTTTTACACATAAAGTGCCAATAAAATTAATATGGGTTTAATGATGTAATTTTAAATTTAATGTAATTTAATTATGTTAGTTTTTGTGAGAATTAATAGTGTGTACTATCTAACTACACACTATGTACCTTTGTTGACTTTTATCTGAGTCACACACCTGGGGCTTCAGCATGTTTACTCAGGCAAACTACATAACGGGTACATTCTAGCTACACACTGTGTATCCTCTTTCTATGTGATCGAGATACCTGCATGTGTCTTTGGTGTGTATCTAGGCTGATTACACATTGTGTAAAGGCCAAATAAATACCTTGTGGTCTGAGTGATTCATTCCTGTGCAACCCAACGAAATACTCGGTGTGTTCTCGAGTGAGATATTACACCACATGTGCCACCAGCTACATGTTTTCTATCTCTAATGTCGTTTTTCTAGATAACTCGGATTTTATCTTGGATATAGGAAGTGTTGAACTAAACACTTTGTACACCGCATACATGATGTGTATATCATAAATTCTCCTGGTTATAAGTCTCACACAGTTTGACTATGTATAATGACCACATGGATTGTACGATACATTCTTCTAACTCGTATATACTATATGGTATGTACCCCATATACACCCTTTGTAATCTGGAAACTATGTGATAGGTTGTCTGGTAAACACACAATGTGCACTGTGTGTAATAACTGCATGGAATTTCATATATCACATTTCATGTCTAGGTGTAGTGTACTAGGGTAAACGATGTGTACTCTGACTACACTATTTGTTTCTTATCAGCCAAAAATTAGCAGTTATCGATGGAATATCTAGTCATTCATAATATGTTCTTATACCTTTAATTAAATGAAACACTAAATGAACATTAATAATATGTAAAAAAAAATCAATTTAAAACATATTAAAGAACAAATAATATGAAAGGAAAATTCAATCACAATTTCTTATAGATCAATAATCAAATATGCAATTATAAATTTAAATGTGACAACTCTAATACCATTTATTGCTTCTAGGCTTAGAAAAAGTGTGTATTGGTGGGTGATATATTAAAATTTATTTCAATATTCCTATTATAAAAACCCCGAGTGAGGATCTTTCACATCAAATTTATAATTAATTTATTTAAAATCGGAAGAAAAGACTACATGGGCTTAAGATAATTTTTCTTTGTGAATATTGATCATCTGATAAAACCCTTTCAGATTTCCTTCATTGTACTATGAGGAAACAAGCATAGAATTTCTCTAACAATGATCCACATATTCTCCTTTGATATCCAAGTAAATCCAATTTATCTATAGGTTTTAACATAGAGAATGAATTATCTTACATTGTTTGTGTTTATTTCTTATCCTTTAGTCTTGAAGGAATCTCTCGTGTGTTTCTCGTTCTTGAGAGAGATAAAATAAGGAGTTAAGAGTGAATTCATTGTGCACAAAAATTATCATATTTCAATTGAACGACCTATAAAGTAGACATAACTGTCAATTTATATATCTAGGGTTTAGGTTAAAATAATTATTTAATTTCATGTGGGACATTAAATAATATTATAACCTTTAATGAACCCCATTCAACATAATAATAATAATAATATTATTATTTTTTGGTGCATGCCAACTTAGGAAATAGATAACATTATTTAACTAGAATTTTTATTCATATTTGTCCCCATACATGGTCTTGGTCTATTCGAAATCCCCTAGTATTTATTAGAAATCTAAATGAATGCTTAATTTATATATTTCATTCATCAATAAATATTTTTGATAGATAAATCTAGAATAAAATATTCCCTCAGTCTTGCAAAAAATATTTCTTCAATTAATTAAATTCAAATAGAATTTTATCTATATAATATGAAAAACTTATTTTGTGGTCCTCTTGGATTCTTTCTCATTATCATTTTGTGAGATTTCCTAAAGTCTGATATTACTATCTAGAAATGGGTCAAGGAATCCCATAGAAAGAACTTAATGTCTCAATGACACCAACCACATACAAATGATCAATGTGTAATATAGCCCCTTTATCTCAATATCTCATCATGAATATTTCATATATATGTCACAAACCTATATACTTGATGCGCCTTTCTTTGACTATCTAAAATAAACACATCATGTAATTCCCCAAAAATTATAAGAGTAACTTTTTATTTGATGGTGTTTATGACATGCAACACAAAACACATGAGGGAATATAATATCCCTAGAATTTATAATATCATTATTATATTAAATAAATAATATCTATGATATATCTTTTAATTCATGTAATACTTTCTTCAATGACTTGCATTACACCCAAGACCATGTTTTACCGAACAACAGTACATTATTAAAATACTATTATTTAATATAATAAGATATAACCAATCCATTAAATTAGCAGTTAGAAATATTAAATAAATTAAAAAAAATGTGGTTTTTAAAAATATAAAATGAATTCATAGGTTACAAATTAATTAGAAATGTAAATATAAATAAATGGAATATAAAAGAAATATTTTTTTTATGCTTATAATGGTGTTTTATCCTAATAATTTAAATTGATTTCTATTAGTGAGTAATATTAATTTAATATATATATATATTATATATTCAATATATTTTTTACATTCATACAACATATTTTATAAGCATAATATAATAGTAAACCTAATATTTCACATAAAAATCAATATTTTTCTAAAGGCAATTTTACCACCTTTTAATGACGAACCTATTTTAAATCTAATTTTTGGATATTTTATAAATTTTATACGTAAAAATAATAATAATTTTTGAAATATTAATTTCAAAATTAGGTTATTGTGAATTTTTGGTATTTTTTTGTGAAGTTCCATTTTTTTTTGAATAGTGTAAAAATACTAAATTTTAATTCAAAACTGCATTTTCATCTAATTTATTTTTAAGGATAAATTATATTTTAAATTGGTTTTAAAATAAAATTAGATAAAATTTACATAAATTAATCCAATTTAGGTCATTTGAATTAATTTCACATTTAAATTGGATATAAACACATATCAAAGTTTTGAACATTTTTACATTAAAACCCTACTTTGTCATCCCACCCGAGAGATTAAATTTAAATTAATTTATACCAATTATATGATTGGAATTTGAAAAAAAAGGATTCCATATTATTAATAATAATAATTTATAATTCCTAATATGGTCATATTAGTTATTTACCAAATATATTAGTGAAATTAATTAAAATTAATTATAATGATTATAGTAAAATTAAGCTTAATAAGGGACTAGACCTTAAACTTAAGGGTCAAAATGACCTAGAAACATGTACAAAAGACATTTTATGTTCATATTTATACCATATACTCCATTTTATATAATTTGGACCATTATTAGAGAAACTTTACATGGTAAAAATGTTCGTTGAATTCTCTTTTTAAAAAATTTACAAGAATGTCACTCATTCCCCCACTATAAAAAGAAACACATACATCCAACTTATTCACACATATCAAGCCCTTTGTCTCACCCAAACTCTGCTATAATAATCTACCAACATCCTTCCCATCACCCTATAATTCTCTCGTTGGTCAGAAATTCAACCAAGGAATCCCTTTGGTGCAAACCCAATATAGTTACCCAAAGAAGAGGTAGCATCCTTGCTCAAGATATTTTGTTTTATTTTCATTCTCCACCGAAAAAATATTTTTATTAAATGATTAAATAATTACATGAGTATCCTAAATATAATGATATATTTTTTTATTAATTATTTTACCTATACATACAAACACATCTCTAAAATGGTTAAAGAACATACCATTCGTGTACGATGAACTACCGCAACACGAAATGATGATTGTTTGTTTTTTCCTTTACAACCTCTCATGGTGGGAATTGATGTACCTTATATTTTTATATGATATATTCTATTCATATAATTTATTTATACTGATTTAAATTTTATATAATTCATACCTTTATGATTTCTGTTTTGGGGGAATATGATAACATCGTTTGTGGAAGTGTGGACTACCACCACCTCAAAGTGATATGATTCATTCACAATATACATGGAATGAATAAAGGATGGTTTTAACAAAACAATGTGAAATATTTTTAATATATTTGATATTGAAATTTTAGTATAGATATATATATATATATATATATTACTTTTCATTCTATTAATATAGAAAATAAATGAAATTACCGTTCATACAAACGTATGACTTACTGTCTCCATGAACGATGAATTTAATTTCCAATCTCCATATTTTATGGATTATTATAAATAAATATATAATTAATATATATGATATTTAAATCATAGATTACATTCTTTATATCTTTAAATCATGATCTAATTAATAGTAACAACAAGTAACAAGTCAAAACATACTAGAAAAACAAGACAATTAACACCCGAAATAGTAAAAATAAGGAATGATTGATAAAAAACATGTAATAAAATATGATAAGAAGATAATATATAAAATTATAAATATAAGTATGGTTCTGGTATAATATAGTGACATTTTCAAACCCATTATACAAGAAGTTAAAGGATGTTTCTCCCAAAGAAAATGCAAGGTAAAAGATTTTCATCTCACTTTTTACATCTGTGAGATAAATATCATATTCACCACTTACTTATTTTGTGTGGTGTAGATACATACAATTTTGAACAAGGATCTTCTATAAAATTTAAAAAGTGTTTTACCCTTTTCAAAATAATTTATTAAAAACATTTTTACCCCTTTTTTCTTTTACAAAAAATTTCAAAGGAATCTTTTTATCACTTTCTGAACAAGGCTCTTCTCTAACCTCTTTACCATATAAAATGAATGTTATTTTTACCTTGTATGGAATGTATAGATTTACCAACTATCCTTTCTTAAAATCTTATTTTAGAAGTTTAAGTGGTTAATTTTTAAAGAAAATGTTTTTAAAAGTGATTTTAAAATAAAATTATTTTAAAAATGTGTTTCAAAATGAAAAGGATATTTTCCTCAAGATTTTTTTCTAAAAAATATTTTTATATTATTTACAATAATAAAAAAACAACCCTTTATTTTACTCCACTTGGGATATGTTTTATTGATACCATCCTTATTATTCCTATAGAAGGTCTATGACTCCTTTACCAAAGGATATTATTTACATTCACTATCTTTATTTATTTTTTAGTCCTCTTAAAATATTCAATTTCATATGATTATTGAACATTGAATTTCCCCTAAATATATATATAATTTATCCTAGAAATGATTATTACCTTAACCGTATACCATTTTTATATATGGCATTCACTTTGAAAGTTCTTTAATATCAAGGGAAATAATTATAAATCGATATCTATTAAAAAATAATGATATTTTATAAGGAAAGTTTTTCATTAATTAAATTTATTATTAAGTATATGAGTAATTATTTGGATAGGTACAACACGGGTGGGGTCTGGTTATAGATAGACCCTCGATGAATCAGTAGTCCCATGTGAAAAATAAGTAGTCCAGCCTAAGCTAATGGGGTTTTCATCCAGTAAGTTATAAAACATATTGTGAAAGGTCTTGATGGTAAAGGTTTCATGTACCTAAGAAACATGGTGTCCAATAATTAAGAATTGCCATCATTTTGATTCAGTTATTGTTTATCCATTATATTTTTGCAACGACATATCTATGGATGTGTTTCATTCGTAGTTAATTGATTAAATGTAATGTATTTTATTTATTTACCCTACCATATTGATTATGATTTATTATCATGACCCAAACCAAGCTTGGGCTTGGCCCACAACTACCCCAAGCCTTCCTCTATAGGCTTGGGGTGGCGACAAGCATTGAAGGCCCAACTAAACTCAAGGAGTAATTTTCTTAAAACATGTAAACACACACACACATCCAACTCAATGCATAATTTAAGAGGAAATGTATAAAAAGTGAAAACTTATATAAAGTAAAATGGGCATGCATGAACATCTTGAGGGTACAAGAGCATGCTAGTGTAAACTGCAAAGTAAAGGTGGAAACTCACACCCAAACCAGAAAACTATCCCAACCTAAAGGAAACTGAAAAAGAGTAACAACCGAGAGAGACCTAATACTGTATCACAACTCTAACCACCATACATAGTCCACACAGCTTGTATCCCTAAGCTCCTCTAAGATCACAATTGACTTAACTGTCATTTGTGAAATACGTGACACGTTCTTGGAAAAGACCATGTAGGGGTGAGTATATACATACCCAGTAGAATGCCACGAAAAGGTGAAGGGGGAAGTAAGAGATGAACTGAAAAGGAAATATGTATAGATAACAAGGAATGGTAAGATTGAATAGAAAGATTATATATTGATTAAATAAGGGGTACATAATGAGTAGAGAAGGAGTACAAAAGGAGTACAGAAGGAGTACATAATGAGTACAAAAGGAGTATAGAAGTAGTAAATCTCAACCCAACAAGATAGTGAAATTAGTCTCATTAAAGCACAGGGAACTAGAAATGTCTAAGAGATGAACTCCTCATTGATTATTTACTACATATTGTTGGAGAGTAGACTCGTCCAACCACAAGAAGCTAGACACAGAAAGCACGTGGCATACCCCACATGTCTTCACCTCTTCTAGAAAGAGAGTAACCAAAACCCAAAAAGGGGGTACTATAACATGATACATACATACATATATATATATATATATATATTCTCAGTAGAATAAACCCAAATGAGAGGGTAAATAGATCTCCATCTCACAGCTCAATGCAAGAAAGTGAGTAGCTAATAGTTCCAAGATAAATCATCAGTGATGCCCAACATCTCATGCGTATGACCAGAAAGAAAAATTCAAAGGGGATAAAATCATCTCACCTTTATAGTATCCACTTTGGGCAGTACTAAATTTCCCACATGGTTTTAGTTTTCATTATAGGAACGTGTCTTGGTGGGTAACGCACCCATCTTTCTCAGGATTCCTTAGGTGAAGTCGATCCATGCCTCACCACTATGTTGCATGGTTGAGGGTCTTATTTGGAAGGTCATTGGGGACTACACTACCCAAACCCATTTATAGGGTCATCCTAGAAGGTCATCACATATTACACTACCCAGCCCACCTGGAGGGTTAGCTCATAATTTCTTCAGTGACTACAATACCTAGCCCAACTGGAGGGATTTCCCGGAAGGTCGTTGGGGACTACACTACTTATCCCATCTAGAGGGTCATCCCGGAAGTTCTTTGGGGAAAACACTACCTAGACCTATTTTAGGGTCATCTCAGAATGTCGTTGGGGACTACACTATACAACCCACTAGAGGTTTATCCTGGAAGGTTGTCGGGGACTACACTACCCAGCCCAGTTGGAGGGTCTGACCAGAACTACTCTAGTAAGCATGTATGATCACTATAGTCATTGTGCGTCATCTATGTGTGTTCCAGTCCATAAAATCCATGTCGTAACTTGAAATATTTTTTTTAGTGCACCATCTCATTCTATTCATAAAACAATCAGGATAGGAATCTCGCGGGGCAAAATCTGAGTCCAAACAATGGAGATACAAGGGTCTAATGGTTTCTTGGAAGATCTCAAGAAAAACATGGTGTGTATGGGGGGAACATGGAATGTGGTCCTTCTCTGCTACCTATTCGTGTCTCTAACCAGCCCACAGGTCCCATCCGATGTAGTAGAACACGCCATGTAGGTGGACTACACATCATGTCCTAGCTATCTGGGACTAGGTCCGTGTCCATTGGTCATGTCTATGTACTTGGACCCCGTGTCCATGTACTATGGTACATGGCATGTTGGTCCACATGGGATACTGCCAATGTGGACAACCTGTGTATTCGGAACATGGCGTGTGTTTGGAAGTGTGTTCATTCACACAAATTTTCAAACAAAAAGGGTAGTATACATCATGTCAAGGGGAGTACACATTGTTCCATCTTTATCTTCCCTAAAACCCTAGTGTTGCTACTGCGGGCGAGGCTACACATCATGTGTTCTTCATTGTACATGGCGTGTAGTTAGGTTTTTTTTCAGAATCTCTGATTCGATTTATTGCTTCAAAATCTTCCTCAACCCCAGTAGAAGTCTCCTGATTCCACTCAAAAAACACCACATCTGAATGAATAATGTGGAAACTCATCATCGTTCATCTCAAATTGGCCTCAGTTGTAAACGAGGGGTTGGATGGATCTTCAGCACACTGCCGTGAATCTGATCCTTGTCAGATTTTCATAAAACCTTTGGATTTATTATACTTGAATCATTTTGTTCTAAGATCTATTCCCCACCCACAATTCTATTATTGGTCCACAAATTAGATCTGAATTTGGGTGCCAGATCAATCTCGGGTTGCTCGGTAATTGACATACCATGACTCAAAGGGATTCCTCAGTGAAGATACAAAAAAATATGGGATAAAGGCACCAAAATCAAAAGTTTTAAACATCATCGTCCTAGTTTTCTTGACCAAAAATTCCGATTTTGGAATTGAGGTTAGAACATGTGATAAACAATATGAAACATGGGTACTTGGGATCATGAAAAGTTTGAAAAAAGGGAAAAAAATTGATGAAAAAAATATCAATATGATAAAAATTTAATATAGGGTGTATAAACATTAAAAAAGAGTCCTACCTATTGTTTGGTTCAATCGTTGGTGAAGAACACATTCACCAATAAAGAAGGACGATATATTTTATTTTCCGTATCTTGATCCGCCAGGATTCCAAGGATGCATTGTTCTTCGAAGGGATTATCCAAAGGATGAAGAGAGCACCCACAGGATGATTATAGAAATTTTGAGCCCAATACTAGAAAAATACCCATACCCACCTATTTATAACCATTTATTAGTTCAAAAGAGTGTTAATTAATTAAATCAATAAATTAATTAAATCACATAAACACACCTCCAACGAGTGAGGGGTCGTGACATCCCACGCCGACTTCTTTTATGTCATGCCTAGGGAAAAAAATTTTCTCCTAACCTAACCACAGTCTTATATTTCCAATCCAATCACCATTTTTAGAGTTATACAGGTTATTTAATTAAGCATGCACATGAAATATAAAAAAAATTAATTTTTTTTATAAAATTAATTCTAGGCACACCGGGCCTTGTCATTGCACGTTGTCTCAACTCCTGGATTTGGAAAAATATTTAGAAATATTTCAAATTCTTACAAGGAAAGAACTGGGTCTCTACATTATTTCCTCCATAAATCATTTCATCATTGAAAAGAAAAACTAAGAAAAAAACTCAGGATACTGAGCCTGCATCTATCTCTCCAGCTCCCAGGTACATTCATTCAGGGTTTCGTACCACCATAACACTCAAACCAAAGGGATGGCTCATCCCCACTTGGTATGCACCTATCATTCCTCGATTGCCACCAAGTGCTCTAAAAATGTGGATCCATCTTTGATGTTTACCTCACTCCATTAAAAATGTAGTGGGATCATGCAGTTAACTCTTCAGCTACAACACATGGAAAATGTCGTGCACTTATTCCATTTTTTTGGGGTAAGGTGAGGCAGTATGCAACCTTTCCAACCCTCTGCATGATCTCGAACATCCCGATGAACATCAAGGATAGCTTGCATCCCTATCTGAACCTCTTCATTCCACATTTTGGGGAGACCCTCAAGATGACATGGTCTCCCTTATTAAACTCCAAGGGCCTACGATAACGATCTGCTTTGGAAATTTGTCTACTCTGGGCTATCTTCATCTATTCCTGGACGATCTATACTTTCTCTGTAGTCACCTGCACCAACTTTGGGCCCATAATAGTGGACTCTCAAAACACCATCCAGTACAAGGGTAACCTTCAGGGTCTCCAATACAAATCCAAAAAAGGTTTCATGCCGATGGTGGAGTGGTAGTTGTTGTTGTACACAAACACCCCCAAGGGTAGGTGATCCTCCCAACTCTTGATGAAATAAAACACATAGGCTCTTAGTATATACTCTAGCACTTGGATAGTGTGCTCGGTCTACCCATCAGTCTTAGGGTGAAATGTATACTCATCCTTAGTTGGGTCCTAATTGCCTTCCGTAGGCCTCTCCAAAATCATGACATAAACCACACATCATAATTTGAGACAATCGTCAAGGGAACCCCATGAAGGAAGATGATATCTCCTACATATATCTACCATAAACTCTCCACCGAACCCTACTCCCTGATGGCAAGGAAGTGTGCCAACTTTTTGGGTCAGTTTACTATCACCTTAATGGAGTCATGTCCCTTTGTTGTGCATAGAAACGCAGGGATGAAATCGATGGATATTTCATCCAATTTCCACTTTGTAATATCAATTGACTATAAAAACACCACTGAAACATGATGTTCATCCTTCACCTTCTAATAAGTAAGGTTCCATGAGACTAACTTATCTACGCTTCATCACATGCATAACCACCAAAATTGTTGCTGAAGGTCCATGTACATATTCCCTATGTCAGGATGTATAACTAAGGGAGAAGTGTGGAACTCCCACATCACATGTTCCCACAATGTGACTGGAACCACTGTTCTCCCTCGAAAAAAGATCTCATCATTTCCTCCTTCTGAATATCCATCAAGTGTGTCACCTATGGATATCTAGTCATGAAGTACTTTTTAGACAATGTCCCCTAGTTGGGACTATTTCACATGCTCAAGGAGCAAAGTAGTAAGTACCATCGACTGAAAGAAAATTGTACATTACTAATCTACTTGGTTCATCTATAGGGAATATAACTTCTCTGAAGATTCCCACACTCGGAAAGCCTAGGAAATCCTACTAAGGGAATCTACTAAAATTTTTCCCTTCCATGGAGTATAGACTATATCAAAGTCATAGTCTCTCAAGAACTCCAACCAGCATTGTTGCCTCATATTTAGGTCTCTTTGAGTGAAGAAGAACAAGATATTCTAGTGGTATGAGTAAACCAAAAATCTCTCTCCCAAAAGGTAGTTCATCCACATCCTCAAGGAAAATACTACCACTACAAACTCTAGATCATGAGTCACATAATTCTGCTCATGGGGTCTCAACTACCTCAACCCATATGTAATGACTACCTATCATTGCATCAAAACGCAACCAATCCCATATCCTTAAGAATGACAATACACCCCATAATCAACTCCTTATTCTAGTAGCCACAAAATCAGAGCACTCATTAACCTCTACCTTAGATCCTTGAAGTCCTTCTTGCACTGTTCAAACCAAGTAAGAAATTTCCCCTTCCATATCAGAGTGGTCAGAGGGGATGAAATCCTATAGAAGTATGTGAAAAATATCATGTAGTACCCTACCAGGCCAAGAATAGTCTATACCTCTGACACATTCTTAGGTGGATCCCAAGAAATCACTGCTTCTATATTCTTCAGATCTATTGCTAAAACTCCTTTAGAAAATAAAACCCCTTGAAATTTAACCCTTTGTATCTAGAATTGGAAATTCAAGATATTTCCACAATGATGGTTCTTTAAAAGTAAATCAAGGACCCTCCTCAACTGATTTATATGCTTCTCCTCCATCACAGAGTAGATGAGTATGTTTTCAATAAAGAAAACCAAAAATTGGTCCAAGTAAGGGTGGAATACATGTTTCATCAAATCCATGAAAATGACAGGGGAATTTGTCACACCAAAAGCCATCATTAGAAACTCATAGTGTCCATAACAACATCAAAAATACAACTTCAAAATATCAGCCTCGTGAACCCACAATTGATGATAGACATACCTGATATCGATCTTAAAGAACCATCTCACACCTCATAGCTAATTAAAGAGGTCTTCAATCCTCTGAAAGGGGTAATAATTATTAATCGTGGCATAATTCATTCGAGAATAATCCATGAAAATCTGTAGGTTCCTGTAGAACTGGAGCTACATAGAGGGACACATTGGGTCAAATGAAACCTTTATTGTGAAGGTCCTCCATTGGAAACCATTGATCTTAGAGTTCAGTGGAATAATTCTGATATGTTGTAGAAGATATCTGGGAAATCCATGGTTGTGAGTCAATGAAAAACTCCAACTCCCACCTCATAGGTAGTCTCGAAACTTCTTCAAGAATGACGTCCATGTAATCCTCCATAACCGAAAGAATCTAGATTCTTTAAGAGTATACTGTACTAAAGGTCATACTCTCTATCTGATGGGTAATAGGTTGTAACATATTGTGCACAACACTCGTTCATCCTTCTATGATGTATCACTCACCAAAAAAGAAGAACCTCATCTCATCAGCATGCATGCATCTGACTAATCTACAGAAAAAGTCAATCTGGGCTTGGACCATGGAAATCCAACCCATGCCCAAGATAATTTCATTGGGTTACATCTTTATGACCATTAGGTCCCATGTGAACCTCTATCCTTCGAGTTATATCTCTCTTTTCTAAAATATGAAAGATACGAAAGAAGTGTTCCTTATGGGAACCTCAAGGCATAGATGTTGTGCTAGCATCTCCATGGGGATCTCCAACTCCCACACAAAGAATTGAGATATAATGTAATGGCTATCACCTATCTCTATTAATACTGAGTCATGAGTAGAGTAAACATATATCATATCTCAGATCATATTTTGTGTCGTAGGATCGTAAACTTCCAAAGCCTACCACTATCTGCAACCTCGGCTACGAGCTCCCTAAGCCATATGTGGGCTGCCTAATGGTGGTAGTGGTAGAACCTAATACTATAAGGACCCGACCCCAGTTTCCCAGAGTCAGTTTCATATTGATTACATTGTCATAAATACAAGGAATAAGAATCCCAAAGGACCAAGAAGTTTAGAATTTTTGGAAACAAGATATATACATAAATTCATCATTACAACTTGACATGAAAAACAACAACAAAAAAACTCCTTAGACAATTCCATAAATCCTAGTTTATTTCTGCATGAAATTCATAATAAAATTATTCTTGCCCTGTGGAAATGAAACATAAGAAAGGGGTGAGATCAAAAACTCAGTAAGGTTAAGCAATATAGTAGAAGATAACATAAACATTAGACATGGTGAATAATTGAAGACATATGCCTTTAAAAATAAACTTGAACCTAATATGGCATAAATATGAGCTTAGTAAGTATTTCCATAGCATAACATAATCATGGGTATTCTACTAGTCGAATAACCACTTGAAACATAAATACTATATTCATAATTAAGGAATTCATAATATGGGACAAAATAACCATACTGTCAAGGCCGTGTGCCAAGAACATAAATAATCTTTTTGTCAAGGTCTTGTGACAAGACCGTTGTGGGTCTCATGAGACCTACTGATGCACCGAGGGGCTATAGTGGGTCCCACACAACACTTAATTTTTCCAATTAATTCCTCATATGAATGGGGATAAACATAAACAACATGTACATTCATATTGAAATTAATATATGAAATGCAAATAACTTTCCCTAAACATTATGCATAAACACTAACCATTCGGGGTAAATTAGTGAATGGTTAAAAGATAGCACATCCACATCCAAAATAATAATAAACCATTAAATTTAATTTTATAGATGATACCATGAATTATTAATCCCAATAATATATAAGAATCAGAAAGAGTGTTGAAATAGACAAAGGTACTCTTATAAAATCTTCGAGTAATTCTTGAGATAAATACTCTTTTACTTGGAAAAGAAGAGTTCTTTTGGAAAAATATTTTTATAAATCCAAAAGTGAAGTAAGATAGTATTTTCACAATAAAATTATTTATTTTATAAAGATAATGGTTTCTGAAAATAGATTATATAGTACCTTTGAAAATAGGTAAGAATTAGAGAAATCCCCTTAGATCAGGCTTGTATTTCGGAAACAGTTTCAAAAGATCCTTTTAAAACGTGTTAACATCCATAAAATAAGGAAATATTCTGGTTAGTAAACATATATATAACCCACACACATAATTTTTTAGGATTAAATAATAATAAAAAAGATTTTCATTGAGTTAATAGACAATAAAAATAACCCGAATGAAAATGGAAGTTCAGGTGGAAAACCCCTTACCTTAACTTCGAACATGTTCCGCTCTTGAACTTAAGCTCATGTTAGAGGAAATTATACTTTTTAATAACTTATTTAAGAACCTATTAGACATTTATTTAGTTTTTCATAATTAATTTTAGTTCATTTATTCCCTTATTGATAGGTAATTATATTAAATTTCATCGTTCGGTAGCGTTTGTTTCCTTTATTTTCATAATCGGTTCACTTGTTCTTATGTAATGGAGTTCATGTAAATCCCTAGAATTGAATTAAAATATTATTTATGATAATAAATATTTTTTATTTGTAATTTATATAACTTGGTTACATGGAATGAGGTTGAATTATTATATTGAACTTTAATGATAACTATTTCGGTTAATTTGTGGGTTTTGATTACAACGAACTCATTTTTCTTTATGACTTAAAACCATTTGAACAAAGGGACTAAAAAATATTAAATAGGTTATATTACTTATATAATAATCTAGTTCAACCATAAAAATAATGGTTTCATGACCATAATTGAGAATGATAATAGAAATCAAAAGCCCAACGTCCTTGAGTGTGGAGAATTCACACATCTCGGATGGTGTTCTTGCTACTAGTATAGAAGAAGGTAAAAGGGAGATATGATGATAACTATTTCCACTATCATGAAAACTTTCAAGTAAATATAAGTTACTGTATTAATCACAAAATTTGGATAATGAGAGGTTATTGAAATAGAAAACAAATGAACTTGAAAGGAAAGACAACGAATTGAAAAGAGGAATTTACCTCTTGAACCAAACTTCCTTGAGAGCCTCTTTATGGGAGAAGTTTTTTTATTTTTATGAGACCAAGGCTTTCTGGATGTGGGAGAGGAGTTTGGGAGGATATTTGGACCGAATTTGGAGAAGGCACAAGGCTTGAGAGGAGTGAAGAGAAGGAGGAGTGAGAGAGGGGTTTTATAGTGGAGGAGAGAGCGGATTTCTTAATATAAAATTCATTAGTGTATTATATCCCCACAAGACAAGTAATAGTGAGTCTTACTTAACCAAGAATAGTAATTTTATCAAGTGAGTTCCAACCAAGTGGGTGAAATCACTTGTGATGGCATGATTAGTGTATTTAACTGATATACGGTATTTTACCGTATTTCACTATTCATAAAAATTCAATTATTTCAAAAAAATCCCAAAAATTCGCCCCAACCATTTTTTAATGTGTAGAATCAATAAATGAAGTCCATTTTTCAAATATAATTTTCTAAATATGATTAATGTAATTTTTAATTAAAATCATAATTTATTCTAAAAATAACAGTTTTAAATCATTCTTTTACTTATTCCAAAGAATAGGTATATCATACTTTCACTTGAGTATTATTTATATACTATAACAGGTAAGGTTACTATTCATTAGGGTATATTACTATTCATAATGGTATGTTACTATTCATTAGTGTAGGTTAATGTTCACTAAAAAAATAATTTTTTCTTATTGGACTCCAAATAACTTGCTCATCGCAACTGTGCATGTAAGATTTTTGAAATTCACATCACAGAAGGGACAAACTTATGTTTTAAGGGTCACATAGGACTTAGAAGTTAATTATGTTTTAATTTTATGTGATTATGAAATATTTATAAGAAAGTAATTTCCATTGAAAATTATTGGGTCGTTATATTCTTCCCCCCTTTATAAATTTTTCCCTCGAAATTTCATTTTACAAACTAGGCCAAAAATAGGTGGGGGTACTTTTCTTTCATTACTTCCTCTAGTTCCCATGTTTCCTATTTATACATATGGTTTCACCATAGTACCTTAATTAGATTAGTAGTCTTGTTGCGTAGAACATTGTCTCTAGGATCCAAGATTTTCACTAGCTGCTCCTCATAGGAAAGATTATCCTCCAACTTTACCACCTCTGAAGAGAGTACATGTGAATGGTCTGGTATGTACTTCCTTAAGGGGGATACATAAAAGAAATCATGTACTTTCAACATGGTAGGTGGAAGTGCCAGTCGAGAGGCCACAACTTCAACTCGATCAAGGATCTCAAAGGGGCTGATACACCTGGGACTTAGCTTTCCTTTCTTCCCAAACCTCATTAACTTATTCCATGGAGATATGCGTTGAAATACCAGGTCTCCAATATTAAATTAAAGGTATCATTGATGGTTATCTTCATAACACTTTTGTTGACTTTGGGTTGCCTAGATATTTTGCTGAATGGTTTTCACCTTCTCCACCATTTCTTCGACAATTTCAGGTCCTAGCAGCTTACACTCATCGACTTCATCCCAACATACCAGTGTTCTGCACCTTTTCCCATAAAGGTCTTCATATGGTTCCATTTGGATTCTCAATTGGTAACTATTGTTGTAGGAGAATTCAACCAGTGGAAGATGTTGGTCTCATCCTCCTTTGCATTCCATAGAACATTCTATCAACATGTCTTCCAGTTTCTGAATAGTCTGCTCACATTGTCAATCAGTTTGAGGATGATAGGCCATATTGAAGTTCAGTTCAGTGCTTAGAGCATATTGGAGACTTTTCTAAAACGTCGAGGTGAATCTAGGATCACAGTCGGATACAATAGATAGTGGTACTCCATGTAGCCTTACCACATCTTTGATGTAAATCCGTGCAAGTTGATCCAATGAGAAGTCCTCTCAAATCGCAATAAAGTGAGCTATCTTTGTAAGATGATCCACAACGACCCATATATCATTGTTGTACCGGGATTTCCTTGGAATTCTAGTGACAAAGTCCATGGTAATGTTCTCCCACTTCCATGTTTCTATGGGTAGTGGTTTCATCATCCCCTTAGACATTTTCCTTTCAGCTTTCACTTGTTGACATATGAGGCACTTTGATGTATATCCATAAATCTCCCTTTTCATATTGTCCCACTAAAATTTGTCACGGAGAACTCGATACATCTTTGTGATACCAGTTTGTATAGAGAAATTAGACGTATGTGCATTATCCAATAGTTCCGTCTTTATCTCAAAAATAGCGAGAACACAAATCCTCTTCCCAAATTTCAAAATGACACCTATATATATGACTTCAGTAAACTTCCCATCATTTATAGCTTTAATTTTATTTTGAAACTCATCATCATCAGCCTGAGAACTTTTTAACCTTTTTAGTAAATAAAGTTTGGCAACCATTTGAAAAAGTAGTGATGTGTACCTTCCTTGATAATTCCCATATCCATTTTTACTAGATCCATGAACATAGGATCTCTTTCGACTCTCATCTTGTTCAGAATTACATGGTCCTTTCTACTCAAAGCATTTTCTTAATTATTTTCTTTCCCTGGGTGGTAGTGTATTGGGCAATCATAGTCTTTGAGTAGCTCAATCCATCTAATTTGTCTCATGTGGAGTTCTTTCTGTGAGAATATATATTTCAAACTCTTATGATTAGTATATATCCCAAATTTTTTGCCATAGAGGTAATGTCTCCAAATATTCAAATAAAAGATTACCACTACAAACTGAAGATCCTGAGTTGGATAGTTTTGTTCATGAATTTTCAGCTTCCTAGATGCATAGGAAATAACTCGATCATTCTGCATGAGGACACAACCAAGTCCTTTCTTTGATGCATCGTTATAGATAACTAACCCATCATTCCCCGATGGTAGGTTTCATATTATAGCATTTACTAACCTCCTCTTCAATTATTCAAACAATTCTTCACATTACTTTGTCTATATGAACTTATCCCCTTTTCATATGAGCTTGGTCATTGGGTTGGCTAAACAGGAAAATTTTTGAACGGAACGCCGATAATAACCTTCCAAGCCAATAAAACTACGTACCTCAGTTACGTTCATTGGTGTAGGCCATTCTTACACAGCCTTTGTCTTCGTAGGATCTACAGATATTCCATCCCTAGAGACAATTTGGCCTAGAAAGGAAACTTTTTAGAGCCAAAAATCACACTTGCTAAACATCCCATATAATTTATTTCTTCTAAGTGTCTTTAGAATAGTGTGCAAGTGATTTTCATGATCTTTGTGGATTTTAGAGTATACTAGGATGTCTTTAATAAACACCACTACAAAGCCATCAAGATAATCCTTGAAAAATCTATTCATTAGATATATGAAGACAGATGGTGCATTAGTTAGTCCAAAAGGCATTACTTTGAACTCATAATGCCCGTACCTAGTTTGAAATGCTATTTTTGGAATGTCTTCCTTCCTCACAAGAAAATGATGATATCTAGATTGAAGATCAATCTTAATAAAATATTTGGCTCCATGAAGTTGATCAAATAAATCATCAATTCATGGAATAGGATACTTATTCTTTATTGTAATAGTGTTGTTCTCCCTGTAGTCAATTCACAACCTCATACAGCCATCTTTCTTCTTAATGTAAAGAACAAGGGCTCCCCATAGAGAAACACTAGGTTGAATAATTTATTTATCACTCAATTCCTCTAATTTTTTCTTTAGTTCCACTAACTCCAAAATGAACATTCTATAATGGGTCTTTGATATGGTCCTTGAACCATGAATTAAGTCAATGTAAAACTCAATTTCTATCTCTTGAGGATGTCCAGGTAAATCCTCTGGAAAGACATCAACATATTCTTGCACAATAGGTATGTCCTCTATCAGTACATTCTTATCCTCCAAATTTATTTCAATACCTTCCTCCCAAATAATTGAATTCAGTAGAGCTACTAGGGGTGGATCTAGATGAGAATCAAATGGCGAGGTTTCAGCTCTAAAAATAAGGGATTCTACACCATTCCCAAAAAACATGTAACTTCCTCCTTCTTGTAATATATCTTTGCATCATAATTTGATATCCAATTTATACTAAGAATTATATCATAGTCAACCATTGGGATGATGATAAGGTTATAAAATAAAGCATGTTTATGTGTCATGAGGTGGATTAATCGACACGCCTTTGTTGCAATGATACATCCACCAAGGGTTTTGACTGATAACTCCTTTATTGAATCAAATTACACATATATAATTTTCCAGGAAAACTGGGAAGATATAAATGAATTCGACGATCCAGAATCAAATAATGTATTGGATAAGTTGGATGAAATAATCAATGTACCTTCCACCACTACTTTAGAATCTTCAACTTTCACAATTTTGAAAACATAAGCTTGGGCTTTCTCCCTTGGCATTCTTTAGGGAACATTTCTCTGACGCTTAGGAAATTCATGTGCATAATGTCGCATCTCCCAAAAAATTTATCACAAAAAATTGGTTGCTTCTTTATTCCCCTTACAATCCTGAGATAGGTTTCCTTTTTCTCCGCACTTGTATTAGACTCTCATTCCCTTCAAGAAAGTGCCAGGGTGTTTCTTCCCACAATCACTACATGATTGAAATTCAACACTGCCCTTCCCTATTTCCTTATTTCTTTTACCAGAGTTTTCATCAACCCTCTTCTTCTCTTTCTTTCCCTTAAATCCATAAGACTTAGAGAATTCATTTTCTGTCTAGATAGCACTTGAGACTATATATTTATATGATGAGAAACATTAGGAGACTAGGTGCCTTTGGAGGAGTGGTTTTAAACCATCAAATAATCGGTCAATTTTACTCCTTGGATTATATATATAGTCTGCAGCATGCCTTCATGGCCTAGTAAAGTTGGATTCATACATGGAAACATTTTCATCCTCCTTCTTCATCATATTCAATAATTGCCTCTTCATATCTTCTCCCTATTCACGAGGGAATTATTTTTCTAAGAATATTTCCTTAAAAAACCTCCATTACATATAAACTATTTCTTCCTCATTCTTTGTGTTTTGGATTAATGACCACCACTGATCCGCATCTCCCGTTAGATGATCAACTTCCATGACAACCTTCTCTATTTCATTACATCCCAAAGTGAGAAATATCTTCTCAACGAAACATATCCACTGCTCTGCTACAAATGGGTTTGTAGTACCATTTAACTGTGGAGGTTGTTGTCGCATAAAGCGATCTAACATAGATCCTCTACATGGTGGATCCAGATGCTCCATACAAGTAATTTTATTATTCATAACCAGATTACATTGTCCCAGTATAGTTATGATTTACTTAGCACCAGTGACAACACCAGAGCCAACATCATTATCTTGCATCGGAGGGAAATCCCTATAGGGGACATGTGCATTCGTGCGGTTCTAATTACTTCCACTAGGCACCATCTCAAGATTATGGCATACAGTAAATTAGGTTATGAATCATAACTTATAATCTTTACGAAATACTTAGTACAAATTGAAATCTTACACATGGATAATCCCATAATCACAAAAATGGTTTATTTGAGGAAAATTTTACATTTAAATCTTTCATAATGGCTTATAAAGAAAATGTGAATTTTCCAAAGCATATACCCTGGGAGTGTCATAACCAAGAGTGTATAAAGGCCCATTGTCATGTACCAGGATACCATAGGTCAAGCCCGAAACTCCTTGTCGGATCTTTCACTCCTAGGTACATCTCTTCCAGATTCGCCTCTACATGCTCGTATCCAGACAGGGATATATTTATTGAAGGACCCACATAATCTATTCCTTACAAAAATACTAGGACATTATTGTATGTTTATCCTCAAAGACTATCTTAGGAACTCTTCCCTAGTCTACGTTTTCTAAATCTAGTTTTCAAGTTTTCTACAAAACTTCCTCTGATACCAACTATAAGAACCCGACCCCATTTGCCCAGAGTCGGTGCCTTTTTAATTACATTGGCATAAAAACAAGGAATAATCATCCTAAAGGTCTTATTATATTATTATTATTGTAAACACGATACATACATAAGTTCATCATTACAACCTGACATGAAAAATAACATATAAACTCCATAGACAACTTCCATAACTCCTAGGATATTTTAGATTTTCATTCAAAATAAAATTCTTCATGCCATGTGGAAATGAAACATAGAAAAGGGGTGAGCTTAAATGCAAAGTAACGGTAAGAAATATAGTTTAAGATATCATAAGCATTATATGTGGTGAATAATTGAAGACACGTGCCTTTAAAAATAAACTTGAATATAATATGGAAAAAATGAGCTTAGTAAATATTGTCAGAACATAACTTAATCAAGGGTATTATATTAGTAAAATAACCACATGAACCATAAATATTATATTCATAATGAGGGAATTCATAATGTGGGACAACATAACCATACTATCAAGGCCTCAATCCAAGACCATAAATAAACATTTTGTCAAGGCCTTCTGCCATGATCGCAGTTTGTCTCATGAGACCAACCAATGCACCAAGGGGCTATAGAGAGCCCCACCTAACACTTACTATGTACAATTAATTCCTCATATTAATGGGGATGAACATAAAAAACATGTAAATTTATATTGAAATTAATATATTAAATGAAAATAACTTTTGCCGAACATTAAGCATAAACACTAACCATTCTGGGTAAATTGGTGAATGGTTTAAAGATATCACATCCACAGACAAAATAATCACAAGACATTAAATTTAATATGGTAGATGATACCATGAAGTATTAATCCCAATAATACATAAGAATCATCAAGAGTGTTGAAATAAAGGAAGGTACTCTTATAAAATCTTCGAGTAATTATTGAGATAAATACTCTTTTACTTGGAAAAGAAGAGTTCTTTTGGATAAATATTTGAAAAAAACCAGAAGTGAAGTAAGATATAATTTTCACAATAAAATTATTGATTTTATAAAGATAATGGTTTCCAAAAATAGATTATAGTGTGCCTTTGAAAATTGTTAAGAATTAGAAAAATTCCCTTGGATCGGGCTTGTATTTCAGAAATAATTTCAAAAGTTTCTTTTAAAACGTGTAACCATCCATTAAATAAGGAAATATTCTGGTTGGTAAACATATATATAAGCCGAAAACATAATTTTTGAGGATTAAATAATAATACAAAAGAGTTTCATTGAGTTAATAGACAATAAAAGTAACTCAAATGAAAATGGAAGTTCGGGTGGAAAAACCCTTACCTTAACTCCGAACTTGTTACTCTCTTGAACATAAGCTCCTAGAAGATTAAATTATACTTATTAATAACTTATTTCATAATCCATTAGGCATTTATTTAGTTTTTCATAATTCTTTTTAGTTCATTTATTTTCTTATTGATAAGTTAGTATATTGAATTTCTCCGTTCCGTAGCATCTATTTTTTTTTATTTTCATAATCGGCTCACTTGTTATTAAGTAATGGAGTTCATGTAAATCCCCAAGAATGAATTCAATTATTATTTATGATCATAAATATTTGTTATTGGTCATTTATATAACTTGTTTATGTGTCATGTGGATAAATTATTATATAGACCTTTAATGATAACTGTTTCGGTTAATTGGTGGGTTTTGA
The DNA here is from genome assembly GCA_963277665.1 of Viscum album. Classification (NCBI taxonomy): domain Eukaryota; kingdom Viridiplantae; phylum Streptophyta; class Magnoliopsida; order Santalales; family Viscaceae; genus Viscum; species Viscum album. Next base: position 1,389,616,358 of record OY728155.1, on the reverse strand, counting down.
TTAAAACGAACTCCTTTTTCTTTATGACTTAATACCATTTGTACAAAGGGACTAAAAAATCTTACATAGGTTATATTAAATATATAATAATCTAATTCACCCATAATAAGAATGGTTTTATGACCATAATTGAGAATGATAATATAAATAAAAATCCCATCGTCCTTGAGTGTGGAAAATTGATACATCTCGGATGGTGTTCTTGCTAATAGTATGAAAGAAGGTAAAAGAGAGATATGATGATAACTTATTCCACTATCATGAAAACATTCCAGTACATATAAGGTACTAGAGTCATCATAAAAATGGATTGTATAGGGGTTTCCACTTACCTTGAAAGTGGTTTAACAATAAAATAATAAAAAATGGATTGTGTATGAGACCAAGGCTTGTTGGACGTGGGAGAGGAGTTTGGGAGGATATTTGGATAGAATTTGGAGAAGGCACAAGCCTTGAGAGAATTGAAGAAAAGGAGGAGTGAGAGGGGGTTTTATAGTGGAGGAGAGAGGGGATTTCTTAATACAAAATTCATTAATATATTATTTCCCCATAAGACAAAGAATAGTGAGTATTCCTTGACAAAGAATAGTAATTTTATCACGTGAGTTCGAACCAAGTGGTCTACATCACTTGTGATGTTAGGAATAATGTATTTAACTGATATACGGTATTTTACCGTATTTCACTGTTCATAAAAATCTAGTATTTTAGAAAAATCCAAAAAATTCACTATAACCATTTCTCGATGTGTAGAATCCAAAAATGAAGTCCATTTTCCAAAAATCATATTCTATATATGATTAATTTAATATTTAATTAAAATCATAATTTATTCTAAAAACAACAGTTTTAAAAACATTCTTTTACTTATTTCAAAGCATAGGTATATGGTACTTACACTTGAATATTATTTATATACTATCACAGGTAAGGTAATATTCATTAAAGTATATTACTATTCATAAGGGTATGTTACTCTTCATAAGGGTAGGTTACTATTCACCTAAAACTATGTTTTTTAGTTGGACTCCAAATAACTTACTGATCACAACCGTGAATGTCATGTTTTTGAAATTCACATCACAGAAGTGGAAAACTTATATTTTAAGGGTAACATAGCACTTAGTAGTTAATTATGTTGTAATTTTATGTGATTATGAAATATTTATAAGAAAGTGATTTCCATTGAAAAATATTGGTTCGTTACACATACTTTCAACCCCTACATGCAACTCATTATACTCTTCCACCAGCTCTACCTCCCTGGGGACCACCATGTCCCCGCTTGGGATATCCCTGATCACAGTGTTGTCTATACCACGGTATTCTAACAACTACCCATCTAGGATGCTCAGCTTTCCTGGTTGGGGAGTCTCATGACATGTAACCTCATCCATCACAATTATAGAACCAAGCCTCTCCATATTTTCCAAGTTCTCTATGCTTCCCCTGCACGATGTGACTATGTCCCTAGGTCTTCCAATGAAAGGGTCTCACGTTTCGAGATCTCTGGTGTCTTCCTGCTACTGTAGAAGTCTCTGCTCTATCTCACCTACCACCAAGTCTAGATGTCTAATGTATCTCTATTATAAATATCTATATAACTAGTGCCCTCTCCATCACCCCGACATTGGTGGGGGTGCATAAGGGAACCAAATTGACCCATATCTCTCTGTGGAATCCCTAATCTAACTTTTGTGATCAGAAGTAGTCATATATGATCATGTTAAGGGAGTGGTGTGTATAGTCTATATACCTCACAACCTACACTACCACTGTCATCCCTCGATATTGAAGCTCCAAACTCTCATGTATCTGAATGGAGCGTAAGAAGGAGGGGTATTACTTCCCATGAAATAGTTTATGTAAGTCATCCCATAATATTTTTGACTCGTCGTGCATCTGGGGGATCAATCTCCACCAACACCCAACTAATTGGTGGAAAATAAAGGCTACCAAAGCCACCATTTGATCTTTCGGGGTCCAAACAATCATGAAAAATGCAGACCACTGACTCCAATCAATCCCATAATGCATGAGGATCTATCTCACAATGGAACATCAGTGGTCTCTGATGTTGGAACTCACGGAGGGTGCTTAGCCTATTCCCATCCTCAGTATGTTCTACCAGGACTCACTGCTTCTCAATAGTTAGGGGTGCTACAACCTACCCACCAGAAGGATGGGGATCACAAGATGGACCCTGAACTTAGGCCTCATCTCTCATGGGGTCATCATCATTAACCAGAGCTGGTATCCTGGCTGGATGTCATCGCGGAGGCAACCTAAAAATTATCAAGGAGTACCGTGGTCAGATGAGAATATATAGATATATATATATATCAATGGAAAAAGTGGAGACAATTAAATAAGGACAGTAAAACAATCAATCCTATATGATTCATGTACCACTATTCCCTGCAACAAATGTCTCAGGGTTTTAAGTCAACAAATGGGTATTCACAGTCCTAGTGAATGGCTACGTCAGCCGCCCACACCATCATTGGACTCCCTGACATGAGAGATTCTATCAAGACACTTAAAAACTCTTTACCTAAACCCTAGAAATACATTTTTAGGGAAATGTCCAAAAAATATCACAAGGGTAGAAACACCTCTATTACCACTATTTAACGAGCCGACCTGAGCCGGGGCTTGATCTGCGACTACCCCATGCCTACCTCCATAGGCCCGAGTTGGAGACATGCACTGAAGGAATAACAAAACTTGTGGATGACTTTGCCTAAAACCTATACATACACACACATTAATCCAACTTATTGAAAAAGTGTTGAGGAAATGTAGGAAAAGTGAAAACGTATATATAGTAAAATGGACATGTGTGAACCTCTAGATGGTATAAGAGTATGGTAGTGGAAACTGCAAAGTAATGGGGAAAACACATTCCCAAACCAGAAACTTGTCCAAAACTAAAGGAAACTGAAAAATAGTAACACCTGAGAGATCCCTGCTCATGTATCCCAACTCCGACCACCGTACATGTTCCACGAAACATGTATCCCTATGGTCCAATGAGATCACGGTCGACCTATCTTCCGTCTGCAAAAGAAACAACATGTGTTGGGAAAATCCCATGCAGAGGTGAGTATATAAATTCCCTTTATAACTCCTATGAAGGGTGAGCAGTATGAGATACACTAAAAATGAAATTAAGAGAGACAACAAGGTATGGTAAAAGTGAATGGAAAGAGTATAGAAGGAGTATATAAGGAGTATAGAATGATAACTTAAGGAGTACAGAAGGATTACATAAGGAGTACAGAAGGAGTACAACTCAACCCAACAATAGATTGAAAGTAGGACCATCCAAGCATAAGGAACTAGAAATAATGAATAGATGAACTACTCTCTGAGTCTACACTTCCTATATCTGAAGATTAGACTCATCCAACCATGATAATATAGACTCAAAAAGCATATGGCATACCCTACATATATTCACCTCTCCTTGAAGAAGAGTAACCAAACCAAAGGAGTGGGTACTGTAACAGGATATATATGCTCAGTCAAAGAAACCCAAATGAGAGGGTAAGGGGATCTCCATATAATAGCTCAGTCTAAGAAAGTGAGTAGCAAATAGTTCCAAGGTAAAGTCGTCAGTGATTCCTAGTATCTCATGTGTCTACCTAGGAGGCACAAGTCAAAGGGTCTTAAATCACAACACCTTGATACTATCTACTTTGGGTAGAACTGACTTTCCCGCACGGTTTTATGTTGCATCATAGGAACATGTATCAGTGGGGAAAGTATCCCTCTTTCTCGTGAGTAATTATGTGAAGTCGATCCACACCTTACCATTATGCCACACTATTGAGGGTCTTCTCTGGATGGTCATAGGGGACTACACTACCAATCCCAGTTGGAGGGTCATCCCAGAAGCACATTGGGGACTACACTGCTTAGACTAATTAGAGGGTTAGAATGGAAGGTCATCGAGGATGACACTACCCATCCCAGCTGGTGGGTCATCCTGGATGGTCATTGAGGAATACACTACCCTGCCTAGTGGGAGGGTCATCCCAGAAGGTCATCTGAGACTACACTAGCCAGCCCAACAGGAGGGTCAGCCCAAAAGGTCTTTGGGGACTACACTACCTAGCCTAGCTCAAGGATAATCCCATAAGGTCATTGTCGACTATAAAACCCAACCCAGATAGAGGGTCAGCCTGAAACTACTCTGGAAATATTTTTTGATCGTTATCATCATCGGGTTTTATCTATGTGCATGCTAACCTGGAAAATTCATGTCTTATCTCTAAATCCACTTCTAAGAGAACTATCACATTATATGTTAAAAACACTTAGTGCAGGAATCTCAATGGCCAAAATATGAGTCTAAATGAAGAAGATATAGGGGTATAAAGGTTTCTCAGAAGAGCTCAAGAAGAAAACAGTGTGTGATCCTACTCTGATGTCTGGTTGTGTCTCTTACCGGCACACAAGCCACATCCCATGTAGTAGAAAACACCGTGTAGGTGGACCACACATCTTGTCCTAACTATCTGAGACTGGGGTCATGTCTGTTGGTCGTGTCTGTGTACTCAGACCTCGTGTCCATGTACTCTGGTATATGGCATGTTTGTCCACATGGGATACTACCCGTGTGGAAAAACTATGTAATAAGCATGTGGTGTGTGCTTGGATGTGTGTTCCTTCAGACAAATTTTCACACGAAAAGGTTAGTATATGACATGTTAAGGTAAGTACATGTTGTTCCATCCTTATCTTCCCTGAAACCCTAATGTCGCCACTGGGGGGTACACGACATGTTTTATTTGTTGTACATGGTGTGTAGTTGGGTTTTTTGCAATAATTTATGATTCGATCATCCAATTCCAAATATTATTCAACCCTAGAAAAAGTCACCTAATTCCTCTAATAAAACACTAGATTTGACCAAAGAATGTATAAAATCATCACAGATTGTCATGAATCAGCTTCATTTGGAAACTAGGGTTTGGTAGAATCTTCCAAACACCATCACAGATTTGATCCTCATTGTATTCTCATGAAACCTTCATATTCATAATACTTTCTTCATTATATTTTCAAATTTTTTAAATTCAGGCAATTCCTTTGTAGCTCTACAAAGTTGACCTGAATCTGTGTGCCCAATCAAGCTCGGGTCTCCTGACAATTTTCAAACTGGGATTAAAAGGGATTCCTTGGTGGAGACACGAAGGAATATGGGATAAAAGCAGAAAAATAAAATGTTTTAAACATAATAGGGAAAGTTTTCTTAGCTAGAGATTGAGATTGGGGAACTAGGGTTAGAACGTGGGATAACCAATATGAAATCTGGTTGCTTGGTCTCATGCAAAGATTGAAAACAAGGGCACCAATTGAAGAAATAATTTTGAAAATGCTCAAAATTTAATTCAAGGTATAAAAACACCAAAGATGATTCCTAACTATTGTTTTTTTTATCGTTGGTGAAGAACACATTCCCCAATGAAGGAGGAGGATATGTTTTCTTCACCACATCTTAATATTCTTAGATCTAATGTTCTATCATTCTTAGAAGGGATTATCCAAAGGGTAAAGAGAGATCTCACCGGAGGATTATAAAAATTGTGAGGAAAACCATCGAAAAATACTCTTAACCACTTATTAATATCCATTTATTAAATCCAAATAGTTTTAATTAATTAAATTAATGAATTAATTTAATCTATTAAATGGACCACTAACGAGCGAGGGGTCGTGACATCCTGTGACGAGATATTTTATGTGCCACCTAGGGAAAACATAGGGTTCCTAACCCAACCACGATCTTGGATTTACAATATGATCACCAGTTTAAGAGTTATCCCAATTTATTTAATTAAACTCACTATAGCAAAATATAAAATATATTTAATATTTTTATAAAATTAATTTTAGGCACACCAGGCCTCAAAATTGCACACTGTCTCAGTGCCTGGATCTTGAAAAATATTTAGAAATATTTCAAAGTATTACAAGGAAAAAATGGGTCTATAAATTTATTTAGTTATTTTAATGCTATTTTTATTCAATTATAACATGTCATATTGTTTATCAATTAGGTTTATTGATTATATGGAATCTGTGTTCAATTATTTACCTTTATTAAATGATTACTCTCATTGATTCAATATTTATTCCACTGTGCTGAAACCTTACTGATTATTTGATCTTACCCATATTCTATTTCCTTTACCAATGAATCCAAGAAGTGTAATAAGAAGTATATGCAAGGATATTCTAGATGGAATAAAGTTATTATCCAAGAGTGAAAGAAAAATTGTTGTAATTAGTGTATTCTTTTGTAATGAAAGACTCATGTATGTATCTAGTTTACCAAGACTACTAAACTCTTCGGTCATTCAGGATTTTGATTCCTTGTAATCATATCAATGTAATGGTATTAGACATCGACTCTAGGTTTACTAGGGTTGGGTCTCTATAGTTAGTATCAAAGGAAGTTTAGTAGAAACTTTGAGAACTAGATTTAGGAAAACATAGATTATAGAAAATGTGCCTAAGGAAGGATTTTAGGATATGTATATAATAAAATTATAATGTTTCATTTAGATATAGATTGAGTGTGTTTTCAGAAATACATCTCTCTATTGATACAACAAGGGGATGTGTTTATGTAATAGATGTACCTAGGGGTAACAACTATGAAAAGTTGTGTTAGGTATGACTTGAGCGTAGCCTGGTACATGACAATGGGCCTTACTGAACACCTAGTTTAACACTCCTGGGGGATACACTTAGTATAATTCACTTTCTATTTAAAAACCATTACAAAGGACTGGAATAGATAATTAAAAATAAATGAATTAGGTTAAACCATAGACTAAGGAATGACTTATGCTAAAATAAAATGGTTGATGTATTTACTATGATTTTATAATTTAATTATAGAAGTATTTGTACCAATGGTATTTTAGTTATATGAATCATGAAACATCTAAGGATTATTTAAATTTGTTTTAGCACATATGTCTTAATTGACTTAATAGTGATGGATACCATTATGGGAATATAAGATAGAGTTTTATCACAAGTTCTTATTCCTAAACATGTCCTTTAGGTTTTATATAATGAGTTTATACCAAGAGTAAGGATATTTTGGAAATATTTATGGAAAATGTATGTTCTAGTAGAAAAAATATTAGAGGAATAATTCCCTTATATTTTAGAGAATTGATTTTAAAGGTGTTGAAAAACTTTAATGTTATTATTATCATTATTTACATTGTATTAATATTCAAATTATATTACTATGTTTCGAAAAAAACATTGTATTAAAAACCATAAATAAAAGGATGTTAAATCATTAAATATCAAGGATGTACATCATATTTATTTTGAAAATTATATTAATATGATTTTAGAAAAGGAAAAAATGTATGTTGGGTGAAAACCCATCAATTATGAAAATTTCATGGGGCTTTAACCCAAAACTGAAGGACGATAAGGGTTTAATTCCAACCACTAACCTACGCAATGTCCTAGTTAAATTGTCATTATTTTTTGTTAAAAAAATTTATGAATAAATTTTAATGATGAACCAGTAGTGTTAATTTTTAGGTTTAGAGATTAATTTATTAACCATATTGTATTTGGATAATATTTAGAGACAAATATTTACACTTATCACTCTTTTATAGGCCTTAAGATCCGATTAAAAGTGTATTTTAGTTCTTTAGACATCATAGTTAATTAACAGATATCCATTTCCTGAAGTAATGGATAAAATAAAAATTGATCAAAGCAAAAACAAAAGGTAAACATTTTTTTTATAGAAATATATCATATAAGTATATTTCCTTATATTCTTGGTCAATAAAATAATTCCTCAACAATAGGAAAAGTATCTTAAAATAATAAGTTGTTATAATACCTTAATTTTTGTTGAACATATGGTAATTTAATTATCAATAATTTATGAATTTTAGTCCCTCAACTTTCCAATGATCATTCAATTGTTTGTGATTGATTACCTCAATCACTCCCTATAAATATTTATGTTTTCCTCCAAGTCCATATTTTAACTTGCCACTAATTTTCTTCTACTTAGAAACCCAGTTGTATGTTTCTCTATGTGACCTTCGTACTTATCATTTTCTATTTTCAATGGGATTTTTTACTGACTCTTCTCATGATGTGAGATTTCAATAAAAGAATTTCCAAATGTCAAACCTTTGACTACAAATATTGATTTTAAATTGTGAGGATGCAATTTATTTAATGTGGGGAGAATGTAACACCATGAAAATTTTAATAGAGTAACTTTTTATTTGATGGTGTGTGTGACACACAACACCAAATGAATAAGATAATATACTATCATGATACTTAAAAATTATATTTAGTATTCTGAATAAATTAAATCTATGATATAGCTTTCAGTTCACGCAATACTAAGTTATCTTGTGTTGTACGCAACAATGACTTTCTTCGATGACTTTTGTTACATGCAAGACTGAGTATTACAAAACAAAAATATATTATTAAAATATTATAATTTAATATAATAAGATATAACATATATATTAAATTATAATTAATTAATATTATTAACTAAGTTATGTAAATATTTGTTTTATAAAAAATATAAAATTAATTCATATGTTACAAATTAATTAGAAACGAAAATATAAACCAATTAAATATAAATAAAATATTTTTTTTCTCACAAAAGTCTTTTTATCATAATAAATTAAGCTAATTACAATTAGTGAATGATATTAATTTAATATATATATTTTATATATTCCATAAAATACTTTTTAAAATTAATCCAATATATTTTATAAGTATAAGATAAGAACAAGCCCAATATTTCGCATAAAAATCAATATTTTTTTAAAGACACTTTTACCACCTTTTAATGGATAACCTATTTTAAATCCAATTTTTTGATATTTTATATATTTTATATGTAATAATAAGCATAAATTTATAAATTTTAACAAAAAAAATTCTCTTACAGTGAATTGTTGTTATTTTTTTTCTGAAGAATCATTTTTTATGAATAGTGAAAAAATAATGAATTTTAATTCAAAACTTATTTTTCATCTAATTTATTTATAAGATTAAATTATAATTTAAATTTGTTTTAAATTTACATTAGATAAATTTTTTAAAAAAAAATCCAATGTTGGGCATTGGAAGTAATTTTTCATTTAAATTGAATATAAACACATCTCAAACTTCTAAACATTTTTACTTTAAAAATCGGCTCTGTCGTCTTGTCTATGAGATTAAATTTAAATTAATTTATTACAATTATGTGATTGGAATTTGAAAAAATGGATTAAATATTTGGGATCATAATAATTTATAATTTATAATATGGTAAACATAAATTTATTTGAGAAATATTATTGAAATAAATTAAAATTAATTACAACGATTAAGGTAAAATTAAGCTTAACTAGGGACTAATCCTTAAGCATAAGTGAATCAATGACCTAGAAACTTATTCAAAAGCTATTGGATGTTCATATTTCGACACAATCCTAAATATTATCAAATTTTCAGAATTATTCGAGGCAATTAACATGCATAAAATGTGGGTGGAATTCCCTTTCCAAAAAATTAGAAGAATGTCACTCCTCCCCCTCTATAAAAAGGCACCCACCCCTCCCACTCATTCACACCTCTCAAGAAATTTTTATCACTAAAAATATGCTCATATAAGATCCCAACATCCATCACCTCACCATAGAAGAATTACCTTGGGTATTAATCCTACCAAATAAGCCCTTTGGTGAAAACCAAAAGGAGTTACCCAAAGAAAAGGTAACATCCTTCCTCAATATCTTTTGTTTTATTCTCATTATCCACCCCCTAAAATATTCTTATTCCACGCATAAATAATAAATTTAGTATCCTAAATATAATTATATGTTGTTATATTAAGTTTTAAATATAAACTTACACACACTTCCATCAAATGGGTAATGAACTTACAATTCATATATGGAGAACTACCGCCTTGTAAAATGATGATTATTAGTTTTCCCTTTACCACCTATCATAGTAGGAATTATGATGGACACAATACTTTTATATGACATATATGTTACTTATAAATTATTTATGATTCTATAATGTGTAAATAACAAATACCTTTATGCTTTCCATTTTTTGGGAATATGATAACATCGTTTGTGGAAGTGTTGACTACCACCACCTCAAAGTGACGTGATTTGTTCACACTATACATGCAATGTATAAAGGATGTTTTTAAGAAACCTAATTGAAAAATATGACATATATATATGATACTTTAATTATAATATACATATATATATATAATTTAACTTTTATTATTTTAGTAAGGAAAAGAAATTAAAGTAGCATTCATTCGTACGTACGACCTACCATCTCCATGAACGGTGCATTTCATTTATATCACCAAATTTTATGGATTTTTCAAAATACATATCTACTAAATATATATGATATCTGCATAATTATTGAAATTATGGAGATGATTAAATCATGATCTAATTGTTGGTCGGATTAAGTAACTCAATAGGGGGTGAATTGATTACCCAATTAAAACTTTCTGTTTAAAATAGATTATTTTAAAATCCTATAAATATTTAAATACAACCCATTTTATCAAAATAAGTAGTATGATATATATCTTAAAATTTATAAATTTTTATATAAATTTTTATTCGGTATTGGATGAACAATATACAATATTATTGGATCCTCTAAAATTAGTTTAGATGATCAACATACTATATGAAGACATATTAAGATAAATTGTCAAATTATATATTTTGTTTATAGTAAAAAAAAATTATTTTTAAATTAGAAATCAAGTAAAAAAAATTAAAACACATAGTGAAATGATTAAATACAATAGGTTCAGTCTCAATTCGATACTTAGCCCTCTCCACTTCACAATCACTCAACACCAAGTAGTTTATATAAAATAAACACAATGATCCACAACCTGGATCAGGTTTTACTATAGTTTAAAACTTTCTAGGTCACACACGAATTCTTCCATAATTTTTCATGGGAATGAAAAATAAACAGTCCACACAATGACCTCTACCACTCTTGTCTAAAGAAAAAACAAATACTAAAATAGTTTTAAAAGATATTGAGTATCTTCCAGTTCAACAAAAGAGACGATGTGCATGTGATAAAACAAAGTATGAACACACACTATTCAAAATGTAATAAATATAAACAGAATAGAGAAATCAATAAGTGTAGTGTTTATAAATTATCTCTATATTTTAATATATCTTTTGACTCTTTATTTGATTTTATAGTGAATCTTGAGTCTAGTTTCCTTGAAAATTTCAGGAAAAAGATGTGTCATAGACTCTTGTTCTCTAATCTAGAGGAAATAAAAAAACGTGAATGTGTAATTTTTCTTCCTGGTAAATGTTTAAAGTAGGTGAGATCTTATTGTTTACAATCAGGTCATCACTTTGTATGTCCAACAGTCTCAATCTCTCAGCATTCTATCAGTTTGCTTCATGCATCACCTTCTACTTTATATCATCTGCAGGAGGGAGTGGGTTACACGTTTATCAACAGCTGTAAGGAGAATATCATGATCAACTACTTCCTCATACTACATATTTGGACACTGTCTTCAATTCTTTCTATCGATAATTTCATATAAAACCATAAAAAGTTAAATGGAATGTACTGATATAAATAAATCAATCATAAATAATTAAAAATAAGTAAGTTAAGAAAATATTGGTGGTATCTTAGTTTGGAAGTGTCTCAAGGTATGAGGGTGTCTCACTCTAGCGGTATGTTTTTTTGGTGGCATGATACTAGGGGTGTCTTAGTCATAGCCAAAATTTTGTGTTGGAGGTATGACATTGATGGTGTCTCATCTGGTGGTATATTATACTTAGCCAAATTTACACTCTTGAAAAATGACATCTTGATGGCATGTTGACTGACCATGTCTCAGACTTTTTCAATGTTTCAGTCCAATGGTAGGACATACTGGTGGTTGATATTCTGGTATTATCTCAAACTTAGTGAGATTTTTATACTGGCGGTAATTCATGGACAATGGCATCTAGATTTTTCAATTTCTATCTCAATGATGTCTCATACTTAGTCAATTTCATTACCAATCTTAGAATATGATATTATTAAAGAAAACACGAAACAAATTAATATTGTTAAAATCCTGATTTTGTGATCATTAAAACAAGGAGTTCAACAGTATCCATCTTTTTTATGATCAAAAATCATGGTATCAAAGAATATTATAAATGTAAAAATAGGTCATCAAAGTTATTACCAATGTTTAAAACATGAGACGCAAAAATATAAACCAAGACATAGCATTCATAGGATGTGTAGATGCTATCAAAGAAAAGAAATAATAAAATAGTAAGTATCAAAGGTAAGTATCATGAAACAAAGCTATAAATATTAAAAATAGATAGCATCAAAGAAAAACATCAATCCAAAAAAATATTCTATACATATTATCCCCCATTTGATATTATCAAAAATCTAAAGACTAATAGTGTAAAAATAGTAAATGGAGTAAAAATAAACAAATAGAAGAAGGGTTAAGAAATACATTCAATAGAATTAGCAAAAATTTATTACACAATAGGTCCCATAAAAAACATACAGTCTAATCAAACAAATGAAAAAGGTTAAAGGTTTGGCATAAAGGTCTATTGGTTCTTTTCCTTTAACTTTGGATTTCTATGACTCCATGTATATGGTAGTAGGATCAGCTCAGGGTAAATTATATATTGAACCCTAGATGAGAGTCCAGCTACTGTCTAAGGATGATCATCCTACTACTACAAAACCCACCTATAACTGCGCTATCATTTATCAATGCTTGGAAAATTCACTGATAAAGTTCATATTTATCAGTGCTAAAAAAGTTCTAATAAAATTAAAACTTTACCAAGACTTATTTTTTAGCACTGATAAAAGATAACCTTTATCAGCACTTTATTATAGCATTGATAAAGAAACATGTATCAACGCTTCATTTATAACACTGATAAAAGGTGTCCTTTATCAGCGTGTTTTTAGCACTGATAAAAGTTTCCCTTCATCAGTGCTTTTTTAGTGCCAATAAAGGTCCAAAATAAAATGAAAAATTAAACAAAGAAAAATAAAATGATTAAATTAAGAAAAATATCAAACGTTTTATTAGTTAAATAATTATTGATAAAAATGAATAAATTTAATATACATATATATTATTGATATTAAAAGATATTATATATTAAATAAATATATATATATATAATGAATAAGTATAATATATATATATATAGTTTTAATTAAAACATATTAATAACTTATTCATTTTTATTGTTGTTTTATTTTTCCATTTGACCATTATTAAATGCCATGTGTTTCATTTATTTCACATACATATATTTATGTGTGTGTGTGTGTTAATACATTTTTATACACAAACACACACACAAATATATATATGCAATATATAGAAACACATACACCTAATATTTATGTAATTTATTCAAATTTTAGTATATTTTAGAATTTCACTAAAATAAGATATCTTTAATATATATTATGTTTTTAATCAATAAATTTTATTTATTTATTTTTAATACTACACTTATGGTATTCATTTTTAATGTTTTTTTATTTTTTATTTTATTTTTAAATTTGATCATTTTTTATTATTTATTTATATATATTTATTAATTATTTCTTAGTATTTTCAATATTTATTCATCCACTTCAATATATATATATCCATATTTTTTAATAACTTATATTTAATTAATAAAACTTATTCCTTTTTTCAATATTTTTAAAGGGTACTCATTTTGAATAATTTAATTTCACTCATTTTTAAAATGCATGTATTTAAGATTATATTCCCATTAATAATATTAAAAATATATTTGTAAATAAATATTTAAAAATAAATAATATATTTATATTTACTATTTTAATAATTATTATAAATAAATAAATATTATTTTTTAAGTAAATATTTATATGATTATAAATAAATAATTATATATAGATATTTAAATTAGTATAAAATTATAATAAAAGTATTTAATTTATAATAATTACAAAACTTATAACAGTGATTTTACAATGCTAATAAAGATCAATCTTTATCAATGTTAATTAAGTGAGATATACTTACTATCACTAAAACTTTATCACTAATAATTATGTCTTTAATGATCACTTTTTTAGCACTGATAAAGCTTGAGATTTATCAGCACTACAAAAGCACTGATAAAAGACATATTTGTCATCGCTTATAAATTTAGCGCTGATAAAAGGGATATTTGTAAGAACTTTTTTGAAAGTGTTGTTAAAAGTTACCCCGGTCTATTTAAAAAAATCCTAACCACGACTCATTCAATCACGATTCTCAAGCTCTCATAGAACTCCTCAGCTACTAGTGTGACTCCTCTATGTTCCCTTAGATTAATCCAAGCTAGAATCCAATGTATGTTATTTTCTACTCTTCCTCTATCATTGTTTGATGTTTTGGGTTCTGATTATTGTGTTTTGGTGTTGTTCTTAAACATGACGAACCCTACATCTCTTCTCGTCACTACTGAAATTCAATTAGTGTGGTTCTATTTCATCATTTTTCTCCTTTCATATGTATTTAACTATCCAACCCATTTGTCCCTAGAGACACACATAGTTGGTTTAATCTCCTCTCTACATTAACAATGATACCTTTATTCCCCCCTCAGTTTTCTCATCATTTAAATAATATAGGGTTCCAAAATCTACGTAGTTTCTCAAATTTAATTAATCTTATGTACTATATTTTAGATTTTAAAGACTAAATAATGAGGGTTTTAAGGATTAAAGGATACCATGTTTTGGCCCTCGTTTATGGGTGATGCACATATATGTACTAAGGTAAGTGTAAAAATCATTAAAATATGTTTTTTGGATTTTGATTATTCATTTAAATTTTTAAACCATGAAATAGATTATTTAAATTTATGATTTTGATGAATAATGTTTTATTGAATTCAAAAAAAATATTGAATTAATTAGTCATATTCCAAAAACCTATTTTAGTTATGCATTTTGCGAGAGATTTGTTTTTTTAATTAATTCAAGATTTTTATTAAACTTTAACCATGGGTTATAAAGAGTGATGGGGAATTTCTTTGGTGAGAAAAGTTTGCTCAATTTTTTTTTAAATTTCCTAGATTGGATAGAGTTGAGAAATCATTGGTTAAATAGACTTATAAATACATAACAACATATAAAGATTGTATTTCCCAAAACTAAGTGAGTTATCCGTGGTTGGATAGTTGATCACTAAAACTATGAGATGTGATTCATCAATAGATTTTCTAATCAAAATAGAGAGATAATTAATTTATAAGATAAAAAAATGAAAATCCATCTAACATGGTTAATAACCATAGAGAGAAAAAATCACTAAAATATACATTTGATGTTTTGGATCATTATGTCCTATAAGTTGTGATAATTTTTTATTTTGTGTCAAAAAATTCACAAAATAGAGATATGATGGCCCTATTGTAATTAACCCTTTTTTCATTCCATATCCAAACTTCTATGCTTATTTGATCACTGTTTATCACTATGTTATGGTGCAAGCACTCCTTCAGTGATCAAGGGTCCTTAAGAATATTTCTATGATTGAAGGCTAGTGTAATATCCTCAAAGGATAGAATACTATGTTTTCTAATTTAGTTCTATAAATCAAACATATTCCATTTAATCTTAAAGATTTATTCCACTTATACTATATTATAATTATTCCCTAGGTGTTTTTTTATTTGTTTCCATTCACATTTATCCTTGAGATAAATTGGCCCTTTTAGGTTTTTTATCCCTATAATGATAATAGGATGATACCCTAAAACTCATAAGTGGAATCATAGATTTGTTCTTCAAGGAAAAATGTATAAATCTATTAGTTTTTTGAATAAATAAATGTTATATTATATTATGTAAATATCATATATTATGATCTGAAGGATTTCTTTGTTCATCCATAACATATGGATATTATATATCAATTGAGGAGACTTTTTGAGTGATTCCATTAGTGTAGGTTTCTAGGACCCTTTAATCCGTAGATTCTTGTTTGTCTTCCTTCTCTTTATGATGGATGGTACTCCCTCTTTCACACATGCCTTCCTCTCATCATCAAGAGATGGAAGAAAATCAATTGTCTAAGGATAGATTAAATAAAGGTAGTGATGGTTAGTTGTACTGTAATATAGAAGTATTATATCTCTGTTCAAGATTTCATGAACAATGCATGAAATTATGGAATTTTATGCATGGAGTGTATTGAATTTTTGTTATTAAAGACAAATTAAATGTTTTACTACTCATGCAGATAATGTATTCTGAACACGATGATGTTTCCAATCTCAAGAAAGAACAGACTATTGATGTTGAAACTAAAAAATTATTAGGGGATCAACAACATATTGATGAAAAAAATGAAAAAAACAATGAACAACATCATGGTTTTGAATAAAATTATCAAGGCATGAAGTAAGGGTTCAAAATTTGAGGATGGTTGGAATCAATACAGCCAACCTATTTACCCCAACATGTCAACATTCATTATTCATCTTGGGGTCAAAATGAGGATGAATGTGATGATTAATATTGACTCATGGTGTCACGTACAACCTGTGACGAAGGAAATCCTTTATAAATATATAATGTTAATGTTACAATATACTTTCTATATTTTACTGAAAAATTATATAATGAAATATTGATTTAGTTTTCATTATTCCTTGTAGTCTTCATTTATTTTAGAATATTTCCATAGAAAAATTTTTCCTAGTGGCCACTGGAAAACCCCATAGAAGCTTATATAATCTTCTGATGAAGTTACATCTTAGGGACGCTGAGGGGAAAACAAATCCCCATCCACCACATTGTTATACACACATTATAAAGAAGGAAACATGGACTGATTTTAGAAACCGTCGCAATGAGAAATAATTTTAGGTATATAACAGTTGATAATATATCATTTCATATTATTTATTTTATCCAACTTGATTAAAAATTGTTAATTTATGAAATATAAAAAGAGTGATGCAAATAATGAACACGGATCAAAACTAGTGTACCCATATCGCAAAGGATGGGGAACACTTCATTAGAGTATAAATTTGTATGTATTTTAAATCAATAATAAAAGTTAAACTATGTGATATGAAACAACATATGTTTCTTTGTTTATATGTGGATTGATGAAACGTAATATGAAGCCACTTCCATCCCATTTCATGTACTATGGAAGGAGGCTCATGTAAATAAGGATGGTATATTATTCAATGAAAATACAAAAGAAATATGGGAACCATGTGTAAGTATGAAATAATTATAATTTTTTATGATTTATAACAATATTACATAAACTAAATATGTTCATATTTTTTATATGGTTTAGACAAAAGAATCGATAGTGGTCTTACCAGAAGAAAAACGACTTTCAGTAGCTTTGAAGCATCTTGAACAATATGGTGGCGTTAGAGGATTAAGTTTTGGAGTCTCTCCTCAAAAATATTTCGAGAAGATAAAACCACATGAAGAGACATATAATAAGATTAGATGAATGTAGACACAAATGGAATCACTAAAATATATTATTTTGTGGTATGGTTCAGAAGACCAATGTATAAGAAAAGATCAAAGTGAACCGGTCGTGGAGCAAAGATCCGCACATAATCCAAATGATATCACTAGCTTTGAGGCTAGTTATTCACCAAAAACCTTACTCGGGGTAATAAATTTTTTCATTACTCCTTCTCCTAAATTTGAATCAAACAACTTCTGATAACTTTATATTACTAAAATTCTACAAGGTGTAATTGTATGTGATTTTTTATGTCAACACCCATGTATTGTCATGTTGTGATGGGTACAATGTGTAATATCTCATGAGACAATATACACAATCAACACCTCCAAAAATATCATATTACAGTGGGGATTTAGGTATCTTATGAGCCAAACATTGAGTTTCTTGTTCTACTTAACGATCTAGATATTACAACAGTTGAAGATCCTATTGGAGATTTCATAGCATGGTCATATAATCTTATAAAGATACATGAGGTACATCTTTATCAAATTTTTTCATATGAAAAACATGTAATATATGACGATAAAAGGTCTGAAGTGAATTATTATATTAAAAATGGATAATGTGGTGGAGAAACAAAAGTTCGAATCAAAAAAATCTAGTGAATCATTCAAGAAAAAAAATGAACTTTTGAGGGTACCTTCTCTCTTCTAGTTCCAGAGAAACATTTATTAACATTACAACTTCATGAAGAGTCCATATTTAAAGATAAAGTTATGTCTTACATTCACTATGAAGAATAAATATTTGGAGCTTCTATTACAGATAAAATTGGTCTCGAGTCTTTAAATGAGATTATCAAGCATTAATGGATGGCCATCTCAATTGTGAATACATACACAAGGTACATTTTCATAATATGTCTATCCATATAGTGAGATAAATATGTTTATTAAATTTAATAACTATTCATATTTTGTACAAGGTTTTATATTAAAACTATATTAAGGGAAGATCTTACAAAGCATGATTTGGATTCATTAATCCCAATATCAGTTCTATGATAGAAATTAATTTGGAAAATGAAGAAATAGAGAAGAAAAAAGATGAGTTACTTGAAGATTTTAATAAAAAAACATCAGATGACAGACTCTTTTTTATGCCTCCAATGAAAGGGTAAAACTATACGATCTAATCACATAAAATATTTTTTTTAATATTTTCATTACTTATTTGTTTTCTTTTTTTAGGAAGCACTGGATGATGATAGCAGTCAACATAAAAACCCTAAATATTTATTTTTTGGATTTAATGCATGGATTTCCAACCAACTGACCACACATGATCTATATTGTGAACAGATAATACACTAGAATCAAAATTTTATAGATAAAATTATAATTATATGTTTAGTTTGTGTTTTAATTAGAAATTTTTTATGATAGAGTGGTAACTAAATATAGGCTAAATAATGTCATGAGGTCGGTGTCTGACAAGCTAAATCCTATGGATTACTACAAATGGAAAAAATAAGGTATATATAGAAAGGTTTAACTATCCAAACATTTAAAAACATTTTACTTATTTTGGTCAATTTTTCTGTAGTGTTTGAAACAAGATAATGAAATTGATTATGGTTATTATGTTTTCAAATTTACGAGAGAAATCATATATCATGAAAATACCAGTATCCCCCAACATGTAATTTCCTACGGTAATTAAAATTTCATTAAATATATTACATAATCATTTGTTTGTTTATATTTTCTCAGTGCTACCAAGATTTCCGACCAAAGAGTTACTCAAAAAAAGAAATTAATTTGTTTAGAGATGAGTGAGCAACGTACTTTTTTTCATAATGTATACTAACAAAAAAATTTAGGTGATTACACGATATTTTTGGGATCTAGTATGAGTTATGATCTTTAAATGATATTTTAGGAGGGAAGCATTAGTGTAAAAAGGCTTATATATTATTTTTGATCACTTTTTCATAGAGAAGATTAATGGTGGAAATCAATTTTTTGGAAGTACTGACCTGAAAACAATAAAATTGTTGGGAAAATGAAGAGGTGGAGGTGGGGTAGAGGAAAAGGAGAAGGTAGAGGTGGAGGTAGAGTCAGAGTCGGAGACCGATGTAGAGGAGGAGGCAGAGGTGAAGGATGTCGTGGAGACCGAGGTAGAGGAGGATAAGAAGCACTAACTTGAAAACAATAAAATATATGGGTAATGAAGTAAAATAAGGATAATACCATGATTATGTTTGATAAATATTGTTTAAAATTCCACACAACACATGTCACTTAAGATAAGATCCATTTTTCATCTTTCCAGTTTAAAATGACATTTTAATAAAAAAAACATTTGGCGTACTCATAGCTAATAAAATTAATTTGGATGGTTTTGGTACTTTATTACAATGATCAATACATCATTTGTGACGTGTAGGTATTAGCATCACCTCAATTCGATGCATTATGTGACTGGTATGACTCCAAGTGTGTTTTTTATTCAAAAATAATATTAATTTTAATAAATAAACAACTAACATACTCAAAACTGAGAAAATGCATTTTGATTGTTGTGATAATTTAGGAAAACAACCCATGAATCATTAGGGATTTGTATCATTTAGAAACACCTCAATCTGATTCACAGTGTGATCAGTAAAACTCCAAGTGTTTATTTTTTTTTCAAAACTGACATTAATTTTAATCAAAAAAATAACTAACATACAAAAAAATGATAAAAAAACTCAAATGTTTTGATAATTTTGGAAAATGATCCATATGTCATTTTGGATGTGTATCATTCAGTCACGCCTCAATCCAATGCACAATGTGACCGTTATGAATCCAAGTTTGTCTTTTTTATTCCAAATTGACATTAATTTTAGTAAAAAAACAACTAAAATAATCAAAATTGGGAAACCACATCCATATTGTTTTGGTACTTTTGTAAGATGATCCATACATCATTTTTGATGTGTGGCGATCAGTCATACTTCTATCCGACAAACAATGTGACTGGTAATACTCTAAGTGTTTCTTTTTTATTCAAAATTGACATTAATTCTAGTTAAAAAAATGACATACTCAAAACTAAGAAAAATCATTTGTATTTTTTTGGTATATTAGGAAAATGATCCATATATTATTTTTGACATGTAGGTATCAGACACACCTCTATCTGATGCACGGTGTGACCATTATGACTCCAACTGCATCTTTTTTATTCAAAATTGACATTAATGTTAATAAAAAAACAACTGACATACTAAAATCTAAGAAAATTCATTTTGGTTATTTTTATACTTAAGTAATTATTCATGAGTCATTTGGGACATTTATCAATCAGTTGATCCTCAATCCAATGCACGGTGTGACCGATATGACTCCAAGTGCGCCTTTTTTATTCAAAATTTACATTAATTTTAGTAAAAAAAATTGACGTAATCAAAACCTATAAAATAAATTCCGATTGTTTTGGTAATTTACGAAAACAATACATATGTCATTTTTGATGTATATTGGTCAGTTATACCTTATTATTATGCATGGTGTGACCAATATTACTCAAAGTCCATCTTTTTATTCAAAAATGATATTAATTTTAATAAAAAACAACTCACATACTCAAAACTGATAAAACACATTCTGATTGATTTTATACTTTATTAAAAAGACCCATGAATTATTTGGGACATATAGTACTTAGTTTCAACTCAATCTAATGCACGATATGGCCGGTATGACTTCAAGTTTATCTTTTTATTCAAAACTAACACTAATTAGTCAAAAAACAACTAACATAATCCAAACAAAGAAAACACATTTTGATTGATTCTATAATTTAGTAAAATTATCCATGAGTCATTTGGGATGTGTATCATTCAGTCGGGCCTCAATCTAATTCACGGTGTTACCAGTTTGACTCCAAGTGCGTCTTTTTAATTCAAAATTGACATTACTTTTAGTAAAAAACAACTAACATACTAGAAACTGAGAAAACACTTTTGGATTGTTTTTTTACTTTATTAAAATTATCCATACATAATTTTTGACATGTAGTTATCTGTAACACCTCTATATGATGCACAGTATGACCGATATGACTCCAAGTGCATCTTTTTTTATTCAAAAATGACATTACTTTTAGTAAAAAAACAACTAACATACTCAAATCTGGGAAAATGATTTTATATTGTTTAATTACTTTAGGAAAATGATCCGTAAATCATTTGTGAAATTTAGGGATCAGTCGCACCTCTATCCAACTCATGGTGTGACTGGTATGACTGCAAGTGCATCTTTTTTAATCAAAATTGATATTAATGTTAATAAAAAATGACATCGTCATAATTGAGAAAATTCATTCCGATTGTTTTAATACATTATTTAAATTATCAAAGAGTCATTTAGGATGTGTAGAATTAATTCGCACCTCAATATGATGCACGGTGTGATCAGTATGACCCCAAATGAATATTTTTTATTCAAAAATTAAATTAATTTTATTCAAAAAAACAACTGACAGACTCTATAATATTGTTTGATATTTTCTTGTATTGTGTTAGAAGTTTTATTTCATTTAAATTCATTATTTTTATATTATTTTGGTAATTTTTGTTTCTGTTTATACAATTTGTTGTTGCAGCACACTACACCTATTTCTTGTGATGTAGTGTGCTGCAGCAACACACTGCATTTCTCACCTTTATTCGCTCTACTAAATGCAATGATAAATCTATCGTTTATCATCACTTTTAGAAGCACTGATAAAAGACTCCTTTATCGATGCTTATATAGGCGCTGATAAATTATATCTATATCAACACATTAAAAAGCGCTGAGAAATCATACTTTTATCAATTCAAATAAAAACACTGATAAATGTAATATTTATCAGTTTTAAATAACTGAACTGATAAATTGGGTCTTTTATCGTCAGTTTTATTTATGATGATAAATATAACCTTTATCAGCGCTTTTTTAGTACTAATAAAAGTGATGTACTTTTAACCACACTAAGGTTTTCAGTTCTTTTCTAGTGATAGTAAAGATCGATTTTAGCACAGTTAAAAGTGTGTTTTGTAGTAGTAACTATCTATAGAAAAAATAGAATTATTTGAAGAGATTTCAATAGAATGGGTTCTAACCAATGTAAACTTCCCCAGCATCCTGTCAAAATCTAATTGAGCAATCAAGGATCCCTTAGGATATCCTGAAACTCAATCCTCATGTCCACTATTCTTTGATGGACTACTTACAACACTGGAAAACATTCCTCACTTTTCTTCCATTGGATCAGCCCATTGATCTGAAACAACAACCGAGAGAGATGCACTGGTAGGAGGTAGCACACCAAGAGGTATAATTGACTCTTCAAGATTCTTCATACCATATGAATTATATGCATCCAAGGTCAGTTCAACACTTTTAGGTTCATCTTCAATCTATTTATCAGTAGGAGGTCCCACTAACTGCTAAGCATCGTCTATTTGGCTATCAACCATAGATTCTACTTCCATATGGATATTATCTAAATCCTTATTAGTAGTCAAGGAATAAATATGAACATCATTTCCTTGCTCAGATAATGGAATCCCCATCTTCTCTTTCTCCACTACATGCTATTCTACAGCCAAAATCACACTTAACTATTCTATCATAGTAGAATTAGAAACCATTTGACCAGTGGAAACAAAACTATCCTCCAATTCATCAAGAGCTATAGCTTCATGATCTATTTCTATAGATGGGGATTTTTCCCCCTCAACAAGTGAATCCTGATGATCTAGAGGAATCTCCACATCTTTTGTTTTGATTCATCCACTCACATCATTTGGGTCGGAGTCATCATCATCTCTATCATCACCAACATCTGCATTCCTTTTATCTTCATTACGACTTTCACAATTTCCATTATCATCTTCTTCTTCATTTTCTTATTCATACATATCATCATCATTATTTTCTTCGGTGGATTTGGAACTCTTATTTGAATCCTCTCTAGGGACATCAATCTCTTCCTAATCACTTTTTACTAGTATTTCTCTTTTTGGAAGCCTTCTAGGTGGTGTAGGATCTTCAAAGGTTATAGGAAAAGATTTTAGAGATTGTTCAAAATCACTACCTACATCGAGAGATAGATCCCTTTACTCTTCTTCAGCAACAAATTATTCCTTAACCTCATTGGTATATTCAACTACTTCAGCAGGCTCCAAACCTAGAATGACTTCATCCATCGGTCTAGTTGGATGATCAATCAGATTATACTCAACATATAACCTCTTAGAATCACCAACCCACTGTCTTTTATAATGGTTACAGTTAATCTTCATTCTTTAACAAGTAAAACTTGTAAAACATAAACCACCATAGTTTTTAATAGACTCTTTATCCTCATTTACTTGGACCATAGCCATCAATATGGAAGAAATGAATTTGGGGCTGATCAAAGAGTTGAATCTAGAGGATGGATTGGTCATCTCACACATATGCACCATGATATCTCTATATAGATTGATCTTATGACCTTATATCATCATAGATAGAAGATACACATCTTGGTACCTTAGAGTTGAAAAAATTCTTTTTCTTGGGAATATCATGTACTGCACAAACTTAAAGGGTAGCCTATATTCCACATCCATCTTTGAGGCACGAGACCTTCTGGTTGTGAAAAATCCTGTCAACACAACAAGAGCATCCTCATATATGAAAAAAAAACTTGATTTTGGAATTATTTCATATTAGTCATTATAAACTCTATCATGAGGTACACCAAGACATTTAGACCATTTCTATGATAAAAAACCAAATACTTTTCCTTTAACATGAATTCTGATCCAATCAGCACCATTTGATTAAATAAAAACTCTATATGCCGATAAAACTCATAGACCGTCTTAGGGTAGAAAAGTCTTTTGTTAGATGAAAACCACCTTGAACATACTTGATTCTAGATCACGTTGAGTACCAGATACTTGCTAGATAACAACCAATTCTATTAAACTTAATTTTTCAGAATAATAATTCTATTGGAAAGATCAAGAATAACTAGTGAAACTGGTGGAACTAGAGTAGGTTTACATGATTATTTCTTCTTATTATTATAATATCTTTATTCTTATGAAGAAGATATTTAATCACACATAATTATCAGTATTCATATTAGTTCATCAATCTCAGTGGATGGTAAAGAGAATATCTAAAATGCAAGAGATGAAAGGGTTTCACTATGCTCGAGAAAGATACAAGGGTATCATGTGGGATTCAAGGTATGTCGGTAATTAACATAATTACATTATAATATTGTTTTTCATATTAGGTATTATAAAATCTAATTACTAATTGAAATCAAAATTGAAATCTAATGAAAAACGTGTATCGAGTTATAGGAAATAACGGAAACTAGGAAATAAACTAGTGGTTCAAAATATCGAGAAACAAAGAAAATTAGTAAAGTAATGAAATCAATGAAATGAAATAACAATGACATGACAATCCTATAGAATGATAGATCAATATCATGATAAGAGAACAACATGAAAGACCAATGGCATGAGAAGATAATGACATTAAACCACAACAGTGTGTCATCACAATGGTGTGCCACCACAATGGTGTGTCATTAAAATGGTGTGTCACCACAACGGTGTGTCATCATAACCGTGTGTTAGAAAAAAAATAAACTGAACAAAAATTAATCATTCCTAACTCATGTTAGATATATCTCATTCTCTATAAATTAAAAGGCTTATTGAATATATCAGCTAACTGATGTTCGGTTCCAATAAACTCAAGAGTGATATCACCTTTTTGAAAATGATCTCTCAGAAATTGAGGTCTCAGAAATTGAGGTCTCATTCCTAACTCATGTTAGATATTTTGTCCTAGAATGAGAGACAATATTTTTAGAAGTGTTAATTGAACTTGTATTGTCATATTTTATAGGAAAGTGTCAGAATTAATATCCATTGTCTAGTAGATTTTGTTTCATCCCCAAAATTTGTGCACAGAAACTTCTTGGAGCTATGTACTCAGCTTAAGTAGTGGACAATGCATTGAATTTTTTTTTATTTTACTACACCATGAAACTAGACACTTTCATAAAAAGTGACATGCTCCATAGGTTATTTTTCTATGTAACTTGCATCCACCAAAATCAATATTAAAATAACTTACTAAATCAAATTTTGGTCCTATTGGGTAAAACAATCCTAAATTGGTTGTATACTTGAGGTATTTGAAAATTATTTTAACAGCAACTAGGTGTGGATATTTTGGGTTTTATTTAAAATGAGCAGACATACATGCACTAAACATAATATCTAGTCATCTATTAATCAAGTAGATAAGACTTCCAATCATACCTCTATAACTTGTTTGATCCACTGACTTTCCAGTATCCTCAAGATTCAATTTACAGGTGGTACTCATAGTAGTGTCACTTCTCTTATTGTTATCCAAGTTAAAACTATTTAGAAGATATTTTTTATATTTACTTTGATTTAAAATAATTTCTTTTTAAAAAAAATTGATATTAAAGAAATAATATTAGTTCACCCATTAAACTCATTTCAAATTCATTTTGTATCATTTTATAAAAATAAATACAAAGATAATTTCTTGAATATCCAAAAATAATATCATCAACCGAGATTTTTACTAATAATATATCCTTTGAAATTTGTTTTATGAAAAGGGTAGGATCAGATATTCCTTTGTTAAAATCCTTCTAAAAAATATTGTTAAGACTTTCATACCAAGCTCTAGGAGCTTGTTTAAAAATTGATAAATATTTGGTTAAATTAAAAACTTTATTTGGAAATTGAGGATTTTGAAAACCAAAAGTTGTTCAAGAAAAAAATTCTCAAATATAAAACTATTTAAGGATGCACTCTTGACATCCATTTGATAAATACTAAAATCTAGATATGCAGTATAAGAAAGTATGATTCTTATGGATTCAAGTATGGCTATAGGTGAAAAGGATTCCTCATAGTTTATCCCTTTTTACTGACTATAACCTTGTGCAACAAGTCTAGCCTTAATTATAACTATGGTCCCTAACTCATAATTTTTTTTCCTAAACACCCATTTCGTGCAAATATTCAAGGTTTCCTTGGTCATATAAACAAGTTCCCATACTTTGTTTCCTTTAAACTAATTTAATTTCTCATGCATAAATATTTCATAGAATCCATAATTAATATCTTCATCAATGTTGTTAGGTTCAAGTTGAGACATGAAAGCTTGATGTTCAACATGATTTTTAATAGAATCTATAGTTTTTGTTCCTATATTTAGATCACTTACAATAACATCTAAAGGATGATAATTAGTGGTTCTAATAGCTCTAGAGTAAAAGGAACTGGTTACTTCAGGAGTTTTAGGTTCTTATTCTGGAGGTTCTATAAATTCTACTTATTTTACAGTAGGGTTTGAAGGTTTAGAATTTAGGTTCAAAGAAGTAAAGTCATCCTAAAGATTTTATATGGAGGACTTAGGATCATGTGGATCAGTCTCACCATATTTTAAAATAACTAATTCTTCAATGGTTTTTTCCTTCTTATTAAACTCTCTATAGGATTTTCTAGATATTTAATAACCAAGGGAAATTTGTTTAGATTATCCCAAGTATTAATAATAAAGTCATTGAAAAAAAACTCTAAAGTAATTAACCTTAGTTTTCCTATTGTTCTACAAATCATAAGGTGTCCTCTTAAGGATAGGTCTGATCAGAACTCTATTGGTAATATAGCAGGCTGTATTAAAATCTTCTTTCTACAAATATATAGGTAGGTCATACCCATTCAACATGGTCTAGGCTTTACCTTGTAAGTTTCTATTCCCACTTTCAAAAAATCCATTCTGTTGGGGGTCATAGGAGTAGAGAAGTTATGATTGTATCCATTTTGTGAGCAAAAAGATTCAAAATCTTGATTTTCAAACTCATGGTTGTGATCACTCTTTAAGGTTTCAATCCTAATTCCCCTAAGATTTTCTACAAACTTATAATACTTGATAAATTAAGAACAAGCTTCACTTTTGTGATCAAGAAAATATAACCAAGTATACCTAGAGAAATAATCTAAAAGAACATAAACATAGTGCTTCCCATTAAGACATGAAATTATAGAAGGTACAAAAAAATCTATGTGAACCAACTCAAGGGGTTTAAAAGTTGAAAAATATTTATTTAATTTAAAATAAGCTTTTTGTTTTTTTCTTTTTGATAGGTTTTTCAGAATTTATTATTTGGGAACTCATGCTCAGTTAGACCCCTAACTAACCCATTCCTAGTTAGATTTCTAAGTGAGTGAATGCTGCAATGGAAAAGTCTCTTATTCCAAATCCATGATTCCTAGTGAAAGGAACATAAGTGTGAAACATTTTGAGAAATAAAAGTATTTAAATATACATTATAAATATTTTCCTTTCTCAAAGCCTTAAAAATTAAAGCATCTTTAGAATCCTAAACATTACAAGAATAATTCTCAAATTTAACATAAAATTCATCATGAAATAATAGAGAAATACTAATAAGGTTATATTTTAAACAATCAATATATAAAAATGTTGAAATTAAAATTGTATTTTTGTTACCAATCTGACTGAGGCCGATGATATTTCCTTTAGCACTGTCACTAAAGGTGACATGTAAACCATAAACCATAATAAGGATCTTAAATCATGAATAATATATTGTCATATATATTGAATATCTGTTGTTCGAGTAATATAGAATTCTACAAGAGTTCTTCAATCATATTTCATACTAAACAATTTTAAAACAAGAAATAATTTTGGAACCCAAATCAGTTTGGGTCCAGAAATGTTAGTAAAAAGGATTTGGGAACCCATATTTTCTTAATAGGTTTCATATAAAAATATTTTAGAATCTTTGAAATAAAATCCTTGTTAGGTCCTTTTGAAAAATGATTGGAAGTATAAATTTTAGTTCAAGTGATTTTATTTATTTTCCTCGGTCTAGGTTGATGTTCAATTCCACTAACATATTTTGGTGCAACTTTATTTCCCATCTTTGTTTGAGTGTCTCTCTACCATTTGTAAATTTTTCAACATCATTATTTAATTTCTTATTAGATAGTTTATGTTCAGTGTTTTCTTTAATCATTTGAACATTTTTCTCTTTTTCTATAGATATTTTAGATTTTATATTTATAGATAAAGCATGATGTGTTTTAAAACATTTATACTTATCCTTAAATTAATTAATGGTATACTAAAACATGTTGTAGTATTTTAATAATTATTCATTTTATATATTATCCTCATAATGTTTTTCATTATCATAATTATCAAAAATATGCACAGGAATAATATTATAAATAGTAGGTAAATCTATTACCTCACTGACTTTGGACATGAAACACATATTTGATCTATCTAGATTATCTATAGTTGAATAATCTAAATCACTATAGATATCATCAGAAGCACTCCAGGTGTCCTTTATAGCCTTCTTGTATCTCATATCCTTGCCCTCATATTATTTTTGTACTTAATATTTGGACACTGTAACTTTATGTATCCTTTCCTCTTACATTAATATCACACTACTTCTTTTGAATCACAATCATTCTTCCAATATTTATTCTAATTTATTTTATTATCATAATTTCCTTTATAGTTTGATTTTATGAAGAAATATTTCTTCCTATATAACTTCTTAAATCTTCTTTCTAGGTTATCCATATCCTTGTCACTGTTATAAGGCGATTCACTATCACTTGAATCTATAGATTGAACTTTCTCCTTTTCTTTTTTCCTTTTGTTATCTAGGGGTAGTAATCTTGAAAGCTACTAACCCTTTTAGGCTCCTCATATTCTTCATGGTTTACCTTTTATTCTTCTTAATACATCATAAGTTTTCCAATTAAAATTTTCATATAAATCTTTCTTATGTATCATGATTATATGATTGAAACTGATGTGTCTCTCCATCATTCTAGTAGGCATCTTGGCAGTCTTGTATCTGATACTTGTTTGATACTGGTTTTCCAAGCGAGCTCATTATGTGGAAAATCTCATTAAACCTGAGACACATGTCAGAAATAGGTCCATCCAGATTCATCTTAAAATTATCATATTTAATAGTATATGTATTAATCCTCATCTCTTTAACATTAGATGTTCCCTCATGGGAAACAAAAAAAGTGTCCCAAATCTCAAAAGAAGTTTTACAATCAGATATTATATTAAATTCCTCATCTCTTAAAAATGGTACAAAGAATTAATTTTTTTAAATTTATTATTATATGAAGCTTTAGTAGCTTCTTCCCAAGTAGCTTTTGCAGTAGTAAGAAACTCATATTTATCTTCCATGTCAGTCTAGATTTCGAATCCAACACTTTCTATATGCATTTTCTTTTTAATATTTCATTGAGAATAATTAATACCATTTAAAAAGGGAGGTCTATTAATATCACAACCTTCTTGATGATTATCCATTTTAAAGAACTGAATTTAGAAATAACAGAAATTAAGATCTTTAAATATTGACTAAAATTATAGTTGAAAAATATTTGAACGTTTTAATACCAAAGAAATAAAACATTTTTTATCAAATGTTAGTCAGAGTGAGTAACTCAAGAGTTGGGTGAATTGGGTACTAAATAAAAATTTTCTATTAAAATGGATTATTTTGAAATCCCAAAAATATTTAAATATTTCCTAGTTTATCAAAATAAGTAGTATGATATAGATATTAATATTTATAATGATTTCTCTAAAGATTGATTATGTCTCATATTAATAATTTAAAATATTATTAGATACTTTGAAATCAGTTTACATGATCAAAATACTATATGAACAAAAAGTAAGATAAACTTTCAAAGTATATATTTTGTTTACAGTTAAAAAAAATTAGTTTTAAAGAATAAATAAATTAAAAAAAAAATTAAAACACATAGTAAAAAAATATTGAATACAATAGGTTCAGTCTCAAGTCAAGACTTAGTAATCTCCACTTTGTTATCACCTACCACTAAGTAATTTATATAAAATAAACACAGTTATCCACAACCTGGATCATTTTTTATAATAGTTTACAACTATCCCAGTTACACACAATTTCTTCCATAATTATTCATGGGAGAAACATAAACATGCCACACAAGGACCTCTACCACTCATGTCCATGGGAAAAAAATATGAAAATATTTTGAGAACATATCATGTATCTTCCAGTTTAACACATGAGATAGTGTGTGTGTGTGATAAAATAGTGTATGAACACCCACTGATCAAAATATGATAAATAAAAATAGAATAGAGCAATATAGAAGTTTAGAGTTTAGAAATTATTAGTTTGTTACAATGCAGCTTGTGTATCTTGATTTGATTTGGTAGTGAATCTCTAATCAAGTTTTCTTGAAAACATAAAGAAAATAGAGTGGCACGAACACTTGTTCTTTAATCTAGAGAAAATAAGAAAATGTGAATGTGTAGTTCAGTTTCCTATAGAATGTTTTCATCATTTGTTCTCTTTTTGGTTTGCAATGAAGTTCAGCTCTATGTATGTTCAGTAGTCACAAGATCTCATCTTGATATCAGTTTTCTTCACGCATCACCTTCTTTTTCATATCTTCTGTATGAGGGAGTGTGATACACTTTTATCAACGGTAGTAAGAAGAATATCCTGATCAGCTTCTTACTCATACTACAAATTCTAACACTATATTTAATTCTTTCTATCGGTTATTTAAGTTAAAATCATTAAAAAATTAAATTTAATTAAAATCAATAAATATAGACATTAGAAATAATTCAAAATAAGTAATGTAAGAAATTAGTTGAGGTGTCTTAGTCTAGAGGTGTCTCAAGGTCTAACATTATCTCACTCTCAAGGTTTATTGTTCTAGAGTATGATACTAGCAACATATTAGAAATAATTCAAAATAATTAAGGTAAGAATGTTTTCATCATTTTTTCCCTTCTTGTTTGGAATCAAGTTTAGCACTATATATTTTCAGTAGTCACAAGATCCCATCTTAATATTGGTTTGCTTCATGCATCACCTTGTTTTTCATATCTTCTATATAAGGTAGTGTGCTACACTTTTATCAACAGTTGTAAGAAGAATATCATGATCATATTCTTACTCATACTACACATTCTAGCACACTCTTAAATTCTTTTTATTAGGAATTTAAGTGAAAATAATTAAAAAATTAAATTGAATTAAATTAAAAAAATATAGTTGTTAGAAATAATTCAAAATAAGTAAGGTAATAAAATAGTTGTGGTGTATTAGTCTAGAGGTTTCTCAAGTTCTAAAGTTGTCTCACTCTCAAGTTTTAGTGGTATAGAGTATGATACCAGAAACATCTTAGACTTATCCAAAATTTTGTGTTGATGGTTTGATATTGGTGGTGTCTCATCTGGAGGTATCTCATACCTCACCAAATTTGTGCTCTAGTGGCAAGGCATCTTGATGATTTGTTGACTGATGGTGTCTTAGACATTTTAAATGTTTTAGTTCAAAGGTATTAAATTTTGTATATGTGATGTCTTTGTGGTATCTCATACAAAGTGATATTTTTATGCTGGCGGTGTGTCATGGAAAAAGGTGTCTCGAGTTGGCGGTGTCTGTCTCAATGATGTCTTATTGTTAGTCAATTTAATTACCTATATCAGAATATAATACTATTATAGAAAACATGAAATGTGTTAATATTTTTAGAATCATGATTTTTTATCATTAAAATAAGCAGTTCAATTCTATTTAGTAATAACAACAAATAACAAGTCAAAACATACTTGAACAATAAGGCAATTAACACCCAAAATAGTGAAAATAATGAATGATTATTAACAAATGGGTAATAATATATTATAATAATGTAATATATGAAATTATAAATATTATTATTTTTATGGTATAAGTTAGTTACATGTTTAAAACAATTACACATGAAGTTAAAGTACACTCACCTGAAAAAAATGCAAGGTAAGGGATTTCAATCTCACTTTTTACATCTTTGAGATAAATGTCATATTCACCTATTACTTATTTAGTGAGGTGTATCTACTTCCCATTTTGATATATTATATCATGAATTATTTTATCTTCATGTTATTTTGTTATTCAATTTGAATTATTTCATCTGAGGTGATTTGAATTAATTGTTGCCGAGTGGAAAAGAATTTCTTAACCCAATTTCTTTTCTTTGGGTTATATTACTTCCTCGTTGTTATTTATATTCTAATATTACGTGTGTGGTCACTCTTTAATATATATATATATATTATTTTCACTTGTTTTATTTGTATTTACATTAAAAAAACATAATCTATTCAGTCAAAGAGTCTCACTTCAATGTTTTGTTCTTTTCAAGGGTCTACCTCACAACCTCATTTTATTCAGAATTGTTTACACTTAAATTTTTATTCGAGGAAATTATATTACCATTATTCAGTAAACCCCTTAGTTTTTATAACCTTTGATTATTCACGACCTTTCAAAATTAATAGTACCATTTTCTCATTCTTTGGTATTTAAAATGTTTTATAAAATGTTTTAAATTAAACCTGAGTTTATTTCCCTCTTTGGTCGAAGAACCTATTTTCTTCTAAAAATGATGTTTAATTAAAATTTTTTCAAAAACTATTTTAACCTTTTCAGAGTTATTTACTAAAGAAATTTTTACCCCTTTTTTATTTAAAAAATCTTTTCAAAGGAATCTTCTTATCGCTTTCTGAACAAGGATCTTTTAGTACTGTTTTACCTTACATAAGGAATGTTTTTTTCATTGTACGGTATGTATGGATTTATCCACCGTAATTTCTTTGGATCATCCTTTGAAAGTTTAAAAGGTTTTTTCTAATGAATGTTTTTTTAATAGTGATTTTGAAAGAAAATGATTTTCAGTTTTTTTCAAAATGAAAAATATATTTTCATAAATAATGTTTTTAAAATATATTTTTAAAGTATTTCTATTCATCAATGTTAAAAACCCATTATTTTACTTCACTTGGGACATTTTTTATTAATATAAACCTTATTCTTCATCCAGGTAGTTTATGACTACTTTGACCAAGGATAGTATTGGAATTCACTAACTTGATTTATTTTTTAGACCCGTTGAAATATTCAATTTATTATTGTAACGTCCCAGATCCGGGTGCCACTCAACGGGTGCCCCGAACCTAGTTCACCACATGACCTCAAACGCATTTCCCCAAACGCCAGAGGTTGCCAACTAGCAACGAGGGCCCATGTCTGATAGTGGGGAAAATATGACCTCATTCATCAAAGTGTAGCGCAGTGGAATATAATAAAAACATACAACAATAGCAGAAGCAGCAATACTATATATAACTGAAATGGATAACTAATAACAAAAAGGAAAAACCAGCAGTCATATATATATATATAAAGATGCATCATGTCACTATTATATAAAACATCCAGAACATGTTACATGATCAATACAATACAACTGAAGTATAGATACACAAAAGAAAAAAAGAACAGCCCGCGGCATCGCGAGCGAATGCTCGGTCCCATGCTCTCCTACACCCCAGAAGCAATCAAGTACCTGTATAGGGACACTTTCCCTTATCTACACCCACAGAAATGTAATCTGTTTGGGCTGAAGAGCATGGACCAAATAGGGTGTGATAAATATATCTTAGTAGGCACCCACCAAAGGCCCATTCCCAACTATGTGAAAGCATGAAACAATAGTGTGCAGTAGTAAAAATGCAATAAACTAAGCAGTACTCAAAAGTAACTAACTTAACAGTTAAATTGAAACTTAATTATTCATTTAATCCATTTAATATAAGAAAACACCACAGTGCATTTCTAAGTTAATATTCAGTGTCCTCATACATGCAAACATTTACCCTCAGGTAATCTGAATCCAACCCGCAGGTAATTTCCCACAAGCATAACAGATTTTTCCCTCAGGCAGAGGTAGTTTCGCCCTCAGGCATAGAGTCTATTGCCCACAGGCATGGAAGAAGTTGCCCTCAGGCTAAGATAACAACTACCCTCAGGCTAAGAAAAACAATGCCCACAGGCTAAGTAAAACACTACCCTCAGGCGCAAGTAACCAGGCCATTCCCAACATGTAAATAAACATTAAATTTTACATAAAATTCCTCTCGAGGAAAAAT
Source organism: Viscum album (assembly GCA_963277665.1). Taxonomy (NCBI): domain Eukaryota; kingdom Viridiplantae; phylum Streptophyta; class Magnoliopsida; order Santalales; family Viscaceae; genus Viscum; species Viscum album. The sequence continues at coordinate 1,389,581,612 of OY728155.1, read as the reverse complement.
TAATGCATAATTTAAACATGGCATACCCTCGGGTATCCTGGATAAATGGATAAACAGAGGAACACACCCCCGGGGTGGTCCTGGATCCAAGCACTGGTCCCAAACAACAATTTTACAATTTTATTTAATTACCTATATAGTTCTAGGTAGTTAAAATATCCATGGCCTCAGCCACACGACACCCCAACATGGGTTCGTGGAACTAAAATACACAAAACACATAGCAGTTGGAAAACTAAACCCCAAGCCACTTACCTTTAACGCCAACGAATGATATCAGTGATTGAAGCCTTTCGAAACGTCCAAGAATGCAGTAGATCTGATGTAAAATATTTCTCACTTAAATGCAAATAACTCCTGTTAGGGAAATAATTGGCAAGATCTAATAAAGATGGGTGGATGGCTTACCCGTGCGGTTCCAACGAGATCGTACGAGGTGGAAATGAATTCCTGTCGTGCGCTCGGCGGATCTGCGAAGCTCCGGACTCCCTCTCCTATTCATTCTTCCCCTTCTAAACCTTCCCTGTGAACAAGGGAGGATACTGCCCATTTTAAGCTAAAAAACAAAGTGCATGGTGTGTAATTCCATGTACACGGCGTGTACTTCCCATTTTTTAACTGTTCCTCTGGAGGCTTCCCACCAGTGCGGCACTATTCACCTACCGACATGACCACACAACGTGTCTTCATGAGTACACGGCGTGTTATTCCCCACAGCTGGCCATAGCCTTACTATTCGTCTGCCAACTAACTACACGGCGTGTAGAAGACCACTACACGGCATGTAGTCGGTTCCTACACCCTTCATCGCTACCATGGCCACACGCCCTATGTACTAATCCCACACAGTCAGAAGTACACTGCTAGTGGAAAAGTACACGGCGTGTACTTCCAAATTTTGGGATTCTTCCCCATTTTCCTTATTTTCTTAAAAAAAAACTTAAGGAAATGTGAAAATAAGAAACTCGTACCTCAAAGATAAGAACTGGGTTCTTACAAACTTCCCCCCTTAAAGAAATTTTTCCCAAAATTTCCCTTCCAAGGGTGGTGAAGATATAGCTCAGTACAACTATGCCCACTGAGCACGTACTTCGGTCTACCACTCCTAGGTTTCATACTGCACTCGGCCATGCTGCCATAGTACCCATACGAGAGGAGCTAACCAACCTCGGAGAACCTTCGTGCTCCTGTCCACAATATGAATCGGATTCTCCTCAAAGGATACATCAAACTGAATCTCAAATTCCTCTCGATGAAAGGTGTGAGATGGGTCTGAATGATAGTAGTGCAACTGATATACATGGAAGATGTCGTGCATGGCTCTGTACCACTACGGTAACTGAAACTGATAGGCAACCAGCCCGACTCTCTCCAGAATCTCAAATGGCCCCACATACCTCGGTGAAATTTTACCCTGTCTCATGATCCTCCTGTGTCCCAGCCTTGGAAAAACACGCAAGAAAACCTGATCCCTGGCCATGAACTCCAAAGGTCGTCTGCGGGGATCAAAATAAAGATTTATGATGTAACTGCGTGATATCAAACCACTTCTGAATCAATTGGACCAGCTCAGAAGTCTCCTGTATGAGACGTGGTCCCAGTAAGGCTGCCTCACGTACCTCTAACCAGCACAAAGGTGATTGGCATGGCCTACCATATAAATCCTTGTATGGTTACATATCAATAGTCGCCATAAAACTTTTATTATAGGAAAACTCGACTAGGGATATATGCTCCTCCCAAGAGCCCCCAAAGTCCATGACACATGCCCGTAGCATGTCCTCTAGCACCTGTATCGTACGCTCTGATTGGAAATCGGTCTGAGGGTGGTATGTTGTGCTTAGAATCACCTGTGTACCCAGTGCCCTCTAAAAACTCTGCCAGAAACAAGATGTAAAATGGGCGTCCCTATCTGAAACGATAGAACAAGGAACCCCATGAAGACGTACGATCTCTCGGATATACAGCCTTCTGAGCTCATCAACATCGAAGGTCTCCTTTATCGGAAAAAAAAAGCGATCTACCTTCATGAGTCTATCCACAACAACCCACACAACATCATTGCCTCGAGGTGACCTCATCAACCTGGTCACGAAGTCCATCGCGACATCATCCCATTTCCACTCCGGGATGGGTAACTGTTGTAACAGTCCTACTGGCCTCTGATGCTCCGCCTTCACCTGCTGACTGGTGGAACACTTCGTAACAAAACCAGCTACATCTCTCTTCATACCCGGCCACCAGTACTGATATCTCAAGTCACAGTACATCTTGGTAACCCCGGGATGAACTGCCCAAGCTAAAGCATGAAACTCTCGAATCATCTCCTCGCGTATATTTCCTGGAACCCATACTCGTCCATGGAAACACAGAACCTCATCATCGCCTATCGTGCAATTAGGAGGAGGGTCCTCACTTGCCACCGACTCCCATAGAACTAGGCCTTCTGAATCAGATAGTTGTCTCATCCTCACTCTATCCAGAAGGGTAGAAGTCACAGCTAAAGATGAAAGATATGTTTTCCCATGACTGTCGTTCACCTCCAAATGCATCTCAGAGAACAAATCCATAAGCTTCCACACACCATTGGCCTCCTACACTGCCTATATCTGAGTCTTCCTGCTCAGTGCATCAGCTACTACATTACCTTTACCAGGTGTATAGGCAAGCTCAAAATCGAAGGACTGTAGGTATTCGACCAATCTCCTCTGACTCAGATTTAGGTCACACTGAGTAAGGATATACTTGAGGCTTTTGTGGTCGGTGAAAACCAAAAAATTATCTCCCAATAAGTAATTCCTCCAACAGTTCAACGCATTCACAACTGCATCCAACTCGTGATCATGCGTCGGGTAATTCCTCTCATGTGGCCTCAACTGCCGAGACCCATACGCAACGACTCGATCGCCCCACATCAACACTTCTCCCTTCCCAATACCTGATGCATCACAGTAAACTATATAGCTCTTCCCCTGCTCCAGGATTATCAGGATCAGTGCTGATGTCAACCTTCCTTTCAGGTCCGGAAAGGCTGTCTCGCAAGCTTCCGACCAAATGAACTTAACACCCTTCTTAGTCAGACTCTTCAATGGTGTTGCTAAGCGGGAGAAGTCCTGTATGAAGCATCTGTAGTAACCATCCAGTCCTAAGAAACTTCATATCTCAAACACATTCTTAGGATTCTCCTAGGAAAGTACTACTCTCACCTTCTCTAGGAGTACTACAACTCCTTCTTCTGAGATAATGTGACCCAGGAAGTGAATCTGGTCCATCCAAAAGTGGCACTTCAGGAGCTTAACATATAGCTGATGCTCTCTCAGTGTACTCAATATGATCTCAAGATGGGTGGCATGGTCGTGTCGAGTGCGAGAGTACACCAAGATGTCATCCACGAATACTACCACAAAATAATCAAGATAAGGATGGAATACACAATTCATCAAAGCCATGAAAACTTCTAGTGCGTTCGTGAGTCTGAACGACATAACCAAGTACTCATATAGACCATATCTACTCTGGAAAGATGTAAGTGGTATATCTGATGGTCTCACGTGCAGCTGATGATATCATGATCTCAAGTCAATCTTCGAGAACACTCATGATCCAAAAAGTTAATCAAAAAGATCATCTATCCTTGGCAAGGGATATCGGTTCTTAACTGTCAACTGGTTCAACTTCCGATAATCCACATAGAGTTTGAGGGTACCATCCGCCTTCTTTGCAAAAAGGACTGGAGAACCCCAAGGAGAAGTATTGGGTCAGATGAAACCCTTCGACTGTAACTCCTCTAACTGCCTCTTGAGCTCCTGCAACTCAGGTGTGGACATACTATAAGGATAAATGGACTCTGGTGCTGCTCCTATCACTAGCTCAATTGGGAAATCCACCTCTCACTATGGAGGTAGACCTGAAAAGTCTTCCGGGAAGACATCCTTGAAACATTCAACCACTGGAGGGAAATCCGTCTGACAAGTCCCCTGATCATCCAGATATAAGCTCGCAATCTGGGTTGTGACTCCACCTCGCCCATGATGCTATGGTCCAGCTCGACTCGCATGAACATCCCATTCAACCTTGTATAGAAACTCTCCACCCTCTGGTGATGTGAAACTCACCCTGCGATGATAGAAGTCTACAAAGGCTCGAAAGGGAACCAACCAGTCCATCCCAAGAATGACTTCATAAGTTGTCATCTCTAATACATAGAGTTCCCATAGAAAGTGACACCCACCAACCTCAAGGGGGAACTCCTTTCACTAACGCACACCAGCCGTTCTAGTCCCCAATGGAGTGTCTAGCGTCATGATATCAGAAAAAGAAGAAACACAGAGCCCAAGGCTCTCCATAATGGGCACAGATATGAAACTATGTGTAGCACTCGTATCGAAAAGTACTGAAGATAAGACATAAGCTACTAGAATAGTACTTATGACTGTAGAAGGTCTGGGATCCTGCTTCTGCTGGGTCTGTTGCACTGCATATGCTTGCCCAGTGTTGCGGCCCTGCAACAAAGCCTGGCTACCCTGTGTTGTCCCGCCCTGCTGCCTTTGAGATCCTGGTGTCTGGATCCCACAGCCATGACCACCATCTCTTCATGCACGCCCTGACGTATTCTAGTTCACCGACTGGTAAGAAGCCACTGGTCCTACTCCCGCACGCGGAGTCTACACAGAACCCCTATCACTATCCACTGGTGTAAACGCCCTACAAAAGCGCTACAGATGACCCATCTTTCCGCAAGCTCGGCACTCCACTGGATCACGTAGAAACTATGGTCTCTTGTGCCCCTCTTTACTACACTGGTAGAAAAAGACCGGGCCACCTGAAGAAACTACCTGGCTAGTACTACCACCGTGAGAGAAATTCATATGTCACTTCCTCTTCCTGGTAGAAATAGTACCAGTAACTGGTGCTGAACCTCCCTGGACCACACCACAAGATTCCCGCAGGTTCCTTTCTGTAATCAGCACCTGATTCACAATATCATGTATTGAATGCAACCCGAAAACATTCAACAGCGCTCGGATGTCATATCGGAGACCATCCTCAAAACGCATGGCTCTCAACGTCTCATCACCCACCAACACGGGTGAAAAATGTTGAAGCTCGGTAAAGAGATCAGAATAGTCCATCACCGACATAGCGCCCTGCTGCAGTTTCATGAACTCTAGAGCTCTATCTGCCCTCACCGTCTCCGGGGAAAATAAGTCATAGAAGACTGCCTGAAAATATTCCCACGCCATGTCCCTGTGATGCTCTGACTGGGTGGTAACATCCCACCACCTCTTGGCGGAATCACACAACATATAAGTCGCGAGCTTGACCCTCCGCCCTAGAGGCGTCTCAAGATGCTCAAAAATAGTTTGCATCGACCCCAGCCAAGACTCCACAGCCTGTGGTCTGCCATCCCCGGAAAACGTAGGCGGATGCTGCTGCTGGAAGATACGAGTTAACTCGACCATAGATGTAGTAGCCTGTGGTGCTCCCTAAAAGGTCTGCATGAACCGCATAAAGCCTTCATGGAACTGCGCCTCCACGCTTGTGTCCGGTATAACAGATGGCACAATATCTGGATCTACTGGAGGATCCATTGGTAGCCCATGGCCCACCATCTCTGGAGTATACTCGTTGTCACTCTCCTGGCAAACAATGGGTGGTCATCTAGGCGACATGACACTACAAGGTCAAAAACACACCTTAGATCAAGATTTATCAAGACTGATGCAAAGGAACCACAAAGGGAACAAGAGGAAGAATGCATTTCAAGATTTGAAAAACAAGACTACACAGCGTGTACAATGACTACACAGTGTGTACTTGACTTCCCTTCCCCTACCCAGGTCCTTTCACATGGCTAAGCCACACGGCTCTCGTTGAACAAAAACAACACAGTGTGTATATCCACTACACGGTGTGTATGGTGTTATTTTACAACTGCCCACATCGTTTGTGACACGGCCGACTACTCAGCTTGCAACTACACGGCGTGCTACACCCACACATGGCGTGTACACTACCCCATCTCCTAGCCACATGGCTAAGTCCACATGGTCTGTCCTCGGAAAAGACTACACGGAATGTTCTATAGACACACGGCGTGTATCTGAAAGGATTACACTGACCCGTGTCGTTAGCTACACAGCCGGGTCCCCATGTCAAACTACACGGCGTGTTCCATAGTGGACACAACATGTATGTCTTAAGATCTCCTCCATCTATGTTGTTAGTTACATGGGTGGACTTTGGGTCAACACCACAAGGCGTGTACTTTCGGTACACGGCGTGTGTTACCCAAACATTCCCTACCCCGTTTCGCGGCCCACATGGTTTGTGACACGGGAAGAGACTACACGGCGTGTACTTAAAAATTTTATTTTTCTTCCCGAACAGAAGGCCATACACGGTGTGTTTAAAGATACTACACAGCATTTATACTGGGTTTCCGAAAACCATGCCTCAAAAACTTCCACGGAACCCAGAAAATACCAAAAAACAACACCTAAGTGTAAAATTTTGACCTGTGAGGGCCCATACTTCCCATGAATCAAATTTTGACATCTCATATGTGTTATAACTAATAAACAACTAATGATCCACCAAATTACGGTCAGTGGGGGGCCATACTCCCCAAAAACAAAAGTTTGGTGTCCATTCTATCAACAGGCTCAAATCAAATTATCCTATCACAAAGCAGGTATTTTATCCAAGCAGATATCACAACAACATGCTTTACTAGTACAACAACTATCACAACAACATTTGAAATTCTAATGCACCTACATGACATGGAACTATGCATGGCATGTGATTTCTAGCATGTGCCTATATGATGCATGAGATGGCATACCCTCATCTCATCGGGTTGCAACTAAATAGAATCCATAGATCAAATATAACCAGCACAATCTCAAGTGCGTCACCCAATGGTGAAAACAAATCAACTGTAAAATTTCAAAAAACAGTTAAATTTCAATCATGAGGTAAATTTTCTTTTCCCTATACGTGGGTTAGCTACACCTGGGCACAACTTATTACCAACTACCGTTCGTCATATCCCTAACTACGGCTCCAAATATTAAGTCAAAGAAAAAACCGACTCTGATACCACTTTGTAACATCTCGGATCCGGGTTCCACTCAATGGGTTCCCCGAACCCAGTTCGCCACATGACCTCAAGCACATTTCCCCAAACGCCAGAGGCTGCCGACTAACAGTGAGGGCCTGGGTCTGATAGTGGGGAAACTATGCCCTAATTCATCAAAGTGTAGCGCAACGGAATATAATAAAAACATAATACAACAGAGGAAGCAGCAAAAATATATATAAATGAAATTGATAACTGATAACAAAAAGGGAAAAACATCAGTTATATATATATGAAGATGCAACATGTCACTATTCTATAAAACAGCCAAAACATGTTACACGATTAATACAATACAACTGAAGTACTGATACATAAAATCAAAACAGAATAGCCCGCAGCATCGCGAGCCAATGCTCGGTCCCATGCTCTCCTACACCCTAGCAGAAATCATGTACCTATATAGGGATTCTTGCCCTTATATACACTTGCAAAAACGTAATTTTTTCGGGGCAAAAAGCATGACCCAAACAGGGTTTGAGAAATATATCTCAGTAGGTACCCACCAAAGGCTCGTTCCCAACTGTGTGGAAGCATGCAACAATAGTGTGCAGTAGTAAAAATGCAATAAACTAACCAGTACTCAAAAGTAACCAACTTAATAGTTAAATTTACATTTAATTATTCATTTAATCCATTTAATATAAGAAAACACCACAGTTCATTTCTAAGTAAACAGTCAGTGTCCTCAGACACACAAACCTTTACCCTTAGGTAATCAGAATCCAACCCATAGGTAATTGCCCACAGCCATAACAGATTTTTCCCTCAGGTGTAGGTAGTGTCTCCCTCAGGAACAGAGTCTATTTCCCACAGGCACGGAAGAAGTTGCCCTCGGGCTAAGATAACAACTGCCCTTAGGCTAAGAAAAACAATGCCCACGGGCTAAGTAAAACACTTCCCTCAGGCGCAAGTAATTGGGCCATTCCCAACATGTAAATAAACATTAAATTTACATACAATTCCTCTCGAGGAAAAAGTAATTCATAATTTAAACATGGAATACCCTCGGGTATCCGGGCCAAATGGTTAAATAGAGGAACGTACCCCCGGGGTAGTCCTAGGTCCATCCACTGATCCCAAACAACAATTTTACAATTTTATTTAATTACCTATACAGTTCTAGGTAGTTAAAATAGCCATGGACTCAGCCACACGACACCCCAACATGGGTTCGTGGCACTAAAATACACAAAACACACATCAGTTGGAAAACTAAACACCATGCCACTTACCTCTAACACCAACGAACGATATCCGGGATTGACGCCTTTCGAAATGTCCAAGAATGTCATAGATCTGAGGTAAAATATTTCTCGCTTAAACTAAAATAACTCCCGTTAGGGAAATAATTGGAAAGATCTAATAAATAAGGGTGGATGGCTTACCCGTGCGGTTCCAACGAGATCGTCCGAGGTGGAAACGGATTCCCGTCGTGCGCTCGGCGGATCTCCAAAGCTCCGACCTCCCCCTCTCGTTCCTTATTCCCGTTCTAAACCTTCCCTGTGAACAGGGGAGGCTACTGCCCATTTTAAGTGAAAAAAACAAAGTACATGGCATGTCCTTCCAAGTACACAGCGTGTACTTCCCATTTTTTAATTGTTCCTCTGGCGGCTTCCCACCAGCATGGCACTGTTCACCTACCGACATGACCACACGATGTGTCTTCATGAGTACACGGCATGTGCTGCCCCACAGCTAGACACCGCCTTACTATTCGCCTGCCGACTGACTACACGGCATGTAAAGGACTACTACACGACGTGTAGTCAGTTTCTACACCCTTCATCGCCGACATGGACACACGCCCCGTGTAATCATCTCACACGGTCAGAAGTACATGGTGTGTACTTCCAAAATTTGGGATTTTTTCCCATTTTCCTTATTTTCTTAAAAACACTTAAGGAAAGGAGAAAAGAAGAAACTAGTACCTCAAAGATAAGAACCGAGTTCTTACAATTATGATCATTGAACATTGAATTTTACCTAAATATCCATATCATTTATCATGGATATGATTATTGTTTAAATCGTATACCATTTTTACATACAGTGTTCACTTTGAAATTTATTTAATGTCTTGGGATATGCTAATAAATTTTTATCATTTACTCAATACGTATATTTGATAAGGTTCATTCTTCCTGAATTAAATTGACTATTCGATATATGGGGAATGATTTGGACAGGTACTGCACAATTGGTTCCTATTTATAAATAGCCCCTTGATGCATCAGTAGTCTCATGGGATGAATTGGTTGGTTCGACTAAGATAATGGGTCATTAAACCATTATTTTATAAACCATCTTGTGAAAGGACTTAATGGTAAAGGCACCACGTACCTAGGAAAATTGGAATCCAATAATTAATAATTTACTTTATTTTTATTCAGTAAATGTTTTTCCATGATATTTTCTGTAGACATATCTATGGATTCATTTCATTATTAGTTGATTGATTAAATGGAATGTGTTTCAGTTATTTTCCTTTCCATATTGATTATGCATTTATCTATTTATTTTAATGGCGTGTTTTTTCAGTTATTTCCATTCCGTTTTGTTTATCCATTTAGTTTATTAATTATATGGAATGTGTGTTTAGTTATTTACCTTGAAACAATGATTACTCTCATTGATTCAATATTTCTTCTACTATTCTTAACCCTTACTGATCATTTGATCTCACCCTTATTTTATTTACGTCCCCCTAGAATCCAAAAAGTGTACTAAGAATGATATGAAAGGATGTTCTATATTGAATAAAGTTATTATCCAAGAAAATAAATTATATTTTAATTAGTGTATTCATTTTTAATACAAGACTCATGTATGTATCTGGTTTACCAAGACAACTAAACTCTTATGTCATTTTGGATTTTTATTCTTTGTAATAATGTCAATGTAATGGTAGTAGATACTAACTTTGGGCTTACTGGGGTCGGGTCTCTGCACATCATTTTACCATGGATGTGGAATTTTATTTAAGGGTTATATTCCAATAAATGGTCTAAGACATAAAATTCTATTAATATGGAAGGTACAAATCTTTCCTCGACTTATCCATTAATTAAATGTTAATCATGATACACCCAACATACCCTACCTTTCTATGAACATATGTTATCTTGGTTTTCATCAAAAAATATAAGTGTGTGATTCGTGACATGAATTAATGACAATATTAAGTATAAAGACCATTACACATGCTCACAGATCAGAATATCTGATGACACCAAAGCATGTGGAATTCCTACTAACAGATTTGTTCTCATAATCTTCCATCTAAGAGATTACCAAGTTTAAACTCTATAAGAATAAACCTCATCCAATTACGAGTACTCACACTAGATAAACTATATAATATGTGTCCCATAATAGTATATTATCCTTCTATATAACAATATTTAATAATATTTTCAGAGAACTTAAGGTTTCCCATCATAGTGGGGAACTGATACGACCTTATAAATGTGATGTATACTCTAGGAAATTATTATATAATATTTATGTATAATAATGAACAATATGTAATAATATGTTTTATTAATATTAAATACATCAAATATACAAGTGATACAAGTATAAACAATTGATCCTGGGACATCTACTCTAACAAAATATACCCTTTCTTGAGATTAAATGACCCAAGAATGAAAATTTTTGTTATTAGAATTCACACTCTCTGAATTTGGCATACATATTTTTTTTCCTAAGGTTCTTCAATACAATCTTCAAATGATTTTCATTCTCTTCCTTTATCTTATAATATATAATAATATCATCTATAAAGACTAACACAAACTGATTAATGTAATATTTAAAGACTATTTATGAAATCTATGAAGATAGTAGGGGCATTGGTAAGTCAAAATTACATTTTATAAATTCATAATTACCATATCTCATAAGGAAGGATATATTGGGTATATCTCCCTTATTGACCCTTGGATAATGATATCTAGATTGAATATGAAACTTGGATGAATATTGATCTCCTCATAATTCATCTAAAAGACCATCGATATGGTGTATAAGATACTTGTTCTTAATAGTGGTCTTTTAAAGTTATCAATAATAAATGTAGAGGTGGATGAACCCATATTTCTTTTTAAGAAAAAGAATAGGTGAACCCCATACTGATACACTAGGTAATATGAATAACTTTTCAAGATTCTCCTAGATTTTATTCTTCAATTGCTATAACATAATCATGGTAATTTTATATGGATTCTTTAAAATATGTGTAGCACAAGTTATGAGTTCTACTAAAAACTATAATTCACAGTTTGAGGGAAGACTGGGAAATTCTTCTGGAAAAACATTAGCATAATATTGATAAATAAGAATATATTTTATTTTTGAGTTTCTCCCAAACCATTTGAGATAAATATCCCTAGTGAATATGAAATAAGACACTTATAACATATGTAACTTCCATTGGAATTTCAAGTTCTTCCTCACAACAAAATATAATCATAGGTTTATTCAGTATATCAAACATAGAATACATTCCTCAAAAATTGATATAGTGTCTATATAGAGAGATCCAATCCATATCTAGAATCAAATCAAATTAAAATAGATAGAGAATCATAATATTTTCTAGAATCACATTCCCATAAACATCTATCAGAGAGGATCTATAAACTTGACATGTTATTATTATACCAATTAAGAGTTTTTACTACTAACTAAAAATATAACCATTGAGGTGGTGACATGATAACTTTATAGAATTAATTAGATAAAAAAGCATGTGTAGATCTAGAATCAAATAAAACATTTATAGTTATAGATTAAATGGTAAGTGTCCCTTTCACCACTTTATTCTCATGACCCACTTCAGAATTTGTGATCTCCTGAGATTTCCCTTTGTATGTGGGCTTAAGAGGGTTTCGAATCTAATTATCGAAATTAACCCACGAATTCAACCACAAAATGGTTCAATGTATATACTTCTTTTAGAGACCCAAATCTTGACATACATGGACATTACATTACTTTTTGGGAATACTTAGTACATAATAGAAATAGACACACAAGGACCATAATAGTTTAGTGTCTTTGGAAACTCGGAATATAATCTTCTAATCGTGGTGAAAGATCTTTAACATATCCCATAAAGATCTTCCCCTTTTTTCTTACCTAAAACCTTTATTTATATACTAGGGAAAAGAAAACATAAAATGAGTGAGCTCAAATTCCCAGTAAGGGTAAACATAGAGAACATAAAAAAATCCATAAACATTTGAATGTAAAAACTTGAACATAAAATCTATACATCAAAATCTTGAGCAAAGACATGAATCTTGGAAGTACGTGAGGCATATATCATAAGGGAACATAAATCATGACAAAATAGCATGGGAATAAAACATTTAATTGTGGAAACCATTAAGTACATGATATTATTTCCATAGTATCCAAGGCATTGCTGCCAAGACCATCTTAGTGGACAAAGTCCCTTTCTGAATCGAGTTCACTCCCCGTTCCAGTCCTGTAACACTGAACCGGATTGACTTACCATTCTACCCATGTCTATCTCATGAGATATAAATCTTTACCAAATGCATTGGAGGGAGATATAGGTCCCACCCATCTCATAATGAAATCATTCTTACTTGTTCCACAAAATAAACATACATCATTCATAATAACCCAACAAATAAAATGGGTTTCATAAACATCATCCCATTATCACATAATCCATATAAAAGAAATGGATATCATTTCATAATAAGAAAAGTGAAACCATGTAAATCATAGATACATTATACTTGAAACATACACATATGAAATAATTTCATCATACATGGAAAATGGTTTTGATAAAACAGTTGCAATGAATTCTTGAGGAAAATATCCTTTCTTCTTAAAAATAATTTTCTTTTCACAAAATTCCATGCACTTTTAAAAGAAAAAGGGTTTTTTTGAAAATAATCATGCAAAATTGTATAGGAAGTTATATGAAAATGAGGCATTATGAAACCGTAAAAATCCTTTCATGTCGTATACGTTAAAAAAATATTCTTCTCGTACTTTTGTTGGAAAAGTCAAAAAGTACCTTAAAGGGTAAATAAAAGAAAGATTCATTCCATACCATGGGGTAAAAGTAAAAATGGGTAAAAAGGAATTTAAACATACATGAATACACTTTTATAAAACATGTACATGGATGATATCAATAACCCCAGTAAATACTTATGAATAAGCAATCTCGTATAAAAATGAGATTTGCAAAATTATCCCTTACCTTAGGTCTGATATGCTTCGTACATTTCCAAACCTCCTGTATAATGATTTAAATAATGTCATTGACTTATTACATAATCATATTCATTGTTATGATATCATATATGGTTCACTTATGACTTTATATTACCCATTCTTTTGTAAGTTCCATGTTAAAGTAGTGTTTTGGGTAAAATCGTTTTATTTATCGTACGTGTTTGGACATGTTGTTCTTGATATTATTACTTATATCCTGATTTAATTAATTCCAGAATGTAAAACATGATTTATATATAATATATATTCATTATATACATATATATATATGATAGATCAATTAAATGGAAAGAAATACACCGTTCATGGAGACGGTTGGCCGTACGTATGCATGAATGCTGATTTTGTTTCCTAATTGAATTGAATGAAATTAAGTAGATGACATACTTATATATACACATAAATCCAGTATCACTATTATGTCATATATTTCATGATTACTTATTATATATACTTTATAATCATTCATGAATGGTTAACATGGAGAATGAATCTCATCGCGCTGTGGAGACGGTAGTCCGTACGTACGCACGAGCGATGATATCATTCCCATGATCGTGGAATTGCATTGAAGCATATGTATAATATTTCAGAATCAATTTCATTTTTCAATAATCATATATAGTTATTTATTTACACCATTATACCCATCCATGTAAGGTGGTGGTCGAAAAACGATTACACCACGGCGTGGAGACGGTATTCCATACGTACGCACGCGCGGTGATTTCATTTTCCGTAGGATGGATAGATGGTGAAATAGGGTTGTTTCATACTTATAATAACATATCAGTATATGAGTGATACTTATGTTATTACTTCATAATGAAACAACTAAATAATAATAAGTATAATAAGAAATAAAGTTGAAAGAATCGGTAACAGATATTACCTCTTCTTTCGACACACCTCTTTGAAACCTCCTCTTAGGGCATTAAGATTGGACTTTAAAGAAGAACAGAACCTATAATATGTTTCTAGGGAAGTTTAGAAGATAAATTGGTAGGGTTTTTCTGAGCATGAAGGCTCAACATGATGTGAGGAAGAGAGGGAGGGGGTTCTCTTTTATAAGGGAGGAGAGGGGCACCTTTGGAATAACTAAAAATATTATTTTATTATAAAGTCATATTCGGTTTTTAATAGCTCCAAATTGAGTTGTTTCTAAAATAAGGTGGGGATGGTTCTCAATCATCTCATTCAATAGAATTTAGACAAGTTTAGGTTTCTATTTTAACATTATCATTTAGATTAAACTTTAAGTTAAATAATTTTTCTTTTACCGTGTCTTCTTGTTTTCTTACACTATAAGGTTAATAAACTTACTATAACAAGAAAAAAGAACCCCAAATTATTTATTATTAATATATATAACCTTATCTAAGTCATTTGGAAAAACCTTAGATTTTTAGGAATAAAATAACAATTAATAATATAATATTTGTTTTAAAAACTATTTTATGTCAATTTTGAAACTATTTGGTAATTGATTTTTTTGAAAATCATAACATAATTATTAGTTCAAAAACAGATACTTAAATCAATACTAATATGTCATATTAACCTATAAAATTAGTGGAATTCATAAAAAGTCTCAAATTAAATTTATTTGGGTATTAATAACATCAATTATGTCAGTATTTCATTAATAAGATAATTACTTCATCATCATTGTGTCATAAATAAATTAAATTATTTAATGTCTAAAAACTATAAATAAAATACAATTATGTAGGAAATATTTTTATCTTTATAATTAATATTTATAGTCGAATTTATCTTATGTATAACACTATATTAAAATGATTTAGTTATTAAACTTTGATTTTAACTATTTTAACCCTTCTTTAAATAAATTAATAATAAATGTCCTAATCTAATCCAAGTGGGCCTAAATGGTCATATTTTATTCCTAAGGTTGTTTTTGGTCGAATTAAACTTATCCAATAGAATTATTACATGTGTTAGGGTATTAATAATATCATTTTTACCATTAATTACCCTATTTACATATAACCGTGGTAAAAAAAGAAAAATTTACTATTCACCAAAAATTATTTTCATCTCATTGAACCACATTTTAGTCCTTTATATAAACCATGTCTCTAGGATTTTCAAAATTACACTCACATAAGCGGTAAAATTAAGTTTTATGTGAATTTCTAAATTCTACTTGGAGGTGGGTAAAAGATGGTGAAAAGTTCAATAAAATTTTTATATATCTAAAATTATTATAAAATGACTCCAATGAATTAATTTGAACTTATATAGGTAGTATGTATAAATTTTTACCTAAAATAAATTTAAATAAAATAAATAGTTATTTAAATAAAAGGTCGGTTTTTAAATAGTAACCCAGTGTTTTCACTACTCATCAAAAATTGAAAGTTTTCAGAAAAATACAAAAATTTCACCCTAGGCTAATTTCGATATTCCGAATCCAAAAATGAAGTCCATTTTGAAAGATAAAATTTATATATTTTCAAAAAGTGGGTATTACTATTCATAACGGCTAGTTTATATAACATATCGTTGTTTAGCAAAACTCGGTATTGCGTACAACACACGCTATCATAGAAGGTTGTGATTGCGTGTAATGCAAGCCAAGTTAGGGATGTGTGTTGTGAAAGCTCTTTTTGGTGTAGCTTAAAACACAAGACATTAATGAAATTAAAAAGAATATTTTTCATAAAATCTCGGGGTGTTACATTCTACCCCCTTAAAATGATTTTTTCCCTCAAAATTCGTCGGGGTTATAAATTGTTTAATACTCGAAAGTTTCTTTAATAGAAACCCACATCGTAAAAAGGAATACCAAAAATTGACTTTAAAAACTAAAGTATGAAACGTAACGGTTACCCAAATTAACTAATCACTGGGTTTCCACATAAGAGAACATAAGTGAAAATATGGATATGGAAGATAAATCTAACCGTCATGTTCTGATGGAGAGTGGTAGAGAACATGGATATGAAAAAGAAAACAATCACAATGCCATAAATTTTTGATGATCTAGGGTACCATCTGATTCATCAGATATAAGGGCACTAGGACAAAAAAAATTGGTTTTTAAGATCATTTCCCTAAAGTTGAAGATTTTGAATTAGAATAAATACTTACATTATTTTTGTATAATCTCACTGGTGTTCGTGCCTTGAACAATTTCAACTTCATCTCTTTAAGAAATAAAGTTGAATTTGTCTTTAACGAAGTTTTAGCAGATCATGTGATAGAATTATAGGTCATTCCATCTGTCTCAAACATAAGTTAGCAAAATTTATATACATAATTCCATCTATGGTGAGATTAATCAAATATGGACTTATACTTCATCTATCATCCTGCATAATAAAATAAAACTAGTTTCTACTAACCAGGGACTTCCGGTAGGCCAGTGGTAGGAAATAATGTCCTATCGCACTTCGGTTGTGGTTTCGATTCCCACAGCCTTGTCCAACATGACGGGTTGTCGCCCGTTCTGCAGGTTGTCCTTTTTTTTCTAAATATACAATACTATCTTATGTCCAACATAATCCATTCCAATCTTTAGGATTATCCAAAATATTGCAGTCCATTCTCATATTATAGTGAAAACGATTACCAGAGATTTCATATAACAAACATGTTAATACCATCATTGATCCCCATATATCATAAGATATGTCTTGTTAGTCACATTCCAAACATTCGAAGGCCTTAATCATGTATTCTCTTGAAAAATGAATACCTATTGAATCTTAGTGTAAACATGAGTGCTGTCAAAATTTAACTCTTTCCACATACCAAAACCCCAAAATTCTATATACTCAAACCATGATATAACTATTTCCTTATATTAGTCATGAGCTCATGAATACTGTCAAACATTTCATTTTCTCCTTATACCTTCATTATGTGCATATCATCTTCTTTCCAAAAATATCTCAATCACTTTCCATGGTTACCGGTACAATAAAATTATTGAAAACCACAATATACCAATACATAAATATTCCAATATTCCACTATACTATATACAACATTATTTTGGAATCCCATTACATAAACACTTAATCATTCCACCACATCGTTGTCATATTCAACATCGCCAATAGTGATCGCGTATGAATTCCCTTTGTCCTTTTCCTTAAGTGGTTTATCATGTCGATAATCATTAACCCTTGGATTAGGGCATTGATTAGCATAATGCCCTATTTCATTGCACATGAAGCATTGAAGTGTTGGTGGTTCATTCTCTACAGTCTTTTCTTTATTCACATCATTAGAAACCCTTTTTCCATTATGTTGACACTGAGCTCCTCAATGACCTTCTTTTACACTCTTAAAACATTTTCTAGTCCCTTTAAGACAATCTCCACCATGCTTATTTCCACACTTTGAGCATAAAGAACCATTCATCTTCTTTTCACCATTATTCTGATATTTCTCCTTGAACTCCATCTTTCGTTTCTTGTCAAAACCATGAGATAGATATGTAAAACCAACTTCCATTTCTACCTTGATAGCACAACGCACAATTTCTTCATATCTATTGAACTCTCTTATAGCTAATTCCCTTCGAAGATTTGGTTTTAATCCACTGAAGAATCGATCAACTTTACTTTCAGGATGGATGATAAAGCCAGATGCATACCTTGCAAGCCTTGTAAAATTCTCTTCGTAAATACCAACAAATTCATCATCCTTTTTCTTTAGTTAAAGAAACTCTTTCTCCATCTTTGTTCGAAGAATATGAGGGAAGTACTTATTGAAAAATAAGTTCTTGAACTCGTCCCATTCCATGGACTCAATTTCATCTCTTGGCCTCGTATTGTTGATAAGATTCCACCATTGATCAGTTTCACCTTCCAAACGATACACTACTAAGATGACTTTATCATGTTCAGAACATTAAAGAACTGAAAATATCTTTTCAGTGGTACTGATCCATTGTTCAGCAACAAATGGATCAGAAGACCCACTGAAAGAAGGTGGGCGTTGCCTCATGAAGGACTCAATAGAATATTGTTCCCTTCTATGCTCATTTGGAAGTCCAGAATGATTCATATATTGTGTAAGTATAGAAATAATATTTTTCACTCCATCTCCCATAACATTTGTTTGTTCCGGAGGAAAATCATTGCATTGTCCATTACATTGATCAACACGGTTCCTTCGGGTTCTATCCATCATCTAAAACCCAAAAATAATAGTGTGAGTGGAAAAAATCATACTAGGGGAAACAATATAATAAAAAGGGAGTACCTTTAATATCTAACATATTAGGTTTAATTATAAGATCGTTACCATAATTCTAGGACTATAACCTTTACTTATACTTAACCTTACAGACATCCCTAGACATACCTTAAAAATATCTCTAGGGATCTCACTAAAGTTCTCGCATCCTAGTTTCTAAAGGTTGACTAAACCTTTCCTCTGATACCAACTATAGAGACCCAAAGCTTTACATACATGGACAATACATTACTTTTGCGGAATACTTAGTACATAACAAAAACAGACACACAAGGACTGTAATAGTTTAGTGTCTTTGGGAACTCAGAATATAATCTTCTAATCGTGGTGAAAGATCTTTAACATCTCCCATAAGGATCTTCCCTTTTTTTTCTTACCTAAAACCATTATTTATATCCTGGGAAAAAGAAAACATAAAACGGGTGAGCTCAAATTCCCATTAAGGGTAAACATAAAGAACATAAAACAATCCATAAACATTTGAATGCAAAAACTTGAATTGGAAGTACGTGAGACATATATCATAAGGGAACATCAATCATGATAAAATATCATGGGAATAAAACATGTAATTGTGGCAACAATTAAGCACATGATATCATTTCCATAGTAGCCAAGACATTTCTGCCAAGACCATCTTAGTGGACAAAGTCCCTTTCTAAATCGAGTTCACTCCTCGTTCTAGTCCAATAACATTGAACCAGATTAACTTACCTTTCCAGCCATGTCTATCTCATGAGATATAAATCTTTACCCAATTAATTGAAGGGAGATATAGGTCCCACCCATCTCATAATGAAATCATTCTTACTTGTGCCACAAAATAAATATACATCATTCATAATAACCCAACGAATAAAATGGGATTCATAAACATCATCCCATCATCACATAATCCATATAAAAGAAATGGATATCATTTCATAATAAGAAAATTAAAACCATGTAAATCATAGATACATTATACTTGAAACATACACATATGAAATAATGTCATCATAGATTGAAAATGGTTTTGATAAAACACTTGAAATGAATTCTTGAGGAAAATATCATTTCTTCTTAAAAATCATTTTCTTTTCACAAAATGCCTTGCACTTTTAAAAGAAAAAAGTTTTTGTTGAAAATAATCATGCAAACTTTTAGAGGAAGTTTTTTGAAAATGATACGTTATGAAACCGTAAAAAGCATTTCATGTCTTATATGTTAAAAAACATTCTTCTCGTACTTTTGTCAGAAAAGTCAAAAAGTACCTTGTAGGGTAAATAAAAGAAAGATTCCTTCCATACAATGGGGTAAAAGTAAAAATGGGTAAAAAGGAATTTAAAAATACATGAATACACTTTTATAAAACATGGACATGGATGATAGCAATAAACCTAGTAAATACTTACGAATAAGCAATCTCGGATAAAAATGATATTTGCAAAATTATCCATTACCTTAGGTCCGATATGCTTCGTACGTTTCCGAACCTCCTGTATAATGATTTAAATAATTTCATTGACTTATTATAGAATCATATTCATTGTTATGATATCATATATGTTTCACCTATGACTTTATATTACCCGTTCTTTTGTAAGTTCCATGTTAAAGCAGCATTTTGGGTAAAATCGTTTTATTTATTGTACGTGTTTGGACTTGTTGTTCCTGATATTATTACTTATATCCTGATTTAATTAATTCCAGAATGTAAAAAATGATTTATATATAATATATATTCATTATATACATATATATATGATAGATCCATTAAATGGAATGAAATACACCATTCATGGAGACGGTAGGTCGTACGTACGTATGAACGCTGTTTTTGTTTCCTTGTTGAATTAAATGAAATTAAGTAGATGAAATACATATATATACACATAAATACAGTATAATTATTATTTCATATATTTCATGATTACTTATTATATATACTTTATAATCATTCATGAATGGTTAACATGGAGAATGAATCTCATCACGCCGTGGAGACGGTAGTCCGTACGTACGCACGAGCGATGATATCATTCCCATGATCGTGGAATTTCATTGAAGTGTATGTATAATATTTCAGAATCACTATCACTTTTCAATAATCATATATAGTTATTTATTTACACCATTATACCCATCCAAGTAAGGTGGTGGTCGAAAACAGATTACACCACGGCGTGGAGACGGTATTCCGTACGTACGCACGCGCGGTGATTTCGTTTTCCGTAGGATGGATAGATGGTGAAATAGGGTTGTTTCATAATTATAATAAAATATCAGTATATGAGTTATACTTATGTTATTACTTCATAATGAAACAACTAAATAAGAATAAGTAGAAGGAGAAATAAAGTTGAAAGAATCGGTAACGGATATTACCTCTTCTTTCGATACGCCTCTTTGAAACCTCCTCTTAGGGCACTAAGACTGGTCTTTGAAGAAGACCAGAACCTCTAGGATGTTTCTAGGGAAGTGGAAAAGAGAAATTGGTAGGGTTTGGCCGATCGTGAAGGCTCAAAGTGATGTGAGGAAGAGAGGGAGGAGGTTCCCTTTTATACGGGAGGAGAGGGGCACCTTTGGAATAACTAAAAATATTATTTTATTATAAAGTCATATTTGGTTTTTAATAGCTCAAAATTAAGTTTTTTATAATATAAATTGGGTATGGGTCGCAATCCTCTCATCCAATATAATTTAGACAAGTTTAGGTTTCTAATTTAACATTATCATTTAGATTTAACTTTAAGTTAAATAATTTTTCTTTTACCGTGTCTTCTTGTTTTCTTACACTATAAGGTTAATAAACTTACTATAACAAGCCAAACAAACCCCAAGTTGTTTATTATTAATATATATAACCTTATATAAGTCATTTTTCCGAACCATAGATTTTTAGGCAAAAAATAACAATTAATAATATAATATTTGTTTTAAAAACTATTTTATGTCAATTTTGACACTATTTGGTAATTGATTTTTGTGAAAGTCATAACAGAATGATTAGTTCTAACAAAGTTAATTAAATAAATACTAACATGTCATATTAACCTATAAAATTAGTGTAATTCATAAAAAGTCTCAAATTACATTTAATTGGGTATTTATAACATCAATTATGTCAATATTTCATTAATATGATAATTATTGTATCATCATTATGTCATAAATAAATTAAATTATTTAATGTCTAAAAATTATAAATAAAATACCATTGTGTATTAAATCTTTTTATATTTCTAATTAATATTTATAGTCTAATTTATCTTATGTATAACCCTATATTAAAATGATTTAGTTATTAAACATTTATTTTAACTATTTTAACCGTTCTTTAAAGAAATTAATAATAAATGTCCTAATCTAATCCAAGTGGTCCTAAATGGTCATATTTTATTCCTAATGTTGTTTTTGGTCGCATTACACTTATCAAATAGAATTAGTACATGTGTTAGGGTAATAAAAATATCATTTATACCCATAATTACCCTATTTACTTTTAACCGTGGTAAAAAAAGTAAAAAGTTACTATTCACCAAAAATTATTTTCATCTCATTGAACCACATTTTAGTCTTTGATATTAACCATGTCTCTCTTAATTTTGAAATTCCACTCCCAGAAGCGGTAAAATTATGTTTTATGTGAATTTCAAATTCTCCTAGGAGGTGGGTAAAAGACGGTGAAAAGTTCAATAAAATTTTTATATATCTAAAATTATTATAAAAGGACTCCAATGAATTATTTTGAACTTATATAGGTAGTATGTATCAATTTTTAACTAAAATAAATGTAAATAAAATAAATAATTATTTAAATAAAAAGTCAGTTTTTAAATAGTAACCTAGTGTTTTCACTATTCATCAAAAATTGAAAGTTTTCAGAAAAATACCAAAACTTCACCCTAGGCTAATTTCGATATTCCAAATCCAAAAAGGAAGTCCATTTTGAAAGATAAAATTTATAAAATTTCAAAAAGTGGGTATTACTATTCATAACTGCTAGTTTATATAACATATCGTTGTTTAGCGAAACTCGGTATTGCGTACAACACACGCTATCGTGGAAGGTCGCAATTGCGTGTAATGCAAGCCAAGTCGGGGATGTGTGTTGTGCAAGATCCTTCTGGTGTATCGTACAACACAAGATATTAATGAAATTAAAAATAATATTTTTGATAAAATCTCGGGGTGTTACACTTCTTGTAATTATTGTTTTGGAGTTTGGGTGGCAAATTCAGTTGAGATTTCTCATCGTTCCTTTCATTTCCAAGCCTCTTCACATCACTTATACATTATTTTCCTCAACAAATAACATTTATAAACTTAAATAATTTACCAAAATACATAAGAAAATTTCCTTCAAGCTTCTTTCCACACTTCATACATGAAGGAAGATTAATTCTACTTCCTTCATATGTTTTATTATTATAATTTACTTAAAATTTTATCTTTCTCTTTTTATCACAAAAACTAGAAGAACACTGATAGTATCCAATTTCCAATTAAAAATTGAGATCACATCAAATTATTTATTCACAAGTTTCATATTCTCTTAAATCCAATACCTTTAAGAGACTTATTTTAAAACCAATAAAGAATTAATCGACTTTTCTTCCAGGATTGATGATAAAACTAACAATATGCCTTTCATTTCTGGTGAAATTTTCTACATAGGTATTGATTGATTCATCATAAGTCGATTTTTGTTCTATTAATTCCCTCTCCAATTTCACATGAACATTTCAAAAAAAATGTAACAACCCAAGCTTCCATGGTACGTTTCCCTTTGAATAAGGCAATAGCTTGCATTATACGCAGCTTCGAGATTCTAACACACCATGACCAATTAAACTAGTAGTTATGAATAGTAATACCCACTTTTTGAAATTTTATAAATTTTAACTTTCAAAATGGAATTCATTTTTGGATTTAGAATATTGAAATTAGCTTTGTGTGAATTTTGGGTATTTTTTCGAACTTTCAATTTTCATGAATAGTGAAAAACACTGAGTTATTAGTTAAAAACGAATTTTTATTTAAATGTTTATTTATTTAATTTAAATTTATTTTAGGTAAAAATATATACATAATACCTATTTAATTTCAATTTAATTCATTGAATTAATTTTATAATAATCTTATATATATAAAAATTTTATTGAACTTTTTATCGTCTTTTACCCACCTCCTATGAGCATTTGCAAATTTGCATAAAACATAATTTTACAACTTTTATGAGTTTAATTTAAAAAATACAAGATATATGGTATAAATAAAGACATAAAATTTGGTTTAATAAGATAAAAATATATTTTTTGTGAATAGTAACATTTTACTTTTATTTACCATGGTTAAAAGTAAATAGGGTAATTAAGGGTAAAAATGGTATTATAATTACCCTAACACATGTCCTAATTCTACCGGATAAGTGTAATTTGACCAAAAAAACCTTAAAAATAAAATATTATCCCCTTTGGTCCACTTGTATTAGATTAGGACATTTATTGTTATTTTATTTAAAGAAGAGTTAAAAGAGTTAAATTCAAAGTTTAATAACAAAACAAATTTTAATATAGAGTGATACATCAGATAAATTCGACTATAAATATTCATTATAAATATAAAACGATTTCCTACATAATAATATTTTATTTATAATTTT
Organism: Viscum album; assembly: GCA_963277665.1. Classification (NCBI taxonomy): domain Eukaryota; kingdom Viridiplantae; phylum Streptophyta; class Magnoliopsida; order Santalales; family Viscaceae; genus Viscum; species Viscum album. The sequence goes on along the minus strand of OY728155.1, from coordinate 1,389,557,298 downwards.
TATACATTAAATAATTTAATTTATTTATGACACAATGGTGATGCACTAATTACCTTATTAATGAAAGATAAAAATAATTGATTTTATAAATATCCAAATAAATGTAATTTGAGACTTTTGATGAATTATACTAATTTTATAGGTTAATATTATGTTTTAGGGTTTATTAAATATTTTTTTTCAATGTAATCAAGCTGTTATTATTTTCGCAAAAACCAAATACAAAATAGTGTCAAAATTGACATAATTGAGTTGTTAAAAAAATACTATATTATTAATTGATTTAATATTCCTAAAAATATAAGGTTTGTCCAAAGGACTTATATAAGGTTATATATATTAATAGTGAACCACATGGGGTTCTCTTGGATTGTTATAGTTAGTTTATTAACCATATAATATAAAAATACAAAGAGACATGGTAAATGTCAAACTATTTAACAGAGTTAAATCTAAAAGAAAAGGTTAATATGGTGACCTAAACCTGTCCAAAACCTATTTTTGGAGAGGTTTTAGACCCATAACTACCTTATCCTAGAAATATTTCATTTTTTAGCAATTAGAAACTGAAAATTATTTTATTATAAAATAATATTTCAAGCTTTTCCAAAAGTGACCCTCACCTCTCTTATAAAAGGGTACTTACCCTTCTCTTTACTTTATACCTCCAAAGCCATTTTTCTCGGCCAAAAACTTCCCAAATATCCTCCCAACTTTACTCCCTTAATCCTAGGGGTCTTCTTTTGGTCATAAAGTTATCCTATAGAGCCCTTTTGATCAAATTAAAAGGATGAACCTGAAGAAGAGGTAAATATTTCTTCACCTCTTTCAAGTTCTTTTCTTCTTCCACTTCCTCTTTCTTTGTTGTTTCCTTTATAAAATAATAACTACACTATCTTATATATAATGTGAGGTTATTATAAAAATGGTACAACAATATTCATTATTCTATCTATCGTATGAATGACAAAGTCACCATACATGCATACGTATGACTTACCGTCTCTACGTCGTGGTGTAGTTTGTTATTCAAACACTTCATTATTTAGATGGGTATAATAATGAGTAAAACTAAGGTAAATAATAAATATAACCTTTTTATGATTCATTATATATGATATACCATCCAATTACATATGATTTCACCATCAAAATAATGATATTGTCGCTCATGCGTACGTACGGATGACCATCTCCACGAACGCGATGAGATTCATTTCCACATCGTAACCATTCAAGAAAAATTTTCATTTTAAGATTAAAAATAACCTTTATGAACATAATATAATTATGTATATGAATCAAATAAATATTATCCATAACAAACATGGCTTGAGTAACCAACCATATAATGAAAAAAGAATCAGTTAATACCCGAAATGATGATACTACTGAAATATTATTAACAAATAAATATTAGAGGATCATATATGATATCATATTTATGTATATAGTTATTGTATTATTTAATAATTTTTTTTAACTATTATACATGAGGTTAACATACCATCGACTAAGTAAAATTACAATGTAAGGGTTAATTTCACAATCTCTTTATTATACAAGGTTGTCTTTACGTATCTACTCGGACCTCTTCATCATCCTCATCCATGTTTCTTAAAAATGTATTTCAAAACATTTTTACTATTTCATATAATATGGTTTAAAGTCATTTATACACTTTTTTGACTTTTTATAAAATGTTTTTAAAGGAATATTTCCTTCATCTTCCTAACAAGGTACTTTATGTCCTTTTCGACGAATTAAGGTAAGAATGTCTTTTTTTTAACTTATATGGCGGATGTGGCTATTTTTCACCATTATAACTTCGTCAAATCATCACATACAGGCTTATAATAATATTTTCAAAATTAATGTTTTATTTTATAAATATATTACTTTTAAATGATTTCAAAATAAAAAGACATATTTCTCTAAAAAAATTTTGATTACATCTATATCAACATCCTTTGACAGATTTTATGCTTGTTTGAAGTTTATTTATTATGATACAAAACTTCCAAATTGTATTTAAGTGTTTTTGATATGTTTTAATATGGATGTGTCATTTTTACACCATCTATGGTTTATGGATAAATTATTTACATTTCATATACTAGTTTTAATACGAATGTTTTTGTTATGTTTAAACCATTTCATATGACGAATGCATTGGACTTAGTAAGGGACGAGTGGAGCCCAATATAGCTCCCCGATGCATCGGTAGGTCTCATGAGATATAATAGTGTCATGTTACAAGGCCTTGAAAAAATATTATTGGTAGTCTTGGCACAAGTCCTTGACAATGTGGTTATAAAGTATGGCATTATGCATTCCATCATTATGAAAGTGGATATTGATATTGCATGTGATTATTAGACTAGTAGAATATCTGTGTGAATAAGTAAATGAAATTATTTTATTTTATATTTCTCATATTATGAATAATTTTAAGTTTAAAAGGATTTTTTTTTAGTCTTATACATGGCCTTAAATTTTTGTGCTTATTTAGGAAAGATTCCACTATATTGTTATCCTTACTGAGCATCTGAGCTCACCCATTTATATGTTTTATTTTTTTTTCTGGATGTGAAGATGTATTTTATGGTTGACCTATAGAGATAGGATAAGGATATATGTGTGTTAAAAATGGAACAAAATGTTTTTGACGTTTTTATTTCATGATGTAATGTAAAACTTATGAATGTATCTAGTACTTCCAAGGTTACTAAACTCATCGGTCTTTCAGGATTTGATCCCTTGTGATCATGCCAATGTTATGTAATAATGCACCGACTCTGGGTAACTAGTGTCAGGGAATTATATTTGGTATCATAGGAAGTTTAGTACAAACCTTGGAAACTAGATTTAGAAAAACTCTAATTAGAGAACACTACCCTAAGATAATCTTTGATGATTAGTATAGAAGAACTTCCTAGAATTTTTTTACTGTAGAGATTTTGTGAGTTTTCCAAGCAATACATCCCTGTCTGGATACGAGCAGGTAGAGGTGGCTCTAGCACAGATGTACCTAGGGGTAAAACCTGAAAACACCACTTTGAGCTAGACTCGAACGGGAACTGGTGCACGAAAATGGGCCATGCTGCAGTCTTAGTTACGACACTTCTGGGGGATATGCTTAGGAAAATTCTCATTTTTTCACAAACCTTTATAAAGGGTTTATGAGTATATACTTCCTCAAAGAATTTTTTTTATAATTATGTATTATATCCATAAATTGTTCAATTTATGTTAACTATTTTACATGTTTGGAATTATGTATTGTGATTCATAAACTAATATAGTGTATGCCATTGTTTAGAAATAGTGCCTAGTGTAAGGAATGGAAACCGTATCAACCAACATAATCCATGTAGGGATTTCCCTCCTACTCAAGATAATTATAGTGGAGCTAGTGAGGCAACTGGTGATGATCATCTTATCACCATACTAGGATAACTCACTCAGGTTATGAATAATAACCTTACCCATATGAAGCACCCTAATCCACAGTGCATAGGATCAATGTTAGACCGCTTCATAAGGAAACAACCACCAACATTAAATGGGAGTACAAATCCATTAGTAACTGAGCAATGTATAAGTTCCTTAGATAAAATATTTTATGCTTTGGGGAGTAGCGAAAGGGAAAAAGTTTTCATGGCAGTTTATCGCCTCACAGGAGATGTAGATCAATGGTGGTCATTAATCCAAAACAAAAAAGGAAGATGAAGAAGTATCAAACATATAATGTAGAGAGTTTAAAGATATTTACTTAGAAAAATACTTTCCTCATGGCCATCGAGCAGATATAGAAAGACAATTTCTGAGTCTGAGGTAAATGGAGGATGAGAAAGTCGCAAAGTATGAGGCTAACTTTACCTGGTTAGCAAGGCATGTTATAGATTATATACGTAACCCAAGAAGTAATATTGATCATTTATTTGATGGTTTAAAACAATTTCTTCATCGAGCATTAGTCTCGAAATCCTTCTCATCGTATGAAGATATTGTCTCATGTGCTATCAAGACAGAAAAGGAATTCTCTAAGCCTTACGACTTAAAAAAAAGAAAGAGAAGAAGAGATCTACTGAAAACTCTGGAAATGGAAATATGGGGAATAAAGGAAAATTTGAATATCCATCTGGTGGTAAATGTGGGAAGAAACACCCCAATACTTTCTTGAAGTGAATGGGAGTCTGTTACAAGTGTGGTGGAAAAGGCCACCAAGCTCGTGATTTCAAGGGGTAGAAAGAGGCTGTCAATGTTGAATGCTATAATTATAGAGAAAAGGGGAATTATAAAAATGAATTTCCTAATCACCAAGGGAATATACCTCAGAAAAAGCCAAGGGAGAAAGTCCAAGATTATGTGATCACTACTGCTGAGGTTGAAGCTTCGAAAGACATGGTGGCAGGTAATTTAATGGTTTCCTCAAATTTAGCCGATGCTTTATTTGATTCTGGATCATCGTATTGATTCGTATCTTCCTATTTTTCTATGAAAATAAGATATTTTTAATTTGACATAACAAGGGAGTTTTCAGTCAAAACACCTAAGGGGAGTATCACCACAACCAAGTTTTGTGAATCAGTTCCCATTAGAGCATATAAATTTTATTTATCTGCTGCTCTCGTCATCATACCCATGATTGAATTTGATATAATCTTTTGTATGGATTGGCTTTTGGACCATGATGAGAAACGTTTTTGTAAGAAGAAGGAGGTTACAATTTTCAATGATGATAAGGAGTACCTTATCCTTAGAATAGAAACATCACCACCTGATTCTTATCTAGATCTGCCCATAGTAGCTCTACTAAATTCAATTATTGGGGAAGAAGAGAATGAAATAACTATGGGTGAGGAAAATAATGTTCAAATAGAGAACATACTTATTTTTAAAGAATATATTGATGTGTTTCTAGAGAATTTACATGGACATCCTCCAGAACGAGAAATTGAGTTTTCCATTGATTTAATTTCTAGTTCAAGGACCATATCGAAGACCCCTTATAGAATGGACACTGTGGAATTAGTGGAAACTAAATAAACAACTAGAGTAATTGAGTGAAAAAGGTATTTATTAACCCTATTTTTTCTCCATGGGGATCCCCTGTCCTTTTTGTTAAGAAGAAAGATAGATTGATGAGGTTGTGCATTGACTACAGGGAGATCAATGCTATAACAATAAAGAACAAGTATCCCCTACCTCGTATTGATGATTTATTCAACCAACTTCATGGAGCTCAATATTTTTCAAATATTGACCTTCGATCTGGATATCATCAGCTGTGTGTGAAGAATTAATACATTCTGAAAACAACATTTCAAACTAGGTATGGGCATTACAAGTTTACAGTAATTCCTTTTGGATTGACTAATTCACCCTCTGTCTCCATGGATCTAATGAATAGAGTTTTCAAGGAATATCTTGATGACTTTTTAGTGTTATTTATTGATCATATCTTGGTATACTGTAAAATCTAGGAATATCATGAAAATCACATGCGCATTATCTTAAAGACTCTTAGAATAAATGAATTATATGGGAAATTAAGCAAGTGTGAATTTTGGATTCAATAGATTTCTTGTCTTGGCCATATTGTCTCTAAGGAATGAATCTATATTGATCCTTCAAAGACCGAGGCAGTCCAAGAATGGCCATCACCGATGAGTATAACTGAGGTATGTAGTTTTATTTTTTTATCATATTATTATCGACGTTTAGTCCAGAATTTAGCCCATTTGGATAACCCATTAACCAAGATCGCACGTAAAGGGGTTAAATTTGTTTGGAAAAAAAGTGTGAAGAATGTTTTGAAGAACTGAAGAGAATATTAGTCAATGTTCCTATCTTGACTCTACCATCAGGGAACAATGGGTTTGTTTTTTATAGTGATGCTTCAAAGAAAATAGATGGTTGTGTCTTTAAGTAGAATGATAGAGTTATTTCCTAAGCATCACGACAGCTAAAAATTCAGGAGAGAAACTATCATACTCATGATCTTGAGTCAGCAGCTATAATCATTTCATTGAAAATATGGAGACACTACCTATATGGTGAAAAATGTGATATTTATACTGATCACAGGAGTTTGAAGTATATTTTCTCACAAAAATAACTCAACATGATGCAAAGGTGATTTCTTGAACTACTAAAGGATTACTATTGCACTATACACTGCCACCTGAGAAAGGAAAATAAGGTGGAAGATGCTTTGAGTAGAAAGGATCATGGAGTTTTGAACAAGATGAGATTTGAAAGGGATCCTATTTTCATGGATACAGTAAATATGGATATGGAAATAACCATGGAAGGTGAAAAATCAATACTTTTTCAAATTATTTCCAAACCATCTTTACTAGAAAGGATAAAGAGTTTTCATACTGATTATGAGAAGTTTCAAAAGAAGATTAAAGCTGTTAATGATGGGAGATTGAGTGACTTCGTATATGAATATGGAATTTTGAAATTTGGGAAGAGACATTGTGTTCCTGATAAACATGATATAAAAAGATAATTGTTGGATGATTCTCATAGATACAATTTCTCTATACACCATGGGAGCACCAAGATGTATAGAGATTTGAAAGAACATTTTTGGTGTGACAATATGAAGAGGGAGTTTGCTGATTTGTGTCAAGATGTATGGTTTGTTAACAAGTTAAAGTTGGAAGGCAATGACCTGTAGGAGTCATAAAACCTTTTCCCATACCCAAGTTGAAATGGGATAATATTATGTTGGAATTTGTTATGGGGCTACCAAAGACTCCTAGAAAGAATGACGCAATATGGGTTATTGCTGGTCGTCTTAACAAGTCAACACATTTTCATACTATAAGAGAAGATTTACCACTTGAATGTATGGAAATACTATATATTAATGAAGTGTAAGACTTAATGGAGTACCCCTATCGATTGTTTCTGATTGTGATCCCCATTTTACAACAAGATTCTGGAAAAGTCTTAAGAAGGCCCTAGATACTGGACTTCGTTTGAGCACTGTCGACCACCCTCAAACTGATGGAAAATCAGAACAAACTATTCAAACCTTAGAATACATGTTGAGATCTTGCTCACTTGACTTTCAAGGTATGTGGGATCAATATTTACCTCTAGTAGAATTTTCCTACAACAATAGCTTCAATTCAAATTTTTAGATGGAACCATATGAAGTGTTATATGGAAATAGATGTCGCACACCAAATAGTAAGGATGATTTTGGTGAAAGAAAACTCGTAGGCCCAAAACTTGTTGAAGAAATGATGGAAAAGGTGAAAGTTATCCAAACCCACATCAAAGAAGCTCAAAGTAGGCAGAAGAGTTATGCCGATAACCAAAGGAAGGATTTGGAATTTTAGGTAGGAGATCATGTTTTCATGAAGGTGTATCCATGGAAGAGAGATATACAATTCAGTAAGAAGGGTAAATTTAGTCCCAGGTACATTGGACCTTTTGAAATTCCAGAATTAATTGTGGTTGTAGATTATCATTTGGAAATGCCTCCAAGTCTCTCCAAAGTTCATGATGTGTACCACATATCATTGTTGAGAAAATACATGCCTGACCAAATGCATGTACTCACCTATGAAGAATTAGAAATGGAACCCGATCTATCTTATTGTGAAGATCCTATCCTAATTCTTGATACCAGAGAACAAGTGTTGAGAAATTAGACGACTCGTCTCATGAAGGTTCTTTAGAGAATTCATAATATGGAAGAGGCAACTTGGGAACCAAAGGAACTTATGATGAAGAACCACCCGAATCCTTTTATGTAGTGATGTTCTAGAAATTTTGAGGACGAAATTATTTTAAGGAGGGGAGATTGTAACACCCCAAGCATCCATGACATGTTTCCCATTGAATAATGCAATATCTTGCATTGTACGCAACTTCGAGATTCTAACACACCGCGACCAATCAAACAAGAAGTTATGAATAGTAATACCCACTTGTTGAAATTTTATAAATTTTATCTTTCCAAATAGACTTCATTTTTGGATTCGGAATGTCAAAATATCCTTAAGGATAATTTTTGGTATTTTTTTGAAAACTTTCAATTTTTAATGAATAGTGAAAAACACTAAGTTATTGGTTAAAACAGAATTTTTATTTAAATAATTATTTATTTTATTTGAATTTATTTTAGGTAAAATTATATACCTAATACCAATATAAGTTCAATGTAATTCATTGGATTTATTTTATAATAAGCTTAGATATATAAAAATTTTATTGAACTTTTTACCATCTTTTACCCACCTCCTAGGAGCTTTTGCAAATTTGAATAAAACTTAATTTTACCGCTTCTGTGAGTTGAATTTTAAAAATCCTAGATACACAGTTGACATTATTAAGTAAAATCTAGTTCAATAAGATGAAAATAATTTTTGATGAATAGTAACTTTTTACTTTTATTTACTACGGTTAAAAGTAAATAGGGTAATTAAGGGTAAAAATGATATTATAATTACCCTAACGCATGCCCTAATTCTATTGCATAAGTTTAATTCGACCAAAACCAACCTTAGTAATAAAATATGATCCCTTTTGGTCCACATGGATTAGATTAGGAAATTTTTTATATTTTATTTAAAGAAGAGTTAAAAGAGTTAAATTCAATGTTCAATAACTAAAACATTTTTAATATAGGTTTATACATAAGTAAAATTCAACTATAAATATTAATTATAAATATAAAAATATTTCCTACATAATGGTATTTTATTTATAATTTTTAGACATTAAATAGTTTAATTTATTTATGACACAATGACAATGCAGTAATTACCTTATTAATGAATGATTAAAATAATTGATATTATAAATATCCAAATAAATGTAATTTGAGACTATTGATGAATTAAACTAATTTTATAGGTTAGTATGACATGTTAGAGTTGGTTATATAATTTTTTTCGATGTAATCATTCTGTTATGATTTCTACAAAAATGAAATACTAAATGGTTTCAAAATTGACATAAATGAGTTTTTAAAAAATACTATATTATTAATTGATATAATATTCCTAAAAAACTAAGGATCGGCAAAAAAACTTAGATAATGTTATATATATTAATAATGATGAACTTGGGGTTCTATTGGATTTTTATAGTATGTTTATTAACCATATAATATAAAAATTCAAAGAGACATGGAAAATGTCAAAATATTTCACTAAGAGTTAAATTTAAAAGATAAGGTTAATATGGTGACCTAAACATATCTAAAAACTTTTTTAGAGGTTTTTGACCCATACCTAACTTATCCTAGAAATAATTAATTATTGATCCATTAGAAACCAAATATATTTTATTATAAAATAATATTTCATGTTTTTCCTAAAGTGACCCTCACCTCTCTTATAAAAGGATACTTCTCCTTATCTTAATTTCACACCTCCAAATCCATTTGGATCAACCAAAACCAGCCCAAATATCCTCAAAACATTCATCCCTTCATCCTAGAGTCCTTCCTTTGGTCATAAATCCAACCTAAGGAGCCCTTTTGATCAAATCAAAAGGAAGAACCCGAAGAAGAGGTAAATATTTCATCACCTCTTTCAAGTTCGTTTCTTCTTCCACTTCCTCGTTCTTTGTTGTTTCCATTATAAAATAAAAACTACAGTATCTTCTATATAATTTTATGTTATTATAAAAATGTCACAACCATATTCATTATTATATCCATCATATGAATGACAAAGTTACTATACATGCATATGTACGGCTTACCGTCTCCACATCGTGGTGTAGTTTGTTATTCAAACACTTAATTATTTTGATGGGTATAATAATGAGTATAACTAATGTAAATAATAAATATAACATGTTAATTATTATTTATATATTATATACCATCCAATTACATACAATTTTTCTATTAATATAATGATATTTTCGCTCGTGCGTACGTAGGGATTACCATCTCCACGAACGCGATGAGATTCATTTCCCCATCATAACCATTCAAGAATAATTTTCATTTTATGATTAAATATAATTTTTATGTATATAATATAATTATGTATATTAATAAAATAAATCTTATTCATAACAAACACGGCTTGTGTAACCAACCTTATAATGAAAAACATATCAGTTAACACCCGAAATGATGACACTACTGAAATATTATTAACAAAGAAATATTAGAGGATCATATATGATATCATATTTATGTATATTGTTCTTGTATAATTTAATAACAATGTTTCAACTATTATACAGGAGGTTAACATACCATCAACTAAGTAAAAGTTAGATTTAATGGTTAATTTTACAATCTCTTTATTATCTGAGGTTGTTTTTACGTAAGTATCTACTCGGACCTCTTCATCATCCACATCCATGTTTCTTAAAAATATATTTCAAAACATTTTTACTATTTCATATAATGTAGGTTAAAATCATTTATACCCTTTTTTAATTTTTATAAAATGTTTTTAAAGGAATCATTCAGTTATTTTGCTAACAAGGTACTTTATGACCTTTTCGATGAATTAAGGTAAGAATGTATTTTTTTAACTTATATGGTGGGTGTGGCTATTTTTCACCATTATAACTTTGTCAAAGATTAACATACAAGATTATAATAATATTTTCAAAATAAAATTTTCCTTTTATAAATATATGACTTTTATATTATTTCAAAATAGAAAGAGAAGTTTCTCTAAAAAAAATTTGATTCCATCTATGTCAACATCATTTGATGGATTTTAATCTTGTTTGAAGTCGATTTATTTTGATACAAAACTTCCATTTTGTATTGATGGTTTTGTGATATGTTTGACTGTGGATGTGTTATTTTTACACCATTCATGGTTTATGGATAAAGTATTGACATTTTATATGCTATTTTTAATAAGAATGTTTATGGTATGTTTAAACATTTTCATATGAGGAATGCATTGGACTTAGTAAGTGATGGGTGGAGCCCACTATAGCTCTTCAATGCATCGGTAGGTCTCATGAGGCAAACTAGTGTCTTGGAATAAGTCCGTGACAAAATATTATTTGTAGTCTTGGCACAGGGCCTTGAATATGTGGTTATGAAGTCTGGCATTATGAATTCCATCACTATGAAAGTGGCTATTGCTATTGCATGTGATTATTTGACTAGTAGGATATCCGTGTGAATAAGTAAATGGAATTATTTGATTTTATATTTTCCATATTATGCTTAATTTTAATTTTAAAAGAATTTTTTTAGTCTTATACATTGCCTTAAATTTTTATGATTATTTATGAAAGTTTCCACTATATTTTTATCCTTACTGAGCATTTGATCTCACCCCTTTATATGATTTATTTTTTCCAAGTTGTAAAGAAGTATTTTATGGTTGGCCTGCAAGAATAGTATAAGGATATAAGTGTGTTTAAAAGGGTACAAAATGTTATTGATATTTTTATTTCATGATGTAATGAAAAACTTATGAATGTATCTAGTACTTCCAAGGCTACTAAACTGATCAGTCTTTTGGTATTTGATCACTCGTGATCATGCCAGTGTTATGTAATAATTAATCGACTCTTGGTAACTGGGTTCGGGGCATTAAAAAAATACTTATTGAAATATATCTTTTTTACTCTTCACATTTAATGGATTAAATTCTACACTATGGAATTGTATTATTGATAATATTTAACCACTGGTCTGCTTCAACTTCTAAATGATATGATTCCATGATAAATTTTTCATGTTCAAAACACTTGAGAAATGAAAATATCTTTTCATTAGTATTGATCCATTCCTCTATAATTATTTAATCAAATTAAGTACTAAAGTAATTTTAATATTATTGCATAAAATACTCAATAGTTATTTGTTATGTCCTTGTCCATTTAGAATATTCGTTTGATTCATATTACTATCCATGGATTAAGAGAGTTGAGTGAGCATAGACATAATATTTTACATCCCATATCCCATTTAATTTGGTTTCTCATGAGTATGATAATTTAATTTCCCATCACATTATATGTTAAAATAATTCCTATGGGTTCCATATATTGACTAAAACCAAAAATAATTGTGTGAGAAACATTAATCCAAGTGATTAATCATGTAATCATGAAAAATCATTCATAGGATGTCTAAATAGTGACACCTTATTTTCAAACTATGACACCTTAGGTTTAAACATTGTCATTAATGTTCATCATCTATTCAAATCCTTTAATTTGGTTCATATATAAATTGTGAATTAACCTAATCATATCCTCATATAGTGTCTATCTAGGTGTGTATTCTTAGGCCCACTCATCATGCATCGATGATTATTGAGTTAATACCAAATATTCCTATTTTAGAGTTGTTTCCCCTAGGTTAATTTGTTCCATTTTTGCATCATCTTTATTGTATCTAGATATGGATGTATTTACTAAGAAACCAAGAAATCTCTATTTTACCAAGGCTTCAAGATTTTATCCAATTATTTGACTTACCCCCAGGGATTTAAATAAATTTAAATAATCCTAATATCCAAAAATAACTAAACTCTTATTTCATACCAACTGAGGTGACCCCGATCATTTTATACATTAATATTGTATCATTTTAGATGAATATTTAATTCATTTCACTATAATACACACCCAAGAATTATAAATATTTAGATTCATTGGAGACTAGATACATAACCATATTATTTAATGAAAAATATATAACATCACACACAAAATATTTCTCACATAGAAAACTTCTTAGACATATTCTACTTAAAATCTTTCTCCATGACGTCAAGAAATGAAATATAATAAATGGTGATATTATATTATCAGTATAGTTAAACATAAAAGATATCAATCAATGATCATAACTAAGCATAAAAAAATATATAAGGGTATGATAAAATAATAATAACATTCAATAATCATAGCCAATGATTTAAAGATCATTAATCATAAATCATGGTATATGGATTTGGAAAAACAAAAGATATGAGCTATAAGTATGAAAAAAATAAATAATCAACCATGATCTATGAGAACATATCATAAGAATTAGACATATGTTTTTTGAATACACATAAACATAGAAAATAACTTCCTTAGTAAAGTTTCACTCCAAATACTATCATTGTAGAAAAATTTCTATAATGGAAATACCTACCCGGTTATTTATGACATTCTCATAGGAGTAACCTTCATCTGGTTAACTCTGTTATCTCTTAGAAGTTTATTAACTCCATAGTCCCTTAGGAGTTTCTCAACTACATCATCATTACTAAATTAATTTGTGGGTATATAATTTTTAATGTACCCATTTTATAATCATAATCCATTCATTTTTATTCCACAAGATCATAAAAAATTCATCATATCATCATACAATAACTCATGGAAAATAAATAGGTTTTATAATAATCCCATCATCATAATAAAAAACTATCTTGAGAAAGAATAATGATAGTATCATTGGATTATATCCTTATTAAATCCTAATTCACATTACAAGATGTTATCATATATGAAAAAAATAAAAAAAACACTGGATTATTTATTAAGGAAAACAACCTTTTCACTTTTAAATCAATTATTTAAAATATAAGAAATTAAAAAATATAATGGGAAAACATTTATTTGAAAATAATCGTAGAAACTTTTAAAGGATGATTCAAATAATTTATAGATAATTACAATAGAAAATTTCATTCATGTTTTAATCATTATAAAATATTATGTCCACACATTCTGTAAAAAGTAAATTTTCTGAAAATGAAAAGAATATTTTTTTAAACCTTTTTATATAAATTTAACCATGGATAAAAATTAATTTAACTAATAATTGGATTATAGTACAAACATTCTAGAACCATATTTTAAATAATATGTATATTGAGGAGAAATATTCTTTACCAACATAGGATAAATAAGGTTATCTTTTCTAAAAAATATTTTTTGAACCATTTTGTGTAAAAAAGAGATGAAAATTGTAATAAAACCTAAAAAATATCGAAATTAAAATGGAGAAGAAAATAAAATGGTTTTATCATATAATAATCGTATAATTTCTCTCAATGTAAATTAAAGCATAAACACTCCCGATTAAAATGAGATTGAAACATAAATCCATTACCTCAAGTCTAATATTACTTTATACATGTTAAAACCTCCTATATAATAAATATAGATTTATTGTAGAAATATAATATGACTATAATAATATATATAATATCATATATTTTTTACTTATAATATCTTATCACCCGTTTATAAACAATTATTTATTAAAAACACTATTCCGGGTAAACACTACTTTGTTTTTCATGTATGTTTCGGTTTGATGGTTCAGATACTTTCACCTTGGTCATGGATTAATAATATCAAGAGTATTAATCAATATAAAATTATTATATTTATTAATTATAGACAATTTTATAATTATTTTTATAAATCAGTTATAAAAAATTAATTACATTACTTCATGGACACAATAGTCTGTACATACCCAGGAGTGATGTTTCCACTTTTTAATGGTTGGAGTGAAAGAAAGGTAAATAATGATTCAACCTTAAAAATTTATTATTATATAATATATATTCATTAAATATATCCGTATTACTATCTATTTAAAGAAGAAATGAAAAAACAAATCACATTGCTTCATGGAGCTGATAGTCTACACGTACACATGAGCGACGTTATCATTTTCAATGGGTGGAATGGTAAGCGGGTAAAAAATATTTTTTAATACTATAATTAAAATTATTTTGTAAATATCATATATAAATATTAAATCTATATTAATAACCGACCATGAATTGTGATGATTGATAATGAATCATATCAATAAGTGGACATGGCAGTCCACACATACACATGAGTGATAATCTAATTTACCATTTAATGAAAAGGAGGTGAAAAATGGTTGATATAAAAACATAATAATAATTAAGTATATTCAATGGATACCATGGATTTATAAGAGATATAAGAAGAAAAAAATATAAATTACTTGGTTAAGAGTAATAACTCTTAATTGAGAGTCCTCCTTTGTATTACACCTTAATCCTTACAAGGATGGTATTAAGAACAAACCAAGACCACTAAGACATGCTGAGGGTTTTTAGAAAGGTACTAGGGTATATTATTTGTAATATATAAGGCATATGAAGTGTGATAAATTGAGGAGAATTGATATCCTTTTATAATGGAGGGAGATTAATCACGTCGAATTTTTCAAATGATTAAAATATATTAATGTATTACTCAATTAAAGTGGCTAAAAATGAAAATATATTAAACCTTACCTCTTGGGACCCCCCCCCCCCCCCCCGCCTCAGTAAACCCTTTTAACCCTAATCGCGGTAACAAAACTTTACTATTTGTACTTTTAATAAATAATAAAAATTAAGTTGACCTAATTAAATTATTTTAATTATGATGATTTTAAATATTAATTACATTTTAAAATATTTGATTTCTATCAGTGGTATAAATTAGTTTTTAATTAAGTGTTCAAATGCAATGAAAACTATTTTTAGAAAAATGCATTTTTAAACATAAAATTGTATTTATTCTTATTCCATGCCTTGGAAAAACTATAAGATGAATGTTAAATAATTATAATGAATAAATAATCTATAAATTTTATTAAAATAATTCATTTATAGATATTATTTTAATTTATTAAGATAAAAACACAGTGTGTGCTTAAAAATTATTTTCAATAAAAATATTTCTATTTACCTTCAAATGATTTAATTTTCATTTCTAACCAATTAATAACCAATTAATTAATTTTATACATGTGTAAATAATAATTTTTCAAAATTTAGTTACCCCTATTCATAACATTTAATCCAATAGATAATCTATAACCATGACATTAAATAATAATATCTTAATAGTATACCACGATTCGTTAAAACATAGTGTTGTGTCTAAATCAAGAAATCAAAGAAATAAAATTTATTTAAAGAGAAATATATTATAAAATCTTATGTTATTACAATTTTATATATCCAATATGAATTTTCTATATCCTAATGAATATAAAACGCCTTACAAGATGTGGTATAGGAAGAATCCTACACCAGAGTATTGTTGGTTATTTAAAATTAAATGCTTTATTCCCATCAAAATGAAGAACCATAAGTTTGAATATCATGTGGATGGAGGTATTTTTCTTGTATATTAATATGAAATAAAGGAATAAAATTCTACAATAATATTTTTGGTAAAATTATATACCTTAAATATGTAATAGTTGAAGAATAAAAGAAACTTTTTCTAAATAGTGATTAGTTTTCGGAAAAGAACTATGATGAAATGTTAGAGGAAGCTGGTGTTGGAGTTAGAAGTATATCTGACCACATGGGGTTATATAGGACCTATAAGAATAAAATGATTATGAGGAAAATATAGTATTTTAATTATCTATAAATATAGTAAGAGGTATGACAAAAATTAGTGGTGGGAACATTTTTGGTGACCAATCAACTCTGGTATAAATAGAGAGGATGAAAACTTAGTAGAAAACTACTCTTTTGTCTCATGTTAATCCCAAAATAATTGAAAATACTACCAATGAGATCAATTGGGTCATGTTAATTACTGAATAACATGAAATATTTGAAAATAATCACACATGGGAAATTGTTACAAGGTTGAAAAATAAAAATTCCTTTAAGACCAATTGGGTGTTCTAGAATAAACTCAATGAACAAGGTTATGTTGAAACACAACAAATTTAGTTTTCAAGGTATATTACCAAATTTAATTTATTAAATAGTTGAGGAATTTTCCCTTGTTTCATATTTTAAAACTATTCTAATTTTCTTGTAAATGTTTTTAAAAATTGGATTCAAGGTATATCAAAAAGATGTGAAATCAAAATTTCATAATGGATTCCTTGAGGAGGAAGTATAAATTTAGAAAGTAGATTAATTCCATATTGATGAAGAAGAAATAAAAGTGTATCGATTGACTAAATATTTTTATGAACAAAAGAAATCATTTAGATATTGGTATTCTAGTCTCGATCAATAATTCAGAAATCCTGGACTCTAATGATAAGGAGTTGATCAAAACCACTACATCAAAGAAGAAAATTATCAAATGGTATTATTAATTATTTATATGGATTATGTGATTTTTTGAGGATCATATAACAATAATACAAGCTATTTTTATAATTAATTATGTTTCAATATGAGATGTACATGATTGGTGAGTTGTCCTTTTTCATTAGTTTACACATGACTCAAGAAAGGGATAATACATTTATTTCTCAATAAAAATATGATAAATAACTTCTAAAAGTATTTTAATGTAAGACTCCAAGATAATGAAAACTATGGTGGATAACATGATGAAATATTTAAGAGATAATAGTATAAAGGAGTTATATATCATAGAGTATATAAATATTATTTGAATCCTCTTATACATGTTAGCCACAGAACCTGATATTTTATTTTTCTCATGCTAGGTTTCATGGTACCAAAGATTATTCATAGAAATAAACATTCTATATGTTAATAGGGTACTTAATTATATCGATAATATAGTATATTTTGGGATTTTTTATTATAGAACATCATGGCATGGGTTATTGTATATATGGATACATATTGAGTTAGTTCTATAGATGAAGTTAACATCATGAGGTTCTTTCTATCATAGAATTTCAAGAATTTATTAGATTGGTAATAAGTAATATTACATATTTCTTATGATGTAAAAGGAGAAATACATTACATCTAGTCAAGATTGTACTCAGTTACTATGGATGAAACAAAAACTTATGGATGTTTGATTTGAAGTGAAATCTTATATTTCAATAAAGTGTGACAACTCAACTGCTATTAATCTCAACTAAAATTTTATCCATCATTAAATGAAAAGAAACATAGAGATAAATTATCACTTAATAAAGGATAAATTTGATAAAGGGTAAGTGAATTTAGAGTATATGTTATTAAAAATCAACTTGTAGATATTATGATTAAGGAACTACCATAAATAGATTTTGAAAGGCATTAGTTGTCTCCTATAGTCCAATTTACTCCATCTATCTAGATGGGTTGTAAAATATACCCCCACTACCCCTTAATATTTTATATTTATATAAATTTATGGGCACTCTATTTTTTAAAATGTTTGTATTTATAACCATCTCTTGTGAAAATTTAAAGAAGTACTCATTGGATTCATTGAAAAAAGGGGAGAAGAAGTCCGTAAATTACTTTGGAAAAATTGTACATGTTTTGAAATGAAGTGGGTTGGGATTTTTATTACCTATTGAATAATGGGGAGAAATCATATACTAGTGTTTTAAAGCAGGGAGAATATTTAACTATTGAATCATGGGTGTGGTCTTAAGGGTGAATTAAAGATCCTGAAGACCAAATAGGTGTTTTAATTAGTATATTTTAATCTAAATATTGTTTCTCATAAAGATATTAACTCATGTGGGATTATAGTTTATTTTTAGTTAATTATTGATGAAAAATATAAAGGAAATAGGTTTAGACATTGTTTTGGGATAGTTATATTCATATATGATGTTTTTAAATAATTTTTTACTCAATATTTTTGTAGTTTTCAACAAACCCAAAAGGGTTATTTATAAAAAAATACACTTATAATGATTTTTTAGTTGTGTTTATTGACAATATAATTGAAGGAACTTTTAAATAGGCTCACACATACATGGGGAAAACATTTCGGAAAGTATGAAGGTGCATTGTAATTATTCTGGTGGAATTATAGACATTTTGGTTTTGAAAAAGTTTTTGAAAGTTTAGTTGAGTATAAATAATAATGGTCATCCCTAGTTTCATAAGGTCCACCGACGTTTTAATAAGAGAAATTTGGAAAAGGTATGATTTCATAAGGGTCATTACTAATTTTTTAAGGTTCTTTTTGGATTCATTGTGTGTTATTAGAAATACCATAAGGGCAATTTGAAATTATGTAAGGGTCAATAGTAATTCTATAAGGGTCAATGAAAATTGCATAAAAATCATTGAAAATTTTGTAAGGGTCATCAGAAACATTATGTAAGTGTCTTTATTAACCATGTAAGAGTCTTCAAAATTCTATAAGGATTATTATACAGTAAATGAAAAAAATATGGTTCATATAAAAGAAAAGTATAATCATGCTAGGGACATTTCTTTAACCCTATTTGTAAAAGTTTTGCATGTAGTAGGTTACAAAATATTTTACTAATCGTTAAATTTTATTACTAAATATTTCTATTTTGTAAGGTAAAAATAATTCTAATATTAATGGTAGGATAAATAAATGATATTTTAGTGGTTCAAATTCAAATTTTTTGTGGGTTTTGGGATCTGATTTTGACCAAGAATCGTGTATTGGAGAGTAAAGACATGCCATGTGAATATAAGTGGAAGATTTGGTTAGGAATTTAAATATGGGATCTAAATAAGGATTATAGAGTTTGTTATTTTCAAATTTTAGGTGACTTAGTTTGAATTCGATAATAGATAAGGTCACACTGATAACTTTGGAGTTTCTATATTCATATATAGAAATATTTCTCATATGGATATTCAGTGAATAAAATATTTAAAATAGAAATAATTAGTATAGAAGAGAAGAGAATTTTATGGGGACTCTCTTGATATAGAAAATATATATATCTTTTAACATGAAATAACTATAGAATAAGTGGTGACATAGAGATTAAAGATCAATCTTTTGAGAACCGAAGGAGAAGAATTATAGAATCAAGTTAGAACATCAATGAAGAAGAATAATATTTTCCAAGAGGTATCTCACTGGAATTTCATGGAAGTTATAATGATTATTACACCATACTTGGTGTAATTTATACATGATGATTCCTGAAAGATTAAGTAAAGTATAGAAGGAGCATTTGGTTACATATTTTATGGAGAATAGTGAGTTATTCCGTTATTTGGTAATGGTTATAAACCTAGAGTCTCAATATGATCTCTTCATATTGTAAAAGAGATGGTGTTGAGCTTACCGTTTGAAGTATATTGGAAAATCACCTTTGTATTCTCCTTTTATTAACCCAGTTTGGATGAACCATGTAAAAAAATTGTGTGTCTCTCTTTTGCAATTTTATTGATTCATATTGACTGTGAGAAAGAGAGAGGTGTTACTATTAAAAACTGGGTTAATATCGTTGTAAATATTTAGCTAATGAATTTATAATATCTTCATTCACCCCCTTAGATTATTAAACTTCTTTGGGACTAATAGGTTATGAAATCATTTTTTCATATAATAAAGTGTATTCTTTTGAAGAGTTTTCTAGAAAAATGAAAACTAAATTTGAAATGTATATGCTTTGATAAATTATTTTATTCCTAGTATTTCAATTTATAAAAATAGAATATTTCATATTTCTGTCCCTAGAAAAATATTTCAAATAATTTATTAATAATATTATCTTAGAAGATTACAAAGTGGTATCCACACCCATTAAATTTCCGGTGAGGCTAAACAAGGATGACATAAGGATGATTTTGAATCTAAAGTAATTTTGGAAATTTATTATTATTTTTTATTTTCTTTTATTAATACAAGATATTTTTTATAAATTGATATTCTATTCAAGATATCAAAATAATTCAAAAGAATCACACCTTATAGTGGTTAATATATTTCTCAAATACATCAAAGGGATACTATGTTTTTTGTTTATGTGAAAATGAGGTGAGAAACTAAACCTAATTGGTTACACTTATGTTGATTGATATAGATATTATAATGATAATAAATAAACTTGACTAAAATTATCATTTTTATTGATTTTGAAAAGAACATAAAAAATAGAGGTCAAAAACATCACGGAGGTCTAAAATAGTGGAAACCCAAAGAATCATTAACAACACATTTGAGACCCTCACTAGGAAAGGATCCTAAACTAAGGAAGAGAGAAATAATTTGTTTTGAGGATTCCATTGATTCCAAGAAATATGCTACCATGTTCCCCTATCTCCAAATATGGGAAATAACCATTTTGTTACCCATGAGTAGCTTACACTTCCTGATCATATACAAAATGGTCAAAAGATACCTTGATTTTCCTGAAAATGAATTATAGAGGATCAAGGAATCAATATCCACCACCTTGAGCTTGATTTTTCATTGTTTTTACCACTATAAGAAAGTGACCATGGCCTGGGCCTCTGCCTATAAAGATTTACCCATTCCAAAAAATGCCGATAATGCTGCAAGAACTGATCCTTCAGGGTCCCAAATGACTCCTCCATCTCACATCACCCCTCGAGAAGGGACCTGTAAATATTAAGATTGTGCTCGTAGCTAAAAGGATGACACTGAACCTAGTGTCCCAGCCTCGGGTTGCTGGTCTAGCTGGAAAAAACACAGATAAGAATGATCACTCGTACAGTTGGTGTGACATGGAAATCCACAGACAGCCCGACCAAGTCCATAATATTGTTCTTCATTTTGAAAATAATGCTAAGCTAAGAGCCACTACAATTTCTATGGAGGGCATCATTCCTGGCCTTCCAAATCGTCCAACACCCCGCTATCAGAGTAACATCCTATGCTTTCTTCTCTAGACCATGATCACCAGCTCCTTGGAACCATGAGTTGAAGAATATATCTTGCACCCCTCCATGGTCATTTGAATTTGAGAATACCCTGAACTCCTACCAAGCCAATCTGGACCAGTCACTATCGAGAAAAAGATTCCCTACCATTTCTTTTTTGGGGTCTCTACAACACCCCAGCCTAGAATCCATACTCACACCCATGATTTGGATGTTCTATTCCATGGGCATCGACCTATTTCTCACTCGCCACAATAACAAATTGAAGTTAGAAGGAATATCCTCGCACCACAGCAATTCCCCCCACTGATCTTCAGTAGCCAAAACCCTTCTCAGGAAAGCATAGTTCTTGATGGATAGCTCACTCAATGAGGAGCCTATAAAAATCAATCTATCAAGGTCCTCATTTGAAAAGATTCTATTGAAGGAATCAAATTGGTTATCATAGAGAATGGCCTGCAGAAAACTGTGATAGCCACTAGCCTCTCGAATGGAAAGGTTTGGTGTAGGGAATCCTAAGAACCAAAGCCTATGTTCCCTCCAATCATGATGCCAAAAATTGATGTCTCTCCTCCTACCACAACCAAGAAGGAGTGATGGCATAGAATCTCTATGTGAGGGTGAATCATATTTTATATATTCGTAGGTCACGATCGCTTCTCATGCACACTCAACCCATACTTATCTTGCATCATCCTACCCCAAAGTTTCCGCCCTTCCAGATCCTCCCATGAATTTTTCGCATGTAGCGATTACATGGTTGAGAAGACACTTCTCAGATTGATACCCCCCCCTACAAGAGGGTTTGGTCCAAACACTTCCCTGAATCCCAATGACGCATGCCCTCCATTTTCCAATCCTATATGAAATCCTAAATAATCCTATCCATGTTGGCGACCACACTACAAGGAACCTTCAGAGTATATAGGGTGTTCTTGGTAATGGAAACAATGATGTTATTAACAAGAGTGATACGACCTACAAAGGTTAAGAATACGTTTTTCCAGTTATGGATTCAGCCCGTGATCTTGCTAACCAGCTTATCAAAATGATGAACTCTAAGAGAGAAGGGGCTGACTGGTGCTTCGAGATACTCCATAGGTAAGGATCCTCTCTTCATATTTATGTTACTGTCTAGATCCCTCACGCTCCTTTATGGAGCATTATTTGTTGTATAAAATTGGATTTTATCACTATTAATCTCTTGAAAACTCCACTTACAGTAGTCTCCAAGAATTCCATTCATCCCCTACACTAACCACTAACTACTATTAATAAACAAAATGGAGTCATCTATGAACATCAAATGTGAGATACCCCTAGAGTCCTGCCTATTCCTATAAGGTAGGATCTTTCCCGTGTAAAGGCCTCTACTAATATAACAGCTAAGGACATTTTTTAGATTATGAAAAGAGTGGGGGAGACAGGATCCCCGTTCTTGATACCAAAAAAATCCTTGAAAAAACCAAATTTCCTACCCATAAATTAAGTATAGAGCCACACCGAGCTGAAGAAACGGAAAACAAGGTTCCCAGTCTAGTAAGAAAAACCCATGCAGGCTAGTACCCTTAAAATCAAACCCCATTCCATCCTATTTTAGGACTTACTCATGTCTAATTTAATCACCACATTTCCCCCGAAGTAATTGTTGTTGATTCCACTAACCATTTCTTACACAACTCCGATCGCACCCTGAATAGACCTCCCTTTGATAAAACCATGTTGTTCGGGTGCTATCCAGGAATCAAAGTGTGAGGCCATCCTTTTATTGAGAATACTAGCCAAAGACTTATATGGAATATTTCATATACTTATGGTCCATTACAAGTCAATAGAATGCAGGTTTCTCACCTTTGGAATTAGGACCATCTTGGTAGCACATGCAATGTGCGGTAAATCCCACCCCCCCTAAAAAAAGTTATGCACTGCTCTAACAATATCCCATTAAATAATTTCCTATGACGCCCTATAAAAAGAACCTGGAATACCATCGGGACCTGGTGCACTATCCAGGTTCAGTTTTCATAATGCCTCTTACACTTCTTCTTCATCAGGGGTCCTTCACAAGCGCCCATCAATTTCTTCTAAAACACTGATTGGGATGTCATAAAAAATGTAAACTGGTCCACTCGGATACCCTCCAACCATCCTTGGATGGGGTACTACCAATAATGATTTGATAGTTACATTGACCAAAGCACCCACCTCATTATGGTCATTAGAAAAGGATCCATCTTCCCAGAGAAGGTTAGGTCTCTACATACAATGACGTTCCTTAATACAAGCATGGAAAAAAATGGTATTTCAGTCCCCCTCTTGAATCCATATTACTATTTATCCTTATCTAGCCATATGTTCCTATCTCAATAGGATATAATTGAAGTGATAATTCTTAAACCTTAACTCAGAGAACAAATTTTAATCTCATTCCTATTCCATATGATCTTCCATGATTTCAACCTCTTTACAAACCTCTTGCAGATCCTGGTCTCATGTGGGAGGTCCTTCCACCATCTACCTAAAAGAAGTTTTAGCTGACTTAACTTATTATGTATATTGACCCACAATTTTTCCATGTGATAGAGATTCCATACCTCTCTAATCACGTTGAAAACACCAGGTTCCTCCAACTAGGTTCTAGAAAAATATATATGATTATGTCGTGATAACCCTGAACCCAAGGGGATTCTCAACAGAGAGTGATCAGAGATGCAATGAACCAGGTGGGAGCTTCGGTGTCTAGAAACATAGATATGGAGTCCTCATTCATCAAACACCGATCAAGATGACACTAATTGTGTCATTCTCTATGTCTATTATTGTACCTGGTAAAACTATCTCCCTCAAATCCTACATCAAGAAGTCCATTTCTTGTTGTTCATGACACAAAATATTGGCTTGAACTCATGGGGAAATCTCCTCCCCCTTTTTCTCCTCAAGGGTTGCAACAATATTGAAGTCACCCCCAATAATCCTCGGGGTGCTATCTGAATTAATACCATCTAAATCACTCTATAAGACCTCCCTATCCTATGAATTTAATTTAGCATAGATAAAGTAAAACATAAACTCTTTCCTCCTTATAGAAATTTTTTGGGTCAGAAATTGATTTGACAAACTGAGAAAATCAAAGGGAAGGTTTCAAATGGACATATGATATTATTTTATTAAAGGGAAGGTTTAAAATGGATATGTGAAGCTAGAATTAATTCTTAAAAGGGATCAAATTATTTATATTTTCACCAATTCCATGACCAAATACATATTTGATGGTTTGAGGCCAAATATGAATTTTCATCCTTTCCCACACACTTAAGGCACTTTGGAAATCCCCACATTTCTTTGGATTTTTTTTTCAAAGGGAGATATGGGTACACAACCCTTATTTATTATTTTTTTGAATCCAAAGTTAGTTTTATTGTTAAAAATGGGAAGATTGAGTGAGTTAAATGAGTGGGAGATCATCAAAATTTCTTTGCCATGATTTTCTTATCACCAAGACATGGAATTATCTAAAAAATAATACTTTATCCAATAGTTTAGTGTCTTAATATTTCTCTATGATAAATAATTTGAATTGATGATTTTTTTGGATTTGTTGGAGTCGGAAAAAAATAAAATGGATGTTATTAAATAATTCATGAAATTATCGAAGGTATATTGTATTTATTTTCAACTATTAGTGAAAATAATTGTATTTTATTGATAGTGTTTATATGTGTGAAAATGCTTTTGAGAAATATTTTAAGGAGATTTTGTTTATTCTGGAATTCTGCCTCAAAATGACATAATTTAAAGTATATGAAAGTTACTAAACTTTTGGATGTAGAAGATGATATCTAGAATAATTATAATATGTTTTTAGTAAATATCGGATGATACATTGATGTTCTGGTAGATCAGATGATGTTATTATAGAAGTTGAATATATTTCAAAATGTTAGTCTGGAATATTAAACCAAATGATACTATAATGATCATTAAAAATAACAAATATCACAATTATTTGAGAATATTTCATGATTCGTAATAATTTAAGAAGTTATAAGATTTGAATAATGTGAAGTTCTAATCCTTTATAATATTTGAAGAAGTTTTGTAAACTCAGAAGTAGAATATGGTCAAAAGACTATATCTCTAAGTGATATGTAAGGTAATTAGTGCATACATGGGATATGTATTGCGTATTATATTTAAATATCATAACTTCATGGATATAATATGATACATAATATTTATTAGATCTCGCACTGCAATGCATCAAAGGCATGAGTTCACTATGATATGTAATATTTATTGGGGCCCATATTGAAATTTGTAAAAGGAAAAAATACATTAATCTAAAAGGGTTGATCTACATAGTATGCAAGGGTTGATTCATGGTAAATTCAATAAGTAAGTGTTTTCTAGAATCTATAACCAAGTCACACTATGACATATAAGAGTCAATTTAATGATAATTAACAATTATCATATTTCTACAAGGAAATAAGTAAAGGTACTTTGTGGGAAGAAGATTTGAAAAAGTACCCAAGCCACTGTGTTGTGTAAGGGTGGATCCGTCTTCCAATACATACAAAATGATTAATTGTTTCAGAAAATATAATATGTCTAGATATCTAAATTACATAATGCTAATTTTTTCTTCATGGATTAAAATATCATGATAATAATGATTGAGCCATGATTCAAGATGATTCACAAGGTGGAATGATTGAGATTGATAGGTTTTTATGAGGATTTCAATCATGAAGATTTAAAATTAATTAATTGTGATCTAAGTTATATTTGTTACTATAACATTATCTTAAATTGTTTGAAATGAGAAAGGAGGGAGATTAAAAATTTAGATCCCACTTTCTCAATTTCATTATAGCTTTCAACATGAATAATTTCATCTAAATAGAAGATCCCTAATTCAAATAGGTTTATTGTTTGAACATTAAGGCATAGATATAGAGACTAGTATGCATCTACTACTTTGATTTTTCATCAATTTTAGGGAAATAAGATTTCAGTACTGATCAACAAAAGTCTTTTCGCTGATGAGGAAGAATATAATCTATGTATGAATTCTCTTATGAATACATTAATCATTATGAAAGTTTTAGAAGAATGATTATGTGTATATAGTTATTCTAATAATTCATTGGTATTTTACATCCTAGAATATTAAGTAAGAATATATTACATTGTGATGTAGAAATATCCAGAAGCTCATTGAAGATCTTTTTCGTAAGTGCTGAATGAGGATCAGGGAAATCTAGAGGGGTCCAGTATAATATAATTTGAACCCATGTTATTGGGAGATAGTGATTTTTCATAGGGATGTTGATATTAACATGACCTTAATTTTTTTCTGGGGTAAAAATCATCAAGGGTATGTGATGTGTTAAAGATGTGACCTTCACACCTAATACAATCACTTTTCCATACAAGTTATAAACCTATGTTAGGAACTCGACCCGAGCACAGTCAGAAGTAGTCACCCACAATGGGGGTATACCATGTAAAAAACGCATGTGTGCCTTATGTTTCTATAATTTCAACTACATAGATGTGATAATGAGATTTCAAAAAAAGTGGATCATTAATTTAACAAATTATATATGTTATTTCAAAACAAGAAATTATAAAAATAGTATAACTAACTCATACCCCCTATTAATGGTACATCACTAATTATTATGTCACTTCACACATTATTATAGATAAAATAAATTTCATAATTATCTTAATTTCAGGTATGATATATAGTTTGATGAATCAAGAACCATGTGCACTAAAAATATCATCTTATATTGCTCATAACAATAGTTTGTTTATGAAAAAATTCCCTTGTCCTATAATATAATGATATAAACATACACATACTTTATTAATATTCATCTGCTATTGAATTAGTCCTTTTCATTCAACCATGATTCAAAACCCCATTGCCTCATCATTTAAATGAAAACTGTACGATTTAGGAATTTTTACCTTGATTTTGAACTCTTGCATACTCATAATAATTGTAAATTATACTTTTGGTATCATGTACCCTTAAGAATATATGAATTGACTAATATCAATAGATAACATATAATTTCAATATAATTTACTAGACTGCTTTATGTATCATGGGAAATTCTATCATATGAAAATATTGACCAACCCTCCTAACTCTACCAACAATTTTCAATGACCTTGAATATCTATTTGAAGAAAAAAAATGAAACTATATAACTAAGGTTTCTTATTCTAGTATGAACTTTTACCCACTTGTATTATTAATATAACACCAAAACCTAGACATCTCATGAATTAGTAAATATCTTCTCAATAAATTTTTGAAAATACGGAAAAATTTTCTTCAACTTGTTCACATTATTATAACATTTCCAATGATAATTCTATAATGAATTCAACAGAAAACAATATTATTTAAATGAAATATTCATTCCCACTATTTAATTAACATATTCAGTCATATTGAATATATGAATGTAGAATAAATATCTTCAGAAGTTGGTAGCTCTCAAAGGGGTTTTCCTAACATGTAGAATTTCTTCTTACTTAAGAATAGTTCATAAATTTTATACTAGTCTAATAAGTTTATAACAATTATCTCTAACTTTATCTATGACTTATCTCAAAGTAAAATTATATGATAATAATTCCATTTATATATAATGGTATATTTTATGAGATGAGTATCATTTTTCATATTCATTTAATAAATATATTTATTAAATGTGATCCCACTAGAATGGTTACAACTTTTAAATTTATCATTTCCTTTAGTGGGTTGAGATATATATCTCACTATGAAATGAGTCCACTTTAGTGTTCCTCTCACCACTTAGTGATTTGTATTGTAAATAATTCCAATCATATCAGATATGATTCTTGGATAGTTTAGTAGACAACCCACTAACCAAATATGTCATATGGATATAAGCCTAACTTTATTCCTCTATAATCATATATCATATGGTTTCCCAATAATGAGTAATCCAAGTATCACAAAAATATTTGGTTACCTAAATCTAATGGATATCCATATCCTTTATTATATAAAATATTCTATGGCAACCCATATTTCATATGAACCTACCCAGTTGGATGATCAAGGTCTAAACATGTTCTTACTTTGGAAGGAACCTTACGTTTGGTTTTTAAGGGGATTTAATCTCACCATATTATCTCATGCTTTTACTTTATATGTATTTATTCCTATAGTGATTTAGTTTGGAATCCTATTTATTCCACTAAATTAATATGTTTAAACCATATTGATGTGTAACTCCTTACACAACTCATAGATTGTGTTACTCGCCCAAATTAAAATCCAACTATATATATATACATATCCAATTGAGTCCCAAGAATAATCTATAAGAAACTATTTTATACAGTGTTTTATAATAATATGAAATAAAAAATATCCACAAGGATAAGCCTATAGTGATAGGTATCCAACCCTTACTTTTTGAGACAAGGCATAAGACTTTAGGATAGTGAAGCGTCTGGCCCAAATTCCATCTACCTAGGGATAATTTACTCAAAATAGATTTTTATCCCATCATAACTCAACCAGATTATATGTATAAATCATAATGAACATATAAATTAGTGATATTAAACTAGTATAATCCAAATTCAAGGTAGAATGAAAACTATATGTAACACCCTGGGATTTTTTTATGTATTATACATTAAATAAAACCAGTATGTATGATAACTCGTGATACACAAAAAATATTTCTTGAATAATAATATATTATAATATAAAATGAAATATGTTATAAGATATTTAAATGCATATTAATTTACAAAATAAATTATTTTCTAAAATTAAAATGGTTTTATTTTACTTCGAAAAATACCATTTATTATAGAGAAACTTCTTTGATGAATTACATATTTTTGTAAAATTAATAATTTTTAGGAAATTATATCATTAAAATTTATTAATAAAATTATAGAAATTTTTGTTAAAATAAATTAATAACATCTATATAATTATTAAATAATGATAATTAATACAAATCTGATAATTCCTGTCTAAATAGAAATTGTTTTTTTACAAACATTATTTTTAAAAATATATTTTAAATTTATTTAAAAGATAAATTTCTCTTATTTGGAGTATTAAATTTATTTAAAATTTTTTTGTGCCTATAAAAAATTAATAATAGTGCATAAATTTTTTATAAAAAGTTTAAAAAAGAATATAAAATAATTTGATGGGGGGAAAGATATATTTTTCCAAAAATTGTTTTTATGTGTGAAATGTATTGTTATCATAATAAATTAAATTAATAACTATTTATGAATGGTTTTAATGAAATTTATTGATAATATATTCAATAAAATAAATTAGAAATTGTATATTGGTTGTTACTATGCAAGGAATGATAAAAAAAATCATTTTTATGGTAAAAGATACATTTTATATAAAAAAATTAAATGTTATATGCACTAAGATTACAATTAATTTTTATCAACTTTAGAAATTGAATCTTATAAAATAGTTTTCATATATGGAATTAGAATATTAATTTTCTTTCATAATTTATATTTTATTTTAATTAATAAATATTAGTTACCATAGTAAAAGTTTGTCACCCCGATGAAGGTTAAAAGGGTTAAAGAGGGGGTTAAACTAAGAGATGAAGCTTCAATTATCACTAAAAATTCCTAAATTTTATTTTTTGAGTGGATTATCTAACTACACCATATTATCATTATAAATTTTTAATTTATTTCCACATTACTTGGATAATAATTTTTATTTTATTTTAAAGTTATAAGTATTTACAAGAGTGACACCCCTCTTACTTATAAAAGGAGCCCTTCATAACCTCACTTGTCTACTAAAATAGAGAATCTTATCTCAAAATATCCCTGAAAAAATTCATCCCAAAATCTATTTCTAACATCCTAGAGTTTTTGGTATTCCAAAAATACCATTCAAATAATAATTAAAGAAATTTCCAAAGGATGATATCTAGGTAAGTCGTAATTGTATTGATAAATTTATTACAAGTTTCTATATTATTAATCATCCTTTAAATAATTTAGAAAAAAATAAAGTAATTACATAATTATTATTTCTATAGTTAAATTTTATTATGTTTATGTAATAATGGTTATATACCTTCCTCCCCTTTTTTTAGAAAAATGAGAATGTTTCTCATGTTGCGCGTGGATTGTTGCCTCCATGAATAATGTATATCATTTTTCATCACCTCCATATATGGATGGTTCTATAAATGGGTTTAACGAATAAATATTATATTTATAGCATTATTAAGTTTTTGAGAATATAATTGATCCATTATATTCATAATATTAACAATAAATGGTTATTGTAAAATTTAACTTCCTAAAACGAGCATACCTAGACACTTAGAAAGTAATAATTTCATACCATTATATTTAATTTATATTATTCATATATATCTTATTAAAAATGATTTATCTAATTTATAAAATTAATTTTAGGTAATTAATATTTTTAAAAATTGATGTTATCAATATGAAAAATCATGTTCTTACTCATTTAGTCGTTATAATGTTCCATTGTTTGGCTCGGGTTTACCACCTACATGAATAATGTTATAATGTTTGTGAAAAGAATTATTAAGGAATGTTAAATAATAATAATATCATGTAATAATTATTAATTTAAGATATTTTAATAATTTTTTAAAGGTGATATATTTGTTTATATTGGTGGGTAAAATCTATTTTTTATGAAATCAAAATTTCTAAAAAAAAAGATAATTTTAATCATTCCTTGAAAACCATCTCCATAAGTTACATGGAATGGCCCTGGGACTATATAAATTTATAAAAATATACTATATAACATATTTAACATTATAGAGACGATAAAACCATGCCAAGGTGGAAGAAACAAAACCGTTGAACCAAAACATGAGTGTAAAAGAGACCCATTAACAAAAAATATTGATTTTAAAAAGGAATTACTAATAAATAGGTAATGTGAAATTATAATTGAATATTATATTTAAATATAAATATAAATATAGTTTTCATATATTTGTATAATAAATCTAATTTTTTTATAATGGATGTTAGAGCGTGTTCGACCAAGTAGAAGTATGAGATAAGGGTTTATTTTATAATCTCACTTTTTATCAGAATAATTTATGTTTCGATTTTCATTAAGATAATTAAATATTAATAATCTTATAAACCTCATATATTTTATTATAGTATGATTATTTATAGTTTTTTCTAGTATTCATTCCACTTTCCCTCTTTGGTACTCAAATAAACAAAGTGAATGTTTATTGGAAAATCCAACCTTATATATCTATTTAGGTTGGGAATATTTTTCCTCCATACCCATATTATTTATTTTGATTCAAAAAATTTCATTTTATATTATTCAATTATTCATTTAGGTACATTTATTTTAACATTAAATTTTTATACAAAAGTTTGAAATGAAATTTTTAAAATTTTTCATACATGTAATTTTTTAACTTTCTTTTCAAAAGGGTGAAAATAATATATTTTTAACATTTTCCATATTAATGAATTTTTCCATCATCATGACCATTATTCATTATTTATATTCCTTTCCATGTATTATTATTTTTATAAGTTGAAATCTATTCCCATTATTTTTTTGATTTTTTAACTTTTATACTAAAAGAAAAGGATATTATTTTCTTTAAATTTTTTAAAAAGTATTTCATTTCAGTTTTGTATATTTCTATATTCAACTACATATTTTCTTAATTAGGAATAGTTTATTTTAATTATTCAATTATTTTAAATTATTTTACAAATAATATTTCAAATCCCTTATTTATATCCCATGGAAATAGTTCTGGAAGTAGCTTATAACATTATTTTTACAGCAAAATTACAAATTAATTATGGAAAATTATTTTAAAGTTTTCTTTCTATTTTCCTCTCATTTTTTAAAAATATTTTACTTTAATAAAAAACCTTCATTTCAAATGAATGTATGGTCTCCTTTTATCCTTAACTAATTTATGTTTTATGCCTAAATTAGTGTGTATGTATTATTCTAAATTCACTTACTTCTCTATGATTTTATTCTTTATCACTCTCCATCTCCTTTTTGACTATATTTTTTCCTATTTTTTCCATGTTATTTATTATCATAGATGTATTTTATATCATTTCTAGTATGTACTTAGTTGTATACTCACTACTTTATATAGTGTGAATACCCAATCAAGCATAAATTAAATTTTTGGGTGTTCATTAATAAATATGTTTATGTTATTAACTAGTGAAATATTGATAATACATACACTTATTAGTTCTATATGGATTGTTATTGATTATTAAAGGAAGAATAATTATGTATAGGGAAACATTAACAATCCATTATCTCAATATGGGTGATTATTTATTATCAAGGTGGTTTGATTATGTGTTCTCTTATTTATTAATTCATATTCATAGGATTAATTCATTAGACTTATTAAAGTTAAGGTTGGGACTTGGTATATTATATCCCATCAATGTATTGGGTATGTATCATGAGAAAAAATAGAATGTGAATTATTTTTTATATTCTTACCCATATAATTATATTATCTTGGTCAAGGAATTGATAGTATGTATCATATATTTGATAATGTATAAATCAAGACCATGATAGTATAAATTAGATTATTGATAATGTTCTTGGTCAATGCCTTGAAAGTAAGATGTCTATAATTATTCATTCAATATTTTTGAAATAAATTATTGTTCTCCATGTGATCAGTTATGTTTTATATTAAATTAATTTTATCTATTATATATCATCAGATTATAATTATTTATACTATAACATTATCCATTCATGATTTTTTCTTCGATATCTCTCAACGTACACTACACTTAGTGAGTGTTTCGTCTCATCATTCTTATGTTTCTATTTCACTGGGTTATGAAGAAGATTAATAAAAATGATATTTATAGAATATTATTATGTGTGGATAATTTTGTGGGAGATATTTAAGACATTAAATAAAATAATAAAATCTCAGTATAATGGGAAAATTTTCCATTTTGATAGAAAACCATGGGGTTTCTTACATAAAGGGTTTTTTCTAATTCTATAAAACTATAAACCTAAAAAGGTATTAGGCATCTAAGTGAATCAATATATTAATATTTTTATTATATATGGTTAAATTTGGGTCTCTTTAGTTAGTATCAAAGCCATTATGTAAAGGATATGTATTTATCATTAGAGTCGAGTGCATGGGTATAGGTAATCTCATTTGGAATCAGAGTAATGTTAAGATAGTTTTAGTGTTTAGAATGTTATTAGTAAAGGATAGTTGAGTATCTATAAATATCATCCATGCTTGATAAGATTAAATTTGATTATAAGTTCAATGTAATTGATATATTTTGAGATATTATGTGATTGTATTTAGAGGTGATTAATGATATTTTTGGATATTTTTATTTGGTTTTAGGAAGAATGCATGATCAAGGTGTAAATGGGCCTCTGGGTTGGTATGTGATTTTATGTTAAGGTAATTATAGTTAATTGGTGAAATTGGTTAATTGAGTTTGGAAATATAATTTGAGATGTACAGATTACATTTGGGATTAACAATTAATTTAATTTCAAATAAATTTATGTTATTTTTTGAAAAGGTTAATATCTTTTGGGAGTATATATGATTAAAGTATATATTTAAAGGTATTTTATTTTTTGATTGATTGATATTATTTTGTAATAAATGTTATTTTTAATTTTGGGAACATAGGTTCCCATGATTTTTGTGTTTACGATATAGTAAGGAATATTTTGAATGATTATTAAGGTTCAATAAGTTTTTAGATGAATGTTGAGTTGATTTTGGAATAAAATGTGATCGAATATTTTAGGATTTTTTATTTTGAATATGGATAAGCATATTTTGAAGAGTTTTTATAATTATTCAAGTTAAACTCTGGGTGATATTGTTGATGTTTTATATATTAATGTATTACTTCATCATATGAATGTTTATTCATATTGAGTATGATCTTATGTTATGATAACCATTTTGGTTTCAGTAAATGGCTATATATAGGCACAATAATTTTCATTATTTTGTGGATGTTATGATCAATTAAAATTTTATTTTCATACTTCGTGAATGAAAAATTCAATGTGGTCTTTTATTATTTAGAATATGAGATGGAGAAAAGGAGGAAATCTAATAAAAATGACTAGAGGATGAAATTATGAGATGGAAATAAATAAAATAAATATATTTTCTCATATTCTATATCTTGATAGTAAAATAATTTATCAAAATCATGAAAGAGAAAAATAAATCTATCGTGTCTTATATGGAAAATATTGCTCACCTATCAAGGTATAATTTTAGAAACTCATTTACAAGTTTGAGTCTTATAACGATACATACATGGTTTTAGAAATATTTAATTAATAAATACTAATTTTACTAATAGTAACTTAGAAATTAGTTATCATGATAAAATATACAAATTATATTATACCTATGTCAAGATAAATTCATTTCAGAATGAAAAAAAATACAAGGATAAAATTTATTTAAGGGGGAGAATATATCACCCGGAGATTTTAGTTTGTATTCACATTTAGATGAAACAAGTATGTATGAAAACTTATTATACAAGAAACACAAAATTGAAGTGAATAATTATTTATTATAATACAGAATAAAAGACATTACAAGATAGTTAAGGAAACATAATTTACAAAATTAATGATTTTTAAAAATTAAAAGGGTTTTATTTCACTTAGGAAAATACAAATAATTTAAGAGTAATGGTTTTGATGAATAATATGTTTTTGAAAAAAAATAATTATCATGACATGAACCCACTATGGTCTCCTAATTAGCGAACAACAAAGACGAGTGTGACCTTAGAGTCTCACCTCCTATAGGCCTTGAGTGGGTGACATACATTAAGGGTATAATAACAAATAAATGGGTGGAACTTCCATCAATTAACCCAAGAAGATACAATGGAAACCATTAACCAACACCATGACATAAATGTAAACCCAAAACTATCCCATAGTGCATGTCAAGCCACATAATTACATAATCCCAAAATGAAAAGGTACTATATAAACTACTAAGGTGGAGACTCAGCAACTCCAACCTAGTAATGTCCAAATCACTCACCAAATTTTTCTTAATAAACTAAAAACTGTTTATATATGAATATGGGTGAGAAAAACCTTTATAATTTGTAGGATCATTCCCAAGGCCTCCCATAAAAATGTGAAAATATCATACTAATTCCCCCTATGAAAAAAGACATAATCAATAAGAACCTGCACGTGTAAGCTAATCCCCCAGCCTCACAAAATATCACTAACAAAATATTACATCTAAAATTATAAAATAGTTAAATAAAGAAAGAAAGATCAAAAGTTCACCATAACCACTTCCCAACTTGTTTTCTTTTCTCACCCCCAATGTTTAATGTCATGTGATCTCATCCCTTCCATATCCAACAATGAAATTTCAATATGACGCTAGTGTGGTTTAAACTACATCTCTACTTATCCCAACCACTCACAGGGTCTAGAATCTTGTTTTGGAATCAACCAATATCACTATAAATCAAGCCCCCCCCCATTATGGGAATCAAACAATATCATCATCAATCAATCACCCCACATCTTGGTCATCCAATAATATCATTATTAGTCAATCCACCGCATTATGGGAATCCAATAATATCATCATCAATCAAGCCCCCCAAAACATAGAAATCAAACAATTCCATCATACAAACATTACATCTCATATACACACATATAACCTGAATAGTAGGCTATCACAAACACAAAGGAAATTAACCACGTTCCCTACTCCTTCAATTAATAACCCCCACCACGAATCCCATATTATCCATAACAATATATCCAGTGTAGTAGGGTACCATGAACATAAAGGAAATAAAGCTTATGCCCTCATACTTCCATGCATGGATCCTACCACATATCACAATATCCCATTCTAGGTACCACCGCCAACTTTATACCACCAGCCCACCATATACCACTTCTAATGAAATAGAAGGTAGTTAGCCATATGTTTCATCACTAACCAAGATGTTAAGGAAAACACCCATCACAAAAACTTTATACATCACCCAGGTTACCAGAATTAGGTAGGTTGAATAAAGAAACACAAAAAATGGATTATATATTTTCAAACACAATACCCAACCTATTGGTCCACATCAAACAGCCACTAGTAAGGCCTATAAAACTACTATGTCACCACCACACAAACACATACCATGGATTCTTCCATAATTGTAATGAAATCAACCCATACCTTCCACATAGCATAGCTAAAAATCCAAGAACAGCTTCTTATTTAACCACATTATATTCATTATGTTGTTAATTTTCCATATTTAATGACTAACCATTCCTATAAATCAACCACATTCAATTCCTATACATCATAGATTAAATTTAATCCTTAACTTTCATTTACATCCCACACTTACTCAATTTCTATCCCATTCCATTCGCTTGTTTAACATTACCAATTTCATTCCATGCATACTAGACCACCACAAAAAAATAAATACAAATCATACCTTAGCATATTTCATACCATCCATGGAAACCACTTTCATTACCAATGCATCATGGCATGTCAAACCATCATTATATCCAAGGCCAACCTTACACTCCATCCACAACCTCATTGACCATCATGTCACATCAACTAATATACACAACCATACACATGAAACATCAAACCTATCATCGCACACACCAAACATAACAACAATATATCCACACACACACACACATACCATAGATTCTTCCATAATTATAATGAAATCATATCATACCTTCCATATAGCATAGCTAAAAAACCAAGCACAACTTCCTATTTAACAACATTTTATTAATTATGTTGTTTATTTTCCATATTTAATGATTGTCCATTCTTATACATCACCCACATTCAGTTTCTATACACCATCGATTAAATTTAAGCCTTAATATTTCATTTACATCCCACACTTAATCGATTTTTATCCCATAACATTCACTTGTTTATCAATGCCAATTTCATTCCATAGATACTAGACCACCACAAACAAATCAACACAAACCATCCCTCAGTATACTTCATACCATCCAAGGAAACCATTTTCATAACCAATTCATCACCACATGTCAAACCATCACCGTAGCCCATTCCAAACTTGGAACTCCATCCACAACCTCATCGACTATCATGTCATGTCACCCAATATAGACAACAATACACACACAACATCAAATCTGTCATCGCCACACACCAAATTATAATAACCAGATATCCACACACAAAAATAAATCATCAATATCATATAAATTATAATTTTTACTAGTAAAGAACCATCCCAAATGTATTTTCAATTCCTTATAAAAAAACCCTTTTTATTTCCATCTTTCACATCATGAATGATTTGATTCAATCCTTCACCAAAAATCAAAGTGCCAAGATATTAGAAATTTGGAAATATTCACACTGGTAATTTGACCTTCGCATAATGAATTAATTTTGGGTAGAACTACACATAATATTTCCCAAAACAACTTCATGTGGTGACTATAAATTCATGCTAATAGATTCTCCTATAGTAGGTATCACATCCCCAACTCCACCTCTTCTTCAATAATCCTCCTCAGAAAACCTTCAAGAAAAAAACCAATAGGGTAACAGGCCCAGAAAGAATAGACCATTTCATTATATACCTCTCAAAATATTTTTATCCTAGAGAATAAAAACCAAAACCGTATAAGAAAAAAAACCATGAAACCATCATCAATTTCCCATGATAATACCTATCAAACAAAGAAACTTTGTCAACCAAATCAAAGAAAACTACGTAGAAATAATTAAAACCAATAAATCAACCCAAATTCAACATTATATAATCAACGAAGAATAAGAATTAGAAAAACTAGGGATACTGAATTTGAATCTATGACTCACATTCCCAAGTTATATCCTCCATACTATCATGCCTCTATAGAAAATAAACCAACAAAATAACTTTTTCACACATCACCTTCTTCTAATGATATTGAATTTTGATCAGCCCATCCATGAACATTGTGTGATCTGTGATATCCAAATTTCCCCATTTAATGACATAGGATTCATCATCATGGTACTGATGAAACTTAATGATGTGTTAAATGTAATTAATCATGACCAAACATGGATGAAGTACCAACTTACTTAACACCTCTCTAACATGCTTCAACACCTCAAGATGACTAATAAACTAGGGAGATAGATTACTCCCCAAGCCAAATTTTGGTTTACCACAAAGAGAAGAAACCCTCAAGAACATATGGTCCCCAACCCCAAAATCTAGATATCTTCTTCTATCCGTATATGAATCTTGATGTTATTGTGAAACCTTCATCTTCTATCAAACCATTTGAATATTCTTGGTCATAAATTGTAACACATTTAGACCCAGAACAACTAGCTCTATCACCTTTTTCATGTACAACAGAGATCAACATAGTATTATGTATAATTCTCCAAAAGGATCCTTGCCAATGGTTTTGTGGTAGCTATTATTATTGTAAAACTAAAACAAGAAAAAATTATTCACCAATTTTCCTCTAAAATCCAAGATGAAAGATAGTAACATATCCTCTAGTGTCTAGATGGTTTTCCTAGTTTATTCATTTATATTTGGATAGAAAGTAGTGTTAATGAGTAACTGAGATATAAAAAGATGTTTTAATCATATCTATACTCATAAGGTGAAAATAATAACCCAATCATAAACAATAATGTTCAATACTCCATGAAGACACACAATCTCATCTATTTACCCCCTCACCAAATCATCTTCTATGCTCAACTCCCTGGTCACAAAGAAATGAGTTGAATTAATCAATCAATCAATAACCCTCAAGATAGTTTCATATAATTAGAGAAAATATAAAAATTAGTAAAATAATCCATTTATATTTCTTCCCACTTACTCTTAGGAACATCCAAGGGTTGAAAAAATCATTCAAGAACCAGATGATTAGGCTTCACCTATTAGAAGACCAAACGTCATTCCATAAACTCTACAACCAATTGATTCATCCTAGGATAATAGAACAAACCCCTCATAGAATGATACATCATGGACACACCAAGATGAACTTCCACCATATGGACCATGGTAATCCTAGATAACCGCCTCCCATACCTCCACCAAAAAATAGATTCCCTAGAATATCATCTCATGTTTATCATCCTCTTATAATCCCACTGGATAATTGCCATGAAGAATAAGGTACCACATCACCTCTGCATCCAAGTCTCCCCATTGAGACTCCTCTAACCCCTATAAAAACGAATATTTCTCTTTTATCTAAAATATGAATCTCCTGCTACCATACTCCACTACATGTCAATACTTTACTTTCAAATCATCCATCACTCTCCAATAATCACTTACTCCTTGATGAAATCACCCTGTGACTTACTACTCAATGCATCAACCATAATATTTAATTTCCTTGTGGTATAGTTGATCTATAAGTCATAATATTTTAAAAAATCCATCTAAACCCATTTCCACTAATTTATATTTCACTAAGAGAAAAAATACCTCAAACTATTGTGATATGTGAATACCAAAAAACACTCAATGATGAGGTAATAACTCCATAGCTTCGGGGAAAATACCACCAACTCCAACTCCATATAAATAGTGGAATAGTTAAATACTAGAACCATAATAGATCACATCTTGTTATTACAACCAAACAAAACACAAACCAATATGTAAAATAACCATAAAACACCTTATACAATAGTACCTCATCTAGTAATTGAAGCACCTAAGCACTGATAAGAATCTATTTAAGGTAGTTAACAGATATATGAAATTCATTAGTCCTTATGAAAGATTGATAATTCAAAGTCAGTACTAAGAATGAGGCTGAAATCCAAGAGAATTCAAAAAAAATCTCTAGTAATCACCTGCAATACAAAGGAAGCTACGGACTTACACCTTCTTCTTGGGGGTTTCCCAAGAAACAACAAGCTCAATATTATATGTATTAAACATAACTCCCTAATAATATGATAAATTCCCAAGTAAATTAACCTCTTGTATCCAAAACATACACTTTGATAAATTTTTATATAGTTAATGATCTTAGAGAACCTAAAACACAACTATAAGGTGCTCGACATTCTCCTTTATGGACCTCAAGTACAAAAGTATGATGTCGATGAGCACAACCCTGAACTGATCTAGGAACTCCCATAACATGAAGCTCATGATTACCCCAAATATAGTCAATGAATTTGTGACATATAATTAAATGACACAAAATCAAATTTTCTTTATCAGCTTTATAAATTAGTTTTTAAGATATTTTCCTTTTCCACCCTCATTTGATGATACCTAGACTGTAGATCAATATTTGAAAACACACTTGAACAAATAAAAC
This sequence comes from Viscum album, assembly GCA_963277665.1. Classification (NCBI taxonomy): domain Eukaryota; kingdom Viridiplantae; phylum Streptophyta; class Magnoliopsida; order Santalales; family Viscaceae; genus Viscum; species Viscum album. The sequence continues at coordinate 1,389,516,282 of OY728155.1, read as the reverse complement.
CTGTCTATATTAGATCATCAATATGAATATTCAACTCACATAGCTCGAAAGGTGTCATCTGATAAGGAGTCATCAAAATTATAGCAACACTAGGATACAAATAAATCTTAAACTCAATGTCTCAATGAGGAGGTAAATCCACAGTCTCCCATGGAAAAACATCAATGAACTCTTCCATGACTATCATAAACTCTACAACATACACATACATAGATCTAAATGATAAAGCTATTTGAAAAGTTAGTTGGAGCCTCAAATACTTACAGACTATCTAATCATCCTACTCCCTAAAAACCAAATTTCATCCTTCATCATCATAGAACTCAACACCTTTGGAATCAAACAATTACTGCAGACACATAATGAAACTGACTGATTCCAAGAATGACATTGTATTTTTATCCTCTCCACCTTCAATCCCAAATCATAGAACAAGAGACTCTGGAATCCTCTCCACCCTTAATCTGTAGGCACATACCAAGGTGGATGAAATGAAGGTGTTTGATTCTTGAGAATCAAATTAGCATAAAACATGGCAGAAGATAAGTAGATGGTATATCGTATGATCTCTAGTCTCTCTATCACCCTCTTAACCCAAATTAGAGTTTAAAATTTTTTATTTAAAAGCGTTTTGAAAAAATACTATGAAATATTTACTATAATTAAAATCCACTCTTATCCCCTCCAATAAATTCCTTTCCCCCAATCCAACCCCTCTCCCACATCCCCCACCCCCAAGTTATCTCTCAATATTTTTTCCCCTCCACCCTCACTAATAAACCTTCACCATCTCCACTCCGGACCTTATCCTCAGCCTTACAATCACCCTTGTTCCCCTTCCCCCCTCTACAACCCCATCCCCTTCATCATGTTTCTTCATCAGTGAGATCACCCATTTGAATTATTCTTTATATTTAACTATTATTCTATAATTTTTCACTCATAATAGTGTAAAATATTTTTTTAGATCTCTTCATTAATTCCTCCTCATTGTATAATGACAAATCCATTGATTATTTAGCTTCAATGTTAGGATAAATTCATACTGTAATGGATAAATAAAAGAAAATTGGATTTTAAGAAAAAAATTGCATATTTTCAAAAGTAATTCGCAATACATTATCAATTATTATAGAAATATATATTTTTAAAAAACATTACCTTATAAAAACATACATTGTTTGTTGTTATATATTTTTTACAATGCATAACATGTGTTTATAAAAACTCATAAAAACTATAGAATATTTTATAACATAAATTTTTTATTGTTATAAAGTTTTTAACAAAAGATTTCATTTATAGTATAAAGAATAGAATTTTAAACAAAACGGGTTATTTTTTGTATAATTAAACTTATTGTTTTTTACAATGTTCAAGATAAACATCTATGATTATGTTGATGGTTAGTTTTTCATAAGCATGTCATGAGTTCCCTTAGATAAAGAAAAATAAAAATCTGCCCACAAAATAGTTGTGATCAAGCACATTAGGACGAATTCCTGAGTGATTCTGAACTCATCATGTTTTATCAACTATTTTCTCATCTTAAACATTAATTTCTCATAATTCCTTAACTCCAACTCTTGTACCTTCAGTTCATCATACAAACCATAGTAATTTTGGGTATCTAAATCAATATTATCATGTTAAAGTGGTTCAAGTTTGAATATCATTACTAAATGTATCCATACATCACATTTATACATCATTTAAACCATATCACAACCATTAAATACCACTAAACCCAAAAAAATTGAAACCAAAACAAATTATAAAAAACCATCATATATAAATTAGTATTCAATATCATGATTTTATAACAAGAATTCTTAATATTTCTGATTTAAAATGAATTAGTAATTGTTATTTAAATGAAATAATATTTATTATGTGTTTTAATTTTCATTAAAATTTTAAATAAACTTTGTGATATATGGATAAAATTTGGATCACATTATTGAGGAACAGACCTCAGTATACAATGGTTTTGGAGGATTTTTTTGATTTTTCAATTTCCAATTGATCCATTGACTGGAAAATGAAATTTCCATGCCCTAAATGTAAATTTAGAAGATGTTTGAAGGTACATAAAGTATATAAAAAATTGATATTTAAGAAATTACTTTCTCAATATGTGTGTTTGATTTGTCATAGAGAATCGAACATTTCAAAAAATTTGATCACTGATGTCAATAAAAATAATGAGCACCCAAATTCATCGATAATGGACAATGAAATTAAAATTATTATAAATTATTCTTTTGGAATTATGTAGAAACATCATCAACATCAAAACAATTCATCATATCTATTTAAGAGTTCTCTAAATATTAACTTGAAAAATGATGTTTTTGTGACCACAAGACAATTAAATAATGATTATAACATAGTATTGGATCCTCCTCCTGATTCTAAGAGGATAATGTAAGAAATAACTTTAATGAGTGGACGAATTAGTTTCATGATTTAGTAAATGATGGAAATCAAGAGTTTTTATGGAAGATTATGAAATATTCAAAACATTATTTTCTATTTATATATTATCATATCAAATGTCTATGAGGAATTATAAATAAGGATATGTCCATGTCATTATAATTTTTTATGTGATGTATTTCCTAAAGCTAATATACTTAATTTTTTTATGATATTAAAAAACATCAAAAAGATCGGTATAATTATATAAAAATAAATTCATGTCCTGATGATTTTATTCTTTATTAGGGAGATAAATTAAATAGAAATGAGTGTAAAAAAATCTCACCTTCTAGATGTAAGTAAATGGGTAATTTTGGAAGTCTAAATCAAAACACTACTATAAATAAGTAGAAATAAAACACACCTACCAAGGTTTTATGTTACATCCATTTAAAACCTCAATTGAAATTATTATTCAAGATATCAAAAACCATCAACCACATTAAGTTGAAAGCTATAGATAATAATGATGATGGGTTAATAGAAAATCCAACAGATTCAAAATCATGGAATAAATTTGATTCATTACATATTCATTTCTCATCCAATCCTAGGAATATGAGATTGGGATTAGTTGTCGATGGATTCAACCCATTTGTGGCTTTGAGTACTAGTTATAGAATTTTTATAGTTGTTTTGATCCCTTGAAATATACCTTCATGGATGTGTATGCAGTAAATATCCTTTATTTTTTCAATTATTATTCATTGAAGAAAAATATTTAGGAATGATATTGATGTTTAATTACAGACCCTAATTGAATAATTTTAGGATTTTTGGAGCATTGGTGTTGAGACGTATGATACAGCTTCTAGAGAAATGTTCAAAATGCATGCTACCCTAATGTGTACAATTAGTTAATTCCCTTGATATAGTAACTTACCTAATTTGAACACTTACATGGGTTTAGCTTTCCAATTTATAAATTTTATTTAGATCCGGAATAACAAACTCATAGAAAAAAATGGTTTCTTTATGTCATCATAGATTTCTCAATGTATCTCATATATTTTAGTTGAATAAGTCAAAATTCCATTAGTCCATTGATCATAGACCACCTCCAAAGTTATTAATAGGTTCTGAAATATTGTCACAACTAGTAAATGTTGAAGGAGAATTTGGGAAGGGGCGTCATTTGAATAATAGTGGGAAACAATTTCAAAGTGTGTAATTAGTTGAAATTAGAACAAAAAAATGGAAGTAAAAAAGTATATTACTAAAAATTTATTATTGGAAATTTAATTTGATGCATAATAATATTGAAGTTTTGCATATAAAGAATAATTTTTGTGACAATTGTATCTTCACATTACTTAATGAGAATGGAAAACTGAAGGGCCATCTTAATGCTCATAAGGACTTATAAACAATGAATATAAAGAATGATTTATTTCTGATAAAGATAGAAAGTATTCTCTAGTAATTTTGAAATGAAAATTATTGAGAAATATATATTCCTTTGAATTATAAAACATGTGAAAGTATCTTATGTATAAGGACCATTCCTTAAACATTACATAATCATTAATTAAGTTAATGATTCACATTGAGGATCTTTTAAGGTTTAGAGCTTTAAAAAATTAGGTCATAACTTATGCATAAAATCTTAAATATTACAAGTAGACACTTCAAATCACTATCCATTTTTTTCATAAAACAAAAACTCTTTAAAAAACAAGAAATTGTTTCATGTTTTAATAACATAACTTTTTATTGATCCCATACAAGACTCTATTATCCTTTATGTAATGTGAAAAACATTTCAAAATCATGGGATGATCAGAAAAAGCAATGTAATGGTTATAAAATAAATAAATAAAATATGATTCCATCAATACGAACAAAACATAATCTCTTTAAAATACCTCATGAAATCATAATATTTATTAATAAAGCATAGAAATCATAAATCATAAAGGTAACTTATAGAATCCATATCATTCTTACATTGTATCATTCACAACTACAAAAGGATTTATGTTTGGAATACCCATCACAGTATATTCCCTAAATCTCTTAGGAGAAACATTAACATTTACCTCTTTCGCATTACCCAATGCATTGGAGAGCTATCTTGGGCACACCCACACTAGTTTTATCATGGAACTACCCACATACATAAACAATTCCCAAGAACCATAACATAATCATAACACATAACACAATCATAAAGTAAAGATAACATTTCCACATTGCAATCATAATATATGATTTCAATATATTGACATAATCAATCCATTCTCAAAACCATATTCAATACCAAAATACATAAAAACATTATATGGTATTTATTTTTCTTTTTAAAAACACTACGGCTTATTAAGGAAGACAAATATAAAATAATGCTCATGGTGGTAGAAAGGTCATTGTCACCATGTATGTTAAATATAAACAATAATTTTTTCATTTAGTAAAATACTTCGTAGAAAAATATTCCTTTTGAAAACCATTTAAAACATTTAATAAAGTTATTTTTTAATTAAAGTGTCTCATAACACATTCAAACTTTTATAGGAATTAACATTTTAAAAAATTAATGTTTGTTTAAATAAATTCTTAAAAACATTTTCAAAAACCTGGAAATTATTGATAAATATTTATAAAATTATATCTTTAAAACATTTAAAACAATGTTTTAGTTAAAGAGTCTGTTACAGCTTAAGAAAATACTATAATAAAAATAATTAATGAATAACATTAAACAAAACTTATAATATCATGAGAATAATTAGGTTCATGATATAATATGTCAAATGGAAGTATATACACCATATAGGATAATAAAGGTGTACAATATCATGATATGCCTTAATGAAAGAAGATTGAGATGTATTCCCTTACGAAAATTCGACAGCCTAACGACGTCACATTAAAATTCAGAAAATAATTTTATGAGAGAGAAAAGGGTCTCTCATCACTTGGACATAAAATATTCAATAATAAGGATATATAAGAACATATCCCAACATAATAAAATGGAAACTAAAATACATAACAAATAATAAGTTTTTAACTAAAAGATGAGGGTGAAAGGTTCCCTTACAAAGATGATTTTGTAAATAAAATAGATCGATTATGTGTATTCACTATAATAACACATAAAGAAATTATAAATACAAGATAATATATCAAAATTAATTTCTCACAAAATCATATCATGAAAATAAGTATAAGGTAAACCCAAATAATGGAAATTGAGTTATGAAGTTCCCTTGCCTCATGTCCGACTTGACTCGTTCATTCTTTAATTTCTGGAATAATAAACATAGGTTAATTTTGACTTTATTCAGTAAATTTTTTAAGTTTATTATTCCTTTTATATCACTTATTATCATTTTATAAACATTAGAAAATTATTTATGTTAATATCAGTCATTTTGCAGATATTTGGTACTTGAGTCAAAAATGAACCTGTTGTAATTAAAATTTTTCCATGTGGTCAAAAGTCCATTATCTCCGGAATATTATTCATATATATATATATATATCCATTATATATTTATTTATAATATTCCACAACATTTGGAGATAATAAATGAAATGCACCGTACATGGAGACAGTAAGTCGTACGTACGCATGAACACTACTTTCATTTCTATTTCATGTTTAATGGAATGAAAACATAATGATAAAAAGGTATATTATAATTCAAGTATAATAACATATTTTATATATTTAAAATAATTTCATCTATTCCATCCTTTATATGTTCCATGTATGGCATGAATGAGGCATATCACTTTGAGGGGGCGGTAGTCCGCGCTTCCTCAAATGAAATTAACGTATTTACCCATTATGGAAACCATAAAGGTATGATATAAATGAAAAATAAAGAATCATAGAGAGAATATAAATATAATTTATATCACATATAAATACATTTTCTCATAATGGCCACCTTGAGAGGTGGTAGGGGAAATTGAACAATCATCATTTCATGAGGTAGTAGTTCGCCGTACACAGAAACAGTATGTTCGTATCCATTAGATGGAGGTGTGTGTAAGTGTAGTTAGAATACTTATCATAATAGAAACGTAGTATATTGAGAATAATTTTTTATATATATATAAATAATAATAATAGAATATGTATTGGAGAAGGATAAATAATGGAAAGAAACTTGAGAGAAGACGATACCTCAAATCAGGTAACTGCTTTTGATTTGAGCCAAATGTCTCACTTGAAATGTATTCTTATTAGTGTAAGGATTATGGGAGGAAAATATTCATGTTTTAAGCTTATTGGTGTATATTTTGGACAATCCAAGAGGCTTTATAGGTTTTTGTAATGGGATAGAGGTGGTGGCCATTTATAAGAGGCAGGATGGGCTTTTTCTGAAAGTTTGAAAGTATTATTTTATTATAAAATTGTTTTCAGTTTCAAAAGCTGGATAAATAATTAAATTAAAATATAAGATGAATATAAGTATAAATAAAATCATAAAATAGGAATTAAAAATGTTTTGAATATTTTTTAAACCTTATCTTTTTAATTTAACCCTTTTTACTCTTACGGATTTATCAAGCATTTAAAACTTTGAGAATCAAAATAGTTACCAAAACAAGAAAAATATCCAATTAAAGAGTCAATAATAAACTTTTAGACTTATTATAATTATTTTTCCAAATATTAGATTTTTTAAAATTTTATAATATTTAATAAAATATTTTATATTTTAAAATATGAATTATGTCAATTTTGACACAATTCATATATTAACTTTTTATAAATACATAAAAACTTGATTGATTCAAAATAACTTCATTAATACAAATATAACATGTAACTATAATCCATAAAATTATTTTATGACATCAAAATAATCAAATTGATTTTATTTTAACATTTATAATATCATTTATTTGAATCCTTTATTAATGAAGCAATCACTACATCACTATTGTGTCATAATTAAATTTATTTATTTAATGTCTAAAAATTATAAATAAGATACCATGATGTAGGAAATATTTTTATATTTCTAATTAATATTTATAGTCAAAATTATCATTTATATAACCCCATATAAAAATTTCTTTATTAAAAGATACACGTTTATGTTACATTTTCCTTAACATTAAATTAATTTTTATAAAAAGTCATTTTCACATACAAGTGGCTCCATGGGATCCCAAAATAGACCCAAGGATTCCCATGGTCATAAATGTATCATAAAATAGCGTTATGACACATGTTAGGGTAATATAATATTATTATAATATTTTTTTTACCATTATTTACCAGATTTACCCTTTAACCATGGTAAATAAAATATTTACTAAAGTTACAATTCATAATGTCTAAAAATAAAATTTTCCAATTTAACAAATTTGTACCTCCTAATTCCAAATATGGAATTAATTTTTCCAAATTAAAAACACAAAATTTATGGAAATTAATTTAAAATTAATTCCCATTTTTAAAACCAAAAAAGCATGTTTTTAAGAAATAAAAACTACCAATAGATTGGCATGTGTTTATGTCCAATTTCAAAAAGAAATTACTTTTAATCACCAAAATTGGATTAAATGATAAAACAATAATCTCATTACACTTTAAAACCAATTAAAATTATAGTCTAATCATATAAATAAATTATATTAAAATTCAGTTTTAAATTAAAATGTTGTATTTTTTCCTATTCATCAAAAAATGAACTTTATTAGAAAAATTCCAAAATTTTACCCAAAGTAAAATTTTATGTCTCACTTCTAAATAATAAGTTTATTTTTTCAAATGGAACATATAAAAGTGAAAAAAACTATATTTAAAAATGGTTCGCCATCAAAAGGCGGTAAAACTACCTTTTCAAAAAATTTAGAGTATTTATGCTTAAAATTGGATATATTCTCATTTTAGGCCTCCAAATTTTATTGGATAAATGTAAAAACATTTAACAAACATGTTTAATCAAAATATGGTTAGTTATTTTCATTCCCTCTAATAAAACAGCTAAGCATTAACTACCATTTAAAATAATAATATTATGTTATTATTTTTCAGTATGACTCGGCCTTGTGTGCAGCATGAGATTTCAAAAAAAACCCATTGTTGAGTGTCGGTTACCCCATCCAACATAGTATCCCCTTTAAAGTAAAATTAATATCTTATTCATAAGTATTAATAAAAATCCAATGTATTATTCTATAAATATCTAGGTCATTACATCCTTCCCCCCTTTTGGAAATTGCATCCCTGAAATTTCAAAATTGGGCTCAGAAACTTCATTGAAAGTCCCACATCAAAAAAAGTGTCAATAAAACTATCACTTTAAAATAAAGAAATAGAAGTGAAAAAGGTCACCCAAGATAATAAATAATCAGATTCCATGTATCAAAACATGGATATGGAGGAGAAACTAAGTGTAAAGTTCTAATTGAGAGTGATAGAAAAAATGATCAGGACAAAGTTAACCATAAGAAAATCACGAACTTATTATAGGTTAAACGGTCTTTGATTCCCCAGTAGGAAAAGTGAATAGAAAACGTTTTTTTAAGTTATTTTTCATAAAGTTTAGGAATTTATTCATGAGATTGATGAAGAATAAAAGTATATATACTTACTTATCAAGTATAGTTTCATCCTTTAATAAATTTCTATAACAAACTCATCATTCCTCTAGATGATGAGTATTCAATATGAATTGGTCACACCTGAAGTTCTAGAATCAACTTCTAGAGAATCACATAATCCACAAAATATTAAATACATATTTCTCTTGTCTATGTACATTAACCAAAACCCAAATGGTTAGTACAAGATCAGATAATCCCCAAAATAGATAATCTTTTATAAAAATAAATACCACTCTAAATCTCCAAAATTGAAAAAATAATACCCAAAGTTCAATAAATACCATTAAATATATAATTTTCTTTAAAATCATTCAATATAATTAAAACTATGATTGAAACCCAAAACTCAGAAGAATTTTATCACATAGTCTTCCACAAAAATATTTACATTCATCTCCAAATAACATTGGTTACTCTTAAAGTCCCATACTGAAAAGTAATTAACCTAATCACATATTCTCTATTATAGGTTAATCATTTCCCTAAATAAAACAAATCTCTATATGTTCAAAATAAAAAAATAGATTCTTCCAAAATAAAATTTCAACCATTACTCCACAAATGAAATCCTATAGCATTCTATTTTCCTTAAAAATATAGTGTTCCCAAAAGAGAAAATATCTTCCAAAATAACATTTATCAATTAATCACCAAGTCATTTTCCTATACTAAGGATATCCATTTGATAAATCATAAGTTCCCAAAATTAACTTATTATTAACACATAAAATCATTTAACTAAAAAATAATAAGTCATACTAACCAATTGCCTCACGTAGTATAGTGGTAGGAGATGCGCCCTTATCTCCCTTTGGTTGTGGGTTTGATTCTTGCAGCCTTGCCCAACGTGACGGGTTGTCACCCATATTTCATGTTGTCCATTTTTATAAAACTCAAAAATAACCCTTACATGATTTAACCTCAATGGTTGTATTATACCTCTCATTTTCATCCCAAATCTTAATGACCTCAATATCTTAATTCATGAAGTCTTATATATATTTACATTTTTTTACCTCCATAAAATAACACTATTCCCAAAGAAGGAACATCATACCTTGATCATGGTGTCCACTTGGTTTCATCGTTATCTTGTTCATGTAGAATATGGTCCATGCATTACAATAATGATTTAGAGATACTTTAAAATAATCTTCTTCCTTTATCCAAATATACCTCATAAAACATAGGTTATATGGTTGTTCACAGAAAAATAGTTTTGGAAAATAATCGTGTATGACATATAATTTCAAATCATCTAATAAAACGTTCTTTTTATAAAACAGTTGGACTATGTTTGATTTAAAACATTCAATAAATGGTACTTTTAAAACACTATAATTATGTGATTAAAGACTATAATTTAAAAGAAAATATAAATATGTTTCTCAAGGGTATCCTTCTTCAGCACTTTTTCCAAAATCATAATATTCTTAAAAATATTGTGATAAGGTAAAATATTTGGAAATTCTTTTATAATATTTAACTTTAATGAAAATATAAGAATATTGAGAAAATAGGATTTGATTAAATACAACCCATGATCTTTGATGGTATCGAGTTATAGAAGAGGTGTTTGATATCTCAAAAAAATTCTTGCAAGTGAGTTATATGTTATAAAATGTTTCAGAATCATCTAGACATGATTTTGTAATAATTATTGCAAGAAAGTCGTCAGGAAGAGATTGTAATGTCATTTGAGATCCTCCTTCCATTTGTAATAGACTTTCCTTGATCTAAAAATATTAGAAAATCTGGATTTAACTTAAAGTGTAGACATAAAGACAAACCATGTGTCTAAAAAAACTCCTAATCCCCAAAGTTATCTAAATAGACCTATGATGCCAGCTATAAAGACCAATCCTTAAACATTACATAATCATTAATTAAGTTACTAATTCAAATTGAGGATATTTTCTGGTTTAGAGCTTTAGAAAATTAGGTTATAACTTATACATAACATCTTGAATATTACAAGTAGACACTTCAACTCACTATCCATTTTTTCATAAAATAAAAACTATTTAAAATAAAACATGACATCATTTCATGTTTTAAAAATATAACTTTTCCTTGATCCCATCCATGACCCTATTATTCGTTATTTCCTTTGAAAAACATTTCAAAACTTGGGATGAGCATAAAAAGCTCTATAAGGGTTATAAAATAAAGAAATAAAATATTAGTCCATCAATACATACAAAACATAATCTCTTTAACATACCTCATGAAATCATAAGATTTATGAATAAAACATAGAAATCATAAATCATAAAGGTAACTTGGGCATCCATATCACACTTACATTGTATCTTTCACATCTACATAGGGAGTTACATTTTGAATACTCATCATAGTATATTTTCTAAATCTCTCAAGAGAAACATTAATGTTTACCTCTGTCATGTTACCCAATGCATTGGAGAGCTATCTTGGGCTCACTCACCCTAGGTTTATCACAAAACCACCCATATATATAAAAAAATTCCCAAGAACCATAACATAATCAGAACACATAACACGAGAATAAAGGAAAGATAACATTTCCAAATTGAAATCATAATATATCATTTCAATATATTGACAATAATCAATCAATTCCCAAAATCATTTTCAATAGAAAAATATGTAAAAAGAGTATATAGTATTTGTTTTCCTTTTAAAAAACACTACATTTTTTTAAGTAATCCAAATATCAAATAATTCAAACAGTGGCGTAAAGGTCGTTATCACCTCATACGTTAAAAAACATTTCTTTGTCGTTTAATAAAACGCTTCAAAGAAACATATTCCTTTTAAAAATCATTTAAACCATTTAATAAAAATATTTTTGAATCAATGTGTCCCATTCCATTTTGAAATGTTTATAGTAATTTAAATTTTAAAAAATTAATGTATATATAAAAAAATAATTTAAAAAATTTAAAGCATGGAAATTAATGAGAAATATTTAGAAAATTATATCTTTAAAATATTTAAAATAATGTTTTAGTTAAAGAGTCTCTTACCAATTGAGAAAATACTTGAATAAAAATAATTAAAGAATAACATTAACCAAAACTTATAATATCATGGTAATAAATAGATTCATGATATAATATTTCAAAGGTCAGTATATACACCTTATCAGATAATAAAGGTGCATAATATCAAGATATTCCTCAATGAAAGAATATTGATATGTATTCCCTTATGAAAATTCGATAGCCTAACGGTGTCACGTTAAAATTTAGAAAATTATTTGATGGGAGATAAAATGTTATCTAATCACTTGGAAATAAAATGTAAAAAAATAAGGATATAAAATAACATATCCCAACATAATATAATGGAAATTAAAAGACATAACAAAGACGAAGTATTTGACTAAAAGATAAGGGTGAAAGGTTCCCTTACAAAGATCATTTTGTAAATAAAATATATCGATTATGTGTATTCACTATAATCACTCATAAATAAAGTTTGAATACAATATAATACATCAAAATTCTTTTCTCACATAATCATTTCATGAAAAGATGTATAAGATCAACCCAAAGAAAGGAAATTAGGTTAATAAGTTCCCTTACCTTGTATCTGACTTGATTCATTCGTTCTTTAATTCCATGAACAATAGACATAAGATAATTTATACTTGATTCATAACCTTTTTCAAGTTTATTAATCCCTTTATATCACTTATTACTTTTTTATAAATGTTACACGATTATTTATGTTTATATCGGTTATTTTGCCGATATTTGGTACTTGAGTCCAAAATGAACCTATTATAATTTCAATTTTTCCATGTGGTAAAAATTCCATTATATCTAGAATATTATTCATATATATATATATATATCATATATATTAATTATATTTGTATTTATAATGTCTACCATGATAGGTGGTAAGGGAAAATCGAACAATCTTTGTTTTGTGAGGCAGCAGTTCACCGTACACAGAAATAGTATGTTTGTATCCATTAGATGGATGTGTGTGTAAGTTTAGTTTAAATAATTATCATAACAAAAATTAAGTATATTGAGGATATTATTTTTTTATATAAAATAATAATAATAAGAGCATAGGGAGTGTAGAATGAAAAATAATGGGAAGAAACTTGAGAGAAGATGTTACCTCAAATCGGGTAACTTCTTTTTATTTGAGCCAAATGGATCTATTGAATTGCATTATTCTAAGGGGAAGGATTCTAGGAAGAATATAGGGATGTTATTTGATTATTTTAGTAGATTTTAGATATGCCAAGGGGATTTATAGGTGTGTGTAATAGGTTAGAGGTGGTGGCCTTTTATAAGAGGGGGGAGGTGCTCTTTTGGAAGGTTTTAAAGTATCATTTTATTATATTTTTTTGATTTAAAAAGGTAAAAACACATTAAATTAGAATATAATATGAATATAAGTATAAATAAAACCATAGAATAAAAATTAGATAGGTTTTGGATATTTTTTAATCCTTATCTTATTTATTTAACCCTTTTTTACTCTTAATGTTTTATCAAGAATTTAACACTTTGAGAATCAAAATAGTTACCAAAACATGAAAAATATCCATTTGAAGATTCAATAGTTAAATTTTAGACTTATTATAACTATTTGGATGAATCTTATATTTTTTTTAATTTTATAGTATTTAATAAAATATTTTATATTTTAAAATATGAATTATGTCAATTTTGACACTATTCATATCATGACTTTTTAAAAATTTATAACATCTTGATTGATTCGAAAATAAATTCATTAATATAAATATAACATGTAAATATAGTCCATAAAATTCGTGTAGGACATCCAAATAACCAAACTGTGGTTATTTTAACATTTATATTATCATGTATTTGAATCCTTTATTAATGAAGTAATCACTGCATCACCATTGTGTCATAATTAAATTTATTTATTTAATGTATAAAAATTATAAATAAAATACCATGATGTAGGAAAATATTTTTATCTTTATAATTAATATTTATAGTCTAAAATATCACTTATATAATCCCATATAAAAATTTTGTTAATAAAAGATATATGTTTATGTTACATTTTCCTTAACATAAAATTAATTTTTATAAAATTTCATTTTCACTTACAAGTGATTATATGTGATCCCAAAATTGACCCAAGGATTACCATGGTTGGACATGTATCATAAAATATGGTTAGTACATGTGTTAGGGTAATATTATTGTAATATTATTTTTTTACCCTTATTTACCAGATTTACCATTTAACCATGATAAATAAAATATTTACTAGAGTTACTATTCATAATGTCTAAAAATAAAATTTTACTATTTACACAATTTGTACCTCCTGATTAAAAATATGGAATTAATTTTTTCAAATTCAAAACATTTATGTTTTATAAATTAATTTAAAATTAATTCTCATTGTCAAAACCAGAAAAACATGTTTTTAAAAAGTAAAAACTACCAAAAGATTGACATGTTTTTATGTCCAATTTCAAAGTGAAATTACTTTCAATGAAAAAAATTAGATTAAATGATAAAAATATAATCTAATTACAATTTAAAACCAATTAATAGTATAGTATAATCGTATAAATAAATTATATTAAAAGGCAGTTTTGAATTAAAATGAAGTATTTTTCACTATTCATCAAAAAATGAACTTTAACAGAAAAATGCCAAAATTTTACCCAAAGTAAATTTTGATGTCCCTATTCTAAAGAATAATTTTATTTTGTCAAATGTAACATATAAAATTGAAAAAAATATATATATTTAAAAAGGTATCTCCATCAAATGGCGGTAAAACTACCTTTTTAAAAATATTAGAGTATTTATGCTTAAAATTGGATTCATTCTCATTTTAAGCCTCAAAATTTTATTGGATAAATGTAAAAACAGTTAAAAAACATGTTTAATCATAATATGTTTAGTTTTATTAATTCCGTCCAATACAACGGCTAGGTGTTAACTACCATTTAAAATAATAATATTATGGTATAATTTTTCAGTATGACTCAGCCTTGTGTGCAACATGAGATTTCAGAGAAACCCATTGTTGCGTTTCAGGTACGTCATCAAACATAGAATCACCTTTAAAGTAAAATTAATATCTTATTCATAAGTATTAATATAAATCTAAAGTATTATTCTATAAATACCTGGTTCGTTACATTATGGGCATTCAAATAACATCTCAAGGTGTGTCGACTTAAAGCATTGTAGTTTACATGGATTAAAAATTCATGATACACATATTATGTTATTTTAGTTACTACCATTCTAATTGTGTACATTATTAACTATAAAGGTTAATGTATTTGTACTCAAATTATACACATTCTTTAGACAACTATGTGAGAAAATATGCAAATAGTTTATCTTAACAAGATTTAGGATAGATTTTTAACGACACTTGTGAAATGGATATGATATTTCCCCCATAATGTTTTACTTTCAAGATGCATTTAACTATGAATTTCATCAAGGAAAATAAATTAGGAGGTCCCATAAATTATCAATGGATATATTCAATTGAGAGGTAATTTATTTATATGTTTTTTATCTTAAGTAAACTATTCTTGAAAATTAATTAAATATGAAACCATGTTTTATCCATTTTATTTTATAGATACTTTGTTTATTTGAAATCAAATGTGAAAAATAAATCTCAACTTGAAGGATTTGTTTTTTAATAATACTTATCATATTAGTTTCAAACCTTTTTTCTAGATACTTGGATGATATTGAGACAATATTTAGTCAATTTGGATGTATTGAAGACATATAAACTTAATCTAAACTATATAAAAAATCAAAAAAATCCTACTATTTTCTGACTAGTTAGGAGGATATCAAATATTACACTGAAGAATATCAAACTATTACAGGCGTATAGAAATTTGATACTAAATAGTGAAATTTCGGGTTCATTTATTGAAGAGATCAAGATACAAAGAGATTCATGAGAATTAAAACATGAAAAGATAATGATAAAACAAAATTTGTTAATGGAGAGCTTGTATAAGGGTTTACATGTTGGGTAATTTCATAAATAATATAATAAACATGGATATTAGGTTAACATATATATTTTTTAAATATAATAATGCGAATTACTTTTTGTATATCAAGAATACAGATACTCAGGATGAGTTGTCATAAAATTTAAAGTTTCAGTCTTTGGTACTTCTAAAGAAAGCTAGAAAGTTCGACTCTTGCAATGTGAATGAAATCAAATTTCATAAATTTGATCAGGAATAGGGTCTAAAAACATATAATAGTGGTATATTTATAGTTTCTAACTTGCGATGCTATGGAAATTTTATTGGTATTATCGAATTAAACTCTCACAATCATTTTTTAGTTGTTTTATTCAAATAAATGTTGGTCAATATTACCAGGTATACTAAAAGAGATTCATTGAATTTTATTTCTTTGAACTTCTCTCACTTCATGTATGTTAGTGAATGTGAAGTACATGATCCATATATCTTCTCATCATAATAAAAAATGGTATATTATGTAGAAGATGTTTTGGATAAAGGGTAGAGTGTAGTTGTTCACATAAAATAAAAGATACTTGTATGATATGGGAAACCAAGTGGTTGATTTAACCTTTGATGCTTAATCCAATCAATAGTAATAAATTGACTTATTTTCCATCAAGATATTTAAAATATTATCCTTTTAAGGGTGTATGAATTAGAATAAGTAATGATGGAGCATGATTACAATAAGATTGACGGAAAAAATTATTGTATATGCAGTAATCCATTATATTTTCAAATGCATATGTTATATATTATTAATTTCCAATACTACGGATCTATTATATTATTTAAATTTATTTTTATGCATGAGTTCTTTAATTTTGAAAAATTAAATGCTATATGTTTTTGGATGTGTAGTTATTCATTAAAAAAGATATGTATATCATGTTTGTTAGTATTGTGCATGTGTTATCATTTATAAATTTATTTTTCTATACAAATATTTCGAATTATATGTTTTTAAGTTGTTTTACTTGTTTAAATGACATGAATTCCAAGGAATAATTGATTCATTGATTTCATCCAACTTCAAGTTGATGTCACCCTGACCATGCATAGATCATTAGTGTTTCATGATGATCCCTTAGGCTCCCTACCTATAGCATCTAGGATTCCCTCCATCTCCCTCTTATGAGTGTTCTCCATGACCTCTATCTTCTTCCCATTAGTATTTGGAATAATGAATCCAAATTCAGTTGGTTCAACACATGATGACCCTATAATGAGAAATTTGTGGTCACTCCTATTTATTCATGAGCATATTGGAGGCCATTGTTATAGGTTAAAATTTTAATGTGATTAAAGTTATTTCAATTTTTATACTAATAACTAATTTTTCATAAAATATGGATGAAATTTTACTACTAAGATAAACATTGATAGTTCATATGTTTGTGATTTTGATGGATTGAAGATATTTTTCCCCTTTGATTATTTTGGGGTCCCCACAGATGATGTTGTTGAAATATTTTTCTAAATTCTAGTCAAGTAGGTGGCTATGTCGGTGACCCTTCCAGTTTCAAATTCAAATTAGAGACATATGCCTAAATATTTAAATAATGAGTTATTTATTCACATATAAAGGTAATTTTAACACATTTATCCTAAATTTAATGCCACTATTTAATTAAATTATAATATTTTCAAAATAAATATTTTGTACATATGTTCTTACACATTACCATCATTGATCTTATCATACAAAATTAGATGCTAAAATTTTGGGTAAGAAATAGAAAATTTTAAATGGATATTGTGGGATGAATTAAATAATACATCGTTAACCACTTAGCAGATGTAAGATAAGGTTCATGATGGGTACCTTCAGAGTGATGTAAAGTGTGTGTTGTTATCCAATGCTATGAGAAGCACATGGTATTGAAGAATATGTTATTATATTAATCCTATTATATATATATATATATGCATGTGACAAGGAGTTGAGACTGCATACATTACAATTAAATTGTTTGTTATTTATTTTGGGAAGTTTCAAGAAAAATTTCATCAAGCTGAGTGAAACAAATCATCCCCCACACTACTGGTTCGATGTTTTTTTAAAGAAATAGATCCATTATGGTAATATTTTTAAATGGTTAAAGTTATTATATGATAATATTATCTTATTAATATACAAAAAAATTTATTAGTCTCCATTTAATATGGACAAGGAATTTAGGTCACCAAGTCTTCCAGTAAGAACTTTGGTTCGATGTTCATATAAAATATTATGGGGTCTCTGTGAATGATCCTAAAAACATTTGAATATGAATTCCTTTTTCATTATAATGGATCATACAACCATAAACAATAAAATAATAACTTGGGATACCAAATATTCTTAGGACCAAAAGGGGCCTAAATACCCTGAGAGGGGGGTGAATCAGGGTATAGATATTCTATTAAAAAATTCTTCATGTACCACTGGATCTTAACCTCAATATTATAAGGGTCACATTGTTTTCAATTGTGTGTTACTATTGATCGTATTCGTCCCATATTTATCAAATGATGATGATTATTTGAATGCAATGCAGGAATTAAAATAAGAAGACATAGAGATTTTTACTTGGTTCATTGTCATTGGGCTACGTCCAAGAAGCATAAAACGACAATGTACCGATGTACCAAATCCACTAAAGCTCACTACCAATTTACAAAGTTTGGGCTACATCGCTTCTATGCTCAGGTTCACTGCCTTTACAATATTTATGGTTATCTCACTTCTTTCCCAAGGGTAACTCCCTATCTCTGTCTCAGTGGCTCATTCCCGGTAGAAAGAATAACCTTCTTCCTCTTCCTTTTCTCACTACTCTGGAAAGGATCCACTCACAGTTTATGGACTTGTAGGACCCTTTCATTATCTATAGTGAATTTTTTATCCTTAACTATTGATAGATGCACTGTTGATGTCCAACTTTCACCCGTAGATGAATCTCACTTTGCACCAGGGGTACCAAGAAATCCCAAATTTTACGTGCAACCCTTACTATGCTTTGCACGTAATTCCCTGATTTTGTGCGAAATCAACTTTTTGTACAACACCTCTTCTACATGAAACTAATTATTTTATGTGCAGCTATCTTATTTTATGCACAACCTTCTCTCTACATGTAAACACTTTTTTACGGTCAACAGCCATCTTTTACGTGCATCCTTTTCTTTATGCGCAAACAATTAATTTACGCGCAAACAACTCATTTACGTGCAACTCCCTTGTGTAATCCAATTTCATGTGCTAGAGCTTGGATACTATCTATGTCTTTATCTCTATGGAATGAGGGGTTTCACTTCATATTTATAGGAAAAATCGACCCTTGTATGAAAAAACCCTCCTTTCTCGAGTAATACTCTTTGAGTGCGAAAAACACATCTTCTGCGCAACACCATATTTCGTACAGTGATCCAATTTTTTTCACACCTCATGCCTTTTCCAATTTTTGAGCTTCTGATCTCGAAATAACTCTTGCGCAAAAAAAAATCCATTCCTCTATTTTGAACACCATGCCAATATTTCATGCACCACTTTCGTTTTTGCGAACCACTCTAATTTTGCATGCACCTCCCTTTGCCAAAAAAATCTCTCCATTTTCCGATTTTCAAGCCCAAAAATTTCAAAAACACTAGAAAATGGAACCACCTTGTATATTCTATTTTTTTAGCACCTCCAAATCATTCATTCCTTTATAGAGTTTCTTCTTCCAAACATAGATAGCCAACAAGATCTCTTGAACCTGAAAAATCACCATGTAAACCCCCTTTGTCAACATTTGTACATCATGGTCTACTTTTTCAAAAAAAACATGGAGAACATCTTTGTCAACAAACACAATTACCTTAAAAATGCTTCAATGATACCTTGAGGGGTTGTTTACCAATCATCTCCCCCCTTTGGGTTTGTTGAAAACTCTTCTAATAAAAATTATCATCACTTTGATACCTCATTAAATAATCTTTCAACTGCTACACCATTCAACTCTTGCAATTCTAATAGAGTTCAAGGATTCACTTAACACATACTCTAATCCCACATGATAAATTCTCATCATGAGAAACAAGATTAAATGAAAAGATCATCAATTAATCACTTCATTTCATACACTAACTGTTGACACCAATCTGATACCAATTGGTAAACTGATACCAATTATTGATATCACACTAACACCAATCGGTGATAACTGGACACCTTCTAACACCATTCCAACACCTCTCTTCTTCTTTTATCACGGTCCTCATCTATCGTGATATCTACTCATTGATTGATCACTTCTAGCATCGTCAGATTTAAAAATCCTCATTCTTCACTTATGGATGATCACTTCAAACACCGCATACTCTCATTATGGTTCTACACCTATTAGCTTCTCCAATTTTCTTGATAAACTCCCACTATATCACTACTCCACCTGTTAGCTTCTCCCCGTGTCTTTGAAAAATACATTTTCTCCCTTCTTTAGCCACAGTTTCTCCACCTTTAAGAGTCACGTTTTATCCCCCTTTGTCCAAAAACCCAAATGTCACTCCTTTGTGGTCTGCAATAGAGTAGAGATCACTTATTAGTATATTAATTAAAAAATAACATACCTCGGGGAGAATGTGGGGTTAGTCCCACATCAACACTTTTTCAAGTGCGGGGAGTCTACTGAACTCCCAGATCCAGTCGGCCGCTCAAAAGATTCCTTGGGTAAGACCTTTGTTAGAATGTTTGTAACCTATAACTCTGTAGGAACATACACCAACATCACTATTCCATGTTTAAATTTCTCTTGGATAAAATGATATTTTATCCCAATGTTATTTTTCCTTTAGTGATGTACGGTATTTTTGCGGAGATTTATTGCACTTGAGTTATCGCACTGGATTCAGATCGAAGACTTAACTTCAACTCCCATTTCATCAGGATGTTACTTCATCCATAATAATTGTGTGCATGAATGAGTGGCCACAATATACTCAGCTTATGTGGTGATTAATGAAATACTATCTTGCTTCTTGCTTAGCCAAGAAATAGACAAACCACTAATATAGAAAGCACCTCCTAACGTTGATTTCCAGTCATCCGATAAACTGGCCCAATCTGCATCTGTATATCCCAACAACTCTTGCTGATATATTTCATTATACATCAATCCAAAATCCGCAGTTCCTTTTATATAATGAAGTATTATTTTTACTGCAAGCATGTTTCATTCCTTGGGATTACTTTGTTATCACATTTCTTGGCATGTGGCAAAAAAAATATCAGGTCTTGTCGCTATCAAGTATAGTAAACTCCCAATAATTTTCCAGTATTCTGTGATATTAACTTCCTTTCCATTATCATATTTCAATAATTTCATTTGGGTAGTAACCAGAGTCTTCATCTCCATTGAATTTTCCATTTCAAATCTTCTCACAACTTCCTTAGCATATTTGGATTGAGAAATGAATGTGACATTCCTTCCTTATGTCACATGTGCTAAGTACAATGCTTACTATAGATTCCTCATCTTCTATGTCTTCATTCGCACTGTCTAATTACCAATTATATCTTTCAAGCCAATTTTTACTCATCTATTCAACATTCATACTGATAAGTATTTTCCTTCTTCATGGTCATTATTAGTGTCTATATCTGATTTATCACTTTCCACTTCTACTAGCCCTGAGTCTCTTACCACTTCATCAATTTCAAAAAAAAAAACTTGTCACGGTGTCATTGTTCAATGATGTCATTTATTTCAACTAATTTTCTCAGATTTTTGTCAAAACACCATTTATTTTCTCTTGTAGCTTCTTGGTATCCTGAAAACAGTCTGCTGATACCATAATGTTTGAACTAAATAGATAATTATGAAATAGATGAATGTTGTTGCTTCTCCTGAAATATGTCTTATCACGATAGACAACATCGAAGTTGGGTCATCCAATTATTGAGTTTATGTCTCTTTCATTTGATTATAATATTGAATGCTCCCCCTATGTTATTCAACACATCATGTGGTTAGGCCCACTATTTAGACCCAAAAACATGATTCTCCTTCTGCATCATTTATCCTCATCTAAAACTTGGCATTGATACATTAACAAAATATCTAAGCATACTACATTGGAACTCGGTGTTGGAAATAATATATAAAGTTAATAACACAATCACTTCCTATTGTGCTCTGTTTATCCATTTCTTCTTCAACTTTGGTACCTGATTTGAGTCAATTGAAACTCTGAATCAAATCACTTCTCCACATTGCATCTTTAGATGTCACTTCCCCTTAGATCGTATATCCCTAAAACCTGAAAAAATTGAATCGTCAGTTAAAAACATTTATATACATAGGGATAGGTGATCTTCTGGAATCCTCAAGATGAGGATTTTGGTTGATCCTGATGTTTCAACCCTTTGATTCTTTCTTGTAGAGCATCACACTCATTCCTTGCGTGCTCCAACTAGTTGGGCAACTTCAATTGTTCAGGCCATATGACTAAGCATTCATTACCCACATGCTGAGTCTTTTTCTGATGTGTAGATTCTACAGGCTTGGTATTTTTCTCCATTTGAGGTTTATACCCACTAGTAAAAATTTCATTCCTTGAGGTTCCACCCGAATTACATTTCTCATGATTCTTTCTTAGAGCTGGAATCTCTCCACAAGCCATCTTCTCTGTATTGTTCCTCTATTGGAATGTTCTTTATATTGTGTTCACTTCTGAATGTGTGGTATGACATGTGAATTTTTTATGATATTCATTGTTCATATTTCTTTTATCAGATATCTAATTCACCACACTATTTTGTGCTGGTGGTGAGTCCTCTACTAAACATGAATTCTTGTTACTCACAGATGGAGTAGGTCTCCCCTTAATCTTCCAGTTTGGTTCACATTATATCTATGATAGATATTGTTAGTGTGACAGAGGAGGCGATTGATACACCTTTTGTTCAGCTCCTTTTGATTCTGCTGAGTTAGTAAATCTTCTTTTTAGCTTACCACTTTGTTTTCTAATGTAATATTTCTCGTTATACATCACTGAAGTCAAGAATCTTATTTTTTGTTCCTTTTCCTTTCTTGCTTTCTTCTTTCTCATTTCATCATTTCTCAGTTGAGATATTGATTCTGCTTGTATTCTCCTTATGACATTGATCTCATGGGCTTCCTGACATGTACTCATGGTGCATCTAATTCTTCCACAATAGAAACACTTCATGGTTAATTTCTTTTGAGATAATATTTTATCTGTATTTTAAATATGCTTCTTATTATTCTCATATTTAGAAATTTTTCTATCTTCACAACATGAAATATATTCGAAGGCCTCTGAACAAAAGTTTCATGTGTGACCATGAATCCCACAGAAATAGCACACATTGTCACTAATTCTTGTGAATGTCTTCTTAGGTCTGTCTCCAGTACCTATATTATTTTTTCCATTTCTAGAACTATTCACGGCTCTCTTTATATCATGAATGGGATGGGATTCATCAAATCCAATACCAGTTTTTCCTAAACTATATGGTCTTCAAGCAAATAAAATATGTTGTTGTTTATCTTTAGAAATAGAAAATTTGTTTTCATGTTATCATCACTTTTTGAAGAATAATCAAATAGAAAGTGCATGGCATCCTTCATTTTTGGCTTTCCTTTAGTATTGGATTTATCCACTTCTTTCATCACTAACTCTAGCTCTTCTTCCAAGTTTTTAATCTCCATATCTCTTGATTAAATTTAAGCATTGAGTTGTCTCTCTATATACTTCCTTATACTCATCAAATACTCTAAATCATGTGTGAGATTATCCACCATGTCACATTGCTCCTTTATATTCAAATTTTCTTGAGCAATAGAATCAACATAGAATGCTCTATCCTATTGTAGTCTTTAATTATCCTAAACTAGTTCGGTTAGCTGCACAACAAGATCATCATTTCTGGCTTTCAGATGCTGAATTTCATCTGATTTCATATTCTTTCCATTGACATCATCTTTGATATTTTCTCTCTTTATAGACAACTTTTTCAGTTATTCATCTTTAGAATCATTCTTCGCCCTTAGGTCAGTAGAAACATCAATAAGCCTTTGATTTAAGCCTCTTAGCTTGTTGAAATAAATTTTTAGTACTTAGATTCAGATATATTTAGATTTAGCTTCTTTATCCAATTTCCAGTCTGATTCATTTGTTTCAAGTACAACTTCCACTTTTCTCCTCATGGGAGTTTCTTTATAATCAGTAGTTCCAACATCACTTGGAACATCAGGTTATTCGCTCATTGCTTCTACATCATTGAATGAGTAAGTATTTTCACTGTATGATTTATCTAAATCATTATTATGTCCACTACATGATTCCTTTAACTGAATCACAATCTTTCCATTGACACTTCCACACAGGTGAATTTATCAAGACTTCTGTTTCTTCTTTGAAGTTCTTCCCTTTGCCACGGTGCACTAAGATATGAACAGACAGAATCTTTAACATAAATAATCGACTGAACCAAGTTAGAGAAAACAAATCTGATAAAATAATCATTCCCTCTAATACCAATTGTTAGGACCAAAAGGGGCCTAAATACCCTGAGAGGGGGGTGAATCTGGATATGGATATTCTACTCCAAAATTCTTCTTGACCCACTAGATCTTGACCTCAATATTATAAGGGTCACTTTGTTTTCACTTATGTGTTACTATTGATCTTATTCATCCCTTATTTATCTAATTATGATGATGCTTTGAATGTGATGTAAGAATGAAAACAAGCAGATATAGAGATTTTTACTTGGTTCACCCTCACTGGGCTACGTCTAAGGAGCATACAATGGTAATGTGCCGATGTACCAAATCCACTAAATCTTAATTCAAATTTAAAATTTTCGGGCTAGATCACTTCTATGCCCAGGCTCACTACCTTTACAATGTTTAGGTTTAGCTCACTTCTTTCCCAAGGGCCACTCCTTGTCTCTCTCTCACTGGCTCACTGTCGGTATAAAGGATAACTTTCACCCATAGATGAATATCACTTAGCACCGGGTGTACTGGTAAATCCCAATTTTTACAAGCATCCCTTACTACAACTTGCGCATAATTCCTTGATTTTTCATGAAATCCACTTTTTGCGCAACACCTCTTTTACACGCACCCAATTCTTTTACTTGCAGCTGTCTTATTTTACATGCAAACTTTTCTCTATATGCAAACACTTATTTTATGTGAAATATCCATATTTTATGTTCATCCTTTTCTTTATGCACAAACAATTTCTTTACGCACAAAATTTTCATTTACGTGCAACTCCCTTACGTACTCCAAATTTGTGCGACAGAGCTTAGGTAATCTCTAAGACTTGATCTCCATCAAATGAGGGGGGCACTTCATATTTATAAAAAAAATCAACCCCTGCATGAAAAACCTTCCTTCCACTGGTAATCCTCTTTGAGCGCAAAAAACGCATCTTCTGTACAACACCATATTTCACACAATGCTCTAATTTTTCACGCACCTCATGCCTTTTCCAATTTTCAAGCTTCTAATCTTGAAATAGCTCTGGCATGGAAAACTCAATTCCTCTATTTTGAGAACCACGCCAATATTTCACAAACCACTTTATTTTTTGTGCACCACTCTAATTTTTCATGCACCTCCCTTTTCCAAAAACCCATCTCTCCATTTTCCTATTTTCAGGCCCAAAAATTTGGAAAACACTAGAAAACAGCACCACCTTGTTTTTTTTGTACCACCTCCTGATCATCCATTCCATTATTGAGGTTCTTTGGTCAAACATGGATATCCAAAAACATCTCTTGAATCGGAAAAATCACCATGTAAACCCCCTTTGTCAACTAATTATACATCGTGGACTACTTTGTCAACAAACACAGCATGGAGGCCAGCTTTGTCAACAAACACAATCACCTCAAAAATGCTTAAATAATAACTTGAGAAATTGTTTCCCAACAATATCCCCCATTTAGTTTATTGACAACTCTTCTCATAAAAATTCTATGCACTTTGATACCTCGTTAAAGAATATTTCAACTACTACAACCATTCGCCTCTTACGATTATGATACAGTTCAAGGATTCACTTAACATATACTCTAAGACCAAATGAGAAATTCTCGTCCTAAGAAATATGAGTAAATGAAAATATTATCAATGAATCACTTCATTTCAAACACTAACCATTGACACCAAACTGATACCAATTTCTAAACTGATACTAATTGTTGATACCACACAGATACCAATTGGTGATAGCTGGAAACCTTCAAACACCATTCCAACACCACTATTCTACTTTTATCACGATCCTCGCCTATTGTGATATCTACTCTTTGATCAATCACTTCTAGCATTGTCAGATTTAAAACTCCTTCTTCACTTCTAGATGATCACTTCAAACACCGCATACTCTAATCATGGTGCTCCCCCTATTATATTCTCCACCTTTCTTGATAAACTCCCTCTATATCACTACTCCACCTATTATCATCTCCCTATGTATTTGAAAAAGACATTGTCTCCCTTATTTAGACACATTTTCTCCCCCCTTAGGATTCACTCTTTCTCCCCCTTTGTCAACAAACCCAAAGGTCACTCCTCCGTGGTCTGAAATAGAGTAGATATCACATATTAGTACAGTAAGGAAAACATATCATACCCTGAGTAGGGGGGGGGGGGGTTAGTCCCACATCAACACTTTTTCAAGTGCGAGGAGTCGACTAAACTCCCAGATCCAGTCGATTCCACTCAAAAGATTCCTTGGGAAAGGCCTTTGTCAGAATGTCAAAAACATGTAACTCTATAGGTACATACTCTAACCTCACTATTCCCTGTTGAACCTTATCCTTGATAAAATGATACATTATCTCATTGTGATTTGTCCTTGAGTGATGGACGAGATTTTTTCTATGATTTATATCACTTGAGTTATCGCACTATATTCCGATCAGAGACTTCACTTCAACTCCCATATCATCAAGCTTCTACTTCATCCATAATAATTTTGTGCATTCTTGAGTGGCTGCAATATACCCAACTTCTATGGTGCTTAATCAAATGAAATCTTGCTTCTTTCTTATCTAAGCAGTACACAATCCACCAAGATAGAAAAAACCTCCTGACATTGATTTCTTATCATCCGCTAAACTGGACCAATATGCATCAGTATATCCCAATAGATCTTGTTGATATTTTTCATTATACATCAAACCAAAATCCACAGTTCCTTTGATATACCAAATTATTCTTTTCACTACAATCATGTGTCTTTCCTTGGGATTACTTTGATATCTCGCTACTTGGCATGTGGAAAAAACAATATGAGGTCTCATCGTTGTAAGGTATAGTAAACTCCCAATAATTTGCCTATATTCTATGATATTAATTGCATTTCCATTATCATATTTCTATAATTCCATTCGAGTAGTATTCAGAGTCTTCATATCCTTTGAATTTTCCATTTCAAATATTCTCAGAACCTCATTGGCATATTTGGATTGAGAAATGAATGTGTCATTCCTTCCTTATGTCACTTGTGGTAAGTACGATGCTTACTATAGTGTCCTAATCTTCTATGTCTACACTGGAACTGTCTGATTACAAATTATATCTTTCAAGTTAATTTCAGCTCAACTCTTCGACTTTCAAGCTAATAAGGATTTTTCTTCCTCATGGTCATTATCAGTGTCTACTTCTGAATTAGAATTTTCCACTTCTACTCCCCCTAAGTCTCTTACCACTTCATCACTTTCAATAGAAAACTTGTTATTGTGTCATTGTTCAATGACGTCATTTATTTCAACTAATTTTCTCATATTTTTGTTGAAACGCCATTGATTTTCTCTCATAGATTCTTGGTATCCTGAAAATAGTCTTCTGATACCATAATGTTTGAATTAAATAGATAATTATGAAATACATGAATGTTGATTCTTCTCTTATAATATGTCTTCTCGCAATAGAAAACACCTGATCTGGGTCATCCAATTATTTCTTCGTTGGATCTTGCATCTAATTATAATATTTAATGATCCCCCTATGTTATGCAACACTTCCTGTGGTTAGGCCCACTGTTTAAACCCATAAACATTCTTCTCCTTAGACTTCATTTATTCTCATATGGAACTTGGCATTGATCTATTAACAAAATATTTAATCCCACTGAGTTGGAACTTGGTGTAGGAAACAAGAGATAAAGTTAATAACACAATCACTTCCTATTGTGCTCTGTTTCTCTATTTATTCTTTAATTTTGGTACCTGATTTGAGTCAATTACAACTCTGAAGCATATCACTTCTCCACATTTCATCTTTAGATGCCACTTCCCCATGGATCATATCTCCCTAAAATCTGAACCACTTAAATTGTCAGTTAACAGCATTTATATACATAGGGAGAGTGGATCTACTGGAATCCTTAATATGAGGATTTTGGTTGATCTTGATGTGTCAACACTTTGATTCTTTCTTGTAGAACATCACACTCATTCCTTGCCTACTTAAACTGGATGACCAACTTCATCTATTCTGGCCATATGACTAATCATTCATTACCCACATACTGAGTCTTTTTCTAATGTGTAGATTCTAAAGGCTTGTCCTTTTTCTCAATTTGGAGTTTGTACCCACTAGTAAGAATTTCATTCCTTGAGGTTCCACTCGAATTCCATTTCTCATTATTCTTTCTCCAATCAAGAATCTCTCCACTAGCCATCTTCTCTTTATTATTACTCCATTGGAGGGATCTTTCTATTGCCTTCAATTCTTGGTGTGTGGCGTGACATGTGAATTTTTAATGACATTATTTTTTCATCTTTCTTTTATAAGATATATGAGTCACCACACGGTTTTTCACTGGTGTTGATTCCCCCACTGAAAGTGAATTCTTGTTACTCATAGCTGGAGTATATATCCCCTTAATCTTCTAGGTTTGTTCACATCTCTCCATGAGATCTGTTGTGAGTGTGATAGAGGAGGAGATTGATACACCTTTTGTTCATCTCCTTGTGATTCCCCTGAGGTAGTAAATCCCATTTTCTTCTTACCACTTGGTCTTCTAATGTAGTATTTCTCGTTATACATCACTGAAGTCGATAATCTTATTATGGGTTCATTTTCCTTTCTCGCTTTCTTCTTGCTAATTTCATCATTTCTCAGTTGAGATGTTGATTCTGCTTGCATTCTCCTTATGAAATTGATCTCATGGGATTCATGAAACGTACTTATAGTGTGTCCCATTCTTCCACAATAGAAACACTTCATGGATAATTTATTCTGAGATAATCTTATATAATTATTTTCAAGATTCTTATTCTTATTCTTAGATTTAGAAATTTTTCTATCTTCACAACATGAAATATATTCCAATTCCTCTAAAAAAATGATTGATGTGTAGCCATGAATCCCATAGAAACAGCACATGTTGTCTCTAATTCTTGTTAATGTCCTCTTAGGTTTGTCTCCAGTACCTATATTATTTTCTCCAATTCTGGAACTATTCTGGGATCTCTTTCTTTCATGCATGAAAGGGTATTCATCAAATCCAATACAAATTTTTCCAAAACTATTTGGTCTTTGAGCTGAGAAAATATTCTTTTGTTTCTCTTTAGAAATAGCCTATTTTTTCATATTATCATTACTTTCTAAAGGATAATCAAATAGTAAGAGCAAGTTGTCCTTCATTTTAGGCTTTCCTTTAGTATTGGATTTATCCACTTCTTTCTTCACTAACTCTAGCCCTTATTCCAACTTTTGAATCTTCATATCCCTTACTTTGAGTTTATCATTGAGTTCTCTATCGATATTCTTCCTTATAATCATCACATCTTCAAACTCATGTGTTATATCACCACCATGTCACATTTCTCCTTTACATTCTATTTTTATTGAGCTATAGAATCAGCATAGAATGTACTCTCCTATTTTAGTCTTTGATTATCCTAAACAAGTTAGGTTAGTTGTGCATCATGATCATCATTTTTGGCTTTCAAATGTTGAATTTTATCTGAGTTTAGATTCTTTCCCTTGACATCAGCTTTGATATTTTTTCTCTTTATAGACAACATTTTAAGTTCTTTATCTTGAGAATCGTTATTCTCCCTTGGGTCAGTAGCAACATCAATAAGCCTTTGATTTAAGCCTCTTATCATGTTGACCTAAATTTATAGTAATTGTATTCAGATATCTTTATATTTAACTTCTTCATCCAATTTTAGGTCTGATTCCTTTGTTTAAAGGACAACTTCCACGTTTCCCCTTCTATGAGTTTCTTCATCATTAGTAGTTCCAACATCACTTGGAACATCAGGTTCTTCACTCATTCCTTCTACATCATTGAATGATGAAGTAAGTTCATTATATGATTTATCCAAATCATTATTCTATTCACTACATGATTCCTTTATCTGAATCACACTTTTTCCATTGACACTTCCACACTAGTGAATTTCAAAAGACTTATGTTTCTTCTTTGAAGTTCGTTCCTTTGACATGAGGCACTAAGATATGAACAGATGGAATCTTTAACTTGGGAAATTGACTGAACCAAGTCAAAGAAAAAAACTATGATAAAAGAAACCTTCCCTTTGATACCAATTTTTGTGACCAAAAGGGGCATAAATACCCTGAGAGGGGGGTGAATTAGGGTATGGATATTATATTCCAAAATTCTTCTTTCCCCACTGAATCTTGACATCAATATTATAAGGGTCGCTTTTTTTGCACTTATGTATTACTATTGATCTTATTCCTCCCTTATTTATCTAATGCTAATGATGCTTTGAATGTGATGAAAGAATGAAAATAGTCATACACATAGATTTTTACTTGGTTCACCCCCACTGGGCTATGTCCCAGGAGCATACAACGACAATGTGCTGATGTACCAAATACACTAAAGCTCACTGAAAATTTACATTGTTCAGGCTAGATCACATTTATGCCCAGGGTCACTAATTTTACAATGCTTATGGTTAGATCACTACTTTCCCAAAGGTCACTCCATGTCTCTCTATCACTAGATCACTACCAGTAGAAAGGATAACCTTCTTCCTCTTCCTTCGATCACTGCTCTGGAAAGGATCCACTCACAGTTTATGGACTTGTCGGTCCCTTCATTATATCTAATGAATTACCCATCATTAAATATTGATGGATTCTCTATTGATTTCCAAAATTCACCTACATATGATTCTCACTTTTCACCGGGTGTACCGGGAAATCCCAAATTTTACGCGCAGCCCTTACTACGCCATGTGCGCAATTCCCTACTTTTGCGTGAAATACACTTTTCGTGCAACACCTCTTTTAAGCACAAACTTTTCTCTATTCACAAACACTTATTTTATGCACAACATCCATCTTTTACACACATAATTTTCTTTACGCGCAAACAATTCCTTTACGCGCAAACTTTTAATTTATGTGCAACTCCCTTACATACTCCAATTTCGCATGCCAGATCTCAGATACTCTCTAACTCTTGAGCTCCATCAAATGAGGGGGGTCAATTCATATTTATAGAAAAAATCGACCCCTGTGTAAAAAACCCTCCTTCTGTGTGTAATCTTATATGAGCGTGAAAAACACATCTTCCGCAAAACACCATATTTCGCGCACCTCATTCCTTTTCCAATTTTCGAGCTTCTGATCTTGAAACATATCTTGCGTGAAAAAATCCATTCCTCTATTTCACACACCACTCCAATAATTTATGCACCACTTTCTTTTACATGCACCACTCTAATTTTTCACGTACCTCCCTATTCCAAAAACACATCTCTCCATTTTTTTATTTTTAGGCCCAAAAATTTGGCAAATACTGGAAAATGACCCAACCTTGTATCTTATATTTTTGTACCATCACTAGATCATCTATTCCTTTGTCGAGGTTCTTCTATCAAACATGGATAGCCAACAGAATCTCTTGAACCTGAAAAATCACCATGTAAACCCCCTTTGTCAATAAATTGTACATCGTGGTATGCTTTGTCAACAAACACAACATGGAGGCTAGATTTGTCAACAAACACAATCACCTCAAAAATGATTCAATGATACCTTGAGTGATTTTTTCCCAAAAGAGATATCAATTAATCTTTTCATTTATGATCATCAAACTATAGTTAATAAGAAATATGTATTATATTACATAAACCAACTTTAATTGTTCAAAAATTTGA
The DNA here is from genome assembly GCA_963277665.1 of Viscum album. Taxonomy (NCBI): domain Eukaryota; kingdom Viridiplantae; phylum Streptophyta; class Magnoliopsida; order Santalales; family Viscaceae; genus Viscum; species Viscum album. Next base: position 1,389,484,045 of record OY728155.1, on the reverse strand, counting down.
TATCAATACTCAAAGTAAACTTAGTATTATAACTAGTGTTATCAATAATATATTACCTGTCACTTAGGCCCTCACTTTATTTTTAGTTGTCACTTTATTAATACTTATTAATTTAAACTTCATTGATATTTCATTCATAGGTAAAAATAAAATAACTATGGTATGATAATCTTACTCAGTCCTTCTCATTCTCCCGAGATGATCTAATTGGTCAAGTATTTGGGAAGGACCATCCTAGTTTCATGGGTGGGATGGGTTTTGGACCATCACCATATGATGACTTTGGTAGGTCATTAGGGAATACAGTAGCATCTACTATGTGTTATAGTTACTCCCTACCCCTAGATTCTCATAGGTACTTTCTTTCAAGTAAAAACACAATTCTACCACATGGGAACATAATCCAATAGAAAGGGTATTATATACCTCTACAGAATTTGAGTTTAATTTCTCTACAAAAATAATTGGTTTACTTATATCATAATATGGTTGGATGTGGCCCCAGTGACATTGCATCAATAGATTGTTCGAGTCAGTAGGTAAATCTCACAATTTCATAATCATTTACACAAAATTTTATTGGTTTTAAGTTGAAATTTAAATATACATAAATTTTTAATTTTTAATCCAATTATCAAACAAGTGTCGAGTTAAGGGATTGAAGATGGAGACAAAGATGGAGACAGATATGATCATAGTTCATTGGGTCATGATGGGTCTTGACATTGGACTCTGTAATGTTTTATAACAAAACTAATTATTTGTAACTTGTTATATTTAATTAGATATATATTTTTATTACTTAAAATGTATATTATTTAAATATTTATCTATATATTGTTATCTATTTATATTTATGTTTCTATTTATGTGTATGTTTCTGTTTGTTTGTTTTTTAGGATAGCAATAGTTGTATACTTATTTTTTTAAAATTTCTATATATAGTGGTGGTTTAAAATACCTCTATATATGGTAAAATATATAACAGTAGTTTCAAATTTCAATATATATAGTAAGATAAATAGTGGCAGTTTAAACCAAAACAATATAATATTAATCATATTATTTATTTAAATAGATATGAAATTTCTAAAATATTTGGTAGCTGAAACCCACTACTAAAAACTGCACTAACCACTGCTAAAAAAAGTTATAACAGTTCCTAGAAATTGATGCTAAATGGGAAAAAATGGAATGTAATGATTCCCAATTCCAACTTTATCAGTGGATTATAGGAACCATCATGAAACAATTTAACAGTGGATTGAACCACCACCAAATCAAAAAAAATCATCCACAGGTATCATGGTTTTTCATAGTGACTAGAATATCCATAGCATAAAGTTTTCAACATCTGACTCCCCTACCTCGTTGCTGATATAAACCACCACCTCTGCACTCTTGTCTATGTCATTAAGTATGAGAGAAGATTTATGTTTGTACCTCACCAGATATATATCCTCTTATAAGAACATGATCCTATTGGTATCCATACGTCAGTATCCCCTACTATTAATATGGCCTCTGAAGAAATGATAGCTACTGAGGTTGATAAGAAGCCTTACAAGCTGCATCATATTGGCCTCTATGAGTAGTCATCCACTATTCTCATTAGTGACCACAACATATAAAAATACATCACAATAATGAATAGCTTTAGGTATTTTCAAGGGATCTATTGTCCTCAGAAAAGTGTGAATCTAACAGTTGTGATCAACTCCCCACTAGATGAAACCTAGAATACCTAAGTCTAAGATCTTATATCTAAAGATTGACTCTATGAAAAAAAATTACCCTCATTTATGTAAAATTACTCCCTACCGATGAATCCTCCCTATCACCTCTTCTTTCTTCTACACCTCCAAGTATGTGGCTAACATAAACGGGGTGACTACATACCAAATCACTTGATGTAGCGCCTCCTTAATACACCATTCTATAGACTTCGCATCTAGAAAGATATCAAGGGTGAAGAGAAGAAGGTCCTTGAACTTGATTCAAATATCTTGCATGTTGATTCACCTTTACTTAATGGATATACTCTCCTACCTCTATCTTAAATTTATCATCGATGATAATAAATCAACATGAAACTCCATCTAAAAATTATACCATAAAACCTTGCCCTCCTTCTGCTCACCCAAATATAGGATCCACCATTGAGGTGTCATCCGTAAAATCTAACTGATTTACAAAAAAACCAAATACTCATAATAGGCTAAAATCAAACTAAAATAAATATATATCTCCACTAATCAAGCCTCTATATCTAAATCAGATTTAACCCCGCCATAATTTTCTAAGCTCTAACACTGAAAAGAGCACAATGTCCTCTACCACTGCTCTTAATCCTCAGCTAGGTTGACTATCCAATAGTAAACTGATGTATCCCACTAAACTTCACTAACCTGAAACACACATGACCAACAACTAGGAGTCTTATCTATAAAAGTAAAATACACATCTAAACCCAATATTATGGAATTCATTTTTATTTATTTAATTTAATTCATTTTGGATTTCCCAGAATTAACCAATTCAATCATAACACAAGAAACCAGGATTCAAATACCTATCCTAGGTCTCTACACTTCAAGTATAATTACATCACTTAGTGCATTTATAAATATTATGGTAATTGCATCAGATCACAGGGGCACTTGAAATCCAATGTATTGGATGTTCTCCCTTACAAAGATGATAATTTCAACTGATACTTTTTTCTTTTCAAACATATGCAGTCTTAACCAGTTCCTAACTCTGTTATCCATCCTATATCTCAAACAAACATTTGATGCCACTTTTTCATAAAACACCTACACTAGGAACCCCTCTTGGGTCATTAGTGAAGATGATTGTGACCCCCTGAGCCCCACTTTCTATAGGCCACAATTTTGACACTAGCACTGAGGGTACAATAATGCAAAAATAGGAGGCATTACCCTCAATAAACCAAAGAATATAGAATAGAAACCACCAACCAATATAATGAATTAAATAAAAAACCAAACCATCCCACAATGATTGTTAAGATAAATAGGTACATAATCTACAAATGAAATAATACTAAATAAACTCATAAAGAAGTGACTCAGTAGCTACAAGATCAAAGATATTAATGCCTAGCTCGGTCTCTAAATTCATCCTGCTAAAATAAAAAATAGTGTATATATTTATATAGGTTAACATAATATGTATAATCAGTATGATCATACCTAAGTACTCTCATGAAAATGTAAACATAGTGTACTAATACACTCGTGAACAAACAAAAGAATAAATAAGTACCTACATGAGTCAGATAATCACCTAGACTCATTAAGTATCACTCACTAAATGTTATATTAAATATAATAAAATGGTAACAAAACAAATATATATCAAAGGTTCCCCACAACCACTTCCCCACTGGTATTCCACTCTCACACCATAACATCTAACATCATGTTCTCTTATCCCTTACATATCCACCAATCACATATCAATCCAAGTATAATGTGGTTTAGACCATAGCCTTACCTATACTAGCCTCATGTAAGGTCCAGAATACTATATTGGAATCAGTCAATACCATTACAAATAAATCCCCCACATCATGGACATCCAAAAATATCATCATCAATTAATTCCCTAACATCATAATCATCCAATATTATCATCATAAATGAATCCATTCATATTATGGGAATCCAACAATATCATCATCAATTAAGACCCCCACATCATGGGAATCCAATAATATCATTTTCCATAGAACACATCCCATTTATAACCACATAACCAGAGTAGTGTGGTATCATGAACTCAAATGACATTGACCCCATGCCCCCCCCCCACTCCTTTTATGCATGATCCCCACTACATATCCCATCTCACCACAATAACATATCCTGTGTAGTAGGGTATAATGAATATAAAGGAAATAAACTATATTCACTACTCTTTATATTCATAGCCCCACCACATATCACAACATCCCACCACCAAGTACCCCCACCAACTATATACCACTAGCCCACCATATGATACTACGGAAGGGAGAATGGGTAAGATTGGATAGTCATCCATCCACTCCATCACTAACCTATATTATGGAGAAAAAAAGATCCCAAAACATGTGGGGATCAGATAGGTTATCCAAATTTAGTGGGGTGTGTAAATAACCATATAAAATAAATTATAGATAGTCACACACAATACCCAACTTAAGGGTTCTCATTGGACAACGACTTGCAAGGCCCACACAACCACTATTCCACCATTTCCACACATATACCCTAAATTCTTCTATAACTACAATATAATAATTCCATATCTTTTACACAGTACCACAAAAAAATCAAGTAAAACTTCCCATTAGACCACATAATATTCATTATGGTTTTTCTTTTCCAAATTTAATGTCAAACCATTCATATCCATCATCCTTGTTCAATTCCCATACATTGTCGATTAAATTTAAATAGTTAAATTTCATTTATAGCCCACACATAACCAATTTCAAACCCATTCCATTCTTATGTCTAACATAACCAATTACATTCCATGGATACAAGACCATCATAAAAAATCATTACAAACCAGCCCTCAAGATACTCCATGTGAACCAAGGAAGCTATCCGCACAACCACTGCATCAGTACATTCTAAACCATCACCAAAACCCATGCCAACTATGGAAATACATTAGTATCCCCACTAACCATAACATCTCATAACTAGTATACATAAACACACAATTGCAACATCAACCACATCACTTCAACACACCGAACCATAACAACCAAATTTACACATACATTAACAAATCCCTAATATCATATCAATTCCACCATTTTCCCAATAAATAATCATCCCATACATATCAAAAATAAATTAAAATAAACCCATTTTTATTACCAAATTTAAGTAATTAACAATTTTACAAGTTGATCACAACATAACAAACATAACAAGGTTTTCACAGCATGGTGGAAATAACAAATTAAAATAACAACAGAAAAAAACTATGTATGAGGGAAATATCAATAAATTATATAATCAGATATAAAACCCTCATTCCCATATAATTAATTTTAATCCTAGTTAATTATCTTCATTAATCAATCCATACCATCCACCTAAAGAGAAAACAAATCATACTAATTTCATAAATGAAAATAAATACAAAGAGTGATCAAATCCTCTACCATAATTGATGCTTTCCAAATCATTGTGAAATAAAATGTGAGGAAGAAATAGTGGAAATAACAAAACTACATAATGGAACCCTGAATTAGTCTAGATCATATCATCATTTCATTAAAATTGTAACCCCATCATTTCTTGAATCAAAACAACACCACTACCTAGAATCACCAAGAGATGAATGGAATAAATATAAGGGGAAAAGGGGTAAAATCAACTTTGATCACCAAATATCAATCTCCTAAGTCCAATGATCAAATATTATAGTAAGGGGTTGAAGATTCTCCCAAAATTACTTAGAAATCACCCTTAACTCAAGATAAAAGAATAGAGAATGAAGGAAATCAGAGGGTCACAATAATTTATAGACATGCAGAAAAAAACACCATTTATAGCATAATAAGGTATTTCATGCCATGAATTCCATGAAAAACCATCCATTAATTTAATAAAAAATTTCACACCGTGAATGTTTCAATTCAATCCTCTACTAAAAATAAAGGTTCCTTGATCTTGTAAATCTAGAAACCATTCATGTTAGGGATATGAGTTCCTTTTGGTGAATGATTTTTAAGTATGGGTACCAGGAATCATGCTCAAAAAACCATAAAGTTATAACCATATTTTCAAACCATGAACTTATCATATAGTTATAATATCATCCCTAAATCTTCCTCTTCTTCCTTAATCCGCCTACAAATTACTCAAACTCCCAAAACTAACATATAAATTGTCTGAGAAGGAAGGGAAATTTACATTATTAATTTTCAGGAAATGGTATCAATAAAATGAATAGAAAAAATTATATAAATTATTAGTAAAAAAACCAATGACATCCATATAATGATTGAGTAATTATAGGTAATACTAATAAAATAATTCCTCACCAAACAATTTTTTTTTTGTTTATAAACATTTTTTTTATTATATATTATATATTTAATTTAAAATTTTAATTTCTAATATTTAGAGTATTAAATTTATTGAAAATTAATTTTTATTCACATTTAAAAATTAATAATCATTCATACATTGATTATCAATTGGTTACAAATGAATATAAAATCATTTATTGGTAAAAAGAAATATTTTTAGGAATAAAATTATGTGTTCAATGTATTTTTATCTTAACAAATTAAATTAATCATAATTGAAAAATTATTTTCATAAAATCTATTTATATTAAATTCAATAAAACAAATTAAAAACCATTCAATGGATTTTACTAGGTAAGGAATGGGAAAAAATCATTTTTTTCTTAAATATGAATTTTTTTAAACATTTTTACACGTTATGTGTGATAAGATTAATATTAATTTTTACCAAATTTAAAAATTGAATATCTTAAAATGGATTTAATATTTTTAATCATCATATTAAAATTTTTTAATAACTTCCATTTCATTTTTAGTCATAAAAAATAGTTATCATGGTAAAAGTATGTCACCATGGTGAGGGTTAAAAGGGTTAAAGAGGGGGTCAAACTAAGGGAAAAGGATTAATTTATCACTGAAACATGTCCAAATTTTTTTGGATGAGTGTAATTTAGACCCAAATCATATTATATTTGAATTTTTTTAATTTCATTCCACTTTCCTTATATAATGATATTTATTTTTATTTTTAAGTTATAAGTATTTATAAGAATCCCACCCCTATCACTTATAAAAGTATCCCTTCAACACCTCAATTATCCATACACCTTGAGAATATTATCTTGAGAAATCCCTAAAAAGTCCCAAGAAAACTCTCTTTTTCACCTCATATAGGTTTTCATCTTCCCCAAAGGCCAATTTAATAAGTATTAAGGAATATTTAAAGGACGATATCCAAGGAAGAGGTAATTATTTTAATAGAGTTCTTTCAAGTTTATTTATCCTTAATCCTCCTTATAATATTATATAAACCCTCTAACATAATGGAATTGGTATTATTATTATATTTAAATGTTTTTATGTTAATGTAATAACCATTATATACCCTCCTACCCTTTCATTATAAAAATGAGAATGTTGCTCATGTTACATGCAGACTGCCACCTCCATGAACGACATATATCATGTTTCATCACCAATTTAACTTAATGGTTATATAACAAAATTTAATTAATTCATATTTTATTTATAACATTATTACCTTTTTGGAAAGATAATTTTTTCATTATATTAGTAATATTATCAATAAATGATCGTCGTAAAATTTAATAGCCTAAAAGTATAATACCAAGAGAATTTGAAAGAAATAATTCCATACCATTATCTTTAATTTATATTATTCATCTAAATATTTATGAAAATTATTTATAAATTAAATAAAAAAATTAAAATCATTATTATTCTATAAAATTTATTGTGATGGTTAAGTCATGAATGATTAGGGAATTATAAATAATAATAATATAATGTAATAATTATAAATTTAATATTTTTTTAATAATTATTTAGTGGTAATATATCTATGTATTTTTCATAATAAAATAAATTCTTTATTTGAAATTGAAATTTGAAAAAAAAATAAACATTTCATGAAAAGTGTTTCCATTAGTTCCCTGAAATAACCATATAAATATACAATTATATAAAAAACATAATCTAAAATTTCATTAAAATTCTATATATGTTAAAATAATAAACAAGGTTCAATTATTAGAACTACCAAACCAAAACATGCATAGAAAATGGAACAATTAACACAAATATATTGCCTTTAATAGGGAATTATTAATAAATGAGTAATGATAAATTAAAAGTGAATAATATTTAGTAAGATAAATATAAATATGGTTTTTATATATATTTATAATAATTATAAATGTATTATATAGGATCTTAGATCATTTTCGACCAAGTGGAAGTCTGGGGTAAGAGTTTATTTTACAATCTCACTTTTTATTGGGATTATTTATATTTCAATTTCCATTTTTTGAATTATATTATTTTACTCTCTTAAACCCAAAAATTTAATATCTAGTTATTTATATTTTTTTCAAGTATTATTTCTATTTTCCCCTCTTTTTTACTAAAATCAACCTCAAAATTTTTTATAAGAAAATTCAACATTATTTACCCATTTTATTCGGGAATCATTTTCCTCCATATCCATATTATTTATTCTTCTTCAAGAATTTTATTTTATATAATTTATTTATTTATTAAAGTAAAATTTATATTAAATTTTAATTTCTATTACAAAATTTAAAATGGCTCTTTTTAACATCTTCCATATAAGTCATTTTTGACTTTCTTTATAAAAGTGTGAAAAGAATCTATTTTTAGATTTTTCTACATGAATATATTTTCTTAACATAATAACCATTATTAATTATTTAGATTTCTTTTAAAGCTTTTATAGTTTCCAAAATTAATATTTATTCCCCTTATTCTATGAATTTTTCGTTTTTATACCAAAAAAATGATATTATTTTATATAATGTTTTAAAAAGGGATTTAATTTCACTTATGTTTATTTTTATCTTTCACTCCACATTTTATTATTTGTGATTTTTTTATTTAAAAGATTCTATTATTGTAAATTATTTTATAAATGATGTTTTAATGTCCTTGAAATCTCATAAAAATATTTTTGGAAGTGAATTTTAACTTCATTTTTGAAATAAAGTAAAAAAAATTAAGATAATTTTTTTTAATGATTCACTTCCATTTTCCTCTCTATTTTCTAAAATACTTTCTTTTACTACAAAATATTAATTTATGACTAATTATGGTCACTTTTTGACCATTATTTATTTATTTATTGTACCTTAATATGTGTACAAGGATTATTCTTAGATCACTCACTTCCCTATGATTATTTTTTGTTACTCTCCATCTCCCATTTGAATTTATTTTTCTCCGTCATTCCAGTTTATTTATTGTAATGAATGTATTAGAAATAATTTATAGTATTTAATTATTCTTATACTCATTACTCTATAAAGTGTGAATACTCTATCATGCATAAATCAGATTGGAGGGTTTCAATAACAAAGATATTTCAGTTTTAGACTGGGAAAATATTGATAATTTGTATACTTGTTATTTCTATATGGATGATTGTTTATTCTTAAAGTAATATTGATTATGTACTGGGAAACGTTGACATTATTTTATGTCAATACATATGATTATTTACTTTCAAGGTTGGATGACTATTTATTGTTTAGTTTATTTATTCTTTTTTATATGATGAATGTATTTGACTTATTTAAGTGAAAGTTAGGGGAGAGTATAATATATCACAATGATGAATTGGGTGGGTCTCATGTGACAAACTAGAATTGGTATTATTTATTGTATTCTTTACTATATAATTACAATTTCTTGGGTTATGCCTTGAAAATATAGATTAGATTGTTGATAATGTGTTTGGTGTGGCCTTAATGGTATGAATTAGATTATTGATAATGTTCTTGGATAAGGTCCTTGATGGTAAATGTTTGACATTATGCATTCCATCATTGTGAAATTAGTTATTGTTTTCCATGTGATCATTAATTTTGTTATATTATACACATGGTTTTAGTTATATGGGATAATTTGATTATTGTTTATATTGATGTATTAGTCAGTCCTTGTTTATTCTACGATATCTCATTGATGTATGATGCCATTAATGAGTGTTTGAGATCACCCTTCTTATGTTTCCATTTCCACATGTCATGAAAACAAGTAATGAGAATCATATTTCTATAAGAGTATTATGTGTAGTAAATTTTGTGGGAGATATTGAATACTTTATGTGAAATAAGAAAATCTTGGTATAGTGAGAAAATTCCCATTTATATGGAAAGACATGGGTTTGTTAACAAATATGGTTTGTCATAAATTGATAAAACTCTAAACCTAAAAGGAATTGGGTTTTTTAGTGACTCAATATTAGTTATTGATATTGTAATTATGAATGGTTAAATCTGGGTAGCTTCAATTTGTATCAATGCATGTTTACAACTATTATATAACTCATTGTATACAGGTATGACAATTTATTGAAACAATAAAATATTTTAAACTACATAAAACATCCACTCATAATATAAAAATTATATTCATTAATAAAACTAGGAATAAACTATATAAATGAACATTTCATGTATTTAAACATGATATAAAACTATTTATGGTCAATTCATATGTAAAGAAATTATAAACCTTTTATAATTAAGACATGAATTATAAGTCTTCCATAATTAATAAATATAGACATTTTATATTTATTTACAATGTAACCATATTTATATTTACATTTATGTGGATTATTATGTAAATATATGATATTATATTAAATATAAAAAATTTATATTTCAATTCTATTATATAAACAAAATACAAAATCTAAATATCATAAATGTAAAATTATTTAAACCTTGATTAAATCAATTATCAAAACCCATTTTGATATAATTTAAATAATTTATCAAATAAGGAATTTAATTTAAACAATTAATATTAATATTATTAATACTTCATTATTTAAATATAAACTACTTTATATTTTAGCCTCATATTCTAAATTATAAACACTTTATAAACTACCCTTATAATTTCCATATAAACAGTTTTAATATAAATTATAATTCATTCCATATAATTTTAAAAATGTATTTTAATATTAACATTTAATATTATGGAATATTTAAATAATAAATTTTTCATAAACATATAATCAATTAATTATAAAGGTTTTAAAAATTAATTAACATATAAAAACCTTTATAAACTAAGTAAATATTCCAAATAACCTTTTTTCATGATTTATAAAGAATTAATAAACTATACAATTCAATTCCTAATTAAAAATAAAAAAAGTGAATCATTTCATCAAATAGTTTTTAATTATATATATTAATTTATAAGCTATGATTGATAAGGTCATGGTGATAAACCCTTTTATCACTTTTAGTCATATTCTATGATTGATAATGTGGCCTTCAGATATGTCGTTGTGGCTATATAGGATAAAACCTGGTGCACCTGGATATCATAGCTTATGATATGTTCTTGTATAAGATTAAACCCTTTAGCATCAAGAAAATCATATTCTACTATTGGTATTGGTATCAAATTTTCAATGAAATGATTTTTTTTATGATTTTTATCTAGTGCTTTCATCAAATATGACTACCCACATATTGTATGAAACGATACACCAAAAAATGAATTACTACACTATGTCACTACCTACAATGTCTCATATCACAGGGTACGACTCCATCACATATTACGTTATTACATAATATATGGTCGGCCATAATTCAAAATGTATATCGTATGTTGTGATAGAGAATATTATAGTTATAATATATGTATTTTCTTCATTTCTCAAAAAGATTTTGTTAATCAAAGTGTATATCATTACTCTGATACCATTGAAGGGTTTCTAAGGATTAAATGTGTAAGGACTCGACCATAAGTATTACATATTCAAGTGTTTGTTAACTAGAATTATCTTTCATAAAATTTTTAGTGGATATTTGGTTAATAGTTTTAGATAATTAAGAAAAACTCATACAAAGTGAACCCATACATTATAAGTGGAAACTTATAATCAGTATCCATTTTCCCATAAAAAAACTCTTAAAAATAAAACATCATTTCTTTTCAAAACAAATCATCACAACTTTCAAATTGAATTATTATTTTAAATTACCCATCATTAAACCATAAGAAAAACATTTAAAAACTTGGTATGATCACATAAATCTCATTAAGGGACAAAAATAAATAAAACCAATAGATCAGTGAAAACCAATAAAACATTTTCTAAAAAACATACATTTTTACCCAGAAAAGGGAATCATATTTTCAAAAAGATCATTATCATACCTTTTAAAAATCAAAAAAAATCTATAAAAACTCATTAGAATGTATATAAAATTTAGGTAGGTAATTTGGGACATTATTTTCCATATCACTCATACAAATAGAGTAACTAATATGGTCAACCTCCAACTCCAGAGTACCCAATGCATTGGAGGTTATAACATAACCACCCATCCTTAATTTATCACGAAACCACCCATCATTGGTCAATAATGTAACTAGCCATACTTTGTTTATCATGGGACAACACATCATCATAAAAAATTAACAATAATCATAACATAAACATAAATCATGAAATATTACATCATAAAAACATTCTTAAGGAAAATAACCTTTTCATGTTCTAATCACTTATTTTCAGAAAAACTAGGTACTTACAAATAAAAACATTTTATTTAAAAATAATAATTTATTCATGTAAAATAAAAATAAAATTCATTAAGGATTCATTAATTTTGGAAAAATACATTCATTACATATAAATTAAAAAAACCTTTATTTTGACCTCTGTAATGAGATTTGTAAAAGGAACTTTAAAAGAAGGGTTTTAAAAGAAGTCCTTTACATTGAGTCTGACTCACCATGTCTGTTATTTATCTTCCTGAATAATGAAATTAGGTTAATTATTAACTTTCTTGATAACATTGTTCATTCTTATTATTCCTTTTATTTCACTTATTAACATGTTATAACAATTACTTAATTATTTAATTTCACATCAGATGTTTGGATGATATTTGGTTCATAAGTCCAAAATGACTTCAGTTGGTTGAATATGGTCAAAGTGGTCATTACTCAACCATATCCAGAATAATATTCATTACATAATTTTTATTTTAATTCATTAATTATACTTTTAAAACTAACCATCAATTTTGGTTATGAAAAATGAACTATGTTACACTTGTGTATATGGAAGGTCGTACGTATGCATGAGTAACATTTTCATCTTTTTCAATGATCATTGTGAAAAGAAGATATGTATTATTTTAACTTTACAGAATTATCATTCTATCATAAATATCGTATTAGTTCATTAAATATATTTATATATATATATCATCCATTTGATGTGGGGATTAAAAATGAGTCACATCGCTTCATGGAGGTGATAGTTCACATGTAACCACGAACGACATTATCATTTTCCTATGCAAGGAAAGGTAAGGAATTAAAGGATATATTATATTTTAATAATTATAAATATTTAGTTAATATCATATAAAAAATTAATTATATAATTATAACGAATCTTTAGATGTGGTGATGGAAAACGAATTTCATCGGTTCATGAGGCGGTAGTCCTCCGTATACACTGATGATAAACTATTTTCTCATTTGATGGAAGAGGACAAGGATATGGGTCATGAAAAAAATATGATAACATCTCAGTATATGTATGATACTGGAGTTATTATTTTATCATGGTTGAAGAATATTTTAATGAGGTGGAAGAATAAAAAAATTGAAACGCTCGATTAAAAATGATACACCTGGTTCCAAAAAACACTTTTTCTTAACACCTTAAGACCACTAAGGTTGGTGTTATTCATAAACTAACACATATAAAATAAGTATATGGATCATATGAAGGAAATTTTTAAATGAATTTCCAAACCAAATAGGTTTTAATGTATGATAGATTGTGAAGAATTGGTTTCCTTTTATAAGAGATAAGAGGGGCACTCCTGGAATTTATCAAAATATTAAAATATAATAAGACTATTCTAGAGACAAAGACTTCCAAATGGTCTATAAATTCATAGGGGATAAAATATTAGATGATATATTATCTCATTTGTGGTTATTTAATATTTTTATTATTTTTAAATTATTTAATAAAATATTAATCCCATAAAATATCATTATTGTCAAATTTGATATTATTCATTACTTTGAATTTAAAAACATAAAAAAACAATTTTATTATATGATAAATAATTAATGGTTGTATATATAATTAATTTATAAGCTTAAATATCATAAATTATAATTAGTTTAATATTTTCAATATCATTTATTTTACTTTTCCATTAATTAAATAATTACTCTAACAACATTGTCCAAACATTTAATGAAATTATTTATTCACTAAAATGTAAAATAAATCCCAATATGAAGATAAATAATTTATATTTAAAAATAATATTTATAGTCCAAGATATCTTCTTTATAACACCATATTAAAAATATTACATTTATTAAAAACAAGAGTGTGACATGTTTGACTTTTCATTAAATAAAATAATATAAAGGTCATAATCTCATAAAAGTTGTCCCAAAAGGTAATAAATTAGACACTTGGATGATTATAGAAAATATATACTCAAAAATAATATTTATTCAAGTGTTTGGTTCAATTAATGGATCTTATAATTTTTATTTTAAAGTTTTTAAAATCATTTTATTGATTTTCCTTCTCCTTGCACAAGCATTGCATCAGTGTGTCATAGGCATTAAATGTAATTATTTCATATATAAAAATTAAAAATAAAGTACTATCATAAAAATAAATTTATTAAAATCAATATAAACCTTTATATTATTTAATTATGTATATTTACTCATATTCAGGTCAAGGAAATTTATTTAATCTGTTGATTTGACCTTTCTTGTCGTGCGCAAGCATTGCATAGTCATTTGGATAAGATTCTTTTTATATAACTAGGAAATTAGAAATTATTAGTATAAATCATCATTTGTGGATAATATTTAATGAAAATTCCATGAAAATATTTTCTACATCTCAATTACAATCTATAAGAAACCTAATTTGACTTTTCCAATACTGTGCAAGCACTGCATTAGCACTGAAAATGATTTACATATTTATCATGAAATAAATTATAATTTAAATGTTATGAAATTATTTTCATATAATTTTAATATTATAATATCATATATTATTCATTCCATATGTTTAATAAATTTTTATTAAATAATTTTTTCTGGTCAATTTCACAAATAACATCGTATTTTATAAAAAACTGTATTTTTTAATATTCATCAAAAAATTACCTTTTTCAAAAAAAATCTTAAATTTTAACCATAGACTAATTTTTATATAATTATTTTAAAAAATAATTTCATTTTATCAAATAAATTTTCTAAAAAATGTCAAAATTTATTATAATAGTTACTCATAAAAAGAAGAAAACGTCATTTTTGAAGAAAATGTATTCCTGAAGAATAAAATGACTTTTCTAAAAATTATGTTATTATTTTCTAATATTTTATAAATAAATTTATATTCATTAGTACCTATGTTTTTATTTCATAACTTATTTTTCCTTATTCACACCTTCCAAATTAACAGCTAGATTATAATGGTTATGAGAGCCTCGGTGCTGCTAGATCTTACTATGGTTGCCCGCTTTGGGAAGAAACGACCCTCCATCGACTCCTTCAATAGGTATGTATTATCATATTTTAAGTTTTAGGATTGATCAGTTTTAGGTATTTTAGACTTGAGGCACATTCAATTTTTTTTAATGAATATGACTTGATCAATGCTTGGGATAATGCTCCTCAAAATATGGAGCGATTTAACTTTTCAATATTTCATGGTCTTTTGATTTCCACCAAAAGCAAGACTCCCCAATCATGGTTGTATAGATATCATTTCTAGTTCTTCCATTACCTTTTTAGAATCTGGTGATCATCTTATTTATTAGAAACATGGTAGTTCATTATCTATGGTCGGATTCCCAAACCCACACTATTTGTCATCTTTTTTCTCCAAGAATTTGTGTGGGAGTGGATGTTTCAAATGAACTGTTAGGCTCCCTCAACATTGAGTTTGAAGGGGAACTATGTGGGAATAAAAATGTATTCTATGATTTGTGGTTTCCCTTCTGCGTGGGTTGTATCCTTTTCAGTTATGAAGCAAGAAGATGCTTAAAAGGCTCCTCTTTTTATTCACAGAGTGTTCATACTCCTCTTGAATATAATATTATACCTGATTGTAATGAATTCTTAATAGACCAATTGGTTATCAGAGATGTTGTCACTACGAAAACACTTCATAATAAGGGGAAATCAATGATTCGAGAGCCAGGATTTATAGAAGTGTTTGATAGACTATGAAGTGATTTTGGTACCACTAACTCTTCCCCATGTGATGATCATGGGGTAGGATCAGTTCAAATAAGTTATTCAAGGACCCCTACCACATTTACAGATGTTTTAAAATCTATTGGTAATCCTTCTCAAGGGGATGTTTTTGTGGATCAGGGGGCTAGGTTGAGGATAGAGGACATGGAATGGTTAGTAAGGGTCGAACAAAATCCTGGGGAGCCCATAATTCCTCATTATTCTGCTAATATAGGCAAAGTAGATTTCATTGGTAGTGGATCTCACAATAGTTTTTGCGGTGTTAGGAGAAGTTGATTTTCATAATTCTACATAAGGGGCTGAAGTGAAGGTTGGTCATGGATAGGACCACCATTTGAGGCTGGATGAAAATGGAGTGGTATATGATTATACATCATAATCCTCAACTTTTGAGACCAAGAAAGTGGAACACATGGAATATTATCTATGATCATCCTCAAAGAAAAGAAAGAATACTCTCATGGATACAGATGGTTTTATTAGTAATTCATTGAAATCGAGGAGATGAAAGGACTATTCAAATATACCCAACTCTTATATTATTAGATCTTCTAGAAAAGGTAAATTCTCCCAAAAAAGTTTAACTGATGATTATGATCACTCCATGACTAATTTCAAAAGATCTTAAAAGCTTGTGGAGTCAGTGGCTAATGAGGCGCTTGAATCACAACCAGGGTAACCAAATGGATCTATGTCAATGAATGAAATCAATGTGGAAGAGGGATCAGACATCTCCAGGATCTCCTCATGCACTCTAATGAAGAAATTTTAGAAGAGTAATTTTTTATCAAGATTTCAAATAAGGATTCTCACTATATGTTCAAAATTCTATTGTGTGTTGATTTAAATGATGAAAAATATTCTTTGATTTATAAAAAGAATAGAATTCCTCTACGCGGCTTCAGCGAGGGGAAAACAAACTTATATGAGAATGTGAAAACTAGGGAAAAGGCGGCACTCTGCTTTGAAAATCTCATAAAGTACAATATGTAAATTGAGTTTACCTCCATTTAATGGTTTCTATTTAAGGTACATAATTCTATCCACCATATATTTTTCTAGAATGGCTTGACCTTTTCTTACAAGTTTTTAATTTTATGTATTATGAATCTTTTTGATTTCCCCTTTTTCCATAAAGTGGTTCAGAAATAAAAAAATTATTTATGGTATTTTTAATGAATTATTTTATTGTCTTGATTAATAATATAATTAAATATACTTTCTTGAAAATAATAATTTCATCATTCAATAAATTTCCACTACAAACTCATCTTTTTCTCCAAATGATGACTATGAATTTTTAATGCCTCGAGCACTATAATAATCTTCTATAGATCACAAAATACCCAAAAAATAACTATATATTCCAAATTTCGTTAGGAATTAATCAAAACAAAAATGGTTAGTATAGTATAATATAATTTCTCCCAAAATAATATACATTTATACAAAGAAAAACAACCTTAGTCTCAAAATTTCCATAGTAATGCCCAAATTTAAATATAAATAATTCAACAAGAAAATGACATTAAAATTACTCAAAATAGTCCATAATAAGATTGAAACCCAAAATTTAAAAGGATTTGATCACATAATATTCCAATAGAAATTTAACATTTATCTCCCAAAATAACATCAATCACTCTTAATTTCTCATACCAAAAATGTGACTTCCATAATAACACAATATCTATGATATGATAATCCTTTCTATAAATTACCTAAATCACCATAAATATATAATATAATTCAATATTATTTCCTCAAATAAAATCTTGTAGTGTTATACTTAACTTAGTCATATAGGGTTCCCAAAATAGTGAACGTCCTCCAAAATAAAATTAATCGCGTAATCACCAAATCAATTTCCAATCCCATGGTTATCTATACGATAAACCAAATGTTCCAAAATTAAAATTTTTATTCATGAATAAAATAATTTAAATAAAAATAAAATTTCATACTAACTTAGACTTCATGTTGGTCAATGTTAGGCAATGTACCCATGTCACCCTTCGATTGTGGGTTCAAACCTCAAGGTCTTCCCGGATGCGATGAGTTGTCACCCATCTTGTGGGTTATCATTTTTCTAAAACTATATTAACATAATAATTATAAAATTTCATAAACATGAGAAACATACTCAAAATAACATAAATATATTCATCATTAAAGAAATTGTTTCAACATAAAAGTTTTTCTCATACCTTTCATTTTTGTATCCCAAAATGTAAGAACCCATAATTACCTCAAAATCATTGATCATATAAACCCTAAAGGTTGTACATACCATTAAACTTATATCCAAAAAATAAAAAGTGAATTGTTCCTAAAATATAATTTTTCACATGATAATCCTAAGGGTTACATATACCTTAACCAAAAAATAATTTGTCCCACAATCACATAAATCCCCTTAAAATCTCATTACATAAAACCTAAAAAATAAATGTCTCCAAAAATACCAATAGTCACCTTAAAATTTCATAAATTAAATTCTTAAAATTGATTTATAATAAATTTAATTTATGTTCAAACTAAAAATTATAAACCCATGATGGTATCCATAACTCTTAATAATACATTCTATCTCCAAATTTTTCTGAACCCTCATCTTATACAAACTATAAGGACCCAGACTTCATAATTACATATTATAGTGTTTTTTTAACTAGAATTCACTATATTAAAATTTCAAGGATCTTTTAAGTTTGGATTTTTGAAAATTTTTTAAAAAATATTACAATTTTAACCCATACATTATAAGTGGACAATTATACTTAGTATCCATTTTCCCATAAAACAAAATTCTTTAAAGTAATACATGGTTTTTTATAACAAATCTTCAAAACATTCAACTTGAATTCTTATTTTATCTTACCCATCCTTAAACCCTTTAAAAAAAAGATTTAAAACATGGGATGAGCACAAAAATATTAGTTAGGTACATAAAATAAAATAAACCATTAGTTCAATGAAAACCCATAAAAACATTTTCTTAAAAACACATATTTTTACCCAGAAAATGGAATCATCTTTTCAAAAATATCATTATATTACCTTTTTAAAATTAAAACATTTCTATAAATACTCATTAGAAATCATATAAAAGTTTTTTAGGTGACTTGGGACATCATTTTACATATCACTCTTTCAAATGTAGTAACCGATATGATCAACCTCAAACTCTGGAGTACCCAATGCATTAGAGGTTATAACATAACCACTCGTCCATGGTTTATCATGGAACCACCCTTCATTAGTTAATAACATAACCAACCATGATTGTTTTATTACATAACCACTCATAATCATAAAAAATTCCCAATAATAAAAACATAAACATAATTCATGAAATCTAACATCATAAAAACATTATTAATGAAAGTAAACTTTTAATTTTCAAATCACTTGATTTTAGAAAAACTGCACACATACAAAAGAAAACATTTTTCTTAAAATAACCATATAAACATATAAAGTAAACATAAAATAATTAATGAGTCATTAATTTGTGAAAATATTATCATGCCATAAACGTTAAAAAATATTCATTTTTAATTTTTTAAAACAATTTGAAAGAGGAACTTTATAAGAAGGTTTTTAAAAGAAGTCTCGTACCTTGAGTCTAACTCATCATGTACATTCATTATCTTCTTGAATAATAAACTTAGTTTAATTTTTTACTTTAGCGAGAACCTTTTTAAATTTTATTACTCCTTTTATTTCACATATTTCCATGTTATAAAAATTACTTAATTATTTAAGTTTGTGTATATTGTTTTGATTATATTTAGTTTATAAGTGCAGAATGACTTCGGTAGGTTAAATGTGATCAAAGTGGACATAAATCCATCATATATAGAATAAAATTCCTAAAATAATTATAATATTTATAAATCACTTATAATTTAAAAATAAATCATAAAATATGGTTATGAAAAATAAAGTACGTTACACCCATGGAGACGGTAGGTCGTTCGTACGCATGAGTAACGTTTTCATTTTTTTCAATGATCATTATCAAAATAAGATGTGTATTATTTTATTTTTACATAATGATATTAATATATTTAATATCATATTAATTATTTAATTATACTTATATATATCATCCATGTGATGTGGTGATGAAAAATTAATCATATCACTTCGTGGAGGTGATAATTCACACAAACGCACGAACGATGTAATCAATTTTATATATAGAGAAAGGTAAGAAAGAAAATGAAATATTATATTTTAATAATGATAAACATGTCATTAATATCATATATAAATATTAATTCCATAATTATAACCATTATTGAGAGATGTTGATGGAAAATTAATTACATTGGTTCGAGAGGTGGTAGTTCAACGTACACACAGACGATGAATTATTTTCCCATTTGATATAAGAGGAGATGGATATGATTCATTAAACAAACATAATAAAATATTAGTATATGTATGATTCTATAGTTATTATTTTATCATGGTTGAAGAAGATTTTAAGGAGGTGTAATAACAAAAATTAGTAGAAACACTCAATTAAAATTGATATCACTTCTTCGGACAACCTCCTTTGATTAACACCTTAAGACCCATAGATTTGATTTTATGCTTGAAATAAGGCCTCTAGAATGAGGGGAGGGAATATATAATGTAATTTTTTTAGTCATTGTCTTAAATAAAATGGTTTTTTAAGTGTGAAGTATTGGTAAGTAGACGTTCCCTTTTATAAGAGAGGGGATGGCCACTATTAGAATTTATCAAAATATAAAAATACTATTCTATAGCCAAATACTTAAAAATTGGCTATAAATGAATAGGGGATGAAATTTTATACCATATATTATCCCATTTTTTCTTATTTAATATTTTTATTATTTTTAAATAATTTAATAAAATATTAATCTCATAAAATATCATTATTTTCAAATTTGATATTATTCATTACTTTGACTTTAAAAACATAAAATAGAATAATTCAAATTAGAACTAAATATTTTATTATATCATAAAAATGTCATGGTAATCTAGATAATTATTTAATCACCTTAAATATCTAAAAATATTTTTATTTTAATATTTGTAATATCATTTATTTGATTTTTTCATTAATTAAATAATTACTCCATCAACGTTGTATTAGAATTTAATGTAATTATTTATTCACCAAAAATTAAAAATAAAATACCATGATTAATATAAATAATTTATATTTAAAAAAACTATTTATAGTTGAAGACATATTCTAGATAACATTATATTAAAAATATTACACTTATTAAAATTAGAAGTGTGTCGTCTTTGAATTTTCATTAAATAAAATACTATAAAAGTCATAATCTAATCCAAGTGGCCCCAAAAAGTAATAAATTAGACACAAGGATGATTATGATAAATATATACTCAAAAAAAGATTTATTGAATTTTTTGGGTCATTTAATGGTTCTTATCAATTTAATTTTAGTGTTTTTAAAATCATTTTATTGATTTTTTTCTTCTGCTTGCACAAGCACTGCATGAGTGTTGCATAAGCATTAAAAGTAATTATTTCATATGTAAAAATTAAAAATAAATTAATATGATAAAAAAATTAATTAATATCTATATCTTATTTTATATTTTTTTAATATGTATATTTACTCATATTCATCTCAAGACAACTTATTTAATTTTGTTAATTTGGTTTTTCTTACCTTACCCAAGCATTGCACAATCATTTGGATAAGATTGGTATTATATAACTCCAAAATTATAAATTATCAGTATAAATAATTATTTATAGATTATATTTAATACAAATTTCGTGAAAAGACTTTATACCTCTCAATTATAGGTTATAATTCACTGTATTTGACTTTTTCAATGCTGCCCAAGCACAGTGTCAGCACTGAAAATGATTTTCATATTTATCATTAAATAAATTATTGTTTACAAGTTATAAAATCATTTATGTATTATAATTTTATTAAAATATCATAAATTATTCATTACATAAGTTTAATAAGTTTTTATATCATAATTATTTCTTGATGATAACACAAAAGATATCATACTTCATAAAAATTGTAATGTTTACTATTCACCAAAAATTTAATTTATTCAGAAAATTATCAAAATTTCACCATAGACTAATTTTGAAGTGTTTATTTAAAAAATGAATTTAATTTTATCAAATAAATTTTCTAAAACTATCAAAAATTAATTATAATATTTACGCATAAAAAAATTGAAAAAAAATGCATTCCTAAAAAATAAAACGGCTTTACTAAAAATTATGTTATTATTTTATAATAATTTACTAATAAATTTATATTTATTAGGACCAAAATATTTATTTTATAAATCCTTTATTCCTATTCATACCTTCGAAATTAATAGATTTATTTTAATGGTCATATTTAAATAATAAAATTTAGTTTTTTAGTTAAGCATGATGTGGCATATAATGTATGTTATCGAACATAGTATTTAATTTTAAAATATTTGGATGATACATAATGACACTTGCTCAAGGTAGTGGAATTTATTAGAAATACTAACTCAAAATCTACCATTCTTGATGTTTAATCCATGTATAAAAATGATGGAAAAAATTTGTACCACACACCAATGAGCTTCCACTACTATTTTTAACCATATAAGCTTGATGAAAATCCCATATAAGAAGTTGTGGACTCCCTCCTCTATGATGTATCAATGATATAACATTGATCGCCCATCATATGGTTGGGATTTACCATCTTTCATGACATGATAGTGTCACATGATGCTATGAAAGGAATAAAATAGGATATCTTAAGGAGTTTTGTTGAATGAATCAACACATATGCATGCACTTTAGCATGTTTATATACTCAAGCACACTCCCCAGTCCATACATATAATTTACTTGAATTTTAAAAATATTCAATTAAATCCTTCCATTATGAAAAATTCAGAACCTTATTCTGATTAACCTATCTTATATTTCATCTTATTAAACATTTGTATTAATGATATATTCTATGAAAGATACATCCAAAATTTAACACTTAAATTTTTTTTTTTGATAAATGAATTAAAGCACTAACAAATGAATCATACCCTATGATTCATGAAATTATAGTCTGACTAGTCATACAATACAACATACAATAGCATTAGGAAAAATATATTATTACATTCCATTATAATATAGTCTATTTCATCATACAATATTTCCTTATATAGATCATATGTCCAAGATTTTAGGGCATTTCTCAATTATAATCCACATTCATCAAGTTAGTGTTAGATCAATATTATCTTTAATCGTATTTGACTCATCAATATCAATTAGATTATTCTAATTTGAATCAACTGTTGACTCACTATGAAACCTATTTATTCTTCTATTTTAGTGTCAAAATATTTATCATGGTATGTGTGTTATGTTTATCTATATTTTTCATCAATATCATCCTATTCTTTATATATTTACTCTAAAACTAGATATCAAGACATGTTTCCAAATTTTTCCTCAATCACATTGAAATTATTTCATTCCAAAATCATGTCAATCCTCTTATTATAACACTTACAGGATTTAATCTTGGTTGAGTATCCTATAAAGACTCTTTCATTATTAATATATCCAAACATGCCTTGATTACCTTCCTTGTTCAAGATGTAAATTTTACTTCAAAAAACTCCAAATTATTTAGAGTATTCTTCCTATCATGGAACATCATATGAGGTGTTCATTTATTACCAAGACTTATAAAATACTTATTTTGTATATAAACTAAAACTTATACCACCTATTTAAAATAATACTATGAATGGTCACTCTTGACATGTAGTATTTTTTCCATGTCGTTCACCATCTAATGTTTCCTTTCAACAACTCCATTTTTTAGTAATGTTTTTTCTGATGAAACCTCATGTTTGATTTTTTTCTTCTAAAAATGATTTTCAGTCTCAATAAATGTAAACTTCATTCCATTATTCAATCATAATATTTTGATTAATATTTTGGTTTTGTTTTTATCTCACCTTTGAAATATTTTAATGCATTTCTTCACTTCATTTTTAGTGTACATAGTCATAATACAACTCATCCATCTGTATTAATCCAAAAATAAAAATCATAATTGTATCATTACGTTTAGGGATGTTTCATGGGACCATAAACATCAATGTGAACCAAACCAAGCAGTGTGAAGCTTGTTTATTATTATTTTTATAGGTATGTCTCACCATCTTACCTATAATACAAGCATAGCATATATTCTCTATGTATAATTTTATATTTGAAATATCAACCATAGACTTAAGCTTCAAGATATTTTCCATGATTTTTTTATAAATATAGACAAGTCTCCAAAGACACGGGTTTTTCTCTTCTTACAGTTTGAGGGGACATGTGTTCCTTTTTTCACTTCAAAGAGTTTTTCATATGTTCTTTATATTTTTATAAATGAAAATCTATATTAAATTTTGACTAGGAAATATTTTTGATTGAAAGTTACTTGAAGTCCCAAGTCATAAAGATGACTTACACTCATGATACTATATTAAATAACACAAATATAAATAATATTCATGGTCATAAACTCATCTCTATAAAGCCTAGTTTTACCATTAACTTTAATCTTTAATGTTTATCCATTTTCAAATTGAACCATTCCATCCATAAGGACTTTTACATTCTTCAATTAGTATATATTACTGGTCATGTGGGATGAACATCCACTTTCTAGTATCCATATACTATTTTTCATCATCTCTTTAAGTGGTATTTTGTCTAATATAACCTTTTACTTATTTGTATTTTCTATACAGTATTCTTTGATTATATTTGAGACCAGTGTGAGCCTCTCCTCATTATTTTCACTATGAGTAGTGAAGTATTCATGATATTATTATATTGAGTAGAGTTCATTTCCTAAATTAATTTATCACATATATATCCTCTACATTATACTAAAGCCTCAAATGGGTTTTTTATTCATATTTTTATAATATATCATAATATTTGGAGTGAATTTATAGTAATAAAAATAATATCTATAATAGTATTTTCTTCTTTAAGGCATATTATTTGTACTCATCCTCCTTTATTAGCATATGGGTACCTCATCTCATAAATATCTCCTCACCTCATTATAATAGGTCAAAGTGTGACACTAATAACCCTGAAATTTCACATCATAAGAGTAAATACCTTATCACTTTCACTATATATTTTCATTTACTCTGAGTAGCTTCTTTGTTTTTGAAAAACACTTGACAATTGAGAGTTATCGCTAACCTTTTGTTTTGTTATATCATCTGTTTTTATTTCTCCAACTATGTATGATATACCTTTGAAACCTATTCTAGTATTACCCATATTATTATATCATAGATCTCTTAATAACTTCTCAAAACATCTCATGCCTCTTTTATCACTCTCTATAACTTCTTCATCTGAGAAATTTCCAAACTGATGTTTATTTTTAAAATATATAGTTTTCATTTCATCTAAAAAAAATTTCTTCAAAGTAACCACATATTTATCAACATATTTAATCATATTAACCCCCTCTTAAATATAATAATTAAATACATAAATTACTATATATTTCTCCACAATTTTTAATTTCAAATCGAAAAATTCTTTAACTATTATTAATTAGTGGATTGTTCTTTCAAAAAGTTATATAACTGAGTAATTTCGTCTTTGATTTGGTTTAAATTATAAGAAGAATCCACTAATAGTCCAAAAATTCTCATGTTTTTATTTCTTTGGATGTCTAATTACTCAAGTACATATTAATGTTTACTTTTGAGATGAATAACTCCTTCTGGTATATTTTATTCAATTTTCATATTGATATTTTTAAAACACCACCATTATAGAATCCTATAAATCTAATTTAAACTAAAATTAACCTTATCCATAATAAAAAATATTTTTATTATAATATTTACTATCCATTATCTTTCATTGAATCATTTTTCATGATTGATTTCTAAATGGGATGTTTTTATAAGGGCAAATTTTTTATTTTTCTTTTTATAGTAATCAACCACACCATCATCAACATTGAGGCTACTTAGAAAAATTTCAGTAATGTGTTTTACCTTTACACATTGGAAATAATCCAATGGTTTCTATTTATAGAATCTTAATTTATGACATTTAAACTTTATTGATACGAGTTATGAGAACTCATCACAAACTTCTTATTATATATATTTATCATAATGGATGTCAAGTTTTTATATAGTATTGAATGAAATATCCTTAGATGAGTAACCCATAATCCCTTCTGGTTTTACATGCATTTCAAAATAAAAAAAACTAATTTTCAATTCATATAGTGATATCTCTTCTATGTTTTTGTCATCAAGCACTAACACCTTCAGATTGTAAAAAGGAGGAAATATCATTAGGATCTTCTTTACAATCCCACCATCCTTTATCTCATCACCAATTCAATGAATGAAGATAGAGACCTCAATGATGCATTTTAATAAATGATCAATGTTTTTATTGGGATATATCTTCAAATCATTAATGTTTTGTGCATTATGTTAAACTTTTATTCATTTTCCCTATTATCCCATTCATAAATATTGGACATCTTGTCTCAAATGTATTTATAGGATGTGAAACTCACCACCTTCATTTGGATTTTACATTATAAGGTTACATGTTAGTATTTTTTTATATCATCTTTGAGAAGTTACTTCATCATTTTATTCAAGGATATCTAGATTATATTTCTTGATTATATTCCATCAATTTTAGTAGAGAGAATTTCAATCATATGATATCATAGATATGATCTCGATCAACTCTTCCATGGCTAATGATTGAATCCATAAAAGAGAGTAAATCTTTATGATTTTACTGTATTATCTATTTCAAAGGTAAACTTGTGATAGATTAACTAAGCATTAAACTTTTTACTCTGATACCACTTATTGTAGCCACAAATCTCTAAACACCATAAGAGGGGTAGAATTATGGTGTTAAATTTCTCCGACATCAAAAGGATCATATCATCACATTGGTAAGAATAAGTTCAACCTATCAATATCAATTATCCTTCCAAATTATCCAAATATTTAAAAAATGATGACATGATGATTTTAAATGGTTCACCCAGAAGGGATACATGCAAGGTGTATACATTGAAAATGTGTTAATGTACCAAGGAAATAACTATGCATTGTTGTGAATAAAAAGTTTAGGTTTGAATCACTTATAGAACCATGGGTCACTACCTATTTATACCAATAAATTCACCTCATAAATATAGATTCACAAGAATATATGATATGTAGGTACATTGAAAGTGAAAAAAAATTAACACATCAAGACAAAATAGGTGTTTCTAATTAACTCCATATTCATGAATGATTCCAAGTCTTCAATATTGAATGAAAACTCTATAAAAATCACATTATCATCACTAAAATTCCAATTTGAATGAATAAATTCTTCTATATTGAATTACTTTTCATTATCTTTATTTTTATACTTATTCTATATATGATATCACTATTTTCAATGTTTTATAAGATGAAAAATATAAGATATTTGATTAAATTAATTTAAATATTAAATTCAGGAATAATTACTTATGGGGTTAAAAATGGTTTGTAACCATATTCCATTAAATTGAATATTATGAATGTTTGAGTAAATGCATTGAGGCTTGGGGAGAGTCCTTGAAGAGTACAAAAAGAAATCCAAGATCACTAGGATGAATGATGTGTTCATGGGTGTGAAAATAATTCTCTCTATACCCAATATCTATTCTTATTTTTCCTTTAAAGCTGATGTACTAGAATATTTTGGATGAAAGGATAATCCTAACAATTAGTTAGGTGATTTGTCAACTCATGGATACCCTAGGATGAAAGAGTCCTTTGTTTTCTTTTAAGTTATCTTCATCAAGAATGTGATTGAAGATAGGAATCTATTCTATCTAGGGTATATAGTATATTCTTTGATTTATTTTTATGCATGCTTTTAGTTTCAAAGCATGGATGATATTGTTTTATGGTGTCTTTTCCCCATAATTTCATAATTTCATTACTGGATATATCATATATAGTACACAGTGGGTTCACATATGGATTCGGTTTGAGAGTCCATATAAGAGATTACTTATAGTAATCAAGTGAATCACTATAAAAATAATAAGAATAGTATCAATATGTAATGAACTAGTTGTTGATGGTGAGGTGACCCATGTTTTATTGGATACCCCTTTATCTAGATTCATCCCTCTAACTTTTTAGTTTCTCATGTCTTTCAATACTTTAATAAGTGTTATTTATTCTTGAGAAATACATCAGTGGTATTAGAGTAATTGTGTACAAATATTGATTCATGAAATAATGTTTACAATGAACATTAATAGTTTTTGTATATAATATCATAATTTTTGGGGTAGTTTTAGAACTATGACATAACATACAATATAGGATATCGTATGCAGTGATAGGGTCATGTAATACAATATAAAATATTATAGCTTATGTTATAGATAAAATCATTCATTTATAGCATATTGTAATGAACTAATATAGATTTTTATAGGTTTTAGTATAGAAAGTTTTCTATACTGTGGAATATGATTGGAGAATTTTCTGTTATGATAATGTCGATAACACTATTTCATGTAGATTTAAATAGAGTTTTGTATCACCTTAGTGATATGAAGCCCTATAATAGTCTATTATTTCTAAAAATTGGAGGATTTTTCATGCGTTGTGGTTTTCTAATCATAAAACATGATATAGGCTTTATAGTAGATTGTGGCTTAAAATTCAGAGTGAATTTTAAAATATGATATAGTGAGAAATTTTATTTTTTCATTTTTCAATTATAAATGGACTTAGATAATTTATAAATTTTATATATATTATATAAAATAGTATTCTGTGATATATATTTAATTTATAAATTCTTTATAAATCAATTAATTATAATGAATTTGAAATTAATTATTAAATTTTTTATAATGTTTAACAAATAAATATATTTATTATTTATTATTAGTGTTAAATGAATTTAATATATATGTAACGATTTATAATTTTGATAAAAAGGTTTATATATAAATTATAAGGTAATTTATAAAGTTTTTATATAATAAAAAATAAGGGAAAATATATAAGAGTTTATATTTAGACTATAAATTTCTTTTAATTGTAAATTTGAAATGTTCAAATTAAAGACCTTATTTGAGAAATTGTTTGAGCCATATCAAAATGAATTTTGATAATTGATATGATAAAAGTTCTAGTAATATTAAATATATTATATTTTTTTAAATTAGGTAGAGGGGATTATAGAATATAGACAACACACACTCAGGCTCCCTATTGGGGAAAGCATCATCCTTCCCTGCAAAGAATGGCCAGCGCCTACTGGACTTATTTATTTACATATAATGGCCTAAAGTACCATTGGCCCAAAGGACCATTGTTCCAAATTCTATTACATGTATTTATGTTCCAAGATGATTGTTTATTGAATTTTTAAGTGAGTATCATGAATTGTGTTGTGTCACCAATATTAA
Source organism: Viscum album (assembly GCA_963277665.1). Taxonomy (NCBI): domain Eukaryota; kingdom Viridiplantae; phylum Streptophyta; class Magnoliopsida; order Santalales; family Viscaceae; genus Viscum; species Viscum album. Next base: position 1,389,454,387 of record OY728155.1, on the reverse strand, counting down.
CACTCGCCCCCCCCCCCCCATCAGTAGTCATTGCACAATGTTATCGATATGAAAGTCACATACCCACTTCCACGAATTGTTGCATCTCTATATCGACCTATTAATTGTGGTATGTCGATTATATTATGAATTGTAAGGGAGGAGGGATAGATGATAGTTTTCAGCACACTCATCTCTCTTTCAAGACACCCACATGACGATGGCTCCATGGAGCCCCAGTGCATCACCTTCATGTTGTGTTGTATCATCATACATGTAGAGACCCAAAGCTTAACGTACATGGACATTACATTACTTTTGCGGAATACTTAGTAAATAACAGAAACACACACACAAGGACCGTAATAGTTTAGTGTCTTTGGAAACTCGGAATATAATCTTCTAATCATGGTGAAAGATCTTTAACATATCTCATAAAGATCTTCCATTTTTTTTACCTAAAATATTTCTTTATATCCTGGGGAAAAGAAAACATAAAAGAGTGAGCTCAAATTCTCAGTAAGGGTAAACAAATGAAATATCAATCACATCAAATTCATAAGAACATAACATTTTGGAAATCTTAACCTGCAAAAGAGTTCATAATATCATAACATGGGATAAGTCATAGTAGTGAAATTTAATCCCAATAATCATAACTTAAAACATGAAACTTTGTGGAATACACACATAATCATAAAGAATCATTTCTTATTAGTCAAGACTCATTGCCAAGACTATCTTAGTGGACAAATCCCATTTCTGAAACCTAGTTCACTCCTCATTTCATTCCTATTTCACGGAACCGGTTTAACCTGTCGTTCCAGCCATGTATATCTCATGAGATATAAAATCTTTACCCAATGAATTGGAGGGATATATAGGTCCCACCCATCTCATAATGATACCATTCTTATGTGTGCCACAAAATCATAAATCATATATCATTGCATAACCCATGTAATAAAAATGGGATTCTTAAAAAACATGACATCATAAAACAATTCATATAAGATAAAGGATTTCATAAAAATAATTCCATCACAACATAATCAAATAAATGTAATAATAGGGATAAAAACAGAACCCTTTATTATCTTAGATGGAAAATAATTTTGATAAAACACTTGAACTCCATTCTTGAGGAAAATATCCTTTCTACATCAAAAACACTTTTCCTTTCTTAATATGTCATACAATTCTAAACTAAAAGAATTTGATTAAAAATAAACATGAAAACTTGTAAAGTAATATTCTTGGAAATATTGTTTTAAAAATCCATTCATGCCGTATAAGTTAAAAAAAATATTCTTCTTAAACTTTTGTCAGAAAAGTCAAAAGGGTACCTTGTATGAAAAACGACAAAAGATTCCTTTCATATATTTTACTCAAAACTCAACTAAGGGTAAAATTGGATTTAAAAAATTGTAGGTACATGGAAATAATATTACATATTAAGGAAACATGGATTTGGATGATAAAGTACACCCCAGTAAATACCAAAGCATAAACAATCTCGGATAAAAATGAGATTGTGATATTTCCCATACCTTAGGTCCGATTTTCTTCGTAAGTGTCCAAACCTCCTGTATAATTATTTAAATAATTTTATTGACTTATTCCAGAATCATACTCATATATTTTTCACTTATGACTTTATTTTACCCGTTCTTTTGTAAATTCCATGTTAAAAAGCATTTTGGGTAAAATCGTTTTATTTGTCATCCGTGTTTTGACTTGTAATTATTCATATGATTACATAGATCATGATTACTTAATTATAGAATATAAAACATGATTTATGTATAATATATATTCAGAATATACATATATATAATAGATCAGTAAATGGAAATAAATACACCGTTCATGGAGACGGTAGGTCGTATGTACGCATGAACGCTGTTTTTGTTTCCTTATTGAGTGGAATGGAATTAAGTAGATGACATACATATATATACACATAAATCCAGTATCATTATTATGTCATATATTTCATTATTACTTATTATATATACTTTATAATCATTCATGAATGGTTAACATGGAGAATGAATCTCATCGCGTCGTGGAGACGGTAGTCCGTACGTACGCACGAGCGACGATATTGTTCTCATGATCGTCAAATTATATTGGAATGTATGTATACTATTTCAAAATAAATATCACTTTAAAATAATCATATATAGTTATTATGTACACCATTATACCCATCCAAGTAAGGTGGTGGTGGAAATATATTACACCACGGCGTGGAGACGGTATTCCGTAAGTACGCACGCGCGGTGATTTCGTTTTTCATAGGATGGATAGATGGTGAAATAGGGTTGTTTAATAATTATAATAAAATATAAGTATATGAGTGATACTTATGTTATTACTTCATAATGAAACAACATAATAAGAAGAATTGGAAGAAGAAATAAAGTTGAACGAATCGGTAACGGACATTACCTCTTCTTTGAAGCGCCTCTTTGAGATCTCCTTTTAGGGCACTAAAATTGGTCTTTGAAGAATACCAGAACCTCTAGGATGATTCTAGGGAAGTGGAGAAGATAATTTGTCAGGGTTTGGATGAGCTTGAAGGCTCAAAGTGGTGTGAGGAAGAGAGGGAGGAGGTGCCCTTTTATAAGGGAGGAGAGGGTCACCTTTGGAATAACTAAAACTATTATTATATTATAAAGTCAAATTCGGTTTTAAATAGCTCAAAATTTATTTATTTCTAAGATAAGGTGTGTATGGGTCTAAATAATCTCATCCAATATAATTTATAGAAGTTTATGTTCCTATTTTAACCTTATCATTTAGATTTAACATTAAGTAAAATAATTTTACTTTTACCGTGTCTTCTTGTGTTCTTACACTATAAGGTTAATAAACATACTATAAGAAGCCAAACGAACCCCAAGTTGTTTATTATTAATATATATAACCTTATATAAGTCATTTGGCCGAACCTTATATTTTTAGGAATAAAATAACAATTAATAATATAATATTTGTTTTAAAAACTATTTTATGTCAATTTTGACACTATTTTGTAATTGATTTTTCAAAAAATCATAACAGAATGATTAGTTCGAAAAAAGTTAATTAAATCAATAATAACATGTCATATTAACCTAGAAAATTATTTTATTTCATAAAAAGTATAAAATTACATTTATTTGGGTATTTATAACATCAATTATGTCAATATTTCATTAATAAGATAATTACTGCATCATCTTTGTGTCATAAATAAATTACATTATGTAACATCTAAAAATTACAAATAAAATACCATTATGTAGGAAATAGTTTTATATTTCTAATTAATATTTACAGTCGAATTTATCTTATGTATAAAAATATATTAAAAATTATTTACTTATTAAACTTTGATTTTAACTATTTTAACCCTTCTTTAAATAAATTAATAATAAATGTCCTAATCTAATCCAAGTGGGCCTAAATGGTCATATTTTAATCCTAAGGTTGTTTTTGGTCCAATTACACTTATCCAATAGAATTAGGACATGTGTTAGGGTAATAATAATATCATTTTTACCCTTAATTACACTATTTACTTTTAACCGTGGTAAAAAAAAGTAAACAGTTACTATTCACCAAAAATTATTTTCATCTCATTGAACCACATTTTACTTATTTACATCATCCATTTCTCTCAGATTTTTTAAATTCCACTCATAAAAGCGGTAAAATTAAGTTTTATGAAAAATTCATTTTTTAACTACCACTTAGTGGTTTCACTATTCTTCAAAAAATGAAAGTTTTCAGAAAAATACCAAAAATTAGGCCTAAGCTATATTTGATATTATGAAATCAAAAATGATTTATATTTTAACAAATTCAAAACATATCAGTTGCATTAACTAATTTAAAAATTAATTCCTGTCGTCTGAACAAATAGTGTGTTCTTAAGAGATAATAATTATCAAAAGATTGACATTTGTTTATGTCTGGTTTAAATGTGAAATTACATCTAATGACCAACATTGTATTAAATTGTAAAAATATATTCTAAATATACTTTAAAACCACTCAAATTAAAAATTTATCACTATTAATTATTTCGATTAAAAAGTTTGTTTTTAATTAAAATTTAGTAATTTTCACTATTCATCAGAAAATGAAAGTTATCCGAAAAGTACCAAAATTTCACCCTAAGATAATTTCGATATTCCGAATCCAAAAATGAAGTCCATTTTGAAAAATAAATTTACAAAATTTCAAAAACTGGTTATTACTATTCATAACGGCTAGTTTTAATAATATTTAAATAGCATATCGTTGTTTAGTGAAACTCGGTATTGCGTACTACACGCGCTATTGAGGAAGGTCGTGAATGCGTGTAATGAAAGGCAAGTCAAGGATGCGTGTTGTGAAAGCTCCTTTTGGTGTAGCGTACGACACAAGACATTAATGAAATTAAAAAGAATATTTTTCATAAAATCTCGGGGTGTTACATTCTACCCCCCTTAAAATGAATTTCACCCTCGAAATTCGTCGGGGGTTATAAATGGTTTACTACTCGAAAGTTTCTTTAATAGAAACCCACATCGTAAAAAGGAATACCAAAACCAATCTTTAAAAACAAAAGTATGAAACGTAACAGTTACCCAAATAAACTAATCACTGGGTTTCCATATAGGTGAAAATATGGATATGGAAGAGAAATCTAACCATCATGTTCTGATGGAGAGTGGTAGAGAACATGGCTATGGAAAACCCAGCAATCACAAAGCCATAAATTTGTGACGATCTAAGGTACCATCTGATTCATCAGATATAAGAGCACAAGGACAACATTTTTGGTTTTCAAGATCATGTACCTAAAGTTTATGAAATTGGAATTAGAATAAATACTTTTGCGATTTTGGTATAGTCTCACCGTTAGTCGTTCTTTGGACAATTTCCACTTCATCTCTTAAAGAAATGAAGTTGAATTTTTCATTCGTGATGTGTTAGCAGATCATGTGATAGAATGATGGGTCATTCCATCTGTCTCAAACAAAAGGTTAGAAAAGTTATCAAAAAATACATAAGTCCATCTATAATGAGATTAATCATACATGGTTCCTAAAATGGACTTATAATTCATATATCATACTGCTTAATATAATAAAACTATTTTCTACTAAACAGGGACTTCCTGTAGGCCAGTGGTAGGCGATAAATGCCAGTCACACTTCGGTTGTGGGTTTGATTCTCACAGCCTTGTCCGACGCGATGGGTTGTCGCCCATCCTGCAGGTTGTCCTTTTTCTAAAACTACATTACTATAACATCCCATAAATAATATCAAAAACGTTATATCCTTAAACAATACTAACTTATGTCCAACATAATCCATTCCAATCTTTAGGCTTATCTAAAATACTTCGGTCCAAGCTCATAGTATAAAGAAAATGATTACTTGAAATGTCACATAACAATCACGTGAATGTCATCATTTATCCCCCATATATCATAAGATATATCTTGTTGGTCAAATTAAAAACATGTGAATACCTTAATCATGTATTCTCTTGAAGAATGAATACCCATTGAACCTTAGTGAAAACATTAAAGTTGTGAAAAGTTAACTCTTTCCACATACCAAAATCCAACAATTCTATATACTCAAACCATGATATAACCTTCTTCTTATATCAGTCATGAGCTCATGAATACTATCAAACATTTAATTTTCTCCTTATCCCTTCATTATGCGCATATCATCTATATTCCAAAAATATCTAAATAACCTTTAATGGATACTGGTACCATTAATCATACACTTTCAAAACTCGAGGAAAGACAACAGTGTAACAATCCTTAGATGTCTCTTTATTCCATTGTACCATGAGATTACTTATACAACATTACACTTGATAAACATGTAATCATCCCACTACCTTCTTAAACCATTGACCGAGCTTCAAAAATTATTTCATCTCACATATCATTTGTAGTCTCTTCATCATCATCAACATAAATACTACCCATACGGCCGTACTGATTCTCTTCATGAGACTTTCCCTTAGGGAATTGGTTTGCATAATGCCCGTACATTCCACATTTAAAACATTTAACCATTGTTGATGTTGTAGCAATACCATTATCCTCATCCATGGTGTTAACTGAACCTTTTCCTTTGCACTTACTGGCTTTGTGTCCTTTTCCACACCCAAAGCATCTTCCAGTTCCCTTGAAACAATATCCTCGATGCCTCTTCCCACATGATTTACATGAGGGAAATTGAACTTTCTTTCCTCTATGATCATCATGAAACTCCATCTTTCTCTTATTATCTGAGTCGGGAAACTTACCAAAGTTGATATTCTTGATCATATTATGAGATTTCTGATTAAGAATAATAATGATGTTTGGACTTCCAAATCTCGTTTCATTTGGTTGCTCATGAATAATATCATTCCATTGTCCGTTATATCCTCCATTATCGTGAATCTTCATGTTTCCAGCCATTTTCTAAAACCCAAAAAGAATAGTGTGAGAGGAAAAAATCATGCTAGGGAAAACAACATTGTAAAGTGGGAGTTCCCTCAATATCTAACATCTTAGGTTAAATTCTAAGATTGTTAGCGCAATTCTAGGACTATAACCTATACCTATACTTAACCTTAGGGACATCCTTAGATATACCTTAGACACATCTCTAGGGATCTCACTAAAGTTCTTGCATCCTAGTTTCCAAAGGTTGACTAAAACTTTCCTCTGATACCAACTATAGAGACCCGAAGCTTAACGTACATGGACATTAAATTACTTTTGTGGAATACTTAGTATATAAAAGAAACACACACACAAGGACCGTAATAGTTTAGTGTCTTTGGAAACTCGGAATATAATCTTCTAATCATGGTGAAATATCTTCAACATCTCCCATAAAGATCTTCCCTTTTTTTACCAAAAATCTTTCTTTATATTCTGGGGAAAAGAAAACATAAAAGGGTGAGCTCAAATGCTCAGTACGGGTAAACAAATGAAATATCAATCACATCATATTCATAAGAACATAACATTTTTGGAAATCTTAACCTGCAAAAGAGATCATAATATCATAACATGGGATAAGTCATAGTAGTGAAATGTAATCCCAATAATCATAACTTAAAACATGAAACTTTGTGGCATACACACATAATCATAGATAATCATTTCTTATTAGTCAAGACTCATTACCAAGTATATCTTAGTGGACAAATCCAATTTCTGAACCGAGTTCACTCCTCGTTTTAGTCCTGTTTCACTGAACCAGTTTAACCTGCCATTCCAATCATGTCTATCTCATGAGATATAAAATATTTACCCAATGCATTGGAGGGAGATATAGGTCCCACCCATCTCATAATGATACTATTCTTATGTGTGCCACAAAATCATAAATCATACATCATCGCATAACCCATGTAATAGAAATGGGATTCTTAAACAAAATGACATCATAAAACAATTCATATAAGATAATGGATTTCATAAAAATAATTCCATCACAACATAATCAAATAAATGTAATAATAGGGATAAAAACATAACCCTTTATTATCTTAGATGGAAAATAATGTTGATAAAACACTTGAACTCCATTCTTGAGGAAAATATCCTTTCTACTTCAAAAACACTTTTCCTTTCTTAATATGTCATACAATTCTAGACTAAAAGAAGTTGATTAAAAATAAACTTGAAAACTTGTAAAGGAAGATTCTTGGAAATATTTTTTTAAAAATCCATTCATGCCGTATAAGTTAAAAAAACATTCTTCTTGTACTTTTTTCAGAAAAGTCAAAAGGGTACCTCGTACGAAAAACGACAAAATATTCCTTTCATATCTTTTACTCAAAACTCACCTAAGGGTAAAATTGGATTTAAAAAATTGTAGGTGGATTGAAATAATATTACATATTGAGGAAACATGGATGTGTATGATAAAATACACCCCAGTAAATACCAAAGCATAAACAATCTTGGATAAAAATGAGGTTGTGATATTTCTCTTACCTTAGGTCCGATTTGCTTCGTAAGTGTCTGAACCTCCTGTATAATGATTTAAATAATGTCATTGACTTATTCCAGAATCATAATCATATATGGTTCACTTATGACTTTATTTTACCTGTTCTTTTGTAAATTCCATGTTAAAGAGCGTTTTGGGTAAAATCGTTTTATTTGTCGTCCGTGTTTTGACTTGTAATTATTCATATGATTACTTAGATCATGATTACTTAATTCCAGAATATAAAAAATGATTTATGAATAATATATATTCATAATATACATATATATAATAGATCAGTAAATGGAAAGAAATACACCATTCATGGAGATGGTAGGCCGTACGTACGCATGAACGTTGTTTTCGTTTCCTTATTGAGTTGAATGGAATTAAGTAGAAGACATAAATATATATACACATAAATCCAGTATCATTATTATTTCATATATTTCATGATTAATTATTATATATACTTTATAATCATTCATTAATGGTTAACGTGGAGAATTAATCTCATCGCGTCGTGGAGACGGTAGTCCGTACGTACGCACGAGCGATGATATCGTTCTCATGATCGTAAAATTGTATTGGAGTGTATGTATACTATTTCAGAATCAATATCACTTTACAATAATCATATATAGTTATTATGTACACCATTATACCCATCCAAGTAAGGTGGTGGTGGAAAATAGATTACACCACGGCGTGGAGACGGTATTCTGTACGTACGCACGCGCGGTGATTTCGTTTTATGTAGGATGGATAGAGGGTGAAATAGGGTTGTTTCATACTTATAATAACATATCAATATATTAGTGATACTGATGTTATTACTCCATAATGAAACAACCTAATAAGAAGAAGTGGAAGAAGAAATAAAGTTGAAAGAATCGATAACGGACATTACCTCTTCTTTGAAGCGCCTCTTTGAGATCTCCTTTTAGGGCACTAAAATTGGTCTTTGAAGAAAACCAGAACCTCTAGTATGTTTCTAGGGAAGTGGATAAGATACTTTTACATGGTTTGGCCAATCTTGAAGGCTAAAAGTGGTGTGATGAAGAGAGGGAGGAGGTTCCCTTTTATAAGGGAGGAGAGGGGCACCTTTGGAATAACTAGAACTATTATTTTATTATAAAGTCAAATTCGGTTTTAAATAGCTCAAAATTAATTTATTTCGAAGCTAAGGTGGGTATGGGTCAAAATACTCTCATAAAATATAATTTAGACAAGTTTAGGTTCATATTTTAACCTTATCATTTAGATTTAACATTAAGAAAAATAATTTTACTTTTACTGTGTCTTCTTATGTTCTTACACTATAAGGTTAATAAACTTACTATAAGAAGCCAAAAGAACCCCAAGTTGTTTATTATTAATATATATAACCTTATCTAAGTAATGTGGCCTAAACTTGTATTTTTAGGAATAAAATAACAATTAATAATATAATATTTGTTTTAAAAACTATTTTATGACAATTTTGACACTATTTTGTAATGTATTTTTCTTAAAATCATAACAGAATTATTAGTTCAAAAAAAGTTAATTAAATCAATTATAACATGTCATATTAACCTATAAAATTAGTTTATTTCATAAAAAGTCTCAAATTAAATTTATTTGGGTGTTTATAACATAAATTATGTCAATATTTCATTACTAAGATAATTACTACATCATCATTGTTTCATAAATAAATTAACTTATTTAAGGTCTAAAAATTACAAATAAAATAACATTATGTAGGAAATATATTTATATTTCTAATTAATATTTATAGTCTAATTTATCTTATGTATAACCCTATATTAAAAACTATTTACTTATTAAACTTTGAGTTTAACTATTTTATCCCTTCTTTAAATAAATTAATAATAAATGTCCTAATCTAATACAAGTGGGCCTAAATGGTCATATTTTATTCCTAAGGTTGTTTTTGGTCGAATTAAACTTATCCAATAGAATTAATACATGTGTTAGGGTAATAATAATATCATTTTTACCCTTAATTACACTTTACTTTTAACCGTGGTAAAAAAAGTAAAAAGTTATTATTCCCCAAAAATTATTTTCATCTCATTGAACCACATATAACTTACTGACATCAACCATATCTCTCTGATTTTTGAAATCCCACTCACAGAAGCAGTAAAATTATGTTTTATGAAAAATTCATTTTTTAACTACCACTTAGTGGTTTCACTATTCATCAAAAAATGAAAGTTTCCAGAAAAATACCAAAAATTAGGCCTAAGCTATATTTGATATTATGAACTCAAAAATGATGTCTATTTTACCAAATTCAAAACATATCATTTGCATTAATTAATTTAAAAATTAATTCCCGTCGTCTAAACAAATAGCTTGTTCTTAAGAGATAATAACTATCAAAAGATTGACACTTGTTTATGTCTGGTTTAAATGTGAAATTACATCAAATGACCACCATTGTATTAAATTGTAAAAATATATTATAAATATACTTTAAAACCACTCAAATTAATAATTTATCACTATTAATTATTTCGATTAAAAAGGTTTTTTTTAATTAAAATTTAGTAATTTTCACTATTCATCAGAAACTGAAAGTTATCCGAAAAGTACCAAAATTTCACCCTAAGCTAATTTCAATATTCCAAATCCAAAAATTAAGTCCATTTTGAAAAATAAATTTACAAAATTTCAAAAAGTGGTTGTTACTATTCATAACGGCTAGTTTTAATAATATTTAAATAGCATATTGTTGTTTAGTGAAACTCGGTATTGCATACTACACACGCTATCGAGGAAGGTCGTGATTGCGTGTAATGCAAGGAAAGTCAAGGATGTGTGTTGTGAAAGCTCCTTTTGGTGTAGCGTACGACACAAGACATTAATGGAAATTAAAAAGAATATTTTTCATAAAACCTCAGGGTGTTACAAGACAGGTCCCACTGTGTAGATAGTCACATGGTAGGGAACCCTTATATCCCATATTGTAAATCCATGAGGATATAAGGTTGTTTTATTAGTTATAACACACCCATACCTCTTTTCAGGTGACCCATCCGGCTAAGAAAACTATATGATATTTGGATTATGTAAAATTTTTACATAATATATGTGAATTGTTCATATAAAATAAAAAATGTTTATAGTTAAATTAAATATAATATATCAAAATAAATTTCTAATAAAATTATAATATGAATTTTATATTAGAAATAAATATAAATTATATATATTTAACTATTTATTGAATTTATATAATATATTTTTATATAAATTGTTTATAATTTTTTTACTTATGAATTATTCATGAGTGTTTATATAATGTCTAAATTTAAGAAATATTCATTTATTTATTTTATTTCTTACTTTATACATAGATATAAATTCTTTATATTATTAATTGGTGTATATATTAGTTTAAATATGTTGAAACTACATAAATTATCATACATGCATTTAAGGGGTTACATGTTTGGTATGATAATAAAATTAGTTTTCTTCTACCTTAAATATTCATTATTTATGTCTTATGAGATTGAGTATAGAAGTTAATTATAGTTTATATATATTAGGTGTTAGAATTATTATGGAATTGAGGTATCTCTTGAGTATTGAACCATGTGTAGTGGGCCTTGGGGTTAAACTGCTCACTGGGCTAGGGGATTATGATTTGTCTGGAAAAGTGGGGGTTGTCTCTCTATTATACCATGATTACTTATATGGGATTTTGGTTTCATATGATTATAAGACTTTATCTGTAAAGGGTTTCATATACTATATTACTGTGATATATTTGGATATGTTTAAATATAATTGGATTTTAATTTATGTTTGTAACACAAATTACAAGTTGTGTAAAGAGTTAGGAATTAATGTAGTTTAAACACATTGATCTAGTGAAAATAATACGGATTTAAAAACTAAATCATTAGTAGTATTAAATGTAACAATAATTCATGGGTTATGATACTGTGATATTAAAAATAATTAATAATACTAAGTGTTGTATTCCTTCAAAATAAAACACATGTCAAGACCTTGATCATCCAACTAGTTAGGTTCATGCTAAAGTTGGGTGCCCATATATTATCTGATGTAAGGAATGGTGTAAATGGGTAACCATAATAATTAGGAAGTCAAATATGGATTTGATATTTGGGTTACACATAGATTGGAAACCCTGTGAGATATGATACTAAATTGATATATTTAATTAATATTTATATGATAGATTTGGGTAAAGGGTTGTCCACTCAACTATCCAATGGTCATGACTGATATGATTAATATGATTTTATACCTAAATAGCTAAGTGGTTATAGGAACAATAAATTGGAATCAATTATTATTGAAATATAGATATTTTCCCACTGAGGGATATGATATAATTAAGAAGGGTTCATCATTTTGGTGGGAGTAAATTTAATAAAATTCCATATTAAATGAATATAAAACATGGTACTCATCTAATAAAAGATTATGTTTTAGGTAAATGGAATAATCAGAATCAAACATGACTTTGAAATCATTTTTTATTAAAGGGAAAATTAATGGAAGTAACCTTATAGACCGGTACATAAACTTAAGAATTATTCTTAAGTAAGATGGAAAATTCTATGCATTAGAGTAGCCTCATATTGAGCATATGAATAGTAAAGCTATAGAATAAATGGATTTAAATGTTTATGATAATCATTTTAAAGATTATTTGGATTTCTCTTATATGACCCAAACTAATGGGTCGCTCCTAGACCACTAATAAGCCAAATGTTCCACCCTAATCCCACCTTCAATAAGCAGAGGATAATGACTATCACTGATTATGAATATCACACATGATGGGAGGCTATAGCCTAATTCACTTGTACAGAAACACACATATCCTAATTAGATAAAATAATGAAATATAGAAAATAAAACCAACTACATTATATGTAATTCATGTGATAAATTCTAAGATCTACAAAGGAACAACCACATTATAAATCATGAGGCAAATGCATAAATTACACACCCAACAACCCAAAGGGAAACCAACATAAAAAATAAAGTAAGGTATCTTTTTAATGACAAGATTATAACATGACCTCCATATATGATTATCTCTTCTAGGTACCACTAAGATCCAACTCCCTCAATATATAATTTACTAAAGTTTCCACTGAATTTTTTGTTGCTTGCATAGGACATAGCATGAGTGGGTGAAATTCCCATGAAAGGGTGAGTATAAAAAAAACTAGTAGAACACCCCCAAAACCATAAAGGAATAAGTGGAGGATCGTCCAATAAACTCAAAAACACACACACATATATATATATATATGAATAAAGTAACAATAAAAATCAGCGGCATATAGGTAAAGAATAATCCATTAAGGGAATAAGAATACATGAAGGAAAAACAAACCTAGATATGCTTTAAAATTAGATAATTGAAGACATTGAGTCAAACTCAACAACTACCGAGATCCATAAAAGGAATTAGTCCCCATGTGAAACCAAATAATATAATCCATCCATCTAAACCATACCCATGTCACCTCTAGAAAAACATAATCAGTGGCCCACGTATCACCAAGGTAAACATATCAAATGATGGAGTACAGAACCCTAATGGATGAATCATGCCTTGTCGACCAATGCATGTAAAATGATGGAGTACTAAACATCATGGATATAGGACCACTCCTTATCAATATATAAGGCATTAACAAACTCTATCTATTTTTGGGGGAAGTCTCACTTCATCAACACCGAGGGACCATAGACCCCATTCTTGATCTAGAGGACATGTGTTCCAAGTATGTGGGGGAGTACCAAACTTCAAGAAGAATATGGGTGACCTACACTCAATCTCACATTCCCCTAGGAAATTAATTAACCATGTGTCTTCTCTAATCATCTCACATAAACCCTATCATCATCCATATAGATCTAAATCCAAAACCTACCAAAAACACAGACTACATGGCCCTATGTGGTCTAAAGGATCACATTATCATGCTCTTAGTAGTAAAAATATCAGCATATACCATCTCCTTTCTCTAATATTACATACATATTAAAATAAACATAAAATCCCATGAAGTTATTGTGTTTGGTCTTTCCTTTAATGGTTTAGCATGGTCATAGTTGGAGTTATATTGTTGCATCGCAATTCTAGACCCACTATCTTCAAACTATAATCAAAACTCCTCACACAATATTTATCATTTATTATAATGTTCCTCATGATATAATCCACACATTAATTCTATAGTTTACCCCTCCACGCCATAGCCACATCCATCACGTCATGGATCACCTCAGGTAGGATTAACTTTTGAATTAAAAGGCACCATGTAATAATAATTCCAATTTAATATTTTGGGCTAAAATTAGGGTTTGTTTAAGGATAAATATATAGTGTTATAGTGTGATATTTTATGAGACCCCAGAATCATGACCTGATAAATATTTCCTTGTTGTAATGAGACACCCCAAAAAATAATCTCACTACTCTCATTACATACAACTTCAATTTTGAGCACCAATATCACAACCCATAATTGTAAGTTCCAAAGAATTATGATCCATCGAGATATGATAATAATAATAATATATTTGATATCATGATTCATTAATGATATTGAATATGGGAAACTAAACGAGAAGTTCTCATCATTAAAAGGGGGAATTATTATATAGAACAAAAATGATTCATAGAATTAGTGGAATCATAATAAAATAAAAACCCAAAATTAGGTCGAATAATAATAATATCATGTGATAATGGAGTATGAAATGAGAAAAGATTCATACCTATGATTGAATTTACCTCTTCCACTTTAATTCATACTTCAAATATTCCAATGAACTATCACATGATCAACTCTGATCAAAATATTCTTTATGATTCATAGGTACCTAGGAGAACACCATCATAAGTTTAATGATTGAGGGGAGAATATGAAAATTTTAAGAGATAGAGGTTTCATACACTATTTAAAAAACCCTAGGTTGGCCCTTTGCAATGTGACTCCCCTTATCACACTACAATTCCTTAAAATCAGGAAAAAAATATGGTGCAACAGGTTCCATCACATCACAAATATACTCAATTCGAGATCTAAAACCCATGGTGCACTCAATGCCTTTCTTTACTATCTATATAACTTAATTAAATTCTATAACACCATGTGGCATAAACTCTATTGAATCATGAAAAAAGGTCCCATGGTATAATGCATCCTACTTCAGATTATCTAGAAAGTTCAAAACAATGTACATGGTTCAATGCCCTCATCATTTCACAATACCTTCAATGAAATATTAATCTTAAAGTTCCTTAACTATTTAAGCCACAACCCATAATACCATAGTATAAAGGAAAGAGTCACAATAAAAAATAAAAACTAAACTCTAATAAGGATTCCAAATAAAAAACTTATATTGGGTTTAATAGAAAAATTCTAGGTTGCAATATCTTATCCATATTTAAGGATTTTCATCACCAAAAAAGAAAGATTCACTTATAAAAATGAGGGTATTGGTCTCATATCAAACTCCCATGTTCCCATGTGATATCCTAAATTTTCCCATGATGTCATGGCAAAATAACCTATGGTACCGCCTAGCCTTAAAGAGTCATATCTTAGTGATCCATGATCACCAATAGGTACTCTCAGAAGGAAGCATTATCCTTCACATCCATCTCGTCAATATCAAAGATGTTTTATGGGTCATGTATGTATCTCCTAAACTACTAAATTAGGAATATATTGGTAACTTGGTATAATTATATGGTAAATCCATGTAGTAAGAAACTTATCCCACTCTGTATAGAATCGAGAATGGCCTAATGAGCCTCATGGATAGATTGCATCCCTAATTAAACCTTTATAAACTATATCATGGAGAAACATTTAAGAATACATGGTCTTCCTTGAACTTAAAATGTTTCTTTAATCAATCTGAGTAGGACCCCTAACATCTTTAAGTTATCCATGTCTTCTCTTTGATCACATACACTTTCTCCATCATCAGTCGCACTAACTCTGACCTCGTCAGTTATGACTCTCCAATATCAATCCATCACAGGAGTGATCTATAGACCCGAATACCCCAAAGACCTTAATTTTTATTGATTTTTGATAACCCCCCTTTTAAGGGATAAAGGATAACCCTTACAAGTATTGTAGGGTTAGGGATTACATGGCCCGTAGGATTAGGAGATTACATGACCTGAAGGCCTTAAGAAATTCAACCAGACTATCTATAAGGAACTGCCCCTCCCCAACATCTGAATCAGGATAGTAGCTCTCCACCTTCACATGGAATTCTAGATAGTCTTCCCATTCAATCACATGCTTGTCCCGATGGCATATCCATACCCTCTCATTCTGAAAAATCCATTTGGTTCTACACTGGTGAGTGCACTTGCTCTGAATCCTCCTCTGGGGCTGCTCTTTTTCTGTAGAGTCTATCTGGGGAAACTTCACTGATCATGTGGCCTGAAGGCCTTGAGGTGGCCTGAAGGCCTTAAAGGTGGCCCAAAATCCATACTAACCCAAAGGCCTGGTTGGCCCAAAGTCCTGAAGGACTCTAAGCCCAAACCAGTGGCCCAAGGTGAATATTTATAGCTGCTACAGTACCGAACAGTTCCTACTCCGGTGACTGCACAGTACTTCTATAGTTCCTGATATAGTACCTTCTACAGTTCTGCTACAGTACCCCCATAATTATGCCTCTAACTGGTTTTGAACCTGGGTCTCATGGATGTACTTAAGGATTGCTCACCAACTGGGTTGAGGTTCATGTATAGGGGTGATCTATAGGGTTTCATGTATAGGGACTTGAAATATCTCATAAAAATAGTGGATTGAAAATTATTATTTTATGTAAAATACATTGAGGATAAGTTATCCTCCAAGATTCATACAAAATCTGGCACACAATCCCTCAACATATCCTTCACAACCTAGATGGTCCTCCTTTTTTATCCATTGGTATAAGGGTGTAACTTTGTACTCATCCAAAACTAATCCCCAAAATCCTTTTAAAATATCCTCCAAAATAGGTATTTGAATCAAGCATCATGATCAAAAATTATCATTGAAGTTACTCCATAAAGATAGATTATTTTATCCATGTACAAGATTCCCAAACTTTCCACAAAACTCTTCTCCCAAATATGAAGGCATTTGATCGAATTGGTTAGTCTATCAATGACCACCAAAAATCCTAGTGTCATCCCTTAATAAATATAGATATACTATCATGTGATCCAACCATTCTGTAACCCATTTCTTAGATTTCAGCAGCTAATAGGTGTGGCACTATGAGATAAACTTGGTAACACTTCTCTTCAAAACTATCCAGAAAAAAAATTATATGGTCATGATACATCTTAATCACTCCCTAATGTACCACTAATATTGAAATATAGAACTCCCTTATCACCTCTTCATGTAGTGTGACTGGTACCACTATCCATCCTCAAAATAGGATAAAATGCTCCCAAACTTTGTAATATCCATTTGGTGTATCTCCAGAGAAAATATAATTGTGGGGGACCTTATAATAAATTCCTTCCAAGTAGGAATCTCTCAATAATTTTAAAAATAGAGGGGTAACCACCATGGATCAAAGTTAGGTCACTTCTCCCTCATCCACCAAGGATATCCATATCACTAATAACTACATAGAAACTTTCTCCATCAATTGAGATCCTGATTTCTTACTAAGGGAAACCTCCACTATGTTTCCCTTGCCTGGAGTATAGAAAATTTCAAATTCATGACCCTATTGGAACCCCCAAAAAATTATCTACCTCAATGTAATATCTCTTTGTGTGAAGATGTTTCTAAGGATCTTATATTTCATGTATCCAATTAACCACTCATCAAGAAGTTTGTGTTGTCACATTATCAAGGTGAACACTAAAACTGAGAGCTCCAAATCATGGTTCATGTAATTATTACCATGTGGTCTCAACTATATGGACCTACAAGAAATCACAACCTATCTTTGTATCAGCACACAACCAATCCATGATAGATAGGCGTTATAGAACACTATGTACTAAAATCCTTCATCTAGAAACCTAATAATATGATCGATTTTCAACCTCTACCTAAAATCCTCAAATATATCTTTCATTTATTAGACAAATTTAATGGATGAAACTTTTGGGTAAGGGAAATAATGAGAGTTTAAATCCTGTATAAGTTCATTAAAAATCTATGATAGTATCCTAGAAACCCAAGGAAACTACAAACCATGAAAAAAAATCTTGGGTGGATCCTAAGAAAAGACTTCCTTATTATTTATAGGGTATGTGGTAACTCTACACTATAAGATGAAATTACTCAATAAGAGTTCATCTCATATCTAAAACTAAAACTTCAAGAACTTTCCATTGAGATAGTTCTCCCATTACAAGTCTAATACAATATTGAGATAATCTGTGTTCTCATCCTATATCTCTAAATAGGCAAGGATTTCATCAATGAAGACCTCAACAAAATATTCTAATAAGGTCTAGAAATCTATTTCATGTGTCCCATGAACTTGCCTAGGGTATTCATCATAGTTAAGGCCATCACCAAAAACTCATAATGTCTAAAGTGGAATAAAAAATCCATCATCAAGAAATCCCCCTCTCAAACCCAAATGAGGTGATAATTATACCTAATATCGATCTTTGAAAACCATTTTCCTCCCTTTGGTTGATCATTGAGCCATTGATCTTCATTGAATGAAATTTTTTATTAACTATCACCTGATTCAAGTGGTAATAGTTAATAAAAGTTCTCAATATATCATCTAAGTTCTTGGATAACAACACTAGAGATGACTAGGGTACACAGTATGTCTAATAAAAACTTTATATATAAGTTCCTTAAGCTATTAATTAATCTTTCTAGTCTCATCAGAAGTCATATGATATGTTGAATATGGTATCAAAGTAGCATGAGGGAGTAGATAAATAAAGAATTTGATCTCTTGATGAGATGGAAATATAGGTACATCCTTAAGAAATACAATTATATACTCTACTAAGGTTTTAGGAAGATTATCCTTTGAAAAATATACCTCACATATATTCAAACCATTTAACTAAAGGTTGATTGACTACAACTACCCATATGCAGTTTCTGCTTGTCTTGATTAAAGTTCCCACTCACCCATGAAGGAAAACCTTAATCAATTCACTTGAAAAAAAATCATCATCTAATTGTAGTAGTCTATCTAAGACCAAACTGATGATATCTAGTCTATACTAAGGATAAAATCATAAGGATTCATCAAAACCACTATGAGGAACCATGGGAGCCTCTCTCCACTTAGGGAAACCCTGCATCATCGATAGATATAGATGAGTGTTTGATCACTTATAATAGGATTATATAGATTTATATGTTGGGAAAAAGGATATATTGGAATATCTAACTCTCAAAAAAGGTACATGGAAAACAATGGCTCATTATTATGTCTATGAGTATGGGTTTTAGAGTAGAGAAGACATGGAGCATGCCTTGGATTAAAGTAGGTGTTTTTTAGTTGTAACCCTTAATCACATGTATCTGGACACATCAATCCTCACCAACTCCTAGAGCCTAAAATAGACTACCAAGGGTAGTGGTGATGAAGCACATGAGCCTTGGCCCGGTTGGTAAGGACTTTGTAAGTGCATCCAAGCGACCAGAGATCAAATCCAGGAAGAGGTAGAATTTTCGGGTTATTGTAGCAGCACTGTAGCAGCACTGTAGCAGGTACTGTAGTAGGAACTATGTAGTACTGTAGCGAAGACTATAGTAGGCACTGTTTGGCACTATAGCAGCCGGGAATATGCCCCTGTTTGGGCCTTCGGGTCACCGATTTGGTCCCTGAGTCCTGTAAGGCCTTCGGCCCACCCAGGCCTTTGGGTCATTAAGGCCTTTGGGCCACCTCAAGGATTTTGATCCACCTTAAGTGCAGATGCAAACCAGAAAACCTACAAGGAAAAAGCTCTACAAGGAGGATGGGCAAGGAGCTTTCACCACAGCAGAAGCTAAACGGATTGCAAGAATGGGAGGGCATGGCACCTGCCATCAGGACAAGCCTGTGCATACATAGGAATTCCTAGTCGAACAGCCATGCGAAGGTGGAGAGCTGATTTTATGATGAAGATGTCGGGGAGGAGCAGTTCCAAGTAGTTAGTTTGGGTTGTATGTAATGTTTGAAGCCTACGGGAAATGAATTTATCTAAGGCCTACGGACCATGTAATGCTTATGCCTATGGGCCTTGTAAGGGTTCCACCTCACCCCTTGAAAGGTGGATTATCAAAATCAATAAAAAATGAAGGCCTTCGAGTCATTGGAGTGTAGTGGTGATGAAATTGGACTGTAATTATTTCTGAGTTATATTCTCCTCCTAGTGCACTTCTAACTTCTCTACCATAGCTACCTCCTTGAGGACCACCATGTATACCTTATAGAGGTCCTTTATCACATAACTACCTCTAATATAGAGGTCCATCTACTACTTAACTATCCTCTACTATAAATTGATTTAGAAATTCATGATCCTTGTGACTTCATCCTCCAAAATCATAAAAAAAATCATGTCACTTAGATGACTAAAACCTCTTTGTGACTCTTATTCTACTAATCCTAGATTCTAGGTATGTGCATGGGTATTCCTCATATGCTGAAATCCCAATACCTATCGATACTCTATTGTAATTGATGAATCCACCCTTATATAACCACATCCGTATTCAGTTACCTACTACTACTATTTTAAAAAGATCTTAACAACTAAGTCCCTCTCTAAAACTCTGACATAAGTGGTGATGTAGAGGATACATTTTTTTACTCGAATATCTCTTTTGATTCCATGCATTGGGGAATACATTAAGAATCATGATAAGGAATTACATTATGATTTCATTGAATATTGAAACATACTTTAAAATAGACATGTTACCTATATATAACTCCAACATATCCTAGATGTGAATCGACCTCAACATGGTCAGGAGGTACTCCTCACAAAAGAGGTACTCAAACTCTTCCCATGGAATAATCACCTTTTCATGGGTCTGGATGATCAAGGTCTTTTATTGAATCATTTCATCATAAAAAATGCAATATGTTTGCAACACCATCTTATAAAAGGGTAATTGGTCCATGAGAAACACCTAAACCAATACCTCAATCCAATCCTCAACTACTTGAGGTTTAGGCTCTCCTCAGAACAAGGGTGGTCATTGTCATTGAAACTCATAAAGTCAACCCTACCTACACATATCCTAATACTACCCATATGGAATAATTTGATTCTCAAAAGGTGGAGATATGTCTACCTAGGCTCTGTCTAGAAAGTTTTTTCGCTACATTATGAGTGGAGGAACTAGTCCTTGCTTTCCTTATGAGCACATATCAGGGTCTGGTCCATCGATATAATCCAAATTTTTTAGTTGGTTATTGATAGAAGGCTCAATAACTATCACGGTCATGTCATGACCTTGATTTGGGATCCTAGCTAGATGTATGCATGGATGTATCCTAGATTTGTCCAAGATGAGCTATTGGTTTTTTGTGCAAGAATTGTTTTGTGGTTAAGTGTTGGGATTTATGGAAGTTATGTTTTTGGAATTAAATCTATAAGAACTATATGGATACAAGCTTACCTTCATTATGGATATCCCAATTTAGGTCAATGGAAGAAGCTAAATGAAAGAAACAACAGAAGAAATAGTGTTCAAGTATAGAAATATAGAAAGATGAACATATGGATTCATTTTCTTGGGGAGAAACCACATTTCAGAGGATGGAGTGATGTAGAAGGCAGTTAAGTTTTATATATATAATGGAAGTTATATATGATGTGGAGATTTAAACAAAAACTATTTCTAAGTCAAGAGAAAGTTAAGAGGAGAAAATGTATTATGTTAAGGTCAACCCTATGGATATATAAAGGTTATTTTTTATGTTACAAAAGGGTTCTCTGCATTCAAGATATATCCATATGGGTTATTTAGAAGGTTATATAAGGGTGAAATCATGAATATTTATAAAGTATGTAATATTCATCGAAAGCATAGGTTGAGGTGGTGGAGATCACTCAGTTTTCCTTAAAAAAGTGGAGTATTGTCCAAAAAAATTGGAAGGTAGTGAAACCTAAATGAATGATTGGTAGTCATGGTTCACATAAATTTAATATAAGGTTTAGGCTCAATTTGAGTAGTGTGATAAGATTAAGTGAATGTCAATCTCTAAGGAGGGTGATGGGATAACATCTGTCCCCATGGGGGGAATTACATATAGATCACTTGCAATGGGGGTTTTTCATAGAGAGGAAAATCTATGGTTCATTGAGTAGGTTTTATGGAAGTATTACCATATAAATTATTATGGGTTGGGTTTCTAGAAAGATGGTCACTTATAACTTAGTTTCACCCTTAAATAAAAAGTGGTGTGTTCACTTATTGAGTGGGATTAAATTCTAAACCACATAATTTTCCATGCGTTTCACTTGTTATATTTATGTAATGTGTTGGTTATTTTTTATTATTTATTTATAGAATATTTTATCAAACCCCATTAATTTACCAGAGGAAATCAAAAGTGAAGGGATGATCAATATGGTTTTTAGGGTACCTATTTCTAGATTTTGATTCTGTTGTGGTGTCTCAAAGTGTCTCGGGACCTATTAGATGCCTTGTTCTATAGATTGAGTATTAAAAGATAAATTAAAATTGTGGGAAGATAATTATTTCCAATTTTCTAGTTCTAAAACTTGGAAGTATTACAGGATTCATGGGTTCCATATATTTCTTATGGCAGGGAAATTATTTAGTAAGAGGTATCAGAGCTTTCAGATGGTATACTTATATTGAATCTGAATCCTAAAAAGTAGTACTAGAGATTAGTTAAATATCACTGAGGGAGTTGTTTATTAAGTTTCGTAATAACAACAATGAAGTGGTTTTGATATCATTTGGAGTATTTTGGGGTAATTTTCTTTATGTGGTTTAGTATGGTTCAAAAATAATGTCACTAAAAAGATAGCGGTAGTACTAAAGTTTCTAGGAATATCAAAAGTAATCCTTAATTGGGTGTTTGGAGAAATTTATTATTATTAATATGATATTAAAAACTTGGTTTAAAGATTATTTTAGACTTTTAGAAGAAAATCCTAATCCCTTTCATTTTCAAATTCTGTGGGGGTCATTGTTTCTAGAGGATAGTGTTGTAATGGGTTTGTTCTCGATTGTTTTTTTGATGGTAGAAGATTTTAACTTTATAGGAATGTGGGTTTGATACTCTTGTATAGTTTAAAAATTCCATTAATGGTGAATCATATGAAATAAAAATTATAAGATTAGGAAACCATGATAATAAATCCAAAGGAAATGTTTTGGAAGGTGTATCTAGGTGAGATGTCGCATGACCCAAGATGTGGATATTGAAATTATGATCTAATTTTAGAAGAGCAAGAACAAGTTGATTATATACATATGTTACCCTAGTTTTTTATCTGACATTACGAAAGAAAAGTTATATATTAATAGAATTATTGGTACCAAAAATTCTATTCTAGGAGGTTGATTTTTAGATGTTCCACAAATCCATAGTTGAGTGGGGGTGGTTATTTTATTACAGACTATTCTCTAACCCTCTTAATCTATGTTATTTGTGTTTGGGGTTATATTCACTCAAATTTTAATAAAGGATAATTTTTTTCCTACAATCTTTAGTTTGAGAAGTTCTCAAGATAGTTAGAGAAGTGGTGGTTCCATCAAAATAAGGAATGGGAGTAATATAACAACTAGAGATTTCATTGTATATTCTCTTTAAATAATTAATATATTAAATAGTGTGTTTCACACACTATACAAAACTAAAATGAAAAATCATGATATATTTTTAATATTAAATATGATCATTAATACTTATTCATTAAATTGGTTGGTATAAAATAAAGTAACCATATTGAAAAATAAATAATGAAGGTATTAATAAATGGAATCTGAAAGATGAAGTATTCCTTATGAAGACCATTATTCTAAGATAGAAAGAGAGGTATATTTTATAGGGTTTTCCTTAGACTAATACAAATCTTAATTTGAGAAATTATGGTTTGAGTGAAACCATATACGTGAGATGTTCAAGCTCATGGAGACTACCACAAGATCCATATTGGCTGAACCACCACCTGAAACTGCAACTAAAGGTTATCTAACATATAGGAATCATATAAAGATCATAATGGGTTTTGAAATTATAAATTAGTATAATATAAACATGTAATAAAATATTTATATGTATATATATGTCATTAATTTTTATACTTTTGGAAAGCACATTTTTTATAATATTCACTTTATTCTTAAAGAATGTATTTTATGAAATAGGCATTTTATTTCAAGGAAATAAATTTATTATGATTTAATAAATACATTATATCATAATTGTTTGAAAAATAAGTTAAAATGTATTAATTATTAATTTATTGGAAAAAATATTAATTAATATACCAAAGGTCGTTTTCCTATAAAATCAGTTATCACAATATTTTATTATTTTATTTAAAAGAAAAATTTATAAATTTTAGAATGATAATTTGAAAAAATTAAATTCATTTTTATATTTAACAAAAAAATAACTTCATAATATTGTTTTTTGATATTTTTATGAAAAAATTTATTTTTATGTGAATAATGCGATATATCGTTTTTACTAATAATGTGACATTTATGGAATTATTAGTATATGAGTATGACTTATAAAATTATGAATATTTTTCCTAAAAAATATGTAATTTATAATTGAAAATATACATTTTAAAATATTTATTATACTTTACAAACCTATATTTTATATTTTAGAACCCAAGTAATATTTTTCTCAAAATTATTTTAATTCATTATAGATTTATTATATTAAAATTAATTTTTAACACTTTTATAAATTGAATAAAAAAATAGATTTCAAATTTAGAATAATTATTTCTAAATTATATAATAAGTACCACTTTATTTTTAGGCATAAATATTGAGTTACCTTAGGTAAAAACTAGTTACCATAGTAAAATCTAAAATGGTAAAAGTAATAATTAAAGAGGGTAAAGGGATTGAAAAATGTTTTAAATATATGTAAAAAAAATATTTGAGTTTTTATTGATCTTATCTCTTATCAAACCCATTATTTAATAAATTTTGGAGTCACTTCCCTTGAGAGTGACTTCCCATTATCGAAAATATATGGGTATTTATAAAAATGTCTTCCTTTTTGCCAATAAAAGGGGCGCTCCACTCCTCACTTACCATCACAAAAAAAATCATAAGTTCATCCCAAAATCCACCCATAACTTTCCTATACATTCCCATCCATATTAAATAGGCTCTTTTATTTTCAAAATATCCATCAGAGGCTTAACCCCCTTCGTAAAAGAGATAATCCAAGAAGTGAGGTATAAGTTCCTAACCTCTCTTTATCATTTCTATTTGTTAGTGTGCACTCCTTATTCAAAGTTAATTAAACCATATTGAAATTATAACGTCAATATACTTATTAAAATTATATTTTATTATAATTATGGTACAATAAATAACCACCTTTTCATTTTTCCATTGAGAAAAAATGAAAATGTGAAACGTGTGTATGGGTGGACTACCACCTCCAAGAATAAGCAGGTTAATTTTACTTCACTGCCTTAATCAGATGGTCCAAATATAGAATTTAATATTTAATTAATATATTTATAAGTTATTTATTATTATATAATACTAAACCATATTACTACTTTATCTCATTCCTTGAAAAATGAAATCATCATCCAAACTTACGTGTGGACCGCCACCTTTGTAGTACAGTACATTGTATTTTTCAATGTCATGTTTCATGGTTGTATATAAGAATTATTTTAATTGGTTAATATGATGTTTATTACATGAATAATAATTTATTAATTCAAATTTAATAAACTCATAATTGTATTAATGATAAATAATCATTATAAGATTAATTATCTTAAACAAGGGAGTTAAGAGGAAAAAAATTTATCCATACTATGTAATTGTTTCATATCCATTTCTTATTATTCTTATTTTTATGATTTTATTGTATAAAACTAATAAACACTAAATAATTTAATTATTCTAATGGTATAATTATATTTAAACTAAATCACCTCATAATCATCCATTAATTTTAGTATGTTCATGGTTGGGTTCATTTTGACCACTTACTCGAATGATGCTGTGAAATTATATCATGGATGATTATGAAAATATAATTATTTGTGTTATATGATAAAAATGTTAAAATGAATAGTTTTTTAGGATTATATAAATATTTAATTCATTAACAAATAAAACACCCTTTGTGGGTTAAAAATAACCAAAATATGCTTGTTGTTGATTTCATATTTTAGGATAAAGACTAAAGTGCTCATGAAAGGAAATTTAAATTTTATAAATAATTATAAATCATTAATTATGGTAACATTAATTATTCAAGAAAGATTAAATTTAGAATAAGAACAAATACCGACACTCCTATGAAACTAGTATAAACAATAAACACTAGATATGGGAAAATAGGTAAAAACTAATTAATATATATGTATGAAATGATTATAAATATGGAGTATAAATGTATATATTTATGGATAAGGTTTATGGTAATTTAATTAATAAACTTAATTTAATCATTCATGATGTTTGGTGCAAGTGTAGAACCAATCAGGACCAAGGTAAGGGTTTTCATTTCAAATTCATCTCTTTGAGACATGTTTTCTATTATGCACATAATTTATTTTATGTGGTTTATATTCTACCTAATTTAGATATTATATCATAAAATTCATTTTATTTATGTTAATTTGAGTTAAATTTAAATCTCTTTATTTTAAGAGGTTTTTATTTAAATTCTCCTCAAGTTTTAAGGGTTTTTGCTAACTCAATTCTCGTTCATTGAGTTGTAATTGTTCTCCTTAAACATATTTCATATAATTAGGGTAAATTATTTCCTATGATTGTACTATGTGGTCTTTTATATTCTAATTCTATGGATTTATATTTTTACCACATAAACCCCTTTTCAAAATTTTCTTTCTTCTTGAATTATGTTGTCCATGAGGGATTTTGGTATCTCAAATATCTTTCTCTGAGTTGTATGGTTTATTTTGAACATAAAATTTCCATATTCTCATTATTAATTGATTTTAAATTTGATATGATGTTACATTTTATCTTTCTGGGGAAATGCCTCTTTTTATTCAAATCTTCCTACTATATTTTTCTCTCACATAAAAGTATAACATTATCAATAACAAACCTTTATCTCTTAATTGGAGCCTAGTTTCAAGTCCATGTTTCCCCTTACCACCAATTTTATCCTTTCACGTATTGAAATCCAAGTATATATTAATTTATGTGATCTTTATACTTTACTTTTCCACTTTTAAAATATATGTTTCATTATCAATTTTTTCAATGTGAATTTTCAATAGAGGTATTTCAAAATATCAAAAAATACTTTTCCTTTCAAAATCAAATGTTTTAACTTTGGATTCGATTTTCTACCTTATCTCAAGGGATATATTTTCCATGAAATAATGCTTTATTAACCACCCTCTAAAATATTTTATAAAGTTCATTTTTTGGATGATTGAATTTGGTATCAATTTTTCTATTTTATGTGATAATTTATGTAATACCTTTTAAAATATAACATGAAACTCGTTTTTATTCTAGGGTTTTTAATGATGTGATGGTTAGATGTTTTATTATGGAACACATGTATGGATAATATTTAAGAGATGGGTCGGCCCTATATATCCCTCCAATGTTTTTGTAAAAGATTTTTATCTCATTAGATAATGGGGAAATGAGTAGTGATTGTCAATCGAAAATGGAAAATAGGTTCTAATGCCTAATATACTATGGAAAATATGTTGTGATACCTTATCCAATATAGGAAATAGATTATGATACCTGATCCACAATGTTGAGTTTATATGATTATGTCGGTTCCCCATTATTTTTTTATGTTACTATGTTATCCACATGGATCATGAATTATGTATCGGGTTTTCTTTGTCTTTATATTAAGTTGTATGTTTGATCATATGGGATTACTTATTCTCATATAGAGTAATATGAATAAAAAATTAGGATTATATGTTCTTTTAATATGATCTTTCTCTCCTACTTATGTTTTCTCATATTCTTATGATCTCACCCTAGATAACATATTTTTATTTTTATTTTTCCCTTATAAAGTTTTGAACTCACCCCTTTCTTACGTTTCCATTTTCCAGGTAATGAGGATGACTTTAACTTTTGAGAGATCTAGGATAATATCTAATATGATGACATTATAGGGAAATGTTCTTAAGAATTATAAAATAAGTCACTTATGTAGCTAGTATCTAAATATAGTAAACCTCTCAATTCCCAATATGTTGAGATTATTATGTAATTTAATGTTTTAGTTATGGAAAATGATGAAAAATAAAGGCATGTTTAGCTTAGGTTGCCTCAGTTTGTATCAGATCAAAGGTTTAGTTATTTCTAGAGATTAGACTAGTTAACTTTGGTTTTAGGTTTATTGAACCTTAGTGAAAACCCTAAATATGGGTCTATGTATAGGATGATATCTTAAAATATTGGTAAATTCATGATTATGTGGTTTTTCTAGCAAAACATCCCTACCTAGATACTGGAAAGTGGATGCAGTTGTGGCATAGATTTACTTAGGGGTAATCACCGTAAAATAGGTTAGTTGAGATTTTACTCAATCATCAATATGATGCACGATGAGTGGGCCTCATAATTCATAAACAACAAAAAAATGGAATTTAGAGACATGTTTTTAGTGAAGTTTTTTAAAAACATCGCTAATTTTTAAATTTAGCAACATTTTTAAGTAAACATGGAAAAATTAGCAACGTTTCCTTAAAAACGTGGCTAATTTAGCAACATTTCCTTAAAAACATGGTTAATTTAGTGACGTTTCCTTTAAAAGGTTGCTAAATTTGGGATGTTTTCTCAAAAACGTGGCTGAATTAATGATGTTTCCTGAAAAATGTCACCAAATTAGCAAAATTTTCAAGAAACCTCACTAATTTAGCCATGTTTTTTAAGAAATGTCATTAATTGAGCCACATTTTTAAGGAAACATCGTTAATTTGGCCACGTTTGTCTAGAAATGTCGCTGAAAATATTTTTTTTTTATATATCTCATTTTCCCACATCAGTATAAATATATATTTAGATATATATATATATATATATATATAAACATAGACACACACACACACACACATATATATATATATATAAACACACGCACGCACACACTATATATAAATATATATATTTATATTTATATATAAAAGTATATATATATATATATATTAAATTGAGTCATGTTTTTAAGAAATCGTTGCTATTTTAGTGACATTTTTACCAGTATTTTAAAACATGGATAATTAGATATATAATTATATATATGTATATGTACACATATATATATTTACACACACACACACATATAAACATATATATATATAAACATATATATATAATATAAACATATATATATAAATATAAACATAAAATATAAAATATATACATATAAACATATATATAATATAAGCATATATATAATATAAGCATATATATAATATAAACATATATATAATATAAACATATAGATAATATAAACATATATATAATATAAACATATATATAATATAAACATATATTTAAACATATATACACTAGAAACATATATGTAAACATAAAATATAAACATATATATATATAATATAAACATAAAACATAAACATGTATATATATATAAACATAAAATATAAACATAAATATATATAGAATATGAAATATAAATATATAGATATATAATCATATATATAATAAAAAATATAAACATACACTGCAAAAAACTGGAATTTAGCGACATTTTTAAGAAAACGTGTCTATTTTTGTGACATTTTTATCATTGTTTTAAAACATTACTAACTATATATATATATATATATATATATTTGCATATATGTATATATACACATATATATTTATACACACACTTACACACACATATATATACACACACATATATTAATATAAACATATAATATATATATATATATATATATATATATCGACATATATATAAGCATATATATATAATTTAATATAACCATATATATATAATATAAAACATAAACATATATATATAATATAAAGATATATTTATATAAACATAAAATATAAACATATATATATAACATAAACAAATATATATATATATATAATATAAAATATAAACATATATGTAAAATATAAAAATATATATATATTATAATATAAACACACACATATATATATATAAACATAGAATATAAAATATATATAATAGAAATTTTTAAATGCAGAAATCTATATATATACATGACACAATACAATTAAATATTTAAAATTTAGTCATGTTTTTAAGAAAACATGACACTTTTAGTGACATTTTTAACTGTGTTTTAAAAGGTGACAAATTATATATATATATAAATTTATAATTATAATTATATTCATGTATACATACACATATATATATTTACACACGCACACACACACATATATATATATATATTATACATATGTATATAAACATATATATATAATATAAACATATATATAAACATATTTATATATAACAAAAAATATAAACATATATATATATATATATAACATTATATAAACACACGCATATATATATAAACCAAAAATATACAATATGAAAAACAAATACATATATATTAATATATATATATATATAATATTAATTTTTAAATACTGAAATCTAT
This sequence comes from Viscum album, assembly GCA_963277665.1. Classification (NCBI taxonomy): domain Eukaryota; kingdom Viridiplantae; phylum Streptophyta; class Magnoliopsida; order Santalales; family Viscaceae; genus Viscum; species Viscum album. The sequence goes on along the minus strand of OY728155.1, from coordinate 1,389,423,555 downwards.
TTATATATATATATATATAACATAATACAGTTTTTATATTTAAAATGGAATAGGTGACTTAGTTCACTTCCTCCTTGTAACGTTGGAGGTGTAGGGATTGAACTCTACTCGAGGCATATTATGATTTAGCATGTGTGGGAGTTGGTTTCCTGGGCATTAGTGTCAGTGTACATAAGGGGCGGGAGGGGCGGGGTTTGGGCATTAGTGTATAGAAGGGGGACAGGACGGTCTGGAGACACTAGGTATACGGGATGAGTTCGGGGTGTGGGCTTTACAGGAGCGGGGAGACGCTACGTACATGGGAGGGGTTGGGATTTATAGGGAGACACTGGGTATATGGGGGTGGGGGCAGGGTTGTGGGTTCCTATGTTATTTTTTTATTGTAAAAAAACCAAAAAAATGAATTTCAAAAAAAATAACGACAATTTAAAGAACCATCTGTAATTTAGGTGTGATTTACTAACATTTCTAAAATATATTAGTAAATAAGGTGTTTCTAATTAGTGACATTTATAAAAATTTCTAATTAGAGAAAAATTATGAATTTTTAAAAAATAAATATGTTTTTCAAAAACATCAGGAAATGAGGTGTGATTTACTAATTTTCTAAAAAAAGTTGGTAAATGAATTAGCGATATTTAAAAATGTTGCTAATTTACATTTGTTTGGTAGTAACACAGAGCTAGACACTCCAGGTGGATATGATTTGGTTGATTATATGCTCTTTTAAAACAGGTATGAAGGATTTATTTCTTATTTACTTTGACGAAATAGGTTTATAAGTATAAGATAAGCAAAATTAAAGTAACCTATGTTAAACTAAAATTGATATAGGTTTTTTTTTAAGTTTGGGGCCAAAGCCTCATTTTTATTATTAAATCAAAGAAAAGTCCTCTTTTAACCGAGTAGAGGGAAACCCATTACATAGCACGAAGGCCCAGTGGGCTTGTAGCCCATTACATAGCCCATAGGCCCAAATTCTAATGTCAATTCACATTCTGTGAATAGTAACCTGCTGCTACAGTACCGCACAGTATCGTCGCCACTACAGTGCCCTGCCGCCGCTACAGTACCTGCTAATGAACAGTGATGTCGCTGCTACAGTACCACTACAGTACTGCTATAATAACTTACGCCCCATGGGTTTTGAACCCCCATTTTCCATGTAGTATTACGGGGTGCTTACCACTAAGCCAAACCCCAACTACACTAAAATTGATATAGGTTGAACAAAAAGAATCATAGGATAATATAATGATATAAAATGGTAAAAGGTTTTAAGGTTGATTCCTTTTATGTTATTTATTATGATATTCCCCTATGATTTTAAATGTTCATCATTCATGTTAACCCCATTTTGTTTTAGAGATGGATTAAACCAGTGGGAAATAAGTTAACAATGGGTGTAAGGGAAAATTCAGTGACTATATCAACGATAAACCCATTAGAATGAGAAATGGATTGGGAAATTTTTTGATTATTATAGACTAACTATAGTGAAATATGATTAACAATATAACCATAGTTTAAATATATATAGAACTAAAGAAGAAACAAATAGATACTCATGAAAATTAAGGCAATAAATATGATGAAACAAGAAATATGCAATGACTTATATATCGAAAATGTTGAAATAATTGGCATGGGAATTTTCTCATGGGAACTGAAATATGCTTTACTTGTGGATGAGTGGGTCATCAATCATCAAACATCCGTAAGAAAATAAAGAATTTGGTTAGCATGATGGGAGTGTAAAACATTAATTTTTAATAGTTCAATTCTTTTAAGTTGGTAAAACTTAGACATTATCCAAGTCAGTGTGAAAATCCAAGGGATGATATGGATGATCAGCATGAACAACCACTACAACCAAGGGAATAAGGTGGAGATTATTCATTTACAGCTCATGATATGGATTATGATAACTAAATTCTCTACATTATAATTGTTAATATGGGATCTTTATTATAAACACTCTAATTTTCATATATTATTTTCTAAGTGTACCACCCTAATGTTTCTTTATCAAAAAAATAAATATTTTTGTATAATGGTGTCTTTTCAAAATTTATGTTCATAGGAATATAAATATTTGTATAGGCCCTTTATATGAATTTGATGTGATTTTGGTAATGGATTTACTATTTCAACATAGACTCCATATTCACTTATCGTGGTTGAATTATCCTCAATTTCTTAATTATTGAAAAAATGGATAAGGGTGGGGACAACATCCAGCAGCAGTCCCAAAGAGATCTTAACATCACTACAATAGAATACAACAACAACATGTGATCTTTTTTATCATCCATCAATGCACCATTTCCACGTGTAGGCCTTGATGTTTCTAAATAATTTAAAATCACCATTACAATGGTGTATGTATAATACAAACCCCATCCCTATCGCTGGTGCAGCAGGACATGGTGGTTAGTTGAAAAGGGGGGAGGCCACCTAGTGACCTTGGTACAGGGACCAGTTTGGGAATTAAGTTTGATTCCTCATATCGTGTAAGACCATGAATTGTGTGAGATAAATAGTTTGTGTCTTGGAAGACCCTATTTGGACACATGAAGATCCACTAAAAGAGGATATGGTGGGGCATCCATCCCCTTCTAACCTTTAGCTGAGAGGGATTAAAAAAGCGAGAAGCACATGAACTAGTCCAATAAGCAGATGAGGAGATGGTCAGTTATCTATAAAGGTTGGTGACACATGTGAGAAATAATATAGATAGGTTTCAAACTTTTATGGTGGAGGAAATAACTCTGTAAAGGGTTAGGAGGGGTCTAAACGTGGATATCAATGAGAGGTATTTAACTTAAATGGTTAGGAAGAAAAAAAGTATTGGGATTATTTTTATTATAAGTAAATATATATGATTTATATATTATTATAAAGAAATTAAATCTTGATTCATTTTATAGATGTCCTCATCTAACTTTGTTAGTAATTAATAATTAAAATTGTGAGGATGCAATTTATTTAAGGGGGAGGATGTAACAACATGAGATTTCATTGTATATTCTCTTTAAATAAGTAATATATTAAGTAGTGTATTTCAAACACTATAAAAAACTAAAAAAACATGAAATATTTTAAATATTAAATATGACCATTAAAATTTAGCTGTTAAATTAACTGGTATAAAATTAATTAACCCTATTGAAAAATCAACAAATAAAGTAGGAAGAAATGGAATCTGGAAGAGGAAGTCTTTCTTATGAAGCACATTTTTATAATATCATAAGGAAGGTAGATTCACTAGGGTTTTCCTTGGACCAATCCCAATTCAAATTTGGGAAATTATGTTTTGAGTGAAACCGTATACAGGATATGTTAAAGCTTGTAGATATTTCCATAAGATCCATGCTAGTTAATCCACCACCCGAAACTATAACTAGAGCTTATCTAATATTTAGGTCTTATGTGGAGATCATAAGGGGTTATATAAGTATAAATTTAAAATATATAAACATGTAATAAAACATTTATAACCATATATATATATCTTTAATTTTTATAATTTTCAAAAGTTTATTTTTACTCAATTCACTATATGATTAAAATGTATTTTCCCAAAATTAACGTTTTATTTAAACTAAGTTTATTATGATTTAATAAAAACAATATATATTTATTTTATGAATAATATGTTAATAATATATTAATTATAAATTTATTATAAAAAGAATATTTAATATACCAAAATTGTTTTCCTATAAAAACATTTTTTTCATTATATTTTTTATTTTATTTAAAAGAAAACTTTTAAAAAATAAAAATGGAAATTAAAAAAAACATTTTTAGATTAATCATAATAATATAAACCTAATATTAATTTTGGTTATTTTTCTAAAAATATTATTTTTAAGTGAAAAGTGCAATATCTTGTTTTTACTAACACTGTAGTTTTTATGGCATTATTATTATACAAGTATGAATGATAAATTTATAAAACCTTTTTATTAATAAAATATGTATTTTATAATTTAAATTATACATTGTAAAATATTTATTATAGCTTACAAACCTATATTTGATATTTTATAACTCAATTAATATTTTTCTCAAAATTGTTTTAACGTATTATAGATTTATTATATTAAAATTACCTTTTAAAAATTTTACAAAATGAATCAAAAAAAAATTAAATTAATAATAAATAGATCAAAATTATCTAATAAAGACTGATTTATTTTTAAGAATAAATATTAAGTGACCTTATGTAAAAACTAGTTATTGTGGTAAAATATAAAATGGTAAAAGTAATAATTCAAGTTGATAGAGGGATTGAAACATGTATAAAACATGTGTGAAAAAAATTGGTTGAGGATTTTTGGACCTTATCTCTTCCCCATCCTATTATTTATAAAATTTTAGTGTAAATTCCTTGATATTTACTTCCGATTACTAATTTTTTGGGGTATTTTCAAAAATACCATCCCTTTACACTTATAAAAGTTTCTCTCTACTCCTCACCCCCCTTACACCAAAACCCCCTAAGTTAAACCCAAAATCATACCAAACCTATCCATTAAATTCTTAGACACCTAAAATAGGGTTTTATATTCTCAAAATACCATCCTTTAAAGGCTTAACCTCTTCACAAAAGAGATAATCCAAGAAGTGAGTTATAAGTTCATAACCTCTCTTTATCATTTCTATTTCATTTTTTACACTCCTTACTATTCAAATTTCATAAAACCATATTAAAATTATAAAATCAATATCTTTATTATAGTGATATTTTATTATAATTATTCTACAATCATTAACCTTCTTTTCCATTTTCCATTAAGAAAAACAAAAATGTGAAATGTGTGTATGTACAGACTACCACCTTAGTGAATAAACAGGTTTGTTTTCCTTAATCACCTGACTAGGATGGTCCAAAAATGGAATTTAATATATAATTATGACCTTTATAACTTATTTATAATTATTTACTACTAAAGCATATTATTTGATTATCATATTCCTTGAAAAATTAAATTATCATCCATACATACATGCAGACTACTGTCTCCATGGTATAATGAATTCTATTTTTCAATATCAACTTTCATGTATGGATATAATAATGGGTTTAAAGGTTAAATATAATTTTTATGATATTAATAATGGTCTGTTAATAAAAATTTAATAACATATTAATGGTAAGAATGATAAACCATCATAATAAAATTAATCGTCTTAAATTAGAGAACTAAGTGGGAAAACAATTTATTTATACTCTGTAATTGTTTCATATCCTTTAATTATTTACCTACTTTTTATAATTTTGGAATATAAAACTAATAAAAACTAAATAATTCCATTATTGTAATGGTATAATGATATTTTAACTAAATCACCACATAATCACCCATTAATCATGGTATGCTCATGTTTGAGTTAGTTTGACGACCTACTTGAATGATTTTATAAAATTATATCATAGATGATTATGAAAACATGATTAATGGTGAAATATTTTATAAATATTTAAATAAATAGTTTATGAATTATTATATCAATATTTAATTCATTAACTAAGAAAACACCCTTCATGGGTCAAAAATCACCAAAATAAACATTTTATCGATTTCATCTTCTCGGATAAAGACTAAATCACACATGATAGAAACTTTAAACTTAAAAAATTGTTATAAATCATCCCTTTCAATAAAATTAATTATTTTTAAAAGATAAACTTTGGAAGAATAATAAATACTGAAACTGCTCCCACAAAACTAGTAAAAACCATAAACACTTGATGTGGAAAAATAGGTAAAAACTAACTAATATACATATATGTATGGAGTTATTTTCAATGGGGTTTATAAATGATTATAGTTATGAATAAGGTTCTTTGTTATATAATTAATAAACTCAATTTAATTATTTAGGATTTTTGTACAAGTGTAGGATTGATCAGGACCAAGGTAAGGGTTATCATCACAAATCCCTCTCTTTGAGATATTATGTTATGAAATACCTTCTATTAATCATAATTTATGTTTAATTTAAATATCTCTATTTCAATAGGTTTTTATTTAAATGCTTCTCAAGTTTTGAGGGTTTTTCTTACCACAATTCTTGTTCATTGAGTTATGATTATTCTTATTGAACATATTTTATATAACATGGGTAAATTATGCCTTATGAGAGTAGTATGTTTTATTTTCTATTTGAATTATTTGGATTTATATTTTTACCACATAAACCAATTTTTAGAAGTTTCTTACTTCATGAAATATGTTGTCTCTAAGGGAATTTAATAACTCAAATATCTTTCTTTGAGTTATATAGTTTATTTTGAACTTTAGAATTCAATATTATATTTATTAATTGATTTCTCATTTGATATGATGTTATCTTTTATCTTTCTAGGGAAAATGTATCTTTAGATTCAAATCTTATTATGTGTCTATTCTCTCAGCTAAAAGTATAATTTTATCAAGAATGAACCTCCATCTCTTAATTGGATCATTGTTTCAAGTGCATGTTTTCCTTTAACAATAATGTTATAATTTCATGTATTAAAATAAAAGTATGTATCAATTTATGTGATCATAATAATTTAATTTTACACTTTTAATGAATAAGATTTTTCATCTCTTTTTTATGTGTATTTTCAATAAAGGTATTTCAAATTATTGAAAATGATTTTTCTTTTAAAATAAATTGTTTCAACTTTAGCTTCCATTATCCTCCTTATCTCAAGGGAACTATTTTCCATGAATTTATTCTTTATAAACCACACTATAAAATATTTTATAAAGTTTATATTTTGTGTGATTAAATTTGGTATTGATTGATTAGGTTTATGTGGTTATTTATGTGATACCTTTTAAAATGTAATGTGCAACCCATTCTTATTACAATGTTTTAAGGATGTGATTATTAGATTTTTTTCTTATGGAACACATTTATAGCTAATATTTAAGTAATGTGTGGGCCTTATATAGAACTCCATGAAATTGGATAAAGCATTATATATCATGAGATAATAGTGAAACAAGTATTGATAATCAATAAAAAATGGTAAACTGGTTGTGATGGCGGATATGATATTGGAAGTAGGTTATGATGCCTGATCAGCTATAGGAAATAGGTGTTGATGCATGATCCACAATATTGAGTTTCTATTCTTATGTTGGATCTAAACTATTTTGATATGTGACTATGCTATTCCCATGGATAATTATTTATGTCTCATGATTTTATAGTCTTTAAACCATGTTATATGTTTTATTATATGCGATTACTTATTCTCCTATTATGAAATATGAATAATTTTTATGATTTTATGTTCTATTAATTAGAAATTTTTATCATGATTAGTTTTTCACATTTTCTTATGATCTCACCCTGGTTAACGTTTTGATATTTTTATTATTCCCTTACTAATAATCTCATCTCACCCATTTCATTTTTTATTTCCTAGTTCATGAGGAGAATTTAACTTGTGATATATCTAGGGGAAGATCTGATATGATGAAATTATGTGGAAATTTTTACAAGCATTGTAAAATAAGTATCTTATGTAACTATTATCAAAATAAACCAAACCATGTGATTCTTATGATGTTGATATTATTATGTAATGTAATGTTTTAATTATAGAAATGATGTAAAATAAAGGTATGGTTAGCTTGTGTTTCCTCTAATACAAAGTGGGTCATAGCCCTAGTTAATTGGAAGGATACTTTGATAACTATATATAGAAAAAATAATAATATTTTTGAATGGATTTCGATTCATGTAGAGGATTATAGTTGTAGAAAAGTGTGAAATACTAGTATTTATTTCCAGATTAATTTTTTTAAAAGGGTTATTTCATGATAGAGAACCAGTCTTAAAAAATATAGAGGTCATGGAATGGGTTTTTTATTTACATGGATTTGATAAGAAAAGGTTTTATTGTTTTAGAATGAGATGAATCAGTGAATTAGAACTTTGGCTAGTTATGGTTGTTCTCATTGATTCATTTTACTCCATACCTTCATCAATAAGGTGATATGATATAATAAGTGTTTTTTCTTCAAGAACATGTATGAGGGGTTTTGAAACCTCCATCGAAGAAGAACTATGGTATGTTATAAAAATTGGAATATAGAAGAGATGCTTAAAGAACATATATAGTGGATGATAGTTCCGAAACAATGGGAGTTTCAGAAGATCTTCTAGTGCAAAGGCTTATAGTTTAAGTAGACTAAACCTGAAGCATTGGAAAGTGTCATAGAGTGGATGATGACTTTTTTATGGAAAGATATTCTAAAAATACACTATTTTTAAAATCAGGATGGTTTTATTGACCTCTTATCTTCAAATTATTTGGTAATTCTACCATTATAATGTTGATTTTGTAAGAGGGACAACCACAATTCTAAGGTGGGTTCCTTTAAAAAGGAGTGGTGATAAGATTTTTAGTGTTTTATGGATGTATGGAAATGATTATTTGAATGTCATAAGAGTATAAAAAGTTACTCTATAATGGGGATGATCCTTGATTTTTTAGTTTTAATTTAGAATAAAGTTTGATCAAAGGACCAATGCATTCCTTGGTTTCACTAAACAATGGTAACTGAAAGTTTTTAGGTTTTTTAGTGAGATTTAACCAGTTTAATCATGAAAAACTTTATAGAGGTTATGTTTTGGATAGAGGTTGATTATGTTGGTATCATTAGAGTTCAATGTATCAGGAAACTCTCATATTGTGGAATCTTATTTGTAGAGTTTTATAAGTATATTATCCCAAAATTAGTGGGGTCGTAGACATGGTACATGGTTCCATTTTGTTTATTGTAATTTAACAAATTCAAATAGATATAATGCATATTTTCATTGTAGAAATTCCATTGAGAAATTCATAAGGTTTCATGGGAAAATAACTAGTGGTTAGAGTCCTGAATACTGAGGAATTTTTTTCTCGGTGGGTCTTGAATGTTCACATCCATGGTGGGGAACCACATTGAAACTAAAATGGGATAAATAATATAATGAGATATTTTAAAAGTTGACCAAATTTTATGGACATTGGTGAAATCCTTAATAATAGTATTTGAGTGGGAAATTGTTAATTTTAACCTGAAAAAATAATTCTCAAGTGGAATATTGTTGGGTTTTGGTGTGAGAATTTTATTCTAGCAAAGTTTTGGGATTTATAGAAGTTCTATTTTTTGAATTACACTTAGTGGAAGAAAATGGAGACAAGTTCCGCATTTCTAAGGGTGTTTAGATTTTGATCAGTGTAAGTAGCTAAATGGAAGAAGTAGTAGAAGCATTGGTGTTCATGTATGGTAATTATAAAGGATAAATATTTATATTTTTGTATTTGGGGAGAAAACAAATTTTAGAAAAATGAGTGAAAAAATGAAAGGGTTGTTCTGAATAAGTTATGGAAGTTATGAAGGAAGTATAGATATGAGTATAAAATATTTCTAGGTGGGGAGAAGGTGTATAGGAATAAAGGAATTTCATTTTGGTAAACCCTATGGATAACTAAAGGTTATTTTTAAAGTTATTTAAATGTTATCAACATTCACAAGGAATACGTAATGATTTTTAGAAGTTTTTATAAGGGTGAACTCATAGAGGTTTAAAAATCATGTATTTTTTATCAAAAAGATCAATTAAATTGGTGGAACACAGTCTATTTTCCTTGTAAAAGTTGATAATAATCTAAGAAGTTCAAAAGGTGGTGAAACAAGAATGACTTACCGACAACTATGGTGCACCTTTTTAAAATGGAAGGTGTGGGATCACTTTGAGTGGTGTAATGGGATCAAGTGAAAGTTAACCTAGAAGATGGTGGATGGGATTTCATCTGTCCCATTAGGGGGACTTCCCCATGTATTTATTATGGTGGTTGTTCATCACATATATTCATTTCTATGGTTCTTCAATTTGGGTGTCCTGAGGGAGTCCCTTGGAACTCGGGATTGGTGGGGTTTTTGAAAAGATCGTCCATTATAACGTAGTTTTAGCCTTAATTAAAAGGAGGTGTGTTCCCCTATGGAGTGGGACTAAATTATGAACCACGGTATTTTTAATGAGTCATACTTATTCTATTTATGTCATGTTTTTTTCTTTCGTATTAATTATTTCTAGAAGATCTTCCCAAATTCCCTGAAGTTACTAGATTAAATTAGGAGTGAAGGGTGGATCATCATGGTGGATAGGGTGTATGGTCTTCCTAGTTATAGAAATTGATTCTTTTGGGGTGTGTTATTTCATCTCAAACACTTTTGGATTCCTTGTTACATATATTTAGGTCTATAATATAACTTCTAGTATCATGGTGTTTGCTACTTTTGATTCACTAGTTCTACACCCTAGAATTGTTATGGGGCGCTTGGGTTCTGAATGTTGAAAATGGTAATAAAATTTCCCTAGTAAGAGGTATCATAACTACTAGATGGTTTACTTCTAGTTTCCCCAATTCCTGACATAAACCAAAGTCATTAAATCATATTTTAGAAGATAACTTGAGAAGGAAATATAAATCAACAATTGATCCTTACATGATACATATATTGTTTACATGTTCTATATAACTAGTGCATTAGATTTTTGGGTTGACATGTTGGTAATCAAAGTCTTGGTGAATGGGTATGATAGCCACTATATCGATATTGGGTTCCCTATCCTGAAATCCAAAATCAGAACCCCTTCACATGGTTACCCTGAGTTCCCAAAATAATTCCCATAGACACCTAACTCTAAAATACATCTCTATAACAAACCTAAACTATGATTCAACTCTAACATGATCCAATAGACCAGAGGCCCACCTGGACCTCTATTAAGCTTAGTGATCCACCCTAATCCTTCCTCCAATTTCAAGGGGATGTTGACTAACACCGAGTAGGCATAGCACACATGATGGGAGGCCTTAAACTAGTTCACCTATATACAAACAAACATCTCTAAGTAGGATAAAATAATGCAGTCTAGATAATAAAACATAATGGAATATATATAATGCATGAGACAAATGCTAAAATCCATAAAGTAACAACCATAGTATAAATCATGAAGTTGGTGGGTAAAATACATATCCATCAACCAAAATGAAAACCAATCTAAGAACTAGAGTAAGGAATCTCTACAATGACCAGTTCTTAACGTGCCTATCATCTATGACCATCACCTATAGGTAACACTAAGATCCCACTCCCCTGATACCACTTCCCCTGATATATCCAAAAAAGTATATATCATTTACATAAGACATGACATGTGTGGGTGAAAATCCCATGCAAGGGTAGGTATAATCATACATAATAGGACTCCTAGAAAACCATAAAGTAATAAAAGGATGGACCAATCATCTAAAAACCAATATGTTTTGAAAAAATGACCAGTCTAGATTAGAACCATGGAGGTAAAGGATAACCCACTCAGGGAAGAATAACATACAAATGAAAAAAACCCATATTTTCTTTCAATTAAGAAAATATGGAACACTGATTTCCACTCAATAACAACCCATCTCTATAAAAGAAACCTATCACACTAATCAACCTGATAATCTAGGTCACCAAGATAAACCTTACCCATGTTACCTATCAAAATACATAATAGGAGAACTATGTGTCACTGATTTAAACATTTCATTTAAGGGATTAATAAACCCTAATATAGGTATTGTGTATCATTAATAATTGTACATAAAACAAAGGAGTACCAAGCTCCATGGATAGGGTACCCTCACCCCAGGTATATATGGAAGAGTACTAAACTCTATCGATAGTGTGTGGGGGACTTGAGGGAGTACTTACTTCATGTCCAATATGGAGGGTATATTTCCCAATTATGCATGGGAGTACCAAACTCCAAGAAGAATATGAGGGGCATGTGTCCTATCTTTCATACGACTAGGTTAGTAACAAACACCATGTCCACTTTGACCATCTCAACTAAAACAACTCATCATCCATATGGATCCAAATCCTAAATATACCTAAGAAATGATGTACATAGCCTCCAGTGGTTTGAAGGATCACACTATCACGATTTACATGATAAAAATATCAAGATAGGCCGTCTCATTTCCCTAAGCAAACATATATATGAAAATATATTTAAACTCTCACAAAGGTACTATATTGGGAATTTCTTTCTAGGTATCAAAATGGTTATGAATTGGGTTATATTTTCATGATAAAATTCTTGACCTAATAACTCCATGCAAAAATATAAACATATCATGTCATGTTCTTTAGCTATTATATCCTCTTTACACTCTAATCCATACATTCACTTTACAACTACCTCGTTCATATCATATCTAGAGTTTCCACACTATGGATCATCTCATGTAAGATTAACTTTATAATCCATATACTCTATATAATAATAACTTCAATTTAAATATTACACTCCACTAATAGGGGTGCTTATAGAACAACACCTAGTATTGTGGTGGGATCCTTTATGAGACCCTAGAATCATAAAGTGACAAAACTTTCCATGACAAAATGAGACATCGAACAATAAATTATTGCTTCTATAATTACTTTCACCTCAAGTTATCATCTCTACAATGTACCTCCACTTTTAAGAACCAACACTGCAATGAATAATTATAAGTTTTGGTGGATTATTCTCCATTGATGCATGACAAGAGAAAAAATAAAGGATTCAATAGAAAGATTCAGCAATAATATCAAATAATAAAAAATAATTAACACATGTTCATCTCTAAAAGTTTGCGAATTATCATAGAAATTGAAAGGTATTTGTAGTAGAAATGATATAATAAGGAAATGACAATGACATGAAAGGTAGAGTCATAATACTATCATGTGATAACAGACCATGGCATGAGAAAAGATCCATATCTCAGATTTTGTTCATTATTTTCACTCACATTCATACTTTGAATATGCTAAGGAATCAACAGATGATTCATGTCATTCAAAGGATCCTCTAATATTAATAAGGATCTATAAACACACCATTATAAGTTGAGAGGTTTATGGATAAAACAAAAAAAAATTATAGAGATGGAGATAGGGTTCGAGCACTATTTAGAAATAAAGCTTGGGTTAGCCCCTTCACAGTGTGACTCCCCATGTCACACTGTAATGTCTTAAAGAAGGATAAAAAATCAAGGTGCAATATGTACAGTCATATCGCAAAGGGTCGTAATTAATTAAAAATACAAAAACCACAGCGTGATTAATTCCCTCATTAAATATTTGATAAACTGGGTCAAATTTCATAAATCTAAATGGATATAACCTCGTTATGGAGTGAAAAAGGGTTTCATGGTCCAATCCCTCCTATGTAAGCTAACTAAAAAGTTCAAAATATCAGCCATTGTATAATTCCCACCAACACAACACAACACCTACTATATAATATTAATCTAAAGGTTTAGAAATATTCACACCACAACCCAGAATAACATTGTATAAAGGGACAAATTTTCATAAAAAATAAAAACTACACTGCAAGGATTCTCCTAACTCAAAAATTAATAATTTTTTAAGGGAAAATTCATAGATGTATATAGTCTCCTCTATGATTATTGTTTCTATGGATCCTAATTTGTAAAAAACAATATGTGAACATGGATTCATTCAATATTTTAGATAACATGGAAATTATCTATCATAAAAAAGAAATTCATGAGGGGAAAGTTTTTTTCAATTGAATTACTTATATGTAGATATCATAAGAAACTTCAATATTTTCTCAATTAATCAATATGATTAGGTGCATTGAAGACTTGGAGATATCATGATATCCTTTAAGGATTGATATGCCTATAGACTTTATTATACAATCAATGTTGAAAATAATCTAATATATTATTGTGAATTAGAACATTAATAAGTTCAATAAAAACTTACTTGGTATTTTTAATTTATTTAGTTTATATGAGAATCACAAAGAAGGTTTAGGATCAAGGGATATATTGATAAAAAATAGGGTAAAATTTCAAACTGAAAGAAGAAAAATTTTGTTAAAAGTCTATAAGGGTCTATTCCAATAGCCATTATAATTTATTAAAAACAAAGGGTGGATTCATAAAATAGGATAAGTGCTTCCATTATGAAAATACTAGCCATTGGAAGATTAATTTCTCAGAATACCTTAATTTTTGAAAAAAATAAATAGATATTTCAATATAGTTATTAATATTATAGAAATCAATTCTTATATTTTTAAGGGTATATGATACCAAATGTACATTAAATAATTGTTTTTAATATTTTTTAAAAGGTAAAAACTAAAAAGGTGTTGATTGTTAGAGCTTAAAGTATGAATTAACGTGTTGTATCTAAGATTTTCTACATCAAGGATTTGTATGTATTAGATTACTTTAAAATCTCTAGTGAATAAGAATAAAGATTTTATGTTTTTATATTTTTTTTCCTCTTATGTGATAAAAGAAGTTTTTGTAAAAATTATTTGTTATGAATAATTGATATGATTGTTTTGACTCACATGGTTGTGATTTTATCAAGTTCTATAACATGGTTTGAAAACAATATAAGGATAAAGCGGGGTTTTATTAGGATAAAAAAATTATCTTAGTTATTTATTAAAATATGATAGAAAGAGTTTCCACCAACTAATAGTGGCATATTTTATAAAATAAAGTCTTATTTTTAGAATATTTATCCAAAAAAATAGAATCCCATATGAGATGTAGTTTTTTATAGTTAATTGTTTAAATAATCCTACTAAAGGAAACAAATATCATTTCCAAGGATAAAACTTTTTTTCTTCATATATATTTTAGAGAAAATAAAGTTTCTAAGATGATAATGGGAGTATGTTTATACTTATATAAGTTCAAATTTCAATAAATAAAATATTATACCAACAAAATTCAAATTGATGGGAATTTTATATCCCAAAAGGGTTTAGGGTATGTTAGTAAATAAAGATAATGTAATGGATTAATTTTTTTATCAAATTATCTCAATGAAAATATTAAATGGAATGGTTCTGAGATGATTTTGATGAACATAGAAAGAGTTCAAAGTTAAAAACATATGTTATTAACATCATAATAGTATATGTTGTGAAGTAAATATTTTTCAATACCTATTTATAGAGTTTAATATTACTAAAACAATTCCTAGTCTCAACATTTTTCAAACAATATTTTTTCATATATGTTACTCACTAAAGAAGTATAGTGGGTGGTTTTATCATATGGTAACATAGATTTATGGAAGGAATTATATATATATGTAATGAGTTTAACAAAATACTAATATTGAAACAAACATATGGACTCTCGGGTGGTCTTTCATATATGGTATGATTATATGAATGATTATGTGTGGTTTTTCTAGTATTATTAAAGGAGTTTAAGAATGAAATGTATCATGTTATAAAAAACATGGTATCCAATTTATAATTTTTTAATATTGATTTTATATACTCATGAGGTAAAATTATAATTAACCCTCAAAGTACGACTTTGAGTTCTCCCTAACCAATGTTCATCATGGAGTGTTAATGGTTGTGATAAAATATTAAGGTTGTAATGGGTAGTATGTCATATAGAGATATAGAATATTATCAAGATACACAAAAAGAGTTGTGTGTGATGGATGACGCAAAAAGTATACTATATGAAGTTCTATACACTGTATATTTTGTATACTACATGTGCATTTTTCAAATTTAATCCTTTTATATAAGGTTATAAAAAATTCCTAGATTGAAAACCTTCATACTCTAATAAATTTCTTAATATAGCCTTAAGGTTGGGCTAACCAGGGGTGGTTGTGTATGTTTGTGATCATTTCATTAGTTGAGGTTTAACCCAAGATAGGATTTTTCCTTATGTTTGATGAGTATGACATTTGTACCCCTAATTATGATATATTGAAGTATTGTATGGTCATACTAATAAAATAAAATATTATGTGTGTTTTTATATTAGGTTAGGGGAATGTGATGTGCTCATCCATCGGGATGAATGGCATGTGATGGGTCCATCCATCTGGTTAATTTATACTTGGAGAATAAAGAATATATGATTGGATATACTATATTGACATACAATGTGTCTCAGTATTACTCGATATCTTAGATAAATGAATTATATGATTATTCATACTTTTATATGATATTACTAGTGGAAACAAGTATAAAGATACATGTGTTTAATGTAGATCATATCATATCCCTTTGTAGCTTGAGTAGCACTGAGGTTTTTCTAGAGGAACCTTTTTATTATATTCATGGATTAGAGAGTTCATAATTATTTTCAATGATATGAAGGCCTATGGGGTCACACTTTGTAATTGATTGAATGGGTATCAAGTTCTATAAAATATAGATAGATTATATAAAAAGTTTTTTAGATTTTATCCTAATGTAAATTTACAAATTATTGTATATGATGTCATACATGGTAAAATTAATGATATTTTTCAAAACGAGTTTTAGAAATATTTGAAAATATTTTTTGATATGATTTCAAAAGTTATCGTCTATAATACAATATATGGTAAAAAAACACAAATCCTATGAGGTTTTAGAACAAGTGGAAGATTAATATAGGTGTTATCTAAATCCTAATTTATATATACTATATATTGGATTATATCATAGTGTACGATATAAGTACATCATATTGTATGACATAAAAAAACAAGTCATATCTTGTGCCTTGTTATATAATATCATAAGGTGTGGTATAGGATAAATAATTAAACTACCTCTACTATATCATATTGTATGATATTTTTATATAAAAAATTTTAAATATTGGTTAATCATACCGTAAGATTAACAATGGGTAGTTGAATGTCAAATACAAGTGTTTGGGTATTATTCCATAAATTCCATCATTATTGTATATATTTTAAATGTTAAAACATATGGGATAATTGCATGAATGTATTTAAATGTTAAATTCACATATATTTTGTTGAGGGGTTACAAATGGATTGTAATTGCATGCAATTTACTCAATTTTTATGAACATTTTAGTAAATTCATGGAGGCTAGAGGAGTATTACTAAGGCCTATATAAAGAAGGCCAAGATTATTATGGTGATTGATCACGAAATTTACATGAAATTGATTCTCACTTCACCTAATCTCCCTTATCCTTCTTTATTTATGCCTGAGGTAATATCATGTTGTGGATGAAAGGATAATATTACCCAAGTTTTGGGTGATTCATCAACCCATGGATACTCTAGGATAAAGGAGTTATTTGGATAATTATAAGTGATATTCATCAATAATTTGATTAAAGTAAGGAATATCAATAATATTTAGTACAGATTATATTATTCAATTTATTTTTATGAATGGTTTTTGTTTCAATGAATGGATAATATTAGTTTATGGTTTTTCTCCTCATTCTAGTTGAAAATATGTTACTTGATCCTAAAAACCCCATCAATTTCTTCTTTCACAATTTTCCATATTTTAATGAAACTTTTAAAATATTCATTTCCATTTAATAATTTCCCATATAGGTGATTCAAAGTCACCATAAAAGATAATAAATTTCTATAATTTCAAATATGAACAAATCTGTCATATCTTCAAAAAATTTGAAAACCACGTTATGGCCTTGTCCAAAACAATTTGGTTTTTTTAATCTAATATTTGATTCCAAAAACCATAGAATTAAAATTCACTTCCCTTCAAAAATTTAGTTATTTACTTCTTTGAAATATCATATTTGAACCACACCACAACATGGTTCTCCTTAAAACGTGATGGGGTATCTATCTTCACAATTCCAATCACATAAAAAAATATAATTCTCTACGTTATATCCATCACCATGATTAGTATCCCATTTTATAAATTCTAGTCTACAAAATTACTATATTCATTTTTATATATTTTTTAAATAATAACTCTAGAAAAATAACTTCTTTGACACATCCAAACCACAACATGCTTTCCACCAGCTCCCTATTTTTTCAATCATACATGCGAACCATGATCAAAATTTTATCTAGTACCAAGATAAACTCCACATTTTATCTCTATCCACAATGTAAACAATGATGTGGTTTAACATCCTATGTCCTCCAATAATTGTTTTTTCAAAAAATCAGTTTCTATCACGGTTGTATTTTTCAAACTATGATGAGGTCATGTCACCATAATGTGATTTATCCTTGTGGATTTATCTCTTTATAATCCATCTCGTATAGTAGACCCTATCAACCAAAACACAAAAAACCATAGTGGTGTTTTTAAAACCACAATGTGGTATAAATATTTATGGAATGGGTTATTTACCTTTAATAAAAACATGTCCAAACTTCTCGAAGTCATCTCCATACTACTCAAAACTTTAAACCAAGATATATAACATCCTTTAACATTACATGATATAAATTTACAATAAACACAACTATAACACCATGAAAATTTAGTTTAAAATAATATTATTCTCAATGGATTTCTTAACATGCAACATCAGGCTTTAAGAAAACTGTGGTATACTATAAAAATAATATTATTTAAATGTGACTATTATAACCTACTCATTAAATTGGAAGGTATTAATAGTAAATAAATATTTATAAAGGTCTTATTTAATGAAAAATTATTTATTGATTTATAATAAATAGGTATTCAATTTTCAGTGAAGTGATTTTATGTTTCAAAAATATATTTTCTTAAAAAATAGTTTTTATTACATTTTGTGCATAGAATTTATTATTAATTTCTAAAAAATTTAGAATTTTTATTTAAAGGAATGAATATTATATTTGAAATAATAATTTAAATATTATCTTAAGGTGAATATTTGGTAATTTATTGAAAATACCAATTTTTAAGTGAATAGTAAAAAATACTGATTTTTTGTAAAACTAGCATTTCTTCTCATTAAATAAAGTAATTTAAAAGTATCATTATATTTTTAATTTTATATTAAAGTAACATAAGTATATATAATTATATATAATATAATTAATTTCATAGGAATCATTATTATACTTGATTTTGGTAAAACTTTATTTTAAGGCTTAAAAACTCATTTTTCTAAAAAATTGTTTTTCAATGCATTTTATGCATTTATATTAAAATTTATTTCTACCACTTATATAAATTTAATATTGAAAATTTTATTACATATTTGGAATCATGATATTCAAATTTGGTAAATATTTCCCTTTCATTTTTTTTATTATGAATATTAATTAATGTAAATATTTATCACTTAGGAAAGGGTGAAATGGGTAAAATAGGGTTAAAACTATAATATAAAGCCTATAAATATTTAAAAAACCTATAATAATTTGATTTATAGGTTACCTTAAACATTAATAATATTATCTTTAAGGTTATTTCTATTTATTTACACTTTCCTTTTATAATGACCATAATATTATTTTAAGTAAAGAATAAATACAAAATTTCACTCTCTTTGTTTTAATATCTCTAAAAATTTTCATATAGATTAAAATAGGTTATGCTCGGTTATAATGTTTTTTTTAAAATATGAATAATTTTTTTTATCAAATTTATTTATTTTTAATTTTTATTTAGGGAGTAATTACCTTAAAGGCTTATGCAATGCCCACATAGTACTTGTTCAAGTAATAGAAAAATAAAATAAATTATTTTAGATTTATTAAACAGAATGAAATTTTGATGAGTCATTATGTTCCATGGATTTTTCTGATAAATATAACATATTAGTGATGTGTTAGTTTTTTTTATAATTCTATTTCATTATTTTTATATTTGAAGTAAAACTATGTTAAAAGTCTTGAAAATAACTTTAATGATATCTTATGTTAAATAATATTTTATTAAATGATTTAAATTTTATAAAAATATTTTATTTGTCCAGGTGAGTGGTAAATGGAAGATAATACCACCCATTTTCTACTTTTGTGTCAGTTTTTCTTTTATAGTAAATTTAATTGACCACTAAATAGTAAAAAACTTTGATATCATCGTAATCATCAAAACGGATGACTGAGAGTTAAAACTAAGAGATAACAGATTAAAACATCACCAAAACTTGTTTAAATTTTATTTTATAACATTACCTAGATTCATTATTATAAAATATATTTTTAAATATATCAATATTTTTTCCACTTTAAATTGTAAATTAATTTATATTAATTTAATAATTTAGGTGATTCCATGGGTGCCCCTCCCCTCATTTCTAATAGGTCACCTCCACTTTTCCATTATTCACAATGTTTGAACCTTATATATCATAAAATAACTACCCTAATATCATTATATATTCCTTAACCATGTACTAAAGGCCTTGTTTTTATCATAATACTATCCTTTCATGGATTAAGGTGTAATTCAATTGAGGTTTCTCAATGAAGAGGTATAACTCTTAACCAAGCACTTTCAATTTTATTTCTTCTTCCACTTCCTCTAAATCTATTATATTCATCCTAAAATGATTAATAAATTGTCTTAAAAATACTTATATTCTATTATTTCTATATTAAAACCATTTTCAATATCCTTTCCATTTAAAGGGGAAATGAAAGTATCACTCGTACTTATGTGTGGACTGCAACCTCCACATAGAAATATGATTCATTTTCAATCACCAAATTTCATGGTTGGTTATTATGATGGATTTAATACTCTTATATGATATTTATGATATAATAATTATTATATTAAGGTTAATTATTATTTATCTTTATTTGATTCCATCCATAAAAAAGTGGAAACATTTCTCGTGCGTACATACGGATTACTGTCTCCATGAAGTGATGTAATTCAATTTTTTACACTACTTTATATTAATAGACATAAGATTGTATATAATTATGAAATATTATACTTATTGAATTATTATAATTCTATATATGATGTAACCCTGATCAAAGTACAAATATTAGAACTGTTGAACCAAAACATGCATGAAAAATGAAACAGTTATCACCCAAAATGGTGATTTTAAAAGATAATTATTAATAAAATGGTGATAATATAAGTATCCATCCTTAAAACATTACATAATCTTGATATCACTCAATAATTTTACTTTAATTAACATTTTTGATCTTTTTAGGTTTAGAGTTTTAGAAAATTAGGCCATAACTATCACATTACATCTCAAAAATTACAAATGTAGGCACTTCTACTGTATACAAATTTTTTCACAATAATAAAACTCCTTAAATAAAACAAGAATTATTTTCTTGATAAAAATATTATTTAATTATTTCTTTCTCTTGTCATTCATTATACCCTGCGAAAAGAATTTAAAAAACATGGGATGATCATAAAAGGCTCAGTAATGAATATAAAATAAGGGATAAAACTGTTAGTCCATGAATATTTAAAACCCTTGAAAACATTTTCACGAAATCAAATATTTCACCCATAAAACATAAAATACTTAGTTTACATCATGTAATATTAATATTACTATAAAACCTCATAGAAATTATAAAACATAAAGGTAACTTATGGCATCCATAATATACTTACATTATATCTTTCACAACTACATAGGGAGTAACCTTCATGGTTACATTTGGAATACCCATCATAGTATATTCCATAAATATATTAGGATAAACCTTAATGTTTAACTCTTTCACGTTACCCAATCCATTAGAGAGATATATCAGGCTCATCCGCCCTCGTTTTATCATGGAACCACCTGTATTTGGTTTATTACATAATCACCCATCAAATTTCCAAGCACCATTACATAATAATAACACATAAAACATTGAAATTATCAATATTTCACTCATAAATCACAAGAAATAAATTCAAGATATTGAAATATTCAATCCATTTTCAAAACCATTTAAAACATTTAATAAAGTAATTTTTGAATCAAAGTGTCACATACCACTTTGAAACTTATAAAATAAATTCAATAATTACAATTTTAAAAAATATATGTCCATATAAATAAATCCTTAAAACCATTTTGAAAAAATGGACATTAATGAGAAATATTTAAAATAATAAATCTTTAAAACTTTTAAAATGATGTTTTAGTTAAAGTTACTCGTAACACTTGAGAAACAATTGAATAAAAACTAATTAAAGAATAACATAAAATAAACTTATAATATCGTGAGAATAAGTATATTCGTGATATAATATGTCAAAATTCATTATATACACCATATAAAAGTGAATTGGTTCATAACAACAAATAAATATCAATGGAATGTAAATTGAGACAAAATTCCTTACAAAGATCGTATACTTAGATTAAGGATAAATCAATGAAATAGTTATGTGTGAAAAATATAAATACATCCAATATAATTGTATATTAAGTGTAAAATAATCATAGGTTATTCACACATATTCTAGGGAAAAAAACCAATTACATGGATATTTAACTCAATGAATGGAGATTGAGATAAGATTACCCTAACAAAGTTCATACAAATGACGTAAGAATTTATAAATGGGGTGATTATGTGTTTCAAAAGTATATCCACACAGATGGAAGTGGAAATTAAAACATAAATAAATAAAAATTTATTCCACACATAATCTTGGCATAATATAATCAATGAAGTATACGTAAAACCCAATGAGTGGAAATTGAATTTAGAAATTCCCTTATGAAAATTCAGCAGCCTAACGACGTCACTTAAAAATTAAGAAAATGGGATGATGAGATATAAAAGTGTCTATAATCACTTGTACATAAAATTTACAGAAATAAGGATATATAAGAACATTTCATAACATAATAAAATGGAAATTAAAATATAAAACATAAAATAAGTCTTTGACTGAAAGAGGAGGGTGAAAGTTCCCCTTACAAAGATCATTTTGTTAATAAATAGATTGAATAAGTATACTAAATATAAATAAACATAAATAAAGTATAAATACATGATATTATTTCAATATTTATTTCTCACAAAATCATATCATGACATAATCAATAAGTAGATGATTAACTCAAAGAATGAAAATTGGGTTAAGAAGTTCCCTAACCTTGAGTCATACTTATCTTGTTTGTTCTTTATATTCCTGAATAATAAACATAAGTTAATTTATAATTTATTCAGAATATTTTTCAAGTTTATTAAAAAATTTATATTTCTTATTATCATGTTATAAAAATTACATAATTATTTATGTTCATATCAGTTGTTTTGTTAGTATTTTGCACTTGAGTCGAAAATAAACTTGTTTTGACGTAAATTGTCCATGTGGTAAAATTCCATCGTCTCAAAAATATTATTCAAGATTTAAATATCATATAAATCTAGTATATATGTATTTATAATATTTCATAACATTTTTATATAATAAATGAAATGCATCGTTCATGGAGACGGTAGGTCGTACGTACACTTGAACGTTACTTTCAATTCTTTGTCATATTAAAGGAATGAAAAATAAATGATACATAGGTATGTTATAATTATATTATAATATATATGTTATAAATTTTACATAATTTCATTAACTTCAACCTTTATACATTCCATGTATGGCATGAATGAGTCATATCACTTTGAGGGGCGGTAGTCTGCACTTCCTCAAATGAAATTATCGTATTTACAAATTATGGAAATCATAATGATATGTTGTAAATAAAAATTAAATAAGCATAGAAAAAATATAAATATAATATATATCATATATAAATATAGTTCCATCATAATGTCCACCATGAGAGGTGGTAGGTAAAAATTGAACAATCATTGTTTCGTGAGGCAGTAGTTCGTCGTACACAGAAAGAGTATGTTCGTATCCATTAGATTGAGGTGTGTGTAAGTGTAGTTAGAATCCTTATCATAATTACATCCTAGTATAATAATGATACTGGTGTTGTTATGTAATCAAATAATAATAATAGAATATGTATTTTATAAGGAAAATAAAGGAAAGGAACTTGAGAGAAGTCGTTGCCTCTAAATCGGGTAACTTATTTTTATTTGAGCCAAAAGGCTTTCTTGAATTTCCTTCTGCCCAAGGTAAGGATTATAGGAGGAAGGTAGGGATGTTGGGAGCTTATTTGAGCACAATTTGGATGATTAAAGGGGCTTTATAGGTGTGATTAAGTGGGTAGAGGTGGTGTCCTTTTATAAGATGGAGGAGGGGAACTTTTGGAAAGTCTTGAAATATTAATTTATTATAAATTCAATTTTGATTAAAAATGGTCCAAAACTCATTTAATTCAAAGTTAATATGATTTTGGTTCGAATACCCATCATCCAAAGTAAATTTTTATATCCCTCTTCTAAATAAGAAATTTATTTTTTCAAATAGAACATATAAAGGTTTCAAATACTAAATTTAAAAAGGGTTCACCATCAAAAGCTGGTAAAACTGTATTTTTTGAAAAATACTTATTTTATCTAAAAAATTATATTTGTTTTTCTATCATACCTAGAAAACATATAAAATTAATTTTAAATATTAAATTGAATATATAACATACATTTTTCATTAAATAAAAATCCATAAAGACTGATATGATTTTATAAACACAATTATTCTCTTTTTAAATAGGTTTTCATAAAGAACACATCATTTATATTCAATTGGTTTTTATTTCCATTTCTAATAAATTTTGTAACAAATGAATCATTATTTAAACATGTCTAAACCATATTTTCACAATTCAGTTTATATTATTTATTTTTTCCATTCCAATGACTAGGTTATAATAGCAACATTTAAATAATAATATTTTTTTGTTCATTTAAGCTCAATGTAGCGTATCATGTATGAAATTTAACATGGTGTTTCTTTATTAAAAATAGATATGTTACATCATTCCCCATTTTGTAAATTTCATCCTCATGATTTTAAAATTTCTCTTGGTAACTTTATTAAAAATCCCACATTGGAAAAAGAGACAATAAAACTATCACCCTAGAAGAATGAAAGAGAAGTAAAAAGGTCCCCTGAGAAAACACATACTAGGATTACATGTTGTAAAACATGGATATGGAAGGAAAAATAACCATCAATTTCTGATGTAGAGTTATAGAAAACATGATTAGGTAAAATTTAACAACCAGAAAACCATAAACATGTGATGTGTTAAACGGTATTGATTTCCCAGTAAGAAAATTAAATGAAAAACATTTTTGTTTTAAGGTCCTTTTCATAAAGTTGAGGAATTATTTTACTACATAGAATAAAAACATAACGAAACATACTTAATTTTCAAGTATAGTTTCATCCTTTAATAAATATCTACCACAAACTCATCTTTTCTAGAAATGATAAGTATTCAAGGTGACTTGGTCACACCTTAAGTGCTAGAATCAACTTCTAGTGAATCTCATAATCCACAAAAGATGAAATATTTATTTTACCTATATTTAGACATTAACCCAAAACCAAAATGGTTAGTAAAAGGTCATATAACACCCAAAAATAAGATCCTTTATAAAAATAAATATTACTCTTAATCTACAAAATTAAACAAAAAATGCCCAAAGTTCAACAAAGACCATTCAATAAAAAATTGTCCTTAAAGTTCTCCAAACTAATCCAAACTAAAATTGAAACCCAAAATTCAGAAGGATTTGATCACATAGTCTTCCAAGATAAATCTTAAGATTTACCTCTAAATAACATTGATTACTCTTAAAGTATCATACTTAAAAGTAATTAACCTAATCATATATTCTCCATGATAAGTTATTCATTTCCATAAATAACCCAGATCACCATATGTCCACAATAAAAACATAGATTCTTCCAATATAAAATTCAACCACTGTTCCTAAAATTAAATCCCACAGTTTTCCATTTTCCTTAGGCATATAGTGTTACCAAAATAGAAAACGTCTTCCAAAATAACATGTATCACTTAATCACTAAATCATTTCCCTATACCAAGGATATCCATTTGATAAAACATAATTTCACAAAATCAAATTATTCTTGATCCATAAAATAATTTAACTAAAAATAATAAGTCATACTTCAATCCTCACGACCTTTCCGGATACGATGGGTTGCCACCCATCTTGTGGGTTGTCCCTTTTATAAACCTCAAAAATAATTCTAACATGTTTTAACTTTAATGTTTGTCTTATACCTATTATTTTCATCCCAAATCATAATGAACTCGACATATTAATTTATGAAGTATTATATACATTAACATTTTTCTCACCTCTAAAAGATTTAAAAAAACTATTTCCAAAATAAATAACATTGTACCTTGATCAAGGTGTCCCCCGGGTTTCATCGTCATTTTTTTCATGCAGATAGAAGGTCCATGCATTGAAACAATGATTTATAGATTATTCAAAATAAATTTCTTCCTTTATCCAAATACACTATGTACAACTTGGGTCATATGGGTGTTCACATAAAAATAGTTTTGGAAAATAATCATGAATGGCATATAATTTCAAAACATCTGATAAAACATGATTTTTATAAAATATTCAGACCAAGTTTGAGTTGAAAATTTCAATCAATGGTCCTTTTAAAATACTATAATTATATACTAAAAGATTATATTTTAAAAGAAAACATAAATAGGTTGCGCAAGGGTCTCCTTCTTCAGTACCTTTTTCAAAATCATAATATGCTTCAAAATCTTATGATAAGGTAAAATATTTGAAAATTACTTGATAATATTTACATTTCTTGGAAATATTAAAATATTGAGAAAATAGGATTTGGTTAAATAAAACCCATGATCCATGATGGTATTGAGGAATAGTGGATGTGTTTGATATCTTAAAGAACTGCTTGTAAGTGAGTTGTATGTTAGAAAAAGTTTCATAATCATCTGAACATGAATTTTCAATAATTATTATAAGCATGACATCAGGATGAGATAGGAATGTTGTTTGATATCTTCCTCAATCTATTTTTAATTTAATTTCCTTGATATGAAAAAGTTATAAAATAACGATTTAACTGAATGAATAGACATAGAGACTTACCATGTGATTATCCAAAACTCATAATCCCTAAAGTTGTCTAAACCATTCCTCAGATTCCAACTATAAGGCCCTATCCTTAAATCATTACATAATCTTGATATAGGTCAATAATTTGACTTTAATTCACGTTTAGGATCTTTTTAGGTTAATAGTTTTAGAAAATTAGGCCATAACTTTTACATTACATCTCATAAATTACAAATGTTGACACTTCTACTCTATCCAAATTTCTTCACAAAAATAAAACTTCTTAGATAAAAAAGAATTATTTTCTTCATAAAAATATTCTTCAATTCTTCCTTTATCATATCCTTCCTTATACCATGTGAAAATCATTTCAAAAATATGGTATTAGCATAAAAAGCTCAGTAAGGAATATAAAATAAAGAATAAAACTGTTAGTCCATGAATATTCAAATCCCATGAAAATATTTTCAAAAAATCATACTTTTCAACCATAAAACATAATATACTTAGCTTATATCATGTAATATTAAGATTACTAAAAAAATTCATAGAAACCATAAAACATAAAGGTAACTTGTGGCATCCATAACATACTTTCATTGTAGCTTTCACAGCTATATAGGGAGTAACCTTCATGGTTACCTTTGGAATGCCCATCAAATTATATTCCATAAATCTCTTAGTATAAACCTTAATGTTTACCTCCTTCACATTACCCAATTCATTGGAGAGCTATCTTGATCTCACTCTCCCTCATTTTATCATGGATCCACCTATATTTGGTTTACCACGTAACTACCCTTCAAATATACAAGTACCATTACATAATCATAACAAACAAAATGTTAAAATTATCAAAATTTCACTCATAAATAACAAGAAATCAATTAAAGATATTGAAATATTCAATCCATATCCAAATCCTTAAAACCATTTTGAAAAAATGGTCATTACTGAGAAATATTTAGAATAATAAATCTTTTAAACTTCAAAAATGATGTTTTAGTTAAAGAGACTCGTAACACTTGAGAAACACTTGAATAAAAATAATTAAATAATAACATCAAACGAAGCTTATAATATCATGAGAATAAGGAAATTCATGATCTAATATGTCAAAGGGTAGTATATACACAATATAAAAGTTAATTAGTGAATAACAAGAAATATGTCTCAATGGAATGTAAATTGAGACAAAATACATTACAAAGATTGTATGCTTAGATTAAGGATAAATCAATGACATAATTATGTGTGAAAAAATATAAATACACCCAATATAATTGGATACTCATTGTAAAACAAGAATTGTTCATTCTCACATATTCTTGGAAAAACAAAACCAATGGCATGGATATTTAACTCAATGAATGAAGATTGAGCTAAGATTTCCCTTACAAAGTTCATATAAATGATGTAAGAATTTATCAATAAGGTTATTATGTGTTTAAAAAGTATATCCACACAAATGGAAGTAGAAATTACAACACAAATAAAGAAATATTGATTTCACACATAATCTTGGCATAATATAATCAATAAAGTATGCATAAAACCCAATGAGTGGAAATTGAGTTTAGAAATTACCTTAAGAAAATTCGGCATCCTAACAGTGTCACATAAAAATTAAGAAAATGATTTGAGGAGAGAAAAATGTTCTCTAATAACTTGGACATAAAATGGACATCAATAAGGATATATAAGAACATATCCCAACATAAGAAAATGGAAATTAAAAGACATAACATAAAATAATTCTTTGACTAAAAGAGGAGGGTGAAGGGTTCCCTTACAAAGAACATTTTGTTAATAAAAAAGATCGATTATATGTATTAACTATAAATACAGATAAATCAAGTATAAATAAATGATATGAGATCAACATTTATTTCTCACATAATCATATCATGACATAATCAAGAAGTTGAAGATTAACCCAAAGAATAGAAATTGGGTTAAGAAGTTCCCTTACCATTAGTCTGGCTTATCTAGTTCATTCTTTATATTCTAGAATAATTATATTAGGTTAGTTTATACTTTATTTAGAAAAAATTTCAAGTTTATTATTAATTTTATAATACTTTTTATCATGTTATAGAAAATACATAATTATTTAAGTTCACATCGGTCGTTTTGTCGATATTCGGTACTTGAGTCGAAAATGAACTTATTTTGACATCAATTGTACATGTGGTCAAAGTCCATCATCTCAAAAATATTATTCCTGATTTAAAAATCATATATATCCAGTATATATGTATTTATAATATTATATAACATTTTGATATAATAAATTAAATGCATCATTCATGGAGATGGTAGGTCATACGTATTCATGGACACTACTTTCATTTCTTTTTCATATTAAAGGAATGAAAAATAAATGATACAAAGGTATGTTATAATTAAAGTATAACATATATGTTATAAATTTTACATAATTTCATTAACTCCATCCTTTATACATTCCATGTATGGCATGAATGAGTCATATCACTTTGAGGGGGCGGTAGTCTACACTTCCTGATGTTATTAATATTTTCATGAATTATTATATACTCCCTTTATTTATTTTATATGAAATGTGCATAATTTGTGTGAAATATTAATGTTTTAATATTAAGTATAATTTTTGAGCATTTTTAGAAGTAGTCCAATTGAGTCAGTTTAATGTTTTAATAATAACTATCACTATAATGATCCAAATTGTGTGGTTCTTGTTTTGTAGGATTCTACTTTCAATATAAAACATTTCATTAGAAGGTACCATGAGCAAAATCTGCCATTTGAAGGGTCATATGGTCCTCACAAACAAGACCAAAGAATCTGTGAACAAACTGGACCAGCCTTGAAGATTGATTTAATGGGATCAATACAGAAGTCCAAAAACATTAACTCTCCACCATAATTCGGGGGACACTACATGTCATCTTGGATAAAGATTGCATGGCCCAAATCCAAGTACAAGGGGCCCAAATGAATCTTTTAAGTCCATCCCACCATTCTGTCCGAGAATTAAAATCAGTATACTATTCATGACATATCTCATGATGTAAGCATCAAATCGAGATGGTATTTTGCATTGTGAAAGAGGAGATATATACAGCCGACTTTGTTGAAGAAACCATTCGGATTTGAAGGCATATTCATATTCAAAAACCCTTTCACATTGTAGACTTCAAAAAGACTGGATTGAAATGGACAGTTTAACTTTGTTTAATCAACCGGCCATAACTTTTGATCCTTAAGTCCAAATGACTCCAAATTTTTATATTAGTCTGCCAAAATTATTTTCTACAGCTTTGGAGAAGGAGATATTTGATTATTCGGCTTTATGAATAGCCAAATTGGCAATACAAGTGGAGGGACAGATTGGGAATGAAAACAGTCCACTCCTTGGGCTATAAATACTCTCCCCTTATCTCCTTGAGAGGGGTTGGAATTTCAGAAGAGAGGAGATCATATTGGCACGAAAAAAGCTTTGAAAATGGCTTGGGAGGACCTTACATACTCAAGTTTTCACTTGAGAGACCTTTCCTCTTCTCTTTGTTTTCACTTACTTTTGTGTTCTTCATTTTTGTAATCTTGTAATTCTCTTTCTTTGTAATACTGTTTTAATGAAAGTTAATTCTTCAATATCTCTTATTCTCATCCACCTTATGTAGTTTAATATTTATGTTCTTAAAATAGTTTAAATTCAGTTGAATCCCCTTCCCTTCTTTTGCTTCCTCATTCAATCGAAAATCCGTTTTTAATTATCATCATCGTTCGTGTGTGTGTGTGTCAACGTACCACTCTTTTCTAATCCCTTTCTTTTTCTTCTATCCTTAATTTATCATCATAATTATTTTAACCAGAATATTAAACATCCAAATGGATGATTAAATATCTCATTAGGGTGAGTTATAATTCGTGGATGTTAAGTGATTGAGAGTATTTGCTCGATGAGTATTCGTTAATTTAACATTTTGTATGTTGGACTTAATTTGTCATGGATTAATGACATATTTTGTTTAGCATGTGGTTTACATGGATTATTGGAACTGCAAATACACTACCATAAACATGTACTGATTGAGATTAAAATCCTAATTAAGTTAAGGCTTAGATTAAAGCTTTAACACTTAGGAATTCTAATCGATGTCAACTTGTGAAGTGGGTGTTAATTTAAATGCAATATAAAGCAAAGATCAAGGATATCACAAGATTAACTCCCTAATAATGAACTCACCCCAATATTTATCAATTTGTTAAATCAAACATCATCCATAAATTATTTCATAATCTCTGCAAACAAACCCCCCAATCAGAATACAATTAACTAAAAACAAACGACTATTACAAATTATCATCGCCGAGGATTCGACCCGAGTGCTACTATACACATTAGCAGAGCACCAGAACTTTGACCGGTCGATAGGCGACAATCGTCCATGTGTTTCAAATGGCGCCGCTGCCGGGGATGGTGCTTTAAGTAGTCATTAGTTTCTGGTTATTGTCAAGAAAACACAAAAAAAACAAAATTTTAAAAAAAAATTGAAAAAAAATACAAAGGAAAACCCATCTTCCTCATCCTTTCTAAATCTCTCTGAATGACCCGTAGCCTCCCAAACAATCCCTCTGATTTGTTTGACCCTGAAATTGATAGAACTCTTCGTCGACTTAGGAGGAACATTAGGGATAACCAAATCACCCAAGAACCAATCATTTCCCTACCAGTTGAATTCGATATGGCCAATCCTAGGGAACAAACATTGAAAGAACTTACTACCCCTAATATGAATTACCAACCCCTTGGTATTCAATATCCAAACATAGAGGCTGACTTCGAACTCAAATCGGGTTTGATTCATCTTCTTCCTCATTTCCACAGGCTAGCCGGTGAGGATCCACATCTCCACCTTAAAGAGTTCCAAGTAGTGTGCTCTACTATGAAACCTCAAGGGGTTTCTGAAGAACAAATCAAACTTCAAGCCTTCCCTTTCTCCCTAGCTGACTCTGCCAAGTCATGGCTCTACTACCTCCCTCCTGGTTCCATAACTACATGGAATGACATGAAGCGACTCTTTCTAGAAAAATTCTTTCCTACTTCTCGTACCGCTTCCATCCGAAAGGAAATAAGTGGTATCTGTCAATTCCCAAATGAATCACTCCATGAGTATTGAGAGAGGTTCAAAAAGCTTGTGGAAACTTGTCCACACCATCAAATCCCTAACCAACTCCTGATCCAATACTTCTATGAGGGGTTATTGGCTATGGAGAGAACTCTCATTGATGTCGCAAGTGGTGGTGCTCTTGTTGACAAAACTCCTGCAGCTTCACGAGATCTCATAAGTAACATGGCTGCAAACACACAACAATTCCATACTCGAGCACATGATCAAGTAAAACAAGCCCAAGATAATCAATCCATAGAGCCTAACAAGATGACTGAGTGGATGAGTGAACTTACAGGTCTTTTGCGTCAACTAGCGGTGGCTACCAAAGCCCCAACCTCATCTTCTCCACAGTCACTATTCCCAGGACCTATCAAGAATTGTGGAATCTGTAGCTCCCCAGCTCATCCAACAGACACATGTCCACAACTTCAAGAGGATCAATCTGATTCATCCGGACCAATGGATCTCAATGCAGCATATGCTCAGCGGAACCCCAATCCTCAACTATTAGGTCAGTTTGTTAGAAACTTCAACCAACCTCACTCTGAACCCTTATCTTCTTCCTATAACCAAGGCCTTAGGTATGGTAATCCCATTTCTCATCCCCCTCAATTCCCTCCTCAAAACCCAAACTAGTTTCAATACATTCAAGGTGTTGGTAACTTCCAACAACCTTACCCTTTAATCCCTCAACCTCAAAGGATCAATCCTCCTATTCCTCCTCCTGGATTCCATTATCCTAGTGAGCCTTCCCAATTCCCAACCCAATACAATCGCTTTCCCAAGAACCAAAATCAAGGTAATCCCAATTCGGGACAAGCCTCTTCTTCCAAGAAACCATGGGAAAGTGCAGTGGAAGATCTTGCCTCCTTCACCCGTTCTAGCCTTAAAAACATTGAAACTCAAATAGTTCAACTTGCATCCCACTTGAGCCAGCAACAACAATCAAATTCTTCCCAACTCCCAGCTCAACCATTACCCAACCCCAAGGGTAATGTAAGTGCAATTGCACTTAGATTAGGAAAGCAACTTGCTATGCCTCAAGATAAATCCTCAAACCCTCCTTTGAATGTTGACCTAGAAAATGAAAAGAAAAAGAAAATTTAAAAGGAATCTGAATCCATTCCATCACCTCCTTCCATTCCACTTAGGAACCTAATTCCTTTTCCACAAGCTGTCTCTAAACCAAGGAAGTCCTTTGAACCTGATCCTGAAATGCTCGACATGTTTAGACGTGTTGAAGTCAACATTCCCCTATTAGATGCCATAAAACAAATTCCTAAGTATACCAAGTTTCTTAAGGAATTGTGTACCCACAAGAGGCAACTTAGGACCTTTGAAAATGTTTCCACCCAGTAGTCTATTCCCATAAAGTGCAAAGATCGAGGGACCTTTACAGTCCAATGCCAAATTGGAAGTTCCAACTTTGATGATGCACTCATAGACCTAGGAGCCTCAATTAATGTCATGCCCAAATCCATATTCTCCAACATTGGTCTAGGTCCCTTGCACCCAATGGGTGTTGTCATTCAGTTACCCAATCGAAGCATAGCCAGTCCTGAGGGAATAATTGAGGATGTCCTTGTTCGAGTCAATGATCTTATCTTCTTAGCTGACTTCTATGTCCTTGACATGGAAGGTGAGACAACTTCTTGCAAATATCCTCTGATTCTAGGAAGACCATTCCTTATGACATCTAAAACCAAAATTAATGTCCATGCTGGCATCTTATCCATGGAATTTGGCGACCAAATGGTCAGGTTCAATATTTTTCAATCCATGCGATACCCATTAGAGAATCAATCTGTATTCTCTATCCATGTTTCTGAAACTCCCTCTGAGAGTGTGTTGAATCCTAATCCATCATGTTCTTTCTGTTCTACTAATAGAGGAGTTTGTGAATATTGCATCCTCATTAACCAAGTGATTAATGGTGAAATTGATGTTGACATTAAAAATGAAAACTCCATTGATCTAAAGGATCTTGAAAATTCTTTGGAATCTCATCTCACCTCTAACCTCCAATACTGCAACATGGATGGTAATAAGGAAAATGAACTAGAATGCTCATTTGTTGATTCAGATCAGATTATCCCACATTCATCCTTTCCTATCCATGATTCTGAAAATTCTGTTATATGTGAAGTGAACCCTGAACCAATGTGTTTATATTGTCCTGATGGTAGTGATGTTTGTGACATTTGTTCCCTAATTAATAAAGTGATCACTGGTGAGGTTGAAATTGACAATTCTTTGGCGAACAATATTGAAATAAAGGATACTGAAAATTTTATTAAGTATTATGACTCCACTGATCCTCATTACTCTACATCGGTAAGTGATGAAATAAATGAGTCAAAAACAATTGGGATCTCATACTCTACTTTTGTGTTATCTGATCCTTACATAAATGAACCATCAGAATTGAGCCATCTTTCTTAATTTCCAAGAATATAAAACCATCACTTTGTGGATAAAATCATTCCTCACATTGAAGACTAAAGGGAGGATAGTCATATTCTCTTTCCACCCCCATTGAATTGCAAGCACACCAACAAGGATGGGAATAAATTATCCAATGAATCATCAGGCCTCCCAGAGGAGAAGTTTTTCTGGAAGCACACTAGAGTTGAGAAAATATGATGGCCACCGTCAGACTATGGGTAGTCCACTGTAACTGTCTAGTTGTAGACAAATAAATGCAGCGCTTCTTTGGAGGCAACCCATGTTTTCTTTTACTTTTATGAAATTTCAATTTCTTTTTATATTTTCATTAGATGAATAATGAATTTTATTTTTTAGGTAACGTCCCACTGTCCTGGAACCACCTCGACTTCCACTGA
This sequence comes from Viscum album, assembly GCA_963277665.1. Classification (NCBI taxonomy): domain Eukaryota; kingdom Viridiplantae; phylum Streptophyta; class Magnoliopsida; order Santalales; family Viscaceae; genus Viscum; species Viscum album. Next base: position 1,389,388,734 of record OY728155.1, on the reverse strand, counting down.
GTCCCCAAATTCTCTAGCCGACCCACCACTAGATGAAGATGTCAACCCACCAAAATCCAAACCAGGGGGCACCTCTTTCCCTTTAACTCTATCTCTATCTCTTCCTCTCTCTACCTCTTTCTTCTTCTTCCTCTCCCTTTCATTTTTTTTACCACTTTATTCATCAAACCCTTTCTTTTTCTCTTTCTTGTGTGGGTGTGTATTTTTAAAAAAAAACCTTAAAAACTAAAAAAACCAAAAAAACACAATTACTTAAAAAAATAACAAAAAAAGATTCATTCTTACTCACCATCGAGTTTTGAAATTTTGTCCAACCATTTTGGGGAGTTAACAAAGATGTTTTCATCTCAAAAAATTTGTATTTTCATCATGACTTTGGATAAAGAATTTTGTTTCAAAATTAACACATTTTGAATGCTCAATTTTTGATTTGGAAAATGCTTTTCCCAAACCGTGAGAACAAACAATTGCTTTAATGTCAAGGCCAACTATGGACATCTTTTCAAAATGTGTGTTTTCACCCCCATTTGTGAGTCTTGAGTTTATGGACCTTCGAGCTGAATTTCCTACCTTAGTGTGCATTAATATGATAGAGGCATTTTCTGAACCACATGAGAATCACAATAGCCAAATAACCTCTCATTACCCTTACATTAATCCTCCTTTTGAAAGCCCCTTCAGGCCTATGAGAACCTTTTCTTTGATAGCCACATTACAAGCCCAATACCTTATCCCACCTAATATCAACATGGATTTTCATTGCATAAATTTTTGAAATTTAAGTGTGGGGGGGAATGGATTTCATTTTTGGGTATCATTTCCTTACTTTCTGGTGTGTTATCATATGATTGAGGGAAAACATCCATTTTAGTGTGGGGGGGAGGTTGTCATTCAGTGAATTTATTGTACAAATGATATTGAAAAGTGTTCAAAAAAAATCAAAAAAAATCAAAATCAAAAAAAAATCAAAAAAAAATGAAACAAATGGGTTGTGTCTTGGGTAGGTCAAAAATCACTCTTCCTCAACCTTTTATCTTTTTATAACTATTAAAATTAGTGTCGTGAGGAGATCAATAATGGGTTGGGTTATGAGTGTGAGATCTGTCTCAAGGTCAACTTTCGAAAAAACAAAGAAAAAAAGGTAAAAAAAAGAACACTTGCATTATATTCTTATATCATTGGGAGAAGTTTGGTGGTTTGTAAATATTTCATCTTCTCATCCCCTTCATATTTTCTTCCTCTATTGTGTATTTCTTCACACAATAATTCCCTTGTAAATATGTGTTTTCATTTCTTTCCATGTTTTATTTCAAAAAAATGTGCATTGTTTTCCTATGTTGGTATTTTAAACCTATTATTCTCTCTCTTGAACATTATATTCCTACCGTCCCATAGCCATAGAAAAACCCCTTAAAAAGACCTCTTGATTCTTGTGCACTTTGGATAGGGATTGGAAGCTGAGATCTCTTTTCAAACTCTAAGATTTTCACTTTTGGTTGGTGAAATAGTGAACCTCCACAAATAAATTTTATCATCTTGAGAGGTGTGATTTTTGAGTGTCCACATTCTCCATTTCTAAATTTGAGCATGGAAAAAAGAATTAGTTTTGGAACATTGTTTCTGTAACAACTTGTGTTGGATTTCAAAATGGATGAGTTAAATAGTCTAAACCTCCCCTGATTGGAGAAAACAAGATTTTAATATTTGTTGGTGAGTGAAAATGATTTTGCCATGTTTTTATATTTGTTGCACATGAGGACATGAACAAAGCTAAGTATGGGGGAGTTTATGTTATTAATATTTTCATGAATTATTATATACTACCTTTATTTATTTATATGAAATGTGCATAATTTGTGTGAAATATTAATGTTTTAATATTAAGTATAATTTTTGAGCATTTTTAGAAGTAGTCCAATTGAGTCAGTTTAATGTTTTAATAATAACTGTCACTATACGGATCCAAATTCTGTGGTTCTAGTTTTTTAGGATTCTACTTTCAATATAAAATATTTCATTAGAAGGTACCATGAGCAAAATCTGCCATTTGAAGGGTCATATAGTCCTCACAAACAAGACCAAAGAATTTGTGAACAAAATGGACCAGCCTTGAAGATTGATTTACTGGGATCAATACAGAAGTCCAAAAACATTAACTCTCCACCATAATTCTGGGGACACTACATGTCATCTTGGATAAAAATTTCATGGCCCAAATCCAAGTACAAGGGGCCCAAATGAAGTTTTTAAATCCAGCCCACCATTCTGTCTGAGAATTAAAATCAGTATACTATTCATGACATATCTCATGACGTAAGAATCAAATCGAGCTGAGATTTTTCAGTGTGAAAGAGGAGATATAGGAAGCCGAATTTTTTGAAGAAACCATTCGGATTTGAAGGCATCTTCATATTCAAAAACCCTTTCACATTATGGACTTCAAAAAGACTGGATTGAAATGGACAGTTTAACTTTGTTTAATCAACCGGCCATAACTTTTGATCCTTAAGTCCAAATGACTCCAAATGTTTATAGTAGTCTGCCAACATTATTGTCTACAACTTTGAAGAAGTATATATTCGATGATTCGGATTTCTGAATATCCAAATTGGCGATACAATTGGAGGTACAGATTGGCAATGCAAACAGTCAACTCCTTGGGCTATAAATACTCTCCCCTTCTCTCCTTGAGAGGGGTTGGCATTTCAGAAGAGAGGATATCATATTGTCACGAAAAAATATTTGAAAAAGGCTTGGGAGGACCTTCCATACTCAAGTTTTCACTTGAGAGACCTTTCCTACTCTCTTTGTTTTCACTTACTTTTGTGTTCTTCATTTTTGTAATCTTGTAATTCTCTTTCTTTCTAATTCTGTTTTAATGCAAGTTAATTCTTCAATATCACTTATTCTCATCCACCTTATGTAGTTTAATATTTATGTTCTTAAAATAGTTTAAATTCAGTTGAATCCCCTTCCCTTCTTTTGCTTCCTCATTCAATCAAAAATCCGTTTTTAATTATCATCATCGTTCGTGTGTGTGTGTCAACATACCACTCTTTTATAATCCCTTTCTTTTTCTTCTATCCTTAATTTATCATCATAATTATTTTAACCAGAATATTAAACATCCAAATGGCTGATTAAATCTCTCATTGGGGTGAGTTATAATTCGGGGATGTTAAGTGATTGAGAGTATTTGCTCGATGAGTATTCGTTAATTTAACATTGTTTATGTTGGACTTAATTTGTCATGGATTAATGACATATTTTGTTTAGCATGTGGTTTACATGGATTATTGGAACGACAAATACACTACCATAAACATGTACTAATTGATATTAAAATCCTAATTAAGTTAAGGCTTGGATTAAAGCTTTAACACTTAGGAATTCTAATCGATGTCAACTTGTGAAGTGGGTGTTAATTTAAATGCAATATAAAGCAAAGATAAAGGATATCACAAGCTTAACTCCCTAATAATGAACTCACCCCAATATTTATCAATTTGTTAAATCAAACATCATCCATAAATTATTTCATAAGCTCTGCAAACAAACCCCCCAATCAGAATAAAATTAACTAAAAACAAACGACTATTACAAAGCATCATCGCCGAGGATTCGACCCGAGTGCTACTATACACATTAGCAGAGCACCAGAACTTTGACCGGTCGATAGGCGACAATCGGTCGTGCGTTTCACTTCCTCAAATGAAATTATCGTATTTACACATTATGGAAATCATAAAGATATATTGTAAATAAAAATTAAATAAGCATAGAGAAAATATAAATATAATATATATCATATATAAATATAGTTCCATCATAATGGCCACCATGATATGTGGTAGGGAAAAATTGAATAATCATCGTTTCGTGAGGCAGTACTTCGGCGTACACAAAAACAGTATGTTCGTATCCATTAGATGGAGGTGTGTGTAAGTGTAATTAGAATCCTTTTCAAAACAACATAATATTATATTGAGGATACTAGTTTTTTTACTCAATCAAATAATGAGACTAGTATAGTGAGTGGATAAGGAAAATAAAGGAAAGGAACTTGAGAGAAGAAATTACCTCTAAATTGGGTAACTTCTTTTGATTTGAGCTAAAAGGCTTTCTTGAATTGGATTATTCCCAGTGTAAGGCATCTAAAAGGAATGTAGGGATGTTCAGAGCTTATTTGAGCAGAATTAGGATGATAAAATGGGAGTGATGGGTGTGATTAAGTGGGTAGAGGTGGTGTCCTTTTATAAGAGGGAGGATAATCACTTTAGGAAAGTCCTGAAATATTAATTTATTATAAATTAAATTTTGATTACAAATGGTCGAAAACTCATTTAATTCGAAGATAATATGATTTTGGTTCAAATAACCATCTTACAAAGTAAATTTTTATGTACATATTCTAAATAATAAGTTTATTTTTTCAAATAAAACAAATAAAGGTGTCAAATACTAAATTTAAAAAGGGTTCTCCATCAAAAGTTGATAAAGCTGAATTTTTAGAAAAATAATTCTTGTATATGAAAAATTGAATTTATTCTTATATCATATCTATAAAACATATAATATGAATTTAAAACTTTACATTCAATCTGTAATATATATCTTTCATTAAATAAAAATCTATAAATAGTGATATGATTTTATAAACACAATTATTCTCTTTTTAATAGGTTTTTATAAAAACACATCATTTATATTAAATTGATTTTTATTTCCATTTATAATAAATTTGGTAACTAATGAATCATTATTTAAACATGCGTAAACCATATTCTCATAATTCAGTTTATACTATTCATTTTCTCCATTCCAATGGAAAGGTTATAATGGTAAAATTTAAATAATAATATTTACTTGTTAATTTAAGCTCGATGTAGCGTACCATGTATGATATTGAACATAGTGTTTCTTTCTTAAAACTCAGGATGTTGTAGATAAGATGTCTTAATTAAATCATATATGGTTTGATATATATAAATATCATTTTGAATATATTTATAATAAAAAAAATTATAATAAACAAAATTTTATTAAACATGATTTTTGAACATGTACAAAGCGATATGGGACTTAAGGTAACTGATTTATGTTTCAATCTCATTTTAAGCTAGATTATTGATGCCTAAAATTTCATTTAGGGAAATTATATGGTTAATATATAATAAAACACTTATCCTGTATTATCCTCAAATTACTCATTTAATTCTAATGTAATAGTACCACTTTACTTTATTTGGTGCTTAAAATAATTAAGAAAATTTTCTTAAGAAAAACATACTTTATTTCCTCTTTTGTCAGAAATATTTTTCTTACATGTTCTTATTCTCTTTAAAATGTTTTCAAGATTTTTTTTACTATTCTCCAATTATTTTATAAATTCAATTTTACCCATTTTTTACTTTCTATAAACAATTAAAAGGATTATTCTTGTCATTTTTTAATGAGATAATTTTACCAAATGTGTAAACAGAATATTTATTTTAACTTATACCGTGTGAATGGATTTTTCCACTAACATTAATTCTCAATTATTTGAATATTAACTTACAAATTTCCATGATTATTTTAAAATAAAAATTTTTCTTTAATATTTTGGAATTTTTTATATTTTAAATAAGGGATTTAAAAACGAAAAGGGTATTTTCCTCACGAAATACTAAAGTGATCTTTTAAGTGAATTTTTAATATATGATAACATCCCTTGATTATACTTATGCTTCATTGGGAATATGATCCTATGATACCATAAATATACTTTCTCTAGACAGTTTATGATTATAATTAAGAAATATTGATGAAACCCATTTTCATTTCCATAGGCTAAGTTATGATGAAATGATAAATATTTCTATGATCTTGTGGCATACATATGAGTATATTATGATTATGTGATGGGTGGGTTTGTTACATCCCTCTAATTAATTGGGTAATGTAATATTAATGAGATTGTGATGATGATGATAATCATGGACATTATTGGGAATATATTTGTTCACATTTTGATTTGTGAGTATGATGTCTTATAGTTATGCTCATAAGAATATGCATGGAAATGATTATAAATAGATTATTTCACATTTTTATTTGTGAGTATTATTACTTCTAGCTATGATAATAAAATTATTCATGGACATGATTTTGAATATATATTTTCACAAGATTATTATTTCATATTCTTATGATGCCACATGCTTATGTTTTTACTTTTGAATGATGATAACTATTTTGACACCCTTATTGATCATGCTTTTGGATATGACTTTATTTTGGAGTTTATGATCTAATATTTTCTGGGTATGAATAGTTTTTGTTGAGAACATGCACTTAATTATGTTATTGTTAAATTATGATAATAATATTCTCTCTTATGGTTTATATATCTCACATTTACCTTTACTGGGCATCTTTTCTCACCCTTTCTTATGTTTCCATATCACTAATATGTGAAGAAAGTTTTGAAGTATGATATGTATAAGAAGGGTGACAGTTGTGAATAACTAAGTTTTAAATGATATAGATCTTTTATATACTAGTTTTTTATGTTTCTAGTCTCCAAAGACACTAAACCTTTATGGTTCTGGAATGGAACATAATGATTTGTAGTGAATATTCATCTAAAATTATGTATTATTTATGTATGTTATGCTCAAGTCATTATAGATGGTATTAGAGTTGGGTTTATTTATTTTTGGAAACTATAATGAGAAAAAAAATATAGAGGACCCTTAGTATAAGCCCAATTATAAGAGAATACCTTAATTTATAGTAAATAATTTGGTGTGGTTTTTATAAAAAATATATCTATGTATGGATACTATCAAGTAGATGCAGTTGTGGTACAGATACACCCAGGTCTGACACCACTACATGGGGTGGGTTGGGTATAAACTTGATAAAAAGTGGTGAATGATGAGTGGGAATAATATGGAACACATGGCTAGACACTCCTTGGGGATATTCATAGTTTAATTCACATTTTATTTATGATCTATTGTAAAGGATTGGAATAGATCATGACTATGGATTACCTAGGTTAAACATATGGTGTCATATATTGAAAATAAGGTGTCATGATTTAGACATCCAATAGATTATTTTCATGATTATATGGTTCCTCACAATGATTATTATTCCTCACACTATGATTTTTGGTTTTATTCAATGGTTGGAACCTAAAGGAACTCTATTAGTACTGAATATGAAAAACAATGGAATGATTATCCTCATGAGAAACTAAATTAAATGGGAGGTGTAATATAAAAGATTTTGATTATAACTATCTAGAAATAATGATATATGAAAAAAACCTGAACATAGGTTATTTTCTAAATAAACCAAATAAGATAAAAATTGTGTTTTGTGAAGATCATGGAGGAAATAATATTCATCTCTAAACATGTTTAGAATGTGGGAATAATTACTTGGGGAAATGTCTCAAAGGAAGAGTCTGATTTTTTTGGTGTGGAAATCAAGGTCATAGATCATGTAATTTCTAGGTAAAATTGAAGAGTTCAATGGAGGAAAATTTTGATGACCCACATCGTCACATCTTGAAAAAAATCAGAGAGATTTGAACCTTTTATTCATAGATGTGTATTAGGTTAAAATGGTAATCTCACTTGTTAGATGACCTTGGATAAAATTTTTGACCACTCTGTTGATCCTGGAAAAGGTTGTTTTCCTTATGATAGTAGTTTGGTCAAAATACAAGCTATTAAATTTTTCACAAAATATCTAATATTTAATATTTAATTAATTAAATATTAATTTATTTGTTCCTGTTTTTTCAGTGATATCATTTAAATAAAGTTTCATAAAGAAATTTTGTATCCATAGTTGAGCCTGAAATTGAGGATTTTTCCTAGGTGAGGCATAAACCCTTCATGGGTACCAGTGCCAGGTCTAGGCCCCATTTATTTTTTATTATTTTTCTTTTATCTATTTTTTTTCTTTCTTTTCTATTCTCCCTTTTGGATTTTCATGTATTCCTTAGGGGATATACCCCTTTTGGGTAGTATTCCAAGAGAGGATATGGGGAGAATATGGTGGATGGGGAGTAGGTTCCACTCGAGGAGCTCTTCTAGAGATAAATCGGGCTTCGGAAGGTGTGTAGCATGAATCTAGTGTAAAGCTTCGATGTTTTATACCCTGTGGTAGGATTTTTTATGTTTTTCCACAAATTCCAATAAAGTATTTATTTTATAGTTTTAAAATCTTTATATGGGTTTTTTGGTACCCCTATGGGGTCGATCTATGTGTTTTCATAGAAATCAAGTATTTGGGGCATTTAGGGGGTTTCTATTTGATAAAACCCATGCACACGACATGTGTATATATAGAAAAATTCCTTGGGTTCTTCTTATTTATGGAATATGATGTTTTTGTAAGTATATTCCATGTAATTTTAGTAAAATCCATGAAGTAGTACATGTCCACGTGGCTAGGTACTTAGCAAAACACCTCGTGTAGGGGGGACATGGTTGTGTAGTTGTCCACAGCCAATCGTCATGTACACCTGGGTTGTGTACTAGTACATTAATAGTCCCCATTTTTTCCCCTTCCATGTATATGTAAATTCCTAAGATTATATTTTAGAGTACACACCATGTACTTTTTCCCCTAAAGGTGTTTTGCGTGTTTTGTTTCCCAAGGTCATAATTTGACTTGTGAGTTTTACATTATGAGTGGTTTTTACATAGATCATGATAGTGGAATCATCTTGGTGTTTAGAGGTTTTCTGGATAGTTTTTTTGAATAAGGTAATTTTGTGGGAGGATTTCATTGAGGGTTGGATTCATAATTATTCAATGGATTAAGTCATATGATTCGAGACCCAAGTGAGGTTCATTATCTTGTTAGTTGTAATTTCTTATGGATTCCAAGTTGAAAAGTTCATGGTTCTTTTATATAGATCCTAAAAGCATGAATTGAGTGGTATATATGAAGAGATATTGAATTTTCCCTGGATATCAGTACTGGTTGCTCGTGGTTAGAGCATTTTAGATTTAGATCCTATGTTTTATGATCATATTAGATGGATCCTTTGGTCTAGGTTGATACCATGGGATGGTAGTTATGGCTAGGAGCCTTTGAGATACTGAATTGATTCTAAGGGACTCTTTAATATTCCTTTTGGTATGGTTTCCGATCAAGTGATCAGTGGATTCCATAGTTTGTGGTTGAGAATGCTCTTATGGATTGATATTTCTTTGGATGCCCTTTTCTGTGAGTTAGTACCCAATGATGTGTTGTTTTCCAGGGAGGAAAGCCATAGTTTTATTTCAATGGGATTTTCGATGAGGTTTTTCTTATACTAAAGAGACCTTGTATGGTTTGATTCTTTTTAGGTGCTTACAATGACAGTTGGGAATTCCCTTCAAGTAATAATTTCAGTTTAGATTACCTTATGGGTGATTTGTTGATCGAGGGTTATTTGGAGCCCACTTAAGGATGTTTCTACACTAGGATTGTCTCATGTTTTGGATGAGATAGAGGAACCCCTTGTAGGGTGTCCTTCTCTTTCTATGTCCTTTATCCATTTGAGGATATTTTTATGGACATGAACTATGAGCTTGGTTACGTTATGGGAGTCCCTTGTGAGACATAACTTTATGTTGTGAACCTGGGGACTATGGGAGCCCTAAGATTTTTGAGCTGAGAGGAGATCACCACTGCTTGTGTAGACTCTTTGGGAATTGTGTTTGAGAGTTTGATCAAACCATGTTTTGTTTGTATTTAGATAATATTTTATCTATGCTGATATTTTATCCTTTTGGGAATTGGGTTCGAGAGTTGTATTGACCCATATTCGAGTGGCCTTTGGTCGAGACATTTTAGGCAGTTTCTTCTCAAGACTTGGTTTATAAGAAGAGACTTTTAGGATATCATGGGACTATGTGTTGGCCCTGAGTTTGATCTGGTGTTATCCTTTGTTTTCTGGTAGGTTTTCATTAGATTTTATTAGGTAACTAATGGGTTATATTGATGAGTTAACCCCTATAGTTGAGATTTTCACCATTGCTATAGGTTATTTGTAGTGGATTTTGGATTCTACTGGTGTTTAGGATGTTGAGTGATAAAGGTTACTTAGATAATACCCCTAAGATAGAGTATATGTTGATCCCATGGACATATGGGATGCCTAATATAGTTCATCTCTCAAGACCATGCATGGAGGGATCCCTAGGGTAGTGTACACTATTAGGATTTTGTTTGGACCTCTCTTTTTTCTACAAGAATTCCAGGATAAGAAATTTTCATTAGGGTCTAGCGTGGAAATATGACACTAGTACAATTGATTCCATTGGAGTCCTAGATCCCAATAGTTTTGTTTTGTGATGTGGATTCTTATGGTTACACCCTAAGGGTCCAATATTCATTTTTTGTTTTCAGAAGTCATGGAACTCCTATGTAGATTTAGAGGACACACCTAATGTTGTGTGGCAAGTTAATCCACATGCTATAAATCCTCTTCATGGGTTAGATCAGGGGTAGATTTACCCTGAGTGTCATTATATAACCCATGGTTGGTTATTTTCTTATTTTTTAGGCCAATTTATTTTTAGGTATTTTTTTATTTTATGCTAGCTGTTATAAATTTTCAACTAGGTGTGGAATATCACATGTGCATGAATTTTCTATGACAATAGATTATATGTCCATCGTTGGGGTGGACTACTAAGAATTATTACTCAAACCCTCTATGTGAACCTCAGTGTGAATTCATAATATATATCTGCTTTCATATTGAATAATAGGTTGTGAATTGGTAGGGGGTTAAGACCCAATGTTTCGTGATAGAGAAAATCCACTTTTGTGGAGTCTCAATATCAGGATAGTGCAACTAGAGAGTCGTGGATACTGGGTATGTGGTTTATATTGGAGTTTTTAGTAGATCCTTATCTATTTATTTCAGTTTTTTATTTTTTATATGTTTTCATACTATTGGGTGACCATATGTTGTTTGTTTTATCATTTTTTTGATTCTGTATGACTGCATACCACATTTCATTTGTTGTATCTTGTTTTTGTTTAATTTTATTTATTATGAGTACTCTGTTAGTATCCTTGTGTATGTTTTTGTTATTTCAAATTTTATTTTACTCTTAACATAGTGTATATTCCCCCCACTATATCTGTTAGACCCTCGCTTCTAGTTGGCATCCTTTGGAATATATGGAAGCATGCTTGAGGCCTTGTGGCGAGTAAGATCAGGTGATGTGTTTGGTCAACCCGAGTCATTTAGCTACAAAATGGTATCAAAGGTGTTAGGTTTTATGATTTTGTGAGATATTAGGCATGTATTCTATGATTTATTTATGACTTGTGATGGATATATTATTGGTGTATCTAAAACACCTTTTCTGATAGAAATTCCAAGTTTCTAGGTTATGGGATTGCTGTTTTTGGTTTTTATTATTATGGTTGTTTTATTTTACCTAGTGTGATAAACTTGGGTTTTTGGATTTATGGTTTATTCTAGATTTTGGATCTTAGATCATGGAAAATAGTCCATTTTATATGCATCATTCTAGGTTCATAGGATTCATATGACATATTCCTATCTATGAGTGAGTTCCCTAATGATGGAGGTTTAGTTGTTTAAAGTTTCTACAACGACCTATATGGTGTGCCACATATAGATCATTGGTAGAATTATACTCAACTAAACCATATTTATATATTTTATTATAATTAAAATTCATGTTAATCTTGTATAAATATGTTCTACAGTGACAGAGATACATTCCCTTTATCAAGGGATGCACGGGGACCCTTGTGGGTCAATTTGGGCTCGGAGTGCCTTGTTGGTGGATCAATGAGGGAAAGTACACCAATGAGATATTTGGATTGGGATATAGTTTCCCTGAGTAGATGGTTCATATAAATTCATAGGTTTTATTTTATTTAGAGGAAACTTTTCTTTCCATGTGTTCTCTGTTAGGTCATGCGGTGGGGCACATGTGTCTGTTATCACTGATGGCTTGGGTGGGCATCATTGTTCTTACTTGGTGTGGATATTGATCATTTTTGTCATAAAGGTGTGGTTAGGAATGAGTATTACTAGTGTTTTAGAAGTGTATTGATAGGTGTACTGTCATACTCATGTTAGTAATGATAGGGTAGGTTTGATTGGTTCCCTAGCCCTATTCATTTGGGTTGTGCTTTTGGTAGCGTAGTGAGAGTGTGCTTGGATTCTTATGTGTTTGGATTGATACCCGAGTAGAGGGTGGTCATATGTTTGATCTTGGTATGAGGGATATGTGTTTATTTTGAATAGGAGTATCGAGGGTTCTCAAGTTTATCAGAACCGGCCCGCATGAGGAGCATGGTCATTGGTTTTAAGCGTGTTATCCTAGCTTCATTAGAAATTTTTCCGTGTAAGCATAAGTCCTATTGTGAATTTGGGATTGGTTTAAGGAAATAAATATAGTGGGTAATTCACCATTATCTATTGGATTTTTTGAACCTTGTTTTAAGTGGTTTGTTGAGTATGGAGGTTGTTGTTCATAGTGAATCGAGAATGAGTGTTGGTTGTTGTGGTTTTCATGCTAGAGATCAGGTTTGAGTGGTTTATCCATGTATATCCATTATGTTCATTGATTTATCTAGAATGGGTAGTGTTTTTTCATTTGGTTAATGGGGAAATGATAAGGATACTCTTGTGGTGGGAATCATCATATCATTCTTAGAGTAATCTCTCTCATGTAGGGAGAGTTGTGGACACTATAAGACTGGTTGTTGGATGGTTGAGATAACATCAATTTTTCTACTTCTTAGGGTGGTATCTTGGCTTATAGTTGAACAAAAAGTCTTATCAGGGGGTTTAGGGGTTGAGAGAATTTATGGTGGGGAGATTGTGACAACCTACATCCTCACATGTTGAGAAAATCAAGAGAAATGTGAACCTTTTTTTCAGAAGTGTTTTAAGGGGAAAATGTTAGTTTCTCTAGTTATATGATCTCAGATAGTTTTTAACTACTTTATTGTCCTTTAAATAGAGTGTTTACTCTAGTAAGGAAGTTTGAGGGAAATTAGGGCTATTAGAATTTTGTGAAATATTTAATATTTAATATTTAATTAATTAAATATAAATTTATTCATGCATGTTTGTTCAGTGATATATTATAAATGGATTGTTGGATCAAGATTCCATCTACTTGGTTGGGATGGGAATTTCTTTATTTTTCTAGGTGAGGCATAAACCTATCGCAGTGGTTGGGGCCAGGCTAAGGTCCCTTTTGTTTCCTTTTCTTTTTCTTTTCTTCATTTACTTTTTTTTCTTTTTTTTTATATTATCACTTTTTGATTATTGCATACTCCCATGAGGATCTATCCCTTTGGGGTCTTCTACCAAGAGAGGAGAGGAAGATAAGATGGAGTATGAGTAGGAATAGTTGTCTTGGGAGCTCTTTTGGAGGTAGACCGAGCATCGGTGGGTGAGTAGCACAGTCCTAGCACAAAAGTTAGACTTTTTATGCTTAGAGGTAGGAATATTTTATGCTTTCACTAAAAACCACATATATTAGTTATTTTAAAGTTTTTAAATAGTTATATGGGTTTATAGGGACCCCTAGGGGTTGATATATGGGTTTTTGGGAGAAGTTGTGGGTTTGGGCTGTTTTAGGGGTTTTATATTCAGGTAAACCCAAGTACATGGTGTGTAGTTATATGAACACTTTCCATGTGTTAATTCTATTTAGAGAAGATGATGTTTTTGAAAGTACACATTGTGTAGTAGTACATGTCCATGTGGTTGGTTTCTTGGTAAGACACCCCATGTATGGGTGACTTGGTCATATAGTAGGACATGGCTAGACCCCATGTATACCATGATCATGTACATGTACATGGCCAAACCCATTTTTACCCTAGCCATATAGAAGTACATGGAAAAGTGTAACTTTGAGAGTTTACGTTATGTACTCAGAAGAACATGTTATGTATTGTTTCCTATTAAGGGTTTTGGGTGTTTTTTGCCCTGAAGTCATAATTGGAATTATGAGTAGTCCATTCTATAAATGTTTTCATGTGGATCATGATGGTGGGATCCTTTTTATTTTTTGAGACTATGTTTCTAAGATCCCATGTTTTTATAAGTTGTAAATTTCTAAAGTATTTTAAATTTTCAATTACTATATTGTCCAAATATTAATCAGATATTTAGAATGGGAATTAAAATATTGGAATGACTCTAAATAATGCTTTTAGACAATTAATGGGGCTTCAGTTGTAGTTCATAGGTTTTAGGAGTGTCCTAGGGGTTCATGATCCAAACTACAAGTTTTGGAAAGGTGTATCTCAGGGAACATGGTTGGCATGAGGTTAGTGAAAACCATGCAGCCTAACCATTTCGGTCATTTTTGTATTGGAGAATGGTTTGGGAAAACATGTGACAAAATAGAGGAAATCATGAAGGGGATATGTAATTTGATTCAAATATGATGCGTGTTTGTCACACAGTTTGACTAACCATGAACTACAACCGAGCAAGGTAGAGTTTGCCTCAGGTAGTAGAGGTGAACGGTTAGTTCATGATCTACTAAATCATGTTATAAAACCATGTGAGATGAGGGTACAAGATAGTTCCAACTATATGGTTATCACACAGTTTGGAAAAATGTGTTGCCTAACTTTTTGGATCATTAAATAGGAGAAAATTATCATTTTTCTCCTCCAACCCTTTGATGGTTTTACATAATATTCCTTCCCCTTTCTCCCCCACACAAGCAGGACTCCTTCTCCCTTCCTCTATAAGATCTCTACCTCATTCTTGGCTAGAATTGGATTTCATTAGGTTTGTTAGAAACCTTGAGGTAATCCTTTGACTTTGTTATCCTAGGTTGTGTTATTTTCCTTCTTCCTCTAACCTAGGTTCCTCTTGTTATGTATTTTGGTCTCGATTCGACCATATCATAGGAAATCTAATATCGATTATAGGGCTTTCACTCTTCCTGGGGAGAGAGTGACTCAGGATGTTGTTTTTACTTATCTACCTCTCGTTTCATCAAGGTATGTCACTGGGGTGGATTTATTAATATTTTAATATTAAATTAAAATTTTTAAATGTTTTTTATTTATTTTCTTATGTTTATGCCTATCTTAATGTTGGGATTATGTTTTGGGATGTTAGCGAATGTTTGGTTGCCCTTCCGGTGTAATGGGGTCGGCCTGTAAAATTTTCGGAGTTATACCTATTTTAAATAAAATGGTTCTTTAAACTAAATTTTTCAGTTTTAATTAATTAATTACAATTTTGTTATAATTAATTTTTCATGGTGGTTTTGTTAGGATACAGGGACCAACATGACTCAGTTGATCTTAGACAGGCCTTGGATTCTGCTATCAACATTTGGAAATTAAATGGTTAAAGCTTCATGATGGTAGGGGGTCTATCATACCTTCCATAGAGTATTTATACATGTTTATGTAGTATACATATTCTTGGGCCTTCCCCTAAGGGAAAAACACCCTGTTTAGAATTTTTCTCCTAAAATATTTGATTAAATATTTGGGTTAGCATAAATGGATTAATTCTAGGGGTCATTAACAACCCATGTCCGCTAGATTTATACCTTAACCAGAGACTATGATTGAGACCAAATATCCCCTAAGGGATTAATCCACTTGTGGTATGACCTAGAGGATCCCACGTATGAAACCCCGCTTGATTATTCCTTTTTGTTACCCCAATAGGTACACCCTTACTTATTTCTTGACTTAGAGAATCCTAAGACGGATGCCACTATTTTACATAAGAAACTTGAGGATCATGAGTAGGATGAGTTTCCAAAGAACTTACCTAGTGGACCTAGTGGGGTCCCTAATGTTTGGTCAACCCTGATCTAGTATTACATGGTCTTGGGTAAATATAGTAGTGGGTTTCACCTTAGAATCCATACGAAACCTACAATACTGAGAGACTATGACATTGTTTGTGGGTTTAGGAATTCATCCACCCTAATTATTTTATTTATTCTTAGTTATTATTGATGAAAATATGATATCTAGAGGTTCCTTTGGGTTTGTGGATGATGAGCCTAATGCGATGCGATATATTTCAAGGATACCCAGACATACTTCCTGGGATCTATCTTATGATCCTTTTAATGTATATGGATATCATGGTATGGCATCAGTGAGGGGAATTTCTGTATGGCACAAACACTTCCTAATGATATAGAACATTTTACCAAGTTTTGTATCATTGTGCTCTATGGGACCAAATAATATTCCTTCAGTCAATTTCCTTGGGTACTAGCCCATGTAGGTCGATATTATAACGAGTTTTCTATGGATGTGCTTTGTGGACTCAAATATGACCTCTTGGTCAATGGTCTTGGGTCTTAGCCCAGGTAGGTCTCTATTATTCTAATTTTTTTATGGATGTTATCCATGTACATGAGGACTCATTGGTCAATGGATCTAGGTCCTGTCCCTTTTTGGTATGATACTCGATATATCTGGAGTAGGTCATAGTTGATATAATGTCTTCTTTATAGGATTGTCTGACGGTATATAGCATCCTTCCTTATAGTTATTGGAGGTTAGTACAGGTGACCCCAGGGCTACTACATTTATCCCCCTTGGTGACGTAGATTTCTTATAGACTTTTTTGGAACTAGCCAAAGTAGGCATTTGTTTATTGGGATTGTAGACCCAAGGATCGACTATGGTTTGATTTTAAGTATGTTATTTTTCGTCTTACTCATATATATATATATATATATATATATATATATATATATGTATGTATGTATTTATGTATGTGTATATATATATTTATGGAAATATATAAATACATATATATATATATATATTATGGTACCTTATTCCAGTTGTGTCTCGACTAGGTTGGGAACATCCCTTAAGCATGCTTCATACTACTTTGTCTTTCATCTTATTTCTAGTTATTTTTAATAATATTATTATTATTATCCTAATGAGTAACTATAATTTACATACACTTCATATTAATAGATATTTATAGGACTACGCTGGTGGTTCCCTACTGAGTTTTTTACTCACACCCTGCTCAATCTACCATTACACTGGGGGTACCTAAGTAGACGTTCACTTGGTTGCAAGCATAGTTTTGGGCTGAGGCATGGGATCAATCGAGTATGATGGATCTAATTTTTTTTATGGAACATGGATGTGTGGTTCATCTCAGAGATAGCATTAGATCATTGTACTTTTATTTATGTTTCTTTTATTTACTCTTGTACATTTATGGTCGACCTAATGGGAGATCAATGTTGTATGTAGGACATGGATGTTTGGGCCTTTCAGCATTCCATTATTTATCATAGTCTTGTTTATTTTTATTACTTATGTGCTCTTGTTATTAATTTTATGGATTTTATCCAGTTATTTCCATTGTTTCTTACTCTGGTATGAGGGAATATCCTCCCCATGGAAACACCCTTATCCCTTGATACTAGTCAATAGCCTCTGGTGTATGGGGAGGCATGATTTAGACCTTATGGTGAACTGGATCAGGGTACCAGATTAGTGGAATATGGGTTAGGATGTTACAAATTGGAATCATAGGGTTTTCTATCCTATTTTTTACTATTTGGGATATGGTATATAGTATTATTAGGAATGTGTCAGAACTTGTGATGGATATCGGACTGGTGCAACGAGAACACTTGTTCGAGTAAGAATTCCTTATTTCCAAGGATATAGGATTGTTGTTCTAATATGTAATATTATAGTTGTATATAAATTTTAATTTTATCAATGAACATTCTCAATGATTGTTTTGACTTATTATGAACTTTTGGATCTTGACCCGTTGTTAAGAGGCCGGTGATTTATTTTGACTCCTGGTCGGTAAAGACAAGAGATGTCTCATGAATCATATTTGGAATGTAGGATTCAAATTTTATAGGCTTGATAATGTTTTATTTACTAAAGAATAAGGCTCAAAGTTTAAAGTGTCAACAATAGACTAAATGGTGTTTTCTTATATAGGTTCTTGGTGAAATTATACTCAAACGGTCTGATATGTATATATATTTCATTTTGATGGAAGGTCATGTAGATCTCTATTGAGATGTTTAATGATGAGGTTTATGAATCAATACTTTTATAGGGAGGTTCAGTGACCCTAGTAAGTCGGTAGGTCACTTGATTTGCATATGTTAGACCCCCTCTAGGGAATTGTTTCTCAGGTTATATTATTTAAAGTGTCGATAATAACCTATACAGTGTTTTTCTGTATAACTTGGAATGAAATTATACTTATCTAAATCATGTTCTTATGATATTTCACAAATCATTGTATTGATATTATCTAAGTACTGTTATCCATAATAGTTCAACCTTATCATTTGATTCCTTTGTTCATGGTGATCTAATAGGGTCTTTGTGTATGATTTCTATAGATACCTAAATTTTTATAGTATACTAAACCTCAAGGGGGTATTATCATATACATATTCCTAGTGAGTGTCAATTCATCATTAGTTTCTACATTATATCAAGATACTCCATGGGGTAGTCCCTTATGAGGATGCATGGTGAGTATTAGGTCCCTAGTAGGCTGATACTTGACAATTTTTTTACCCTTGTAGGTCGATGTATTTACTTATTTTAGATAGAGAGTTAACAAGTGAGTTAGATGCCTTTTGCTGAGACTGGTGTGAGAATGACACCCCATGAGATGTGACTTCGTTTAGAGGTCTGACCCTTGGGCTAGTTGGTAGGACCTAGTTACCAATCTTTATACTTGATTAGTAAGGATAGGTGGGAGACCTATAGACCCTTAGTTTTAACTCAGACCCTTATAGGTTGACTATTTTTATCAAGGGAAGCCTATGAATGAGGTTGGACTAAGTTTATGGATTCCTTTTTAGGTAGTGAGTTAGGTTATACAGTCATTTGAGACCAATGCACAATTATTTCTCAGGTTTTGTGATATAGGCATGATGATGCTTGGTTTTTTGAGATCACACCAAAGGGTGATTGTGTTTCGAGACTAGCATTTATGGGAAAGGCAATTCAGGTTCCTAGCCCAATCGACCAGTGGTTGCATGGTTTATGATTAAATTTAAAAATAAATAACGTCATGAAATGGGAATTCATAGAATGAAACGTGGAATATATGAGCTATCTGATTTAGAAGAGGAGTTCCAAGGGAGGTTCTGGCATGTTAAGACTAATGTTTCGTGTAGCACGGTCAGCTTTTCCTTATTGATTGATGACTAATTGGGGTGGGAGTCAAGCGATGATGATCAAGTGGTATGAGATTGTACAACCACAACATTGGATGTTTTGGCACACATTGGATACACATGGTACCATTTAAATTGTAAAGTGGTGAGCGGTCATGTGCGAGCCTAGGGTTGATGGTTTAAAATAAATGCTACGAGCCTGGTTTCATAGAAGTTTTGACTTAAATAAGGAATGTATCTCCATGGTAGAGGATACATCCAGAATAAATTGGGCCCTGGGAGGAATTTGAACCATGGTTAGACCTAGACACATATTTTTTGGAGACATAGTGTCATGAATTAGATAAAGAAATCTCAACCTATTTAGATGGGGTCATGGATCAAAGAAGAAATACACACCTATCGATGGGATCTTAATGTATTCCTAGATAGAGGATATCATTCCCAATATCTTGACATCATCTTGATTATGTTTAACGAGCATCATATATATGTTTCTCTACCTATGTATCTTTTATGTTTGGATGAAATACTCCTTGGACATGCACTTGAGGAGTATTTTAAAATTAAACCAGATTGTTTATAGTACACCATTGGATATTTGAGGGTGGTGGCCCTGATTTTGTTTTGAATTTCAACCAGAACCATGGAAAATATTCTCAAAAAGTGGGAATGAGCTCAGGGAGACATTTACATTAATTCTTGGTATGATTGGTTTCAAGTCCATGATATTTGTTATATCTAGGAGGTAAAAGGAATAGATTGTGATGATCTAGTTCTCTTTTAATTATTGAGAAAAAAAGGATGATACCAAGGTGGAGAGCGGGACATTAGTCACTAGTGGGAGATCCTCATATGATAAGGTCTGTGGGATCTTAGGATGGGTCATTTCATAGTTGTTTTGGATCTAACATGGCATTAAATAAATGGATCAAATTATGGTTGTATTTCTCGGTAAATGCCAGGTAAAAATTTAAATATAGACTTGGGTGAAGATTGAGTGAGGGATTTAAGCCCAGAGTAGCTTGTGATGATCAAATGGTTTTGGATCGAGGATTTTGTAAGTGTTTACATTATAACATAGTGAAAAGTTAGAACAGGGGATGGTTTGGTTAAAATGTTTCACTGGAAGTTGGTAACAAGCTTCATAGAGCATGTTCAAAATGATATCGGTATTCCTAGGGATAAAAACATCATATTGGTTTTTTGTGACATTTCAGCTACTGAAGCTGATCTTTTTCACGAATAGTCAGTTGAATGTGGTTCTACATGAATTTTTCATTTTTTTGAATTTGGTTAGTATGGAACCGCATCAATCATGTTTTTGGAATGAGATGGGTGGAGACTATAGGTTGGACGAGGCTTTTAAAGTGAAAGTTGGTGTGACAAGATTTAGCTTGGTCGAATGGAATTTGATGATTATATGTAATAGATGATCAATGCAAGTATCCTCATGTATGATTGGATGTAACAAGTGAGAATTGTTCCATAAGCATCATTAGGGAACTTGGTATGTGATTCTTTTTTCAATTCCAAAGGTGGTAGTATAGTGGCTCAGGATTGGAAATTGAAAAGAAATAACCTATGGTGGGGAGAACCATAATCCATTTGATCATTAAAGAGATAATGGGATCATAATTCGGCATTGATGGTCTCATTTAATTGGAATATTCATGTTTTAATAATGGTTGTGAGTGTTGAATTATTTTTGTGGTTAAGCATCATATGATTAAAGTATTGCTTTGAGGCATGTTGGGTGTTTAGAAACGTAATGTGGCCATTATAAATTAATTCATGGCCCAAGTAGGTCATTTTTTTTCATTTTTATTCCCACTAAGGATTCTCAATGATGATATGTTTTAAGGTGGTGAGGTTGTAAGATCCTTTGTTTTCCCAAGTTGGTAATTTCATAAGGATTTTGAATTTTAAATTACTAGATGGTTCAAATCTTGATCAGAGATTCAGAATGGGAATTAAAAGGTTGAAATTCCTATAAAGAATGTTTTTAGATGAGAACTGATTATTGGGTTGTAGTTTATAGGTTTCAGGAGCATCCCCAGGGTTCAGGGCCTGAACCACAAGTTTTGGGAAGGTGTGGCCCGTGGCACATGGTTAGCACACGGTTAGGGATAACTGTATAGCCTAACAATGTGGTCCATTTTTACAATATAATAGTTTGGTAAAATAGGTTTTAGTCGAGATGAATCCATGTAGGGGGTATACAATTTATTTCATACATGACGCACGGTCATCATATAGTTTCACTAACCCTACACAATAACCATGTGAGGTGGAGTGTACCTCAGAGAGTAGAGGCGCACATTTGGCTCATAGTCTATTAAATTGTACGCTTCAATAATTTGAGATGAAAGGCCAAGAAATTTCCAACTGCATGGTTGGTTCATGGTTTATCAAACCGTGTGTCTCATTAAAGAGGGGAAATTATAGTTTTCTCCTCCGACCCTTAAAGGGTTTTACCCCTTTTTTCTTCCCCTTTCTCCCCAGTGTGAACATCCCAAGTTCTCCCTTTTTTCATGGGAGTTCTCACTCATTCTTACCTGGAATTAGATACTGTTAGGTTCATTAGAAACCTTGAGGTAATACTTTGACTATGTTATCCTCGATTGTGTTATTTTTATTCTTCCTCTAACCTAGGCTTCTCTATTTAGGTATTTTGGCCCCGATTCCAATGGAGCATAGTGGAATTGGATACCGGTGATGGGGATTTCATTGTTCTTAGGGAGAGAGTGATCGGGAGTCCATCTACACTTCTCTATATATTGTTTCATCTATGTACATAGTATCAATGAATTTATAAATCTTTTAATCTTAAATTAAAATTGTTAAATGGTTATTTTGATGTTGCTTCTTAGGTATTATTCCTAGATTGAGGTTTTTCTTATGTTGTGGGATATTAGCGAGCACTAGTTCACCATTCCAGTGTAATGGTATTAGCCAGTAAGATTTTGGGTATTATTTCTTTTTTAAATAAAATCATTTTTTAAACTAAATTTTTGGGTTTAACTTAATTAATTATAATTTTGTTATAATTAATTATTCATGGTGTATTTTTTTCATGAAAGGACCCAACATAGCTCAATTGATATTAGATAGGCCTTGAAAACTACTAATGGCCTTTGTAAATTAAAAGGTTAAAGCTTCCTAAAGTTAAGTGGTCTGGTATACCTTCCCTATAGTATTTATGCATGTTTATGTAGTACGTGTATGATTGGGATTTCCCCTGAGAGGGATTCCCCCTGTTTATAATTATTCTAATTAACTACTTGATTAACTATTTGGGTTAACTTAAATGGATGAATGATATGGGTCACTAAAAACCCTTCTGTGCAAGCTTTATACCTTAATCCGGGACTATGACTAAGATTTAGGATCCCCTATAGGGTGCCTCTGCTTATGGTATGACCTATAGGATCCCATATAGGATGACCCACTTACTTAATCCTTTTTGGGACACCAAGAGGGATGCCCTTAATTATGTCTTAATCTAGAGGATCCCAAGAGGGATGCCTCCATTTTTCATGTGAACCTCAAGGATCCCAAGTAGGATTCCTTTCCTAATCACTAACCTAGGGAACCCAGTGGGTTCCCCAATTTTTTTCCAACCTTGATCTAGTATGACATGGTTTTGGGTAGATATGGTAGCGAGTGTCGCCTTAAGACCTATTCTGAACTTGTAATCCCACTAGACTTTGATAGTAGTGGTGGGTTTAGTCATTCGACCACCATCACTCTTTTATTTATGCTTTAATTAGTTAATTTTTATGTGTATATGATTTCAAAAGGTTCTTCTTGGTTTGTGGCTAATGGACATGGCATGATGATATATACTTTAGGGATTCCCAGACATACTTCTTGGGATATGGCTTCTAAGATTTATTGATGTATATGGATATCATGGTATGAAACTGATGAGGGGAATTGTGATAGGGAACTGAAACTACAAGATCATATGACACTATTTACCGAGTTTTCATTAGATACACTTTATGGACTTAAATAGGATGACTTAGGATGACTTTGGTTAATGTCCTAGGGTCCTAGCCCATGTAGGTCTATATTATACCGATTTTGTTATGAATGTTCTCCATGGAA
Organism: Viscum album; assembly: GCA_963277665.1. NCBI lineage: Eukaryota > Viridiplantae > Streptophyta > Magnoliopsida > Santalales > Viscaceae > Viscum > Viscum album. The sequence goes on along the minus strand of OY728155.1, from coordinate 1,389,365,428 downwards.
TCGAATAGGATTCCTTGGTCAATGGACTTGGTTCCTAGATCATGTAGGCCTCTATTATATTGTGTTTTATATGGATGTACTCCATGGACTCAAAGAAGAGGCCTTGGTCAATGGCCATGAGTCCTAGCCTTCATAGATCTGGTACTTGATATATCTAGAATAGGCCATAGTTAATGAAATTCCATTTTTATAGTGTTTTTTAGTATACTAAATCCTTCCTTATAGTGATTGGAGGTGATTGTGTTTGATACTAGGGCTAGTACATGTATCCCCCTTAGTGACATATATTTATTAGAGACTTTTCTAGTGCTGGAAAAAGTAGGTATTTGTTGATCAGGATTATGGACCCAAGAATCAACTATGGTTTGATTTTAATTATGTTATTTATCATCATACACACACACACACACACATATATATATATATGTGTGTGTGTGTGTGTGTGTGTGTGTGTGTATATATTTATGAATATATATATATATACATGATAGAACCTTATTCTAATTGTGTCTCAGCTAGGTTGGTTACTTCCCTTGAGCATGCTTCGTATGAATTTTTATTTCAACATATTCCTAGCATTTGTTACTATTATTATTATCATTATCCAAATTATTAGATCACATTTACATAAACCACATATTACTATATATTTACAGGACCATGTTGGTGGTTCCCTACTAAGTTTTTTACTCTCCCTTATCAAGACTCTATCTCACTGGGGTTCTTGAGAAGATGTTCACTTGGTTATAGGAGTAGGTTTTGTCTAAGGCCCAGGATCGATCGAGCAGGATGGATAAGTTTTTTCCACAGATCATTGAAATGGGGTTTGGATTAGAGATAGCAGTAGATCCTTTTACTTTTATTTATGTTTCATTTATTTACTCATGTATATGTATGGTCATCCCAATGGTCAATCAGTATTGTACGTATGACATGGTCATTCAGGCCTTTACTGCATTCCATTATTTATCATAGTCTTGCTTATATTTACTACTTATTCACTATGATTATTAATTTTATGGATTTTATCTAGTTATTTCCACTATTTATCACTCTGGTATGAGGGCATAGTCTTCCCACAGACACACCCCAGAACCTCAATGCTAGTCGAAATCCTCTAGTATATGGGGAGGTGTGCTTGAGGCCTTGTGAAAAACCGAATAGGGGCACCAGATTAGTGGCATATGAGTTGGTATGTTATATTTTACATGGTGTTTTGGAATAAGAGAGTTTGGAGGGAATATTTATTCAAGGTTTGGATTCATAATCCACCGTCGGGTTGAGTTGTGAGATGTGAGACCTAAGTAAGGGTCGTGAGATCATTGGTTTGATTAGTTTATTGATTCTAGGTTGGTTTATTCAAGGTTCTTTCAGATGAATCTATGAAAGAGGGATCGATTAGTATCTTAGAGGAGATCTTGGATTTTCCTTGGATATCAGGACCAGTTTCTCAAGGTTAGATTTGTTAAGGTTTAGATCCTACATTTGAGGATTATAGTGGTTAGATACTTCAGCCTGGGTCGATACCATGGGATAGAGGATACAGTTGGGATCCACTGACATGATGAGATGATTTTGAGGGTATCTTGAGGGTTCATCATGGGATTATTTCTAATCAATTGATTATGGGATTTCTTATTCAGTGGTTAAGAATTTCTATGAGTATTAGTGTTTCCTTTTATTCACTTTTGGGTGAGTTTGTACCTGAGTATGGGTTTTTTATTAGAGAGGCCTACCAAGGTTTTATTACAATGGGATTTTACATGAGGGTTTATCTAGTTTTTATGATCCCTTATAGGGTTTCCTTACTTTGAGTTGGTCATGAGAACCATTAAGAATTATCTTGTAGCTGTGTTCATGCTTTTCGATTCCCTTTTGAGAAACTTTTTTATTGATTGTCAGATAGAGTCCTATGAGGGTGGCTTGAGGAAGTATCCACAATGGGATTGTATCTTTCTTTAGATGTAATAGAGGAACCTCATGTAGGGTGTACTTATATTGTTGTGGAATTTGGTCCATTTGAGAATCTTTTGATGAGTATGGCATGAGATCTTGGTTGTAGTGGGGGAGTCCATTATAGAATTTTTTTTTATATTTTATGAATCTATGGAATGTGGGAGACCCAATTTTTGTGAGCCAAGAGGATATCAGCACATTTTATGAAACCTATTTTGGAATTGGTTTCATGATTTGGATTGACCCATGTTCCATTTTTCTTTAACTGAAAGTTGGTCAGAGTTGATATTTTATCCTTTTGGGCATTGGGTTCGAGATTCAGATTGACCAATGTTTGGGTGGCCTTTGGGCGAGACGTTTGAGGAGGTTTCTTCTCAATACTTGGTTTGTGAGAGGAGACTTTTTGGATATCATAGGACTGAGTTTTGGCCCTGATTTGGATCTAGTGTTCTCCTCTATTTTCCAGAAGGTTACTATTAAAAGGGATTAGGGATCTAATGGAAGAACTATTTGAGTACATCCCTTTAGTTAAGAGTTTTACCATGGATAAAGGTTATCTATCATGGATATTGATCACTCTTGGTGTCGTAGATGTTGATCACTCCTATTTACTTAGATGGGAAACCCAGGATAGGGTATCTATCTACCATGTGGATGGATGGGACCCCTAGGACAATGCATCTGTCAAACCTATACATGGACGGACCCCTGAGTTAGTGTATACTTCTAGGTCATCGCTTGGATCTTGATTTTTCTATAAAACTTTCAGAACGTAACAATTTCTCTAGTGTCCACTATATAGATCTGTCTCTAGTTTATCTTGTTCCATCGGAGTCCTAGATCTTGGTAGTTGCATATTTTCTTGTAGACACCTATGGTTACACCCTAGGGTTTTGAATTTGTTCCTTTTCATTTAGACATCTTATAGATCCTATGTAGATCTAGAGGATGGACCTAATTTCATGTTTTGGGTTAAACCATGTGTTATAAATCCTCTAGTGTGGGAAAAATCAAGGGTATATTTATCTTGGGTTTCAGGATTGAACTCACAGTTGGCTATTTTATTTTTTATTTTTTTTATCTTTCTTTATTTTAATTCATTTTTTATTTTATGTTAGATATTATTAGTTTTAGGATAGGATGGGAATATCACGGGTGCATGAACTTGTTATGAAATTAGATTATAGGTCCACCATTGGGAATGGCCTAATGAGATTTATTTCTCACCCCATGTACATGCACCAATGAGCATGCAGACTGTATATCTACTTTCATGTTGTAGAAAAGGTTGTTTAGTGGTTGGGGGTTGAGGCCTAGTGTTTCTTGATCGAGTGAATTCATTTGCATGGAGTCTTAGGATTGGACTAGTGCATCTCGAGAGTCATAGAGACCAGCTATGTGATTTGGATAGAATTCGGAAGTATATCCCAATATATTTCTGTTTAGTTTGTTTATTCTTTATATGTGTTAAGCCCAGTGGGTGACCAGAAACTTTCTTTAGTATTCTTGTGAGAATGTATGACTATATGCCAAATTTCATTTATTATATCATATTTTTGTTTTAGTTTATTTATTATTTATACTCTAATGTTATCCTTGTGTGTTTTTTAGTTATTTTTGTTTTTATTTTACCCTAACTAGAGGGTATAGTCACCCCACTATATCAGTTAGACCTTCATGTTATTTGGAAGCTTTTGGTGTATAGGGAGACATGCTTGAGGCCTTATGGTGGGTCAAATTAGGTGACGTGTTTGGTCGACCCAGGATAGTTTGTTAGAAAAATGTATTATAGGTGTCAAGTTTTATGATTTGGGAATTTAATCGATAGGTGGTATATGAATGTTTCATAGCTTGTGATGGATATCGAACTGTTGTGTAACGAAAACCTTTTCCAATATGAATTCCTTGTTTCTAGGGTAATGGATTGTTGTTTTGGGTTTTAGTTTTTATGATTGTGTGATTTCACCTAGTGTGATACACTTGGGATTTTGGATTCATGCTTTATTTTGGTTTTGGTAACTTGGAACATGAGAAAGAGGAAAGTGTTCATGCATCATTCTAGTCATGTAGTATTTTCATGAAATATGATTATCTGTGTCTGATTTTAGTAATGATAGAAGTTATATATTTTAAATTGTTTGAAATGACCTATATGGTGCATCACATATAGCTCCTTGGTGGAATTATACTCAACTGAATCACACACACACACACATATTCTTTTTATAATAGTTTATGTGAATCTTATGGAAAGATGTTCACCGGTGACAGAGATGCAGTCCCTTCACCGAGGGAAGCATGGGGACCCCTATGGGTAAATATGAGCTATGAGTTCTATATTGTTGGATCTATAAGGGAAAGTATTCCTAAGAGATGTTTGGATTGGGATTGAGCTTTTCTGAGGTGGTGATTTAGTTTAAGTATAAGGATCGTGTTGCTTTGGAGGGATCTATTCTTGCCACGTGTTATCTATCAAGTCTTATAGTGGGGCCCATGGGCCTGTTATTGATGATAGATTGGGTGGGTTTCACTAATCTTACTTGGTGGGTCCATTGAGGTATTTTATTTCTAAGGTGTGGTTAGGCATGATGATTACTAATGTTTTAGAAATATTGAACTGGGAGTGCTCCTGGTCATGCAGTTAGCCTATCAGGGCAGGTTTGGTTGGTATATTGGCCCTATTCATTTTGTTTTCTCTCTAGATTGCATGGTGAGAACATGGATAGACTCTCGTGGCTTCAAATTGATGCCCGAGTGGAGGGTGGTAATGTTTTTGATCTGTTCATGTGGTAAATGACTTGATTTTGATGTGGAGTGTTGAGGGAGCTCCAATTTTTTGAAACTATCCTGTCTGAGGAGTATGGTCAATGGTTTTATGTGTGTTATCCTAAATTCATTAGTACTTAGCTAATTTGATCATGATTCATGTTGTGTATTTAGAATTATTTTAAGGAAATAATTTTGGTTTAGAGTGAACCATAATCTCTTAGAGGTCTTGAACATCATTTTAAGTGGTTTTTTCATCCTAGAGGTTTCTCTTCCTAGTGAGCTAGGAATGATCAATGATTATTTTGATTTTCATATTGGTTCTCAGGTGTTACTTGATTTTCTACACATATAAATTTCATTTAGTTATGGAAATAGCATGGACCATGTGTGTAACACCCTGAAATTTTATGAAAAATATTCTTTTTAATTTTATTAATGACTTATGTTATACGCTACTCCAAAAGGAGCTTGCACAACACGCATCCTTGACTTTCCTTGCATTACATGCAATCGCGACCTTCCTCGATAGCGTGTGTAGTATGCAATAACGAGTTTCACTAAACAACAATATGCTATTAAAATATTATTAAAACTAGCCGTTATGAATAGTAATAACCACTTTTTGAAATTTTGTAAATTTTATTTTTCAAAATGGACTTCATTTTTGGATTTGGAATATCGAAATTAGCTTAGGGTGAAATTTTGGTACTTTTCAGATAACTTTCATTTTCTAATGAATAGTGAAAATTACTAAATTTTAATTAAAAATAACTTTTTTAATCGAAATAATTAATAGTGATAAATTATTAATTTGAGTTGTTTTAAAGTATATTTAGAATATATTTTTACAATTTAATACAATTTTGTTCATTGGATGTAATTTCACATTTAAACCAGTTATAAACAAGTGTCAATCTTTTGATAGTTATTATCTCTTAAAAACACGCTATTTGTTTTGACGATGGGAATTAATTTTTAAATTAGTTAATGTAGCTGATATGTTTTTAATTTGATAAAATAGACATCATTTTTGAATTCATAATATCAAATATATCTTAGATCTAATTTTTGGTATTTTTCTGGAAACTTTCATTTTTTGTTGAATAGTGAAACCACTAAGTGGTGGTTAAAAAACTGAATTTTTCATAAAACTTAATTTTACCGCTTCTGTGAGTAGAATTTCAAAAATCCGAGAGACACAGTTGATGTCAGTAAGTAAAATGTGGTCAAATGAGATGAAAATAATTTTTGGTGAATAGTAACTTTTTACTTTTTTTTACCACGGTTAAAAGTAAATAGGGTAATTAAGGGTAAAAATGATATTATTATTACCCTAAAACATGTCCTAATTCTATTGGATAAGTTTAATTCGACCAAAAACAACCTTAGGAATAAAATATGACCATTTAGGCCCACTTCAATTAGATTAGGACATTTATTATTAATTTATTTAAAGAAGGGTTAAAATAGTTAAAATCAAAGTTTAATAAATAAATCATTTTTAATATAGGGTTATACATAATATAAATTCAACTATAAATATTCATTAGAAATCTAAAAATATTTCCTACATAATGATATTTTATTTTTAATTTTTAGACTTTAAATAAGTTAATTTATTTATGACACAAAGATGATGCAGTAATTATCTTATTAATGAAATATTGACATAATTGATGTTATAAATACCCAAATAAATATAATTTGAGACTTTTTATGCATTCCACTAATTTTATAGGTTAATATGACATGTTAGTACTTATTTAATCAACTTTTTTCGAACTAATAATTCTGTTATGATTTTCAAAAAAAAATCAATGACTAAATAGTGTCAAAATTGACATAAAATAGTTTTTAAAACAAATATTATATTATTAATTGTTATTTTATTCCTAAAAATATAAGGGTCAGTCAAATGACTTATATAAGGTTATATATATTAATAATAAACAACTTGGGGTTCGTTTGGCTTCTTATAGTAAGTTTATCAACCTTATAGTATAAGAATACAAGAAGACACGGTAAAAGTAAAATTATTTAACTTAATGATAAGGTTAAAATAGGAACCTAAATTTGTCTAAATTCTATTGTATGAGAGTATTTAGACCCATACCCACCTTAGCTTCGAAATAAATCAATTTGGAGCTATTTAAAACCGAATTTGGCTTTATAATAAAATAATATTTTTAGTTATTCCAAATGTGCCCCTCTCCTCCCTTATAAAAGGGTACCTCATCCCCCTCTTTCTCACACCAATTTAAGCCTTCAAGCTCGGACAACCTCAGCCAAATTCTCTTCTCCACTTCCTTAGAAACATCCTAGAGGTTCTGGTCTTCCTCAAAGACCAATTTTAGTGCCCTAAAAGGAGATCTCAAAGAAGCACTTCAAAGAAGAGGAGGTTCGGACACTTACAAAGCAAGTCGAACCTAAGGTAAGGGAAAATATCACAATCTCATTTTTATCCGAGATTGTTTATACTTTGAAATTTACTGGGGTGTATTTTATCATCCACATCCATGTTTCCTCAATATGTAATATTATTTCCATCCAACTACAATTGTTTAAATCCAATTTTACCCTTCAGTGAGTTTTTATTAAAAGATATGAAAAGAATCTTTTGTCGTTTTCCGTACGAGGTACTTTTTGAATTTTCTGACAAAAGTACGAGAAGAATGTTTTTTTTAACTTATATGGAATGAATGGATTTTTAAAAAATTATTTCCAAGAAGCTTCCTTTACAATTTTTTAAGTTTATTTTTAATCAAATTCTTTTATTTTATAATTGTACGACATGTTAAGAAAGGAAAAGTGTTTTTGAAGTAGAAAGGATATTTTCCTCAAGAATGGAGTTCAAGTGTTTTATCAAAATTATTTTCCATCTGAGATAATAAAGGGTTATGTTTTTATCCCTATTATTACATTTATTTTATTATGTTATGATGGAATTATATTTTTATGAATTCATTAATCTTATATGAATTGTTTTATGATTTCATGTTGTTTAAGAATCCCATTTTTATTACATGGATTATGCAATGATGTATGATTTATGATTTTGTGGCACACATAAGAATGGTATCATTATGAGATGGGTGGGACCTATATCTCCCTCCAATGCATTGGGTAATGATTTTATATCTCATGAGATAGACATGGCTAGAATGGTAGGTTATACCGGTTTAGTGAAACAGGACTGAAACGAGGAGTGAACTCGGTTCAGAAAGGGACTTTGTCCACTAAGATAGTCTTGGCAACGAGTCTTGACTAATAAGAAATTATTCTCTATGATTATGTGTGTATGCCATAGAGTTTCATGTTTTAAGTTATGATTATTGGGATTACATTTCACTACTATGATTTATCACATGTTATGAAATTATGATCTCTTTTGAAGGTTAAGATTTCCAAAAGATATGTTCTTATGAATATGATGTGATTGATATTTCTTTTGTTTACCCTTACTGAGCACTTGAGCTCACCCTTTTATGTTTTATTTTCCCCAGGACATAAATAAAGGATTTAGGTTTTAAAAAAAAGAAGATCTTTATGGGAGATGTTGAAGATCTTTCACCACGATTAGAAGATTATATTCCGAGTTTCCAAAGACACTAAACTATTACGGTCCTTGTGTGTGTCATTTTTTTATGTACTAAGAATTACGAAAAAGTAATGTAATGTCCATATACGTCAAGCTTCGGGTCTCTACAGTTGGTATCAGAGGAAAGGTTTAGTCAACCTTTGGAAACTAGGATACGAAAATGTTAGTGAGATCCCTAGAGATATTTCTATGGTATGTCTAGGGATGTCTCTAAGGTTAAGTATACGTATAGGTTATAGTCCTAGAATTGCGCTAACGATCTTAGAATTTAACCTAAGATGTTAGATATTGAGGGTACTCCCCCTTTACTATGTTGTTTTCTCTAGAATGATTTTTGCCTCTCACAAGATTCTTTTTGTGTTTTAGTTAATGGAGGGAACCAGAAGGAATTCGGTTAACATTGAATCCAATGGACAAATTGGTGACTATGAGCAACAAAATTGTGTAATTCCTAGAGAGAAAGATATTGTGATTATGCCGAATCAGTCATCGCGATATATGATTAAAAAGGTGAAATTTAGCGGTATTCCTAATTCATCAAAGAAGAGGAAGATAAACTATTATGCATGTTCGCATGTTGAGGAGCATAAAGAAAGGAAGATTGATATTTCTAAAGAAGGGAAGAAGAACCTTGAGGAATACCTCAAATGGAGGGACCGATGTTATCTATGTGGAGAAAAGGGTCATAGAGTGACAGACTGTTATGGAGTTCAATGTCTTATTTGTGGAGAACATGGCCATTACCCAACTCAATGCCCTGACCTAAAAAGTTACTTCTAAATCAAGGAAGGACTTATTCCAGGATAATCATTGAAGTGGATGGACTGAAGTGTTTATGTATTGGTATTCAAGAATAATGTTGTTGAGGTACTTTTATGGTGTATTGAAATATTTATGTATTGGTCTATTGTGGTTTTCAATAATTTTAAGGTACCGGTAACCATGAAAAGTGATTCAAATATTTTGAAAAGTAGATGATATGCGCATAATGAAGGGATAAGGAGAAAATGAAATGTTTGACAGTATTCATGAGCTCATGATTGATATAAGGACTAAGTGATATCATGGTTAGAGTATATAGAATTTTGAGGATTTTGGTATGTGGAAAGAGTTAACTTTTAACAGCATTCATGTTTTCACTAAGGTTCAATGGGTATTCAATAGAATACATGATTAAGGACTTTGAATGTTTGGAATGTGACCAACAAGACATATCTTATGATATATGGGGATCAACGATGGTATTAAATCTATGGTAATCGTTTTCACTATATTATGAGAGTGGACTGCAGTATTATGGATAAGCCTAAAGATTGGAATGGACTATGTTGGACATAAGTTAGTATTTTTTAAGGATAGAAGTTTTTTCGATATTATTGATGGGATGTTATAGTAATATAGTTTTAGAAAAAGGAAAACCTGTAGGACGGCCGATAGCCCATCGCGTCAGACAAGGCCGTGGGAATCGAACCCACAACCGAAGTGCGACTGGCCTTTATCGCCTACCACTGGCCTACAGGAAGTCCTTGTTTAGTAGAAACTAGTTTTATTATATTAAGCAGTATGATATATGAATTATAAGTCCATTTTAGGAACCATATATGATTAATCTCACTATAGGTCGACTTATGTATATTTAATAACTTTTTCTAACCTTTTGTTTTAGATAGATGGAATGACTCATCATTCTATCACATGATCTGCTAACACTTCACGAATAACAAATTCAACTTCATTTCTTTAAGAGATAAAGTGGAAATTGTTTAAGACACGAACAACAGTGAGATTGTACCAAAATAAAGTAAGTATTTCTTCTAATTCAAATTTTTCAACTTTAGGGAAATGATATTGAAAACCAAAAATGTTGTCCTAGTTCCATTATATCCGATGAATCATATGGTACCTTGGATCATCACAAATCTATAGATTTGTTATTCCGGGCTTTTCCATAGCCATGTTCTCTACCACTCTCCATCAGAACATGATGGTTAGATTTCTCTTCCATATCCATATTTTCATCAATGTGGAAACCCGGTGATTAGTTTATTTGGGAAACCGTTACGTTTCATACTTTTGTTTTTAAAGATTGGTTTTGGTATTCCTTTTTATGATGTGGGTTTCTATTAAAGAAACTTCCGAGGATTAAACCATTTATAACCCCGATGAATTTCGAGGGCGAAATTCATTTTAAGGGGGGTAGAATGTAACACCCTGAAATTTTATAAAAAATATTATTTTTAATTTCATTAATGTCTTGTGTTGTACGCTACACCAAAAGAAGCTTGCACAACACCCATCCTTGACTTGCCTTGCATTACACGCAATCGCGACCTTCCTCGATAGCGTGTGTAGTACGCAATAACGAGTTTCACTAAACAACAATATGCTATTAAAATATTATTAAAACTAGCCGTTATGAATAGTAATAACCACTTTTTGAAATTTTGTAAATTTTATTTTTCAAAATGGACTTCATTTTTGGATTCGGAATATCGAAATTAGCTTAGGGTGAAATTTTGGTACTTTTCAGATAACTTTCATTTTCTGATGAATAGTGAAAATTACTAAATTTTAATTAAAAACAACTTTTTTAATCAAAATAATTAATAGTGATAAATTATTAATTTGAGTGGTTTTAAAGTATATTTAGAATATATTTTTACAATTTAATACAATGTTGTTCATTGGATGTAATTTCACATTTAAACCAGTTATAAACAAGTGTCAATCTTTTGATAGTTATTATCTCTTAAAAACACGCTATTTGTTTTGACGACGGGAATTAATTTTTAAATTAGTTAATGTAGCTGATATGTTTTGAATTTGATAAAATAGAAATCATTTTTGAATTCATAATATCAAATATAGCTTAGGTCTAATTTTTGGTATTTTTCTGGAAACTTTCATTTCTTGATGAATAGTGAAACCACTAAGTGGTAGTTAAAAAACTGAATTTTTCATAAAACATAATTTTACCGCTTCTGTGAGTAGAATTTAAAAAATCCGAGAGACACGGTTGATGTCAGTAAGTAAAATATGGTTCAATGAGATGAAAATAATTTTTGGTGAATAATAACTTTTTACTTTTTTTACCACGGTTAAAAGTAAATAGGGTAATTAAGGGTAAAAATGATATTATTATTACCCTAACACATGTCCTAATTCTATTGGATAATTGTAATTCGACCAGAAACAACCTTAGGAATAAAATATGACCATTTATGCCCACTTGGATTAGATTAGGACATTTATTATTAATTTATTTAAAGAAGGGTTGAAATAGTTAAAATCAAAGTTTAATAACTAAATAATTTTTAATATAGGGTTATACATAATATAAATTCTACTATAAATATTCAATAGAAATCTAAAAATATTTCCTACATAATGATATTTTATTTGTAATTTTTAGACTTAAAATTAGTTAATTTATTTATGACACAATGATGATGCAGTAATTATCTTATTAATGAAATATTGACATAATTGATGTTAGAAATACCCAAATAAATATAATTTGAGACTTTTTATGAATTAAAATAATTTTATAGGTTAATATGACATGTTATTATTGATTTAATAAACTTTTTTCGAACTAATAATTCTGTTATGATTTTCAAAAAAATAAATTACAAAATAGTGTCAAAATTGACATAAAATAGTTTTTAAAATAAATATTATATTATTAATTGTTATATTATTCCTAAAAATCTAAGGTTCGGAAAAATGACTTATATAAGGTTATATATATTAATAATAAACAACTTGGGGTTCTTTTGGCTTCTTATAGTAAGTTTATCAACCTAATAGTATAAGAACACAAGAAAACACGGTAAAAGTAAAATTATTTAACTTAATGATAAGGTTAAAATAGGAACCTAAACTTGTCTAAATTCTATTGGATGAGAGTATTTCGACACATCCCCACCTTAGCTTCTAAATAAATCAATTTTTAGCTATTTAAAACCGAATTTGGCTTTATAATAAAATAATATTTTTAGTTATTGCAAAGGTGGCCCTCTCCTCCCTTATAAAAGGGCACCTCCTCCCCCTCTTTCTCACACCAATTTGAGCCTTCAAGCTCGGCCAACCTCTACCAAATTCTCTTCTCCACTTCCTTAGAAACATCCTAGAGGTTCTGGTCTTCCTCAAAGACCAATTTTAGTGCCCTAAAAGGAGATCTCAAAGAATCACTTCAAAGAAGAGGAGGTTCGGACACTTACAAAGCAAGTCGGACCTAAGGTAAGGAAAAATATCACAATCTCTTTTTTATCCGAGATTGTTTATACTTTGAAATTTATTGGGGTGTATTTTATCATCCACATCCATGTTTCCTCAATATTTAATATTATTTCCATCCAACTAAAATTGTTTAAATCCAATTTTACCCTTCAGTGAGTTTTTATTAAAAGATATGAAAGGAATCTTTTATCATTTTCCGTACGAGGTACTTTTTGACTTTTCCGACAAAAGTACGAGAAGAATGTTTTTTTAACTTATACGGCATTAACGGATTTTTAAAACATTATTTCCAAGAATATTCCTTTACAAGTTTTCAATTTTATTTTTAATCAACTTCTTTTAGTTTATAATTGTACGACATGTTAAGAAACAAAAAGGGTTTTTGAAGCAGAAAGGATATTTTCCTCAAGAATGGAGTTCAAGTGTTTTATCAAAATTATTTTCCATCTAAGATAATAAAGGGTTCTGTTTTTATCCCTATTATTACATTGATTTGATTTTGTTATGATGGAATTATATTTTTATGAATTCCTTTATCTTATATGAATTGTTTTATGATGTCATGTTGTTTAAGAATCCCAATTTTATTACATGGATTATGCAATGATGTATTATTTATGATTTTTTGGCACACATAAGAATGGTATCATTATGATATGGGTGGGACCTATATCTCCCTCCAATGCATTGGGTAAAGATTTTGTATCTCATGAGATAGACATGGCTGGAACGGTAGGTTATACCGGTTCAGGGAAACATGACTGAAACGAGGAGTGAACTCGGTTCAGAAAGGGACTTTTTCCACTAAGATAGTCTTGGAAATGAGTCTTGACTAATAAGAAATGATTCTCTATGATTATGTGTGTATGCCACAGAGTTTCATGTTTTAAGTTATGATTATTGGGATTACATTTCACTACTATGATTTATCCCATGTTATGAAATTATGATCTCTTTTGCAGGTTAAGATTTCCAAAAGATATGTTCTTATGAATATGATGTGATTGATATTTCTTTTGTTTACCCTTACTGAGCACTTGATCTCACCCTTTTATGTTTTCTTTTCCCCAGGACATAAATAAATGATTTAGGTTTAAAAAAAAGAAGATCTTTATGGGAGATTTTGAAGATCTTTCACCACGATTATAAGATTATATTCCAAGTTTCCAAAGACACTAAACTATTACGGTCCTTGTGTGTGTGATTTTGTTATGTACTAAGAATTCCGCAAAACTAATGTAATGTCCATATACGTCAAGCTTCAGGTCTCTACAATGTGGTTTCACATTTAGGTATTAGGGTGGTGATAAGTATACTCATGTGGTTGGGAGCCTTAGATCAGTCACAGAGTAATGTATCTCGTGTAGACAGAGTTATGAGAATTGTAAGACCATTCATTGGATTGTTGTGATAATATTGGTTTTATAAGTTCTTGTGTATTTATAATTATTTTCTTATGGGTATATCCTCATTTGAGTTATTCATCTATTATAGGATAGGTAAATAAGAGGAATGAGGCACCACCTGGGGAGCTTATTCAGAGGTAGATCAGGTGTAGATGGGTGCGTTGTGCGAATCAGGTAGGATACTTCGGCGCTTTATGCTTGAAGGTAGTCCTATTTTATTTTTTTATAAAAATACCAATATAGAATCTATTTTAAAGTTTTTAAATCCTTATATGGGTTTCTATAGACCCCTAGGGGGTCATTCTATGGGTTTTAGGGAGAAATCAGGGTGGTTTGGGTCGTTTTGGGGGGGTTTTGTTCGGGGAAACTCACGTATATGACTTGTAATTCTATGAAAACACACAATGTGTTCTTATTTTTTATTTAAGATTAATTTTTTTAAATTATACATCATTCATTTTGATTAAAAATAATGTAGTAGTACATGAGCATGTTGTTGGGTACTTGGGAAGACACCCCATGTAGGGGGGAGATAGTCATGTAGTAGTACACGGCTAGACCCCATGTATACCCTGGCCATGTAGTAGTACATAGCTATACATCATGTATTCCCTATCCATGTGAAAGTTTACTTCAAAGTGTTTCTTTGGAATTACACATCGTATATTTGAAAGTACACGTCATTTACTTTTTCCCCTCAAAGGTTTTTGGGTGTTTTGTGCCCCAATTCAGAATTGGACTTGTGAGTTGTCAATTGTGAGAAATTATCTATATAGGTCATGTTGGTGGAATATTTTCATCTTTTAGAGGCCTTATATATGGTTTTTTAGACTAGAGATTTTGGAAGGATGGTTTCTTCTAGGTTTGGGTTCAGAATCCTCCAACAGATTGTGTTGTGCAATGTGAGACCTGAGTGAGGGTAATGAGATCATTAGTTTTCATGGATTATGGATGTCAGGATATTTATTTCAAGGTTATTTTGAATGGATATTATAAGGTGGTATTGGGTGGAATCTCTAAGGAGATCTTGTATTTTTTTTGGATATCGGGACCAGTTTCTCAAGGTTAGAGCGGTTGAGGTTTATATCCTACGTTTGAGGGTTATATCGGTTACAGACTTTGGGCTAGGTTGATTTCATGGGATAGCAGTTATGGATAGGATCTATTGAGATGATGATATGAGTCTAAGGTACTCTTAAGGAAGAATTTTGGTCTAGTTTCTGATCAAGTGATCAGTGGATACCATAGACAAGGGTTGAGAATTCATGTGTGGCTTGGTGTTTCTTTAGACACCCTTTTAGGTGAGTTAGTACTTGATGATGGGTTATTTTATGAGGGTGTCTAAGGTTTTAATGAAATCATTTTTCCCTATGGTTTCTCTTATGATAATATCCCTTTTAGGGTTTCCTACTTTTTTAAGTGATCATGAGGACCGTTAAGAATTTTCTTTTAGGTGTTCTCTTTCTTTTGGATTCCTTGGAAGGTGAGTTGTTGATCGAGGATTAGTTAAAGATCATTGAGGGATGGTTGAGGATGTTTCTGAACGGGCCTTATACCTTGATTTTGATGAGATATAGGAACCCCTTATTGGGTGTCCTGCTCTTATTTTATCCTTTGGGTCATTTGAAGATCGTTTGATGGGCATGAGCCAAGAGGTTGGGTGTAGCAGGGGAGTCCCTTTTTGGACGTTGCTTTATGTTGTAACCCTGGGGACCATGGAAGCCTCAAGTTCATCAAGTTGAGAGGAGATTGGAGCTACTTGTGAAGCCTCATTAGGCATTCTTTTTGAGATTTGGATAAACCCATGTTTTTGTTTCTTTAGCTGAGAGTTTATAGGCACTAATGGTTCATACTTTTGGGCATTAGTTTTAATATTTGGATCGACCCACATTTGGGTGGCCTTTGGTTGAGATGATTCAGGTAGTTTCTAATCAGGACATGGTATATGAGAGGAGGCTTTTGGGATATCATGGTACTGGGTATTAACCCTATGTTTGATATGGTGTTATTCTATATTTTCCATAATTATTTTGTTAGATGGGATTAGGGAGTTAATGGGAGATCTAGATGATTTCACCCCTCTAGTTAAGAGTTACACCCTAGATATAGGTTGTCTTTTGTGGATACTGAGCAATCCTAGTTTGGAGGATACTGAGTGCTCCCTGTTACATAGATGGGACTCATGGGATAATGTATCTGTTGGGCCCATGGATAGAAGGGTACCCTGGTTTAGTTTAGTTGTTGATACCACACATGTAGAGACCCATAGGGTAGTTTAGAATGTCAATTCTTTGTTTAGATACCTATTTGTTTTGAAGGAATTTTGAGACATGATAGTTTCTTTAGGTTATAACAAAGAGATATGTTGATAGTTTATCTTGTTCCATTAGATTCATAGGGCCTATTAGTTTCATGTTTCTGTTTGGATTCCTATGATTACTCCCAAGGATCCAAAATTATTGCCTTTACATTCAGACTTCTTGTATATCATGTGTAAATCTAGAGGAAGTGCCTAATGTCATGTGGTGGGTTGATCCAAATGCTATAAATATTATGGTGTTGGCCAAAGAGGGGGTAGATTTACCTCAAGTGGTAGTCTATAACCCACGTTTTTTGGTTTTATTAGTTTTCCTTAACCCCATTTATTTTTAGGCAATTTTTTATTTTATGTCAGTTTTTATTAGATTTTAGATAAGCTCGGCATATCATCTATGCATGTGCTTATTATGATAGCATATTATAGGTCTAGTTTGGGGGTGTCCTACTAAGATTTATTTCTCACCCATATACATGCACCTCGGTGTTTTTATATACTATATATCTACTTTTAGTTTGTATCACAAGTTGTGTAGTGGTTGGGGGTTGAGGCTTAGTGTTTCTTGGTCTAGCGGAGCCACTCGTGTGGAGTCTCACGGTCAGGTTAGTGTAGCTTGAGATTTATAGAGATCTGGTATGTGGTTTGGCTCAGAGTTGGAAGTATATCCAAATGTATTTATTGTCAATTTTATTATTTTGTATATTTGATTGGCCCCGTGGGAGACCAGCTTCTTTTTTTACCATGATTGTGAGTCTGTATGATTGTATGTTGCATTTCATTTATTATAGCATGTTGTTATTTTATTTTATTTATTATGCATACTCTGATTTTATCCTTGTATATTTTTTGGTTATTTTTATTTTTATTTCACTCTAACCAAATGGTATAGTCTCCCCCATTGTATCTATTAGAACCTAACCATTAGTTGATAGCCTCCTATGTACAAGTATGAATGCTTGAGATCATATAGTGGGTTGTATTGGGTGAAATGTTAGGTCGATCCAAGATGGTTCACTATAGAAATAAAGTACATCCTAAGGTGTCGTTTATATTTTAATGTCATATGTGTGGGTAACTTGGGATTTATCATAGTAAATTTCACAATCTAAGAGCTAACACCTACACCGGGTAAGATTCTATGTTATGTTGATTATTTAAGTGGGATAATTGAAGTGTTTATGTGTTGGGATTTGAGAATTATGTTGTATAATTGTTTTATCAATGATATTTTGGTTATAAGAATCATGAAACATCAAAGGATTGTTCTGTAATAGTTTTTCATTAAGGATTTTCAATCATATATTGAATAATGAAGATAAACTAGAAATTTGATTTCATGATAAGGTTATATTATTTGAAAACACGTGATTTAGGTAAAGATAACCCTTAATATGTTTTTAATATTGAGATAATAATATTTATTTAGTTTAAATAAATGATTTGTATTGATAAAGTAAATTTTATAGTATTGATGACTAGGGAATTGATTAGTGATTTGATGATAAAGTGGTTTTTGTTATCTTTAATGAGGTTAACTAAATTTTTTGGATTTATGGAATATATTCATAATATGTGATTTTATTTAAGGAATAAGGATAGAGTTAATTTTAGGAAGCAGTTATGTTTTCATTGAGGTTTTATGTTGATTTAGGTTATTTTGGGAAAGGATTATCATGTTCTAAAAGAATATAAGATCGGCATATTCATGTGTTTAGTGTGAAACATTATGAGATACTTTCTATTGTTTAGGGATTAAAGATAAGTTGATTTTAAAAATTTAGTGACCTTTATTCTAAATTTTTTTAGTTTTGAATTTGGTCGTATATATTTTGGGGGATTCTTAATGTTAAATATTTGTGGAAAGTTTTATGTTGAACTTTGGGTGTTATTTTCAAGGTTTTAGAGATTAATGTATTATTTTATAATATTGATATTTATCCATACTAAATAACCTATACTTACCATTATGGTTTTGGTAAATATCTAGATATAGGAGGAATGAATTGATATTCCTTTATGGATCTTGTGATCCATCAAATGTAAATTTTAGTTCTTCAAGCATGAAAAATTCATCTTGAATATTCATTTATTTGAGTAAGATATAATGTGAAAATTGATCAAATCACAACCAAAGGAATAAATTGTTCCTATGAAATGGATAAAAATCAAGTAAGTATATTTTATTGTGTTCTACATATTGATATCAAAATAATCCCTCAACTCTAGGAAAATTATATTGAAATAAAAATATTATTCTTTTACCTTAATTTCTGATGAATTGATGGTATCCTTTATCCCTTACAGATTTATAGTTTTGGGGTCATTAACATTCACATAATCCTGATATTCATCAGTATATATTATTATTCAAACATTATATTTCTCCTCCATGTTCATATTTTTACTTCCCAATAATTTTCTCATAATATGGGTTCATAATTATTTGATGTCTTGGGCAATCATTATGATTCCCACTGCCATTTTTCAAAATAAATTTTATTGTCTCTTTGTATGATATGGGTTTTCAACAAAGGTATTATAAAATATTTAACCCTTGATAATTGAGATAAAAATTATGATAATGAAATTAATTTAAGGGGATAGAATTTTGCACCCTGAAAATTTAGTTTAAAATAATATTCTTCTAAATTTCTATCCTAACAAGCGACATTGATATTTAAATGAATAGTGATATACTGTGAAAATAATATTATTTAAAAGAAACTTTTATAAACTTCCCGTTAAATTTATAGGTATGAATAGTAATAAATAAATTATGAAAAATATGTAAAATGGTTTTATACAATTCAAATGTAATGGTTTATTTATAACAAATAAGTACCCAATTTTCAGTAATGTCATTTTATGCTTCAAAAATATGTTTCTTGAAATATGGTTTTAATTTCATTTTGTGTGTAGGAATTATAAATAATTTACCCAATTTTTATAAATTTTATTCTATGTAATGAATATAATTTTTGAAATCATCGTTTTAATATTATCTTAGGGTAAATTTTTGTGAATTTTCTAAAAATATTTATTTTTAAGTGAAGAGTGAGAAATATTGATTTTTGTAAAACTACCATTTTTCTAATTAAATCAAGTAATTTAAAAGTCCAATTATGTTTTAAATTTTATATTAAAGTAATATAATTATCATTTTGTTATATATAATCTAATTAATTTCATACTAATCATTATTATACTTGATTTTGGTGTAATTTCGTTTTTAAGATTAAAAATACATTTTTCTAAAAACATTTTTTCATTACATTTTATGAATTTATATTAAAATTTATTTATACTACTTCTATAAACTGAATATTGAAAAAATTATTCTATATTTAGAATCATGGGGTTTAAATTTTTTAAATATTTTCCTTTAATTTTTATCCATTATGAATATTAACTGTTGTAAATATGTTTCATCTCGGTAAGGGTAAAACGGGTAACACATATTTAAAATTATGGGATGAGGCCTAGAAATATGAAAAACACTAGTTTTTAATTAATTTGATAGCTTATTTTAAACATTAACCATATTCTCTATGAATTTTTGTAAATTTATTACCACTTTCCTTTGATAATGACCTTAATATTATTTTATGTAAAAAATAAATATAAAATGTCACTCTTTTTGTTATATAATCTATAATATTTTTTCATTGGGATTAAACAAGGTTATTTTGGGTTATAATTGTTTATTTTAATTATTAATGAATTTTTTATCATTATAATTTATTTTTAATTTTTAGTGATGTAATAATTACCTTAAATGTTTACGCATCGCCGACATGGTAGTTGTTCAAGTAATAGAAAAATCAAATGAATGATTTAGAAGTATTAAAAATAAAACAAAATTGATGAATTATTGTGTTAAATTAATTTTTTAGATAAATATAAAATATTATTGATGTGTTAAAATTTATTATTCTAATTCTATTTCTATCTTGTTGTCTTTAAATTCAAACTATGTGAATAGTACCAAAATGACTTTAGTGGTATCTTATGTAAAATAATAACTTATTAAATGATTTAAAATTAATAAAAAATATATATATTTGGAAAATATAATTGTATATTTTTTATAATATCAACTAATATCTACTTATGGGTCACTTTACCTTTTATAGTTACTTTCTTGACCCATAAAGAGTAAAAAACTTTGATATCAAGTTAATCATCAAAATAGTTAATGGGGGTTAAAACTAAGATATAAGGGTTATAACACCACATAAACATGTATAAATTTTATTATATGATTTTATTTATACTAATACTCATCCTAGATTCTAAATATATAAATTTTGTTCCACTTAAACATGAAAATTAGTTTATATTAATTTAATAGTTTAGGAAATTCCAGGGGTGCCCCTCCCCTCACTTATAAAATGTCACCTCCTATTATCCCTAATTTACAAAGTTTGAGCCTTCTATACAGGAAAATAACTACCTTAATACCATACTATATTCCTTAACCTTTTCCTATAAGTATATTTTTGTATTATAATACCATCCTTTCCTGGATTAAGGTGTAAGCTAATGGAGCCTTATCAATGAAAAGTTATAACTCTTAACTGAGAACTTTCAATTTTATTTCTTCTTCTACTTATTATAAATAATTTTTATCCATGCTAAAATTATGAATCAAATATAATAAATATATATATATATATTATGATTATTGGACAAACATTTTCCAACTTATTTCTATCAAATATGAAATGAAAGCATCGCTCATGCATAAGTATGGACTACCATCTCCACTTAACAATATGATTCATTTTCCATCACCATATTTCATGGTTGGTTATTATTATGTATTTAATATTTATATATTATATTTATGATATAATAATTATTATTTAATGTTGAATTTTTATTTACCTTTATTTCATTCCATCCATCAGAATGTGGAAACATCACTTATGTGTATGTACGGATTATCGTCTCAATGAAGCGATGTAATTCATTTTTTTCCTCCACTTTATATAGTGTATATAATGATTATATATGATAAATATGACATTATTAACATTATTTATATGATTAAACAACAATAAAATTATAAATACTAGAACATTCGAACCGAAACATGCTTGAAAAATGAAACAATTGTCACCCAGAACATTGATTTCAATAAAGAACTGTTAATAAATGAGTGATAAGATGTTATAAGTAAATTATATATGGTATTATATGTATAAATATTTTTCTATAATAGATTTATAATAAATTTATATTTATTATATAGGAGGATTTAACATGTATGAATCAAGATGATACATGAGGTAAGGGATTTATGTTTCAATCTCATTTTAATCGAGGTTGTTTATGCTTGATTTTACATTGATGGAAATTATATGATTATTATCAAATAAACCACTTATATTTTCTTATAATATATTTATTCATTTAACTCTAAAATAATATTACCAATTTCTTTTCTTTATTACTTAAAATGAAAAAGAAAATGTTTTTAATAAAAACAAGCTTTATTTTCTATTTGGTCCGGAAAATTTTATACCATGTCTATATTCATTTTAAAACATTTTTAAGGATATTTTTACTATTATATAATGATTTATTAAAGTATATTTTACCCATATTTTAATTTCAATAAAAAAATGGATTTTCTTTTCATTTTAGAATGAGGTATTTTTATCAAATGTGTGAATGTAATATTTATTTTAAAGTATACCGCACAAATTTCTTTTCTTGCCATCATAAATATCCAATTATTTAAAGATTGCTTTACAAGTTTCCATGGTTGTTTTAAAAGAATTTTTTTCCTTAATATTTTGTAAATTTTTATATTTTAATTAATTTATTTCAAAATGAAAAGTTTATTTTCCTTAGTAAAAATTCCAGTGATCTACTAAATGAATTTTTCATCTATGATAACATACTTTGATGTTACTCAGTATTATTCCTGGATATGGTCCTATGATATGATCCATATCCTTTATCTAGATGGTTTATAATTATAATGAATAAATATTGATGAAACAAATTTTATTTTCATTGGGTTAAGCTATGATGAAATGACAAATGTTTTCATGATAGTGTGTCATATATATGAATGGGTTATGTTTATATGATGGGAGGGTCTATTAAATCCCTCCAATTAATTTGGTAATGTAATATTAATATATCATGAGATGATGATGATAATAATGGAAATTATTTTGAACATATTTGTTCACATTTTGATGCATGTGTATGGTTTCTTCTAGCTTTTCTAACAAGAATATGTATGGATATGATTGTAAATAGATTTGTTTACATTTTAATTCTTGAGTACGATTGGTTATATATATGATCCCAATACTATGTGTGGAAATGATTTTGAATATCTAGGTTCACAATATTATGATTTCCTAGGTTCATGATGGCACATGCCTATGATTTTACTTTTAAATAATGATTACTTATTTAACACCCATATTGATCATTCTTATAGATATGACTTGATTTTGGAGTTTATGGTCTAATATTTTATGGTTATGGATCTTTTATGTTGAGAACATGCTCTTGATTATGATATCATGTCTTTATGATAATCCCATGATCTATTATGGTTGATATCTCCCATGTTTAACCATAATGAGAATCCAAGCTCACCCTTTCTTATGTTTCCTTTTCCATAGGATTTTAAGAAAGGTTTTAAGTATGATATGTCTAATAATGGTGTTACTTGTGAATAAATAAGTGAGATATGATTTTGATCTTTTATATACTATTTGTTTATGTATCTAGTTTCTAATTACACCAAACTTTTACTATTCTAGCATGGAACATGATTATATGTAATGAATATTCATCTAAAATTATGTAATATTTACCAATGTTATGATTATGTAATTATAACAGAAACCTTATACCATGATTCATAAACCAAAAAACCTTAATCGATATTAATTATATCCAACTACTCTTGAATAAAATGGGTTTCAACAAGTTAAAATAAGTGAATTTGAGAAATATTTTTTTTGGATAAACATTAATTGTTGGAGGTTTGTTAAACATATTTGTGAGTAATGAACTAAGTTATTGGTTTTTTTATTAAGTGTCATGTTGATGTGTTAAAAGTGTGTTATTAAATGTTGATAAAACTTAACACAAGTTAAATAGGTTTTATTTGGAATTTTATGTCATTTTTAGGATAGAATTTTATTAAAGGAAATGAATGAAATTTAATAAACATCAAACCTAGTATACAAAAGAATTTTAAGGCCTAAATTAAATGAGTCACAAATTTTAGGAATTGGTATCTCTCCCCTCCATAATCTCATGTTTTAGAGAGAGAAAACATATAGATTTATATTTCCTTCTTGAATCATATTAATATAATTCCATAAATATTACAGGTGTTATAAATCCCTCCAACCCTTCATTCTAGAACATGAAGATTTAAAAGAGACTTATGAGAGCTTTTGGATCACATGTGGATGATTTTGAGGGGACTTTAGTTAGATCCTTCTAGATATGGTAAACTGGAAAAGAGTGAAGAATGGTTGAATCATAGTGAATGATTTTGTTATAGTTTCATTTAATTTTTCCTATGCTTAAATATTTTTTATAGAGATAACTAGGTAAATTCATGTGTTCATAAATTGGATCAAGTTTTACAAAAAATATATATAATTGAAATACATTGAAAATACTGACATCAAATTTTTTTTGCACCAAGGTTCCTTTATCTGGTAACGCATTATCTATATAAAAATTAACTTAATATTTGAATCCCATTGATTATAATTTAAGTTGAAGGAGTTGATATAAACCCAATATTTGAGACATAAAGTGAATAAAATTTTAGATGGCCAAGATACAGCCATGAAAAGGAGAATAGCTCTCTCAAGGAGGTTATGCAATGTTGAAGCATGTATCACATGCATCTAGGGGACAATGGTTGGGGTGAACTACACTAAATAAATATAATAGTAATTAAAAATAATATTATTATTATTTTAATAAATAAAAATTTTCATTAACATTTGATTTCATGCATGAGTAGTGGTGGTTAGTGTCTCCCTATGTGTATTCCCCACTAGGTTGACTTGACCCATCCCCAATGGGTCATGTCAAGGGGTGACTCATAGGTATGTGGGTCAATGAAAGTATTAAATGGCTTTTCTCACCCTTTTTGTTCCCAATATGGGATAAAACCTCTCCATGGTACCTTTTGGACAAAAATAGGTCCATATTAACTCGAAAAAAATATCTAAGAATTTTGAAAACAATTTAATAATAGTTTAAGTAATTAATGGCATCTCAAGGTCTATTGGGAAAGAAAAATCATTCTAGGTGCACTCTATCTTGATCTATCATGAGTAATTTTCCATAAGTATCCCACTCATTGATCAAGTATTGAGATCCTAGTTGAGGCACTAACATCCTCTGTAAGGACCTGACTCCAGTTGCCCAGAGTTGGTGCCTTATTTTATCACATAGGCATATAAATAAGTAATATCCATCCCAAAAGACCTATTATTTTAGTAGATTTGGAAACAAGATACATATATAAGTTCAACATTACAACTTGAAATGAAAAAAACAAATATTTTCCATTGGGAACATCCACCACTCTAAGATTATCCCTACAAGTTAATCATAATATACCTATTCATTTACTGGGAAAAATGAAACATAAGAAGGGGTAAGATCAAATTCTCAGTAAGGGTAAACAGTACAGTGGAAGATGTCATAGACATAAACATTAGGCATGGTGAATAACTTAAAAACACATGCCTTTAAAAAATGAGCTTGAACACATTATGGTAGGAATGAGAGATAAATAAATAATTCCATAATAAAACATAATAATGGGTATTATACTAGTCAAATAACCACATGAAATATCAATTACTAGTTCCATAATTATGGAAATCATAATATTGTAAATCATAATCAAACCATCAAGGCCTCATTCCAACACCATAAATATCCATTTTGTCAAGGTCTCGTGTCAAGACCATAGTTTGTCTCATGAGACCTAACAATGCACTGATGGGCTATAGAGATACCCACACAACACTTACTAAGTCAAATTCATTCCTCATATAAATGTAGATAAAAATAAACAACATATACATTCATATTGAAACTAATATATGAAATGTAAATAACTTTACCCAAACATTAAGCATAAACACTAACCATTTAGAGTAAATTGGTGAATGGTTTTAAGATAGCCCATCCATAGTAAAAATAATCATAACCCATTAAATTAAATATTTTATATGATATCATAAAATATTAATCCCAATAATACATAACAATCAACAAGATTGTTGAAATAGATGAATATTCTCTTATAAAATCATCAAGTAATTCTTGAGATAAATACTCTTTTACTTTGAAAAGAAGAGTTCTTTTGAAAAAAAATCTTTGTATAAAATCATAAGTAAAGTAAGTTATTATTTTAAAAATAAATTTATATATTTTATAAAGATAATGGTTTCCAAAAATAGATTATATAGTGCCTTTAAAAATAGGAAAGATTTTGAGAAATTCCCTTGAATCGGGCTTGTATTATAGGAAGAATTTTCTAAAGATCCTTTTAAAAAATATAAATACCCATAAATTAAAGTATTATTCTTGTTTTTATACATATATATAACATTATAATAGAATAAATGAGAAGTAAATATGAATAAATAATAATTTAATTGAGGTAAGTATAGAACAATAGTAACCTGAATGAAAATGGAGGTTCGAGTAGAAAACCATTTCCTTAAGTTCAAAGGTGTTCCTCACTTGATCTTAATGACCTGAATAATAAAATTTAGGTTAATAAATTAATTATTACATAACCTAATAAACATTTAATTTATTTATTATAACCTTATTAAGTTCTTTTGTGTCCTTTTGATGTGTTAATAGATTCAATTTCACTATTTGGGAGTGTTTTCTTCCTTGGTTTTCATGATCGGTTTGGTTATCTTCATGTATGGATAAACATGAAGAATGAGAATGGTTTTCTAGAATATAAGTTTTATGTTATTATTGAAAAAAATATATTACATGGTCATAAAATTTGTTTGGTTGTCGGGAGTGATGATGAATCATTATATAAAACATTAATGACAATTGATTGGGTTAATTGGCGGTTCTTGATCACAACAAACTCATTCTGATTTACAAATTAATATCATGTGTAAAAAAGGACTAAAAAAACAAAATAAGTTATAATACATATATTATAGTCTGGTTCAACCATTAAAATGGTTTTATGACCATAATTGAAGACGGTACTAGAAATTGAAAACCCGCTATCCTTGAGTGTGATAAACTAACACATCTCGGATGGTGTTTTCATTTTTAGTATAAAAGAAGGGGGGGAGATAGTGAATAGTTATTCCTTTATCATAAAAAAATTCCAGTGCATATAAGTTACTAGATTCATCACAACATTTGGATAAAAGGAGGTGAGGAAAGAAAAATAAAAGAAAGGAACTTGAAATAATAGAAATGAAAAGAGGGATTTACCTCTTGAAGTAATCTTCCTTGAGATCCTCTTTAGGGGAGAGGTTTTGGTATTTTTATAAGACCAAGGGATTCTGTATGTGGGGTAGGATATTTTGAGGATATTTTAGTAGAATTTATACAAAGAAAAAGTCTTGAGAGGAGTTAAGGGAAGATGGATTGAGGGGAGGGGGTTATAGTGGAAGAGAGGAGGGTTTTCCCATTATTTTACTCATTATTTTATTATTTTGCCAAAGACCACCAATATTATTGATTATTGTGACCAATAATAGTAATATGTTCTTGTGATTTATAACCAAGTGGTCTTACATCATCCTTAAATCACCTATGACCCAATAAATCATGTATTTAGCATTTATCGTAAATTATCATTTTTTAATATTCACCCAAAATTCAAGTATTTTAGAAAAATCAAAAAAAATCACCCCAACCATTTTTCAACGTGTTGAATTAAAAAATGAAATCCATTTTCTGAAAATAATTTTATAAATATTTTTAATTTAATTTTTAAATAATATAATAATTTATTCAAAAAAAACAATATTAAAATTATAACTCATTTTATAGCACTTTAAAAAATTAATCGAGGACCCATAAAATTTTATTTTAACCATAAGACAATATAATAAAAATTTATGATAAAATTTTAAAAAAAATAAATTATTAATTGAATCGTAAAATTTTGATTAAAGTATTTATGACATGCAAAAATACTAATAATTATGCAATGATCATTTATTCACTTATTAGATGTCTAAATTGTATTTATACATTCATGGGTGAAGTTTCTTTTTTTTTGTCTGATTTACTATTCATTACTATTCATAAGAGTATATTACTATTCATCAAAAACTAAGTTGATTCTATCAGACCCTAAATATCTTACTGAACGCAACTGTGTATGACATTTTTTTTGAAATTAGAAAACAAAGAGGTGGAAAATTATGTTTGTTGGCTAGGTTATAACAAAGTGGTGTTTGTAGAGATTCAGTGTTTTATTCATGCAATATTAAATTTATTTGAAAAATCTGGTGATGTTACATTATCCTCTCCTTACAAAAAATTCATCCTCAAAATTACCATAATGTTACCTCACAAAAAGATTTGGTAGTTCTTCATCATAAGCTCCTCAGGCTCCCATGTTACCTCTTTAATTTTATGACTTTTCCTTAGTATCTTTACTAGTCGAGTTATCTGATTACTCAACCATTGTTCTTTAGTGTCTAGAATCCGGATAGGCTATTCACACTAAGATAAGTCAGGTTCCAATTCTATAACTTCATAAGTGAGGACATGTGTAGGGTTTGGCATGTATTTTCTCATAAATGAGACATGGAACACATTGTGTACTTTAGACAGGCTAGGTGGCATAGCCAAATGATATGCAATAGCACCAATTCTCTCTAGTGTCCTATGTAATAGGGGTTCAGTTTCCCTTTCTTCCCAAATATTATAATTCCCTTCCTTAGATATAATTTCAAAAAAAACATGATCTCCCATTTGAAAGTCCAAATCCTTCCTTTGATTATCAGTATAGTTTTTTTGTCTACTTTGATCTGCTTTGATATGTCCTTGAATAGTCTTTACCTTCATTGTTATTTCTCCACAAGCTCTGGGCCCACAAGATTCCTTTTTCCAACTTCATCCAAACAAGTTGGTGTACAATATCTCTTTCCATACAATACTTCCTATAGTTCCATTTGAATACTTGAATGGAAACAATTATTGTAGGAAAACTCTACTAAAAGTAAATACTGATCCCATGTACCCTGAAAGTCAAGCGAACATGATCTCAACATTTCCTCTAAGTTTTGGACCATCCTTTCCATTTCCCATCAGTTTGGGGATGATAAGCAGTACTCAAACGAAGCTCAGTTTTCAAATATTTATGAATACTTTTCTATAATTTCGATGTACCTCGAGGATCGTGATCAGACACTATTGAGAGAGTTTCTCCATGAATTCTCACAACTTCATTGATATAGAGTCGTGCTAGGTGCTCCAGTGGAAAATCCTCCCTTATAGCGAGGAAATGTGCAGATTTCGTAAGTCGATCAACAATTATCCATATTACATCATTCTTTCTTGGAGTTTTGGGTAATCCAGTGACAAAATACATGGTGATTTAATCCCATTTCCTTGTAGGAATAGGTATAGGTTGCATGACTCCTCTAGTATGTTGTAATTTTACTTCACTTGTCGAAAGACTAAACATCTTGATGCATAATCATAAATTTCCTACTTCATGTTGTCCCACCATAAATGTTACATCAAATCTCTATAAATTTCAGTGATACCATGGTGTATAGATAAATTTGAGCTATGAGAATCATCCAATAACTCCCTTTTGAGCTCAGGTAGAGAGGGAACACATAGACTCTTCCCAAATTTTAGAATTCCATCTTCACACATGAATTCAGTCAACTTCCCATAATTCACAGCGTTAATTTTCTTTCGAAGATTCTCATCATCAGACTGTAAAGATTTAAATCTTTCTAATAAAGATGGTTGGGAAACTATTTGAAAAATTTGTGATGTTTCACTTTCTTTTGATAATTCTCACATCCATCCTCACTAGATCCATATGAAAAAAATCATTATCAATCCTCGTTTTTTTCAGAACTCCATGACCCTTCTTGATCAGTTCATTATCTACCTCATTTTCCTTTAATAGTTGGTAGTGTATGGAATAATCATAATCCTTGAGTAGTTTATGTCATATCTTTTTCCTCATGTTGAGTTCTTTCTATGATAATATATACTTTAGACTCTTGTGATCTGTATATATCTCACAAATTTCACCATAGATATAGTGTCTCCATATTTTTAGAGAAAATATCACAGTATCTAACTCAAGATCATGAGTAGGGGAGTTTTTTACAAGAATTTGTAACTACCTTGATGAATAGGCAATAACTCTATCATTCTGCATAAGGACACAACCAAGTCCTTTATTTGATGCATCACTATAAATCACAAACCCATCATTCCCTGATAGTAGAGTTGGGATCATATCATTCACTAATATCCTCTTTAATTCCTCAAAACATTCCTCAATTTCTTTTTTCCAAACAAACTTAAACCCTTTAAATGTAATCTTGCTCATTGGGTTGGCTAAACGGGTGAATTTCTGGATGAAACGCTGATAATAACCTTAAAAACAAATAAAACTACGTACCTCAGTTATGTTCATTGGAGTAGGACATTCTTGAAAAACCTTTGTCATCGCAGGATAAATATATATTCCATCCTTGGTGACAATGTGTCCCAGAAAGGAAACCGATTCAAGTAAAAAATCATACTTTCTAAAATTCCAATATAATTTATTTCTTCAAAGATTATTCAGAATAGTGTGCAAGTGATTTTCATGATCTTAATATATTTTTGAGTATACCAATATATCATCAATAAATACCACCATAAATTCATCAAGATATTCCTTGAAAACTCTATTCATTTGTTCCATGAAAACAAAGGGTGCATTATTCAGTCCAAAAGGCATTACTGTAAACTTTTAATGCCCATACTCAGTTCAAAATGTTTTCTTAGTAATATATTCCTTCCTCACACACAACTGATGATATCCAAATCGAAGGTCAATCTTCAAAAAATATTTATCTCCATGAATTTGATCAAATAAATCATCAGTATGAGGTAGGGGATACTTTTTCTTTATTTCTATAGCATTTATCACCCTATAATCAATACACAACCTCATAGATTCATATTTCTTCTTAATGAAAAGAACAAGGGATCCCCATGGGGAAACACTTGGGTGAATAAATCTTTTATCACTCAATTACTCTAGTTTTTTCTTTAGTTTTACTAATTACATAGTGTCCATTCTATAATGAGTCTTTGATATAGGCCTTGAATTAGAAATTAAGTCAATAGAAAACTCAATTTCCTACTCTGGGGGATGTCCAGGTAAATCCTCTAGAAAGACATCACATATTATTTAAAAATAGGTACGTCCTCTATTTGAACACTCTTTTACTCACCCATATTTATTTCATTCCCTTCCTCCCTAATAATTTAATTCGGTAGATCTACTAGGGGTGGATCTAGATGAGAATCATATGGTGATTTTATGTCCTAAAGATAAGGGATTCCACATCATCCTAAAAAATTGTAACCTATTTATTCTTGCAATAAACTTTTGCATCATGGTTAAAAATACAATACATACTGAGGATTATATCAAATTCAATCATGGGTATGACAATAAAATCAATATATAAAGTTCATTTATATTCCATAATGGGGACTGCCTAGAACAACTTTTTTTCAATGAAACTTACCTTAGGAGTTTTGATTTACAACTACCTTATTAAATCCAATTGAAAATATCAAATTTCTTGGAAAACTAGGAAGATATGAAAGCATACGATGATCCAAAATCAAATAAAACATTGGTTGAGTTTGAGGAAATGATTAAAGTATATTCCACCACATATTTAGGAACATCAACCTCCGCAGTTGTGATTTCATAAGCTTAGCCTTTCTCCCTTGGACTTCTTTAGGGAATGTTTACCTGATGCTTAGTAAATTCATGTGAAAAATGTCCCATATTCCACCAATTTTATCATTGAACATTGGTAACTTATTTCTTCCCCTTACAATCCTGAGATAACTGGCCTTTTTCTCCACACTTGTAACAGAGTCCCATTCCCTTCAGGCAAGTTTCAGGGTCTTTCTTCCCACAATTATTGTAGAATGGAAGGTCAAGTCTTCCCTTATTCCACATTTCCTTATTTCCTTTTCCAGAGTTTTTGGTAGCCCTCTTCTTATCTTGCTTTCCTTTAAATTCATAATACTTAAAAAATTCATTTTTTATCTTGATAGAACTTGAGACTATATCTTTATATGATGAGAAACTTTGGGAGACTAAATCCCTTTAGAGGAATGGTTTTAAACCATAAAATAATCAATCAATATTTCTCCTTGGATTATGTATGTAGTCTGCAACATGTATTTCTAACCTTGTGAAGTTAGCTTCATACTTTGCAACATTCTTATCCTCTTTTTTCCCCAAATTCAGAAACTTCCATTCCATATCTTCTTACTGTTCACGAGGGAAGTATTTTTATAAGAATATTTCCTTAAAATCCCACCATTCAATTTCTTCTATTTCTTCCTCTACCTTTATGTTTTGTATTAAATACCACCATTGATCCACATCTCCTAATAGTCAATAAAATTCTATGATAACCTTATCTCTTTCATTATATCCTGAAGCGATAAATATCTTATATAATGAACTTATCCATTTCTTTTCTATGAATGGGTTTGTTTTCCCATTAAATGATAGAGGTTGTTGTTGTATAAAGTGATCTAACATAGCTCCCCCACATTGTGTATCTTAATGCTCTATATAGGTAAGGTTATTATTCATAACTTGAGTTATTTGTCCCAATATATTTATAAGTTTCTCTACACCCGTCACAGCACCAGATCCAATGTCATTATCTTGCATCAGAGGTAAATCTCTACATGGGACACACGCGTTCATGCAGTTTCCATTACTTCCACTAGGTTCCATTTCTAAATAATGGCATACATTAGATCAGGTTATGAATCATAATGTATAATCTCAATATGAAAAATACTTAGCATAAATTGAAATTCTATACATATCTAATCTCATAATCATAAACATGGTTTTTTGAGGAAAAATTTACATTAAAATTATTCATAATGGCATGTAAATAAAGTTTAAATTATCCTAAGAATATCCCTCGAGTGTGTCAAACCAAGTGTGTATTAAGGCCAGTTTTCATGTACCAGGATACCCTAGTTCAAGCCCAAAGCCCCTTGTTGGATTTTTTTACTTCAAGGTACATCTATTCTAGAACCAAATCCACTTATAGTATCAAGAGGGATATGTATTTGCTATAAAGATACATATAATATATTCCTTACCAATTATTCTAGGATGTTCTTGTATTTTTATCCTCAAATAATATCTTAGGTTTTTTTCCCTAATCTATGTTTTCTTAATCTAGTTTCCAAGTTTTCTACTAAACTTCCTCTAATACCAACTGTAAGGACCCGACCCTAGTTTCCTAGAGCTCGAATCTTATTTTATTACATTGGAATATAAAAAAGGAATATCCATACCGAGTAGTTTAGTATATTTGGAAACAGGATACATAAATAATTTCAACATTACAACTTGAAATGAAAAAATACAAATAAGTTCCATTGGGAACATCCATCACTCTAAGATTATCCCTCTAAGGCAATCATAATATACCTCTTCATGTCCTGGAAAAAATTAAACATAAGAAGGGGTGAGCTCAAATTCAAAATAAGGGTAACAAATATAGAGGAAGATATCAGAAATATAAACATTAGGCATGGTGAATAACTTAAAAACACATGCCTTTAAAAATGAACTTGAACACATTATGGCGGGAATAAGAGTTGAATAAATAATTCCATATTAAAACATAATCATATATATTCTACTAGTTGAATAACCACATGAAATATAAATTAATAGTTTCAAAATGAGGAAATTCATAATGCATAACATCATAACTGTAATGTCAAGTCCTTGTGTTAATACTATAAATGTCCATTTTGTCATGGCCTTATGCCAAGACCATAGTTTGTCTCATGAGACTTACTGATGAACCGAGGGGATATAGCATGACTAGCCCAACACTTACTAAGTTCAATTAATTACTCATATGAATTGTGATAAACATAAACAACATATACATTCATATAGAAACTAATATTTTGAAATTTAAATAACTTTCCCCAAACATTAAACATAAACACTAACCATTATGAGTAAATTGGTGAATGGTTTTAAGATATAGAATCCATAATAAAAACAATAATAAACCTATAAATTAAATATGGTATATTATATCATAAAATATTTCTCCCAATAATACATAATAATCAACAATAGTGTTGAAATAGATGAATATTCTCTTATAAAATCATCGAGTAATTCTTGAGATAAATACTCTTTTACTTTGAAAAGAAGAGTTCTTTTGTAAAAATATTTGTATAAAAACAGAAGTGAAGTAAGATAGTATTTTAATAATAAAATGATATATTTTAAAAAATATAATGGTTTCCAAAAATATATTATAGGGTGCCCTTGAAAATATGTAAGAATTTGAGAAATTCCCTTGAATCGGGCTTGTATTATGGGAAGAATTTTTGAAAGATCCTTTTAAAACAGATAACTAACCATAAATGAAAGTAGGATTCTTGTTTGTATACATATATAGAAAATTCTCACATAATATATGAGAAGTAAATATGAATAAATAATAATTTAGTGGAGGTAATTAGATAATAAGAGTTGCCCAAATGAAAATGGAGGTTCAGGTACAAAACCCTTACCTAAAGTTCGAATGTGTTCCTCACGTGATATTAATGACCAGAATAATCAAATTTAGGTTCATAAATTAATAATTCCATAACCTCGTATTAATTTAATTTATTTATCACAACCTTATTTGGTTCATTCATGTCCTTTTTATGGGTTAAGAGATTCAATTTCACTGTTTGGGAGTGTTTTCTTCCTTGGTTTTCATGATCGCTTTACTTATCTTCATGTGTGGATAAACATGTAGAATGAGAATGGTTGTCTAGAATAGAATTTTTATGTTATTATTGAACAACCATAATATTACATGGTCATAAAATTCATTTGTTTATTGAGAGTGAAGATAAATCATTATATAAAACTTTAATGACAATTATTTGGGTTAATTGGCAGTTCTTGATCACAACGAACTCATTTTTTATTTATAAATTAGTATCATGTGTAAAAAAGGATTAAAGAACCTTAAATAAGTTATAATACATATATAACAGTCTATTCCAACCATCACAATGGTTTTATGACCATAATTGAATACGGTAATAGAAATTGAAACCCATTCGTCCTTAAATGTGATAAATTAACACATCTCGGATGGTGTTTTCATTTTTAGTATAAAAGAAGGGGAAAGGATATATAATGAATAGTTCTAAATTTATCATTAAAAGATCCATTAAATTTAATTTACTAGAGTTATCAAAAAATTTGTATGAAGGGAGGTGAGGAAAGAAAATAAAATAAAGGAACTTGAAATAAAATAAATGAAAATCGGAATTTATCTCTTGAAGTAATCTTCCTTGAGAGCTTTTTTAGGGGAGAGGTTTTGGTTTTTTTATAAGACCAAGGGATGCTGGACATGGGGGATCTTGGGAGGATATTTTTTCATAATTTAGACAAGGAAAAAGTCTTGAGAATAGTAAAGATAAGAGGGAGTGAGGGGGTTTTATAATGGAGGAGAGGAGGGATTTCCCATTATTTTACTCATTATTTTATTATTTTTTCAAATACATCCAATAGTATTGATTTTTGTGACCAAGAATAGTAATATGTGCATGTGATTTAGAACCAAGTAATCTTAAAATATCCTTACATCACATATTACCCAATAAATCATGTATTTAGCATTTATCGTATATTATAATATTTTACTATTCATCCAAAATTCAAGTATTTTAGAAAAATACCAAAAATTAACCCCAACCATTTTTAAAATTTTAGAATTAAAAAATTAAATCCATTTTTTGAAAATAATTTTCTAAATATTTTTAATTAAATTTTTAAGTAAAATCATAATTTATTTGAAAAAAACAACATTAAAACTATAACTCATTTTATAACACATTGAAAAATTAATCAAGGTGCCATAAAATTATCTTATAACCATAAGATAATAAAATAAAATAAATTAATTACATTTTATGAAAATAAATTTCCATTTTAAATTATTAAATTAATCATAAAATTTTGATTAAAATATTTATGACATGAAAAAATATGAATAATTATACTATGATCACTTCTTCACTTATAAGATGTCTAAATTATATTTATACATTCATGGATAAAGATTCTTTTTTTTTCAATTTACTCTTCATTTCTATTCATAAGGGTATGTTACTATTTATAAAGGTATGTTACTATTCATTAAAAACTAAGTTGATTCTATCAGACTCTAAATATCTTACAGAACGCAACACATTGAGACCCATCCTAGGTTGGTGATAAGATGGGTGGGCCACCCCAAGCCCTCCCCAAATAGGAAAGGGCTAGTGACTAACACCAAGAAGGAATAAACATACATGGGCGACCTTAGCCTATAACAACCTATAACATAAATGTATATTCAATACACAGTAATAGAAAAAAACAATGATATATATAATCATGTAAACTATATAACAATGAATTCATGTGATACCAAATGAAATGTGTAGCGTTGTAGAGGAAAAAAACTAAATGGGGATACATATGCTAAGGAAAAAAATCACCAGGTATAACCAACTCTAGGGATGAGAAGACACCACCATGATATATGTTCTTCTATAATGAACTCCACTTACAATAAATACCCACCATGAGACACCATTATCTATTACATATTGTTGAGTCAAAAAAATTGACTTTTTCATTCCTTTTTTTTTGGAAATCAAAAACTCTTTCTTAAATACTTAATTACAAACTCTTTCATGTTGAAAGTGTTTTAAGAATTTTTTTTTTAGAAAAAAAAATATATATATATTACCATACTTATAATTATTTTTAAATTTTTCATTAATATAAACCTACTTTGTTCATTACGATTATATTAATGTGTTTGGAACCGATAATTATTGGAATCACCTTTATCGAATCAAATTTAAAGACTTTTTATCTTGTCTTTGTACTAACAAAATTTTGCATAATCAGACTTCACATCGGAACTGGTAGCATCGGAATCATACCTATAAAGTAATTTTTGATGAAATTCTGTAAGTAAATCCATATGATCGACTAAAATTGAAAATTCTAAATTCAGAAAACTATATTATATCATAATGGAATACATTTTACATTGAAAATGGTGTATATCAAAATGACATTGGAAATTCTATTATAATATAACCATTGAAGTTCCAGGTGTCTAATTCATCACTGAAAACTCAAATAAATATGATTGTTGGAGGATCAAGATGACCACTTGGGAGTTGCCTATAAATACTTGGTCATTTAAAGAGTTTGGAGCTAAGTGATTATCATTTCATTTCCAAAAATCTCTATGTACGAGAGCTCTGAAGATTACAAGAGTGAACTACTTTTTCTTTTTTACTTGTAGCCTTTTTGAGTTCTTATTTGTAATTGTAATGACTAATTGTGTGAATACGATCAAGCGATGTTGTGGATAGGCATACAGAGAAAACCCAATCATCATACTGAGGGCTTGAAGGGATAGCAAGATAGACTGATCATCATATTGGGGGATTTCTCTAGTAAGGTAAAGATAGAATTTCTTATAAGTATAAAATAAGGGGCCTTTATCCTAGGTTATTAGATACCCTACTCTTTCGGATAAACTAAGTTTATTCATTTGTGTTTCTTTTTTTATTACAAGTCTTTTAATTCCACTACATATAATAGAAAGTGATACTTTTATATTCATCTTTCTATTTGTATCATGTTTATCGTAATAGATTTGATTAAAATACAATTGTTTTACCCTATATTTCTTTTTGAATACATTATTAATCTGATTGCGATTCTATACGCTTTGAGATAGAATTACTAATTTTTGTATTACTCTGGTATATCATAAATATTGTGATTACGGTTCTTTCTAAATTCATTTTCTATAGTTAATATGATTAAACTCTGATTACGTTGCCACCACTTACTGATTATGAATCTATATGCTGTGAAGGTAGAATCAATTTCTCATTGCCACCTGTGACCTACATATCAGAATCTACTTTACTATAATATTTTTTTTATTGGACCCAAGGTCCAAGTATGATCATGGTTTAAATACTTAAGAGGTTTTTTGAATATGATATGTTTAACCTTGTTCAATAATATTTATTTCAAGGTTAAAAATAAAAGTTTTTAAACCTACATTCCACCCCCATCTTGTATTTATCCATCTTCATATACATTATGCTCCAACACATATCATCTCCACTAGATCCTTATCATCCTCTAACAATCCAATCTGTGAAACCTTTTCACAAAAAAGACACATGTGGGAACTAAGTCTATTTTGGGGTGAGTATAAACATACACAACAAGATGGCCCAAAAACATAAAGTAAATATATAAAAATAGGTCAACTTAAAACCCATATTTGAGGGAACCATAATGGAAATCCCAAGGAAATAGATATACTATAAAGTTATGTCAACCATAGGAAAACGAATAATCCTGATATTCACAACTGAACTTTATAAAGAGACATCTTTCATTATAATCTAGAGATACCCAGTGTAACTAAAGTCTCAAAAATCCCAATGTGGATAACCTAGTTGTAGGTCAGGTAAAAAATATAATTGGATATGCCTAATATATCACAATACCTTCAATGTCTACATTATCCATCACCAAAACTATTTATACCCTGGACTTCCATGCTTCCTTGTTGTCATTGTGATAAGGATCCCATTCCTCACTATGGAGTGCACATCAATCAAGGGGGTATCATACCCTAATAAAAGAAATAAATGTAATTTATTCCATAGAAAAACACTAACATCTATAATTGAAGGAGCCTTTTTCGATCACATGGGGGGTACCAACCCTGCCTATAGTATAATGGACACACACCTTATTGGGATCAAGGGGGTATTGACCATAGATTGAATGGAGGACCTACAACATGAGGATGAATATGATGATCCATGAATCCTGATGTGGGGTACCTACTTCAAAAAACATATGAGGGACCCTTTACTTGTCCTAATAATGTATACAGGTTGTTTACAACCCCTTTCTAGTACTGAATTACTTTCCCTCACACCAACATCATCTTCACAAAGCTAAGAAACATCATATGTAGTAGACACCTTAGAAACATTACTAGTATTCAAAGAAACATCCACCATTACGTTCTATGTAGAAAATTTCTTATAATAGACTACTCATGTGTCCATCTCTAACACCCAAGTGAGAAGATATGATAAATTCTAAAAATTTTCTAGTATATGGAATTTATTTTTAGGGTATATAGGTTTTTGTCTCTTATAATTCCCAAGTTATCTTGAAACTTTCTAGAGTTAGTGAGGTCTATTTACATGGTATGTATAATATAGTACATGGAATATTGTACTCATTTTCCATCTAGGCATGTATTTCTAGTAGACATTGAGTTATATGCAAGGATAAATGACATATAATTTGAATGAAAAATGTGTGGAACTACATGGGATGATTCTAGATTATATTGGGTGCACATTGAGCCTATTATCTAGAATTACATGACATGTTCAGTGTAACATGCAACATATAGAACTATGTGGTGACTTAGGGTGTGCTCATTATACATGTTTAGTTTTCACTTCCATGATACATGACATGTATACTAATATAAATTTCATGTGGACCCAAAACATTAACCCAATGTGTACGTAGTGTATACACAGTGGCATGTGATTCTAAGACACATGGTGTTTAACCCTTGGTCACATGGTTTGTGATATTTATAATCTCATCTAAACACCAACATCAAACTGCATATGATACACAACATGTATCCTAGAGGATTAAATTATGTGTAATTATAAATTCTATATCTATAATGTTTTTTATCCCATGATCCACATTTTTTTCTTTGCCTTGGGTCACATTACTAGTTTTTCCTATGTTCAACACCCCTAGAGCCTATATCACACCTCTTCAGAGCTTTATCAGCTAACTGTTTTCATTTTGTTCATCATCATTCCATATTTTTCTTGAAGTCACATCGAGAACCCTACAAAATCCTCCCATATTTCCACTACCACCTCATGAACACTGCAATTATCTAAATATATTTCATTTTTTTCTTCATAGTATCATGATCAAACCAAAATTGAAAAGATGGGGATGGTGATGCAAAATAATAGTGATTGGTGAAAGGTATGACCACTTGAAGTTGGGTTCAAAATCACACTTGTTAAATAAAATATAAATAAAAAATATTTAAGATCTTTGGTTCATTTATCGATAAAAAAATTATCTATGAAAAAACCATAAGAAATCTTTCATATATAATAATAATATTTATAATATTGATAAAAATATTATTATTATCTATCAAATTGAATCCCAAGAGTAATCAACCTTCAAACATATAAATTTTGTTAGTGTAAACCCATAATAAAATTCATATTCAATTTAATAAGTAACCAAAGATTAAATTCTACATGGGTTTTTCACCAAATAGTCAATAATTATAAACATGTGAAATAATTATATAATTAATCCTTGAGTTTTAACATGATCAAATAATTATCAAATATTTTATTTATTATAATTTATTCTCTTTTTTCATATTTATACGAAAAGGGAATAAGAGTTTAAATAAGAGAATAATTAAATAACAATGAGGAGAAAAATATCAAAATATCTTACCTCATAGCATAAAAAATATACCTTCGTGCATTTTTTGACACCATATAAAATCAATTATCGATGTCTCATGAATCCACATTTATTCTGGGGTTCTACATAAATTTAATTGAAGAACATTATCTCATTCATCAGCTTAATATTTTTTATTGTGAGAGGAAAAAATTGGATGGATAGACCTTAATGAAGTTAAAAATATGATTTTATATTTCTACCTCTAGGTCCACCAAATAAATATTTAAACACTCAAAAAATACTCATTCTAAAGACCATCACTCGAGTATAAAACTTATATATTTCCTAGGAAAAAACACATCATTCTATAAAAAACTATATTGTTGGAATTTTAATTTGATCTTCTATTTAGGATATTTTAAAATTTTTAATTATACTATAAATATTTATTTATTCAATAAATATTAAATATCCATTAAAATTCAACTATCTTAGAACTCAACCAAAATTCATCCCAAGGTTAAAAAATGAAATCCAAGTTTAATGGAACAATAAAAAAAGAATATTTATAGTTAACTGGTAGGGTAAATGTACCATTTTACCCATTTAGGGGGACTTGGGACTTTGAAACACAAAAATAAATCAAGTCTCACTGAGGAAAAAACTAGGATGCACATCATCCCCATCTTTCAATTTTTCATCCTTGAAAAGAAAACAACATGATCTACTAAACTGAGAAGTTAAAAAACATCATATAGAAAACAACTAATTCTCATATGCACATGATTCACCTCAAGAGGTTTGAGCTCTAAGTGAACCAAAGACACAACCATACTGGAGAACATTTCATCATCTTCCACTTTCATCCTGATTATCTTCCTTGAACTTTCATACCCTCATAAATTTCAATTAGTTCAAGCCTATTCTGAAAAGACTCAATAGAACCATAAGATCACTTTACACAAATCTACCAGGATTCTATACCATATATTTTCCCAACCATGGGTCACCCTTCCACATAGCATAAAGTAAAAACCACCAAAAATCAACATAAACCTCAGGAAGGTTCATTATATAAGGAACCATCTACAAGAGTGTTGTGATCACCACATTTTAAAGAGAAACCCTGAAGGTTCCTTATGTAAACCATCACCTAACATTAAACTATTACCTAGGTTGATTAAAATTAAGGTTCACATATACTCTATAAAGAATCATAGGGTGAATCTCCTTAAGGACTTCTTTAACTTCTCATCACCTCCCAACAGGGTGCACATACCAATGTTTTCAACACCAAGCATAAAGATATCTCTGGGCTCAAATATTACCCCTTTTCTACTATATATAGAACCAAAAATCTACCCCTCAAATTAAAAATAAGTTAATATTCACTACTAAAGCACAAATTTGAGTTTTAGTCACTCTTAATGAAAGTGATTGATGTGAACATCAAGAAATAACATCAACCTCATTAAGCCTCCCACCAATAAACCCTATGTTTGTTGGTGACCCATTATACCACAATCCAAAGTGTATGATCCTGATCCATTTATATAACACTATTATGTCCACTCTATAACCTATTATATTCCTTAAAAAACACAAATGACCAAATCCATAACCCTTTGAATATAATACCTTAGTGTGTAGCTAGAATATCCACACATTGGACACCAAAGATCATTCTTTCTTATATAACCAAGGTCCCATTCCATACTGGGAGGCCTTAGTCTAACCACTCATCACAATATGCAAGATAATTATTAACAAGAAATCCATTATCCAATCCTGAATAAAAAATGATGTACTCCTAATATTTTATAGGAATCTGTTATGTTCATGATCTTCAGATACGTAGTAACCCATGATCCCATATTTTATGTTTCCATGTCATACCTTCCACACTCATTGAGATGTGAGGGTCATCATCATTATAAATAAAACATAACATATATCCTCTTTGACAAAAACTAATCATATCGAGGTTAGTTGCGCAAATATATCCTATATCTATTGAGTATAAGAATTATCACTAGGGGAATTAGTTACCATGATAGAACTACACCACATTGACCGCATAATCCATCATGTTCTCAAGCTTAACAAAAGTTAGTTGCTTCTCAAATATCATTCCAAATAAATAAATATCTCTTATGTCAATCTCATACCACAAGAAATCACCACACTACAAGTGTTATCTAAATAAACCAAATACAACTTCCAATTCTTGAGATACTCACCCTCCAATTTAAATCAATTTAGATGGGTTTGATGAAGACCAGAATAATAACTCACAAGTATCACAAACATAGTAGGGAAATTTATTACTACTATCATTATCACTAGAATTTCAAGGATTATATAGTGATACCTAAATGGTTCTCTTGGAATATCTTTCACAAAAAAACTAAATATAATACTAAAAATATCTAATCTAGACCTCCAGGAACACCTTTTTTCCCAATAGGTTAAAGAGGTTATA
This sequence comes from Viscum album, assembly GCA_963277665.1. Lineage (NCBI taxonomy): Eukaryota > Viridiplantae > Streptophyta > Magnoliopsida > Santalales > Viscaceae > Viscum > Viscum album. The sequence goes on along the minus strand of OY728155.1, from coordinate 1,389,322,789 downwards.
TTAAGATTAATAAAAACCTTTTTTTAATCATTATATCAGATATATCATCAACTTCTTGAGCTTAGTCTAGCTATTCAATAATTTATAGTATATATTACTATATATTTTTAAGCTAACCAATATTAAATTCAATCCATCAATAGGATAAAACTAATCATATTCACTATTATAACATTTTCATTCTAAAAACCCACTATGGGTAATATTTTTACCATAGTATATGCATAACATAAAACTATACTACCTAATAATGGGATAATTGGTTGAAATGCCTAGAAGCATCACACTACTTGCCTATACATAACTTACAAGGATCATGAACCATCTAAAACACACTAGATATGGAAACATGGGGTCTCATCCTAACATGTTGTAATCCCACAAAATGTCTTCCTTATTTGAGGGAAAACTCACACTCTAAACTATTGTGAGAAAAGTTTTATCATCATCGATAAGATTCTCCATCTATAATATATAGTTAAGAACCCCATTGGAATATCTAACTCTCAAAAAAAATGTAAAAGTAAAGTATTTTTCCTCCCCAATGTTAATGAGTATTAGTTTCAGAGAATAAAACACAAATCATACCTCAAAACTTGTCGGTTACTATATTTTATGGGCTATTTATCAAGTGAAACCATCTTTATCCTGACTTTCGTCATTCTAGGTTTGATATGAATTACCTAAAGGTATTAAATAGATATGAATCTAATTTTCATCCAACTATGGATACTCCAACATCAAAAACTCTTCTACAAACATCACCTCTCTAAAAAGGGTGATATTTCCCTTTTCAATAAGATGTGCAATCTAAAAGCTACCTTCAATGTAGAGTTCCATCCATGGCACTAATCTGGATAAATATAGGGGATCATCATCTTAGCCCAAGCCAAGGGTCACATTTAATAGAAAAATACGAACATCTATCACTCACACTAGGTCTCCAGTATATGAGGGTATGTATAAAATCACAACACTACTCAAATCACCACCCTAGAGGCCTTACTCAAACTCTTGATTTTATATTAAATCCATCACAAATCATGTCCATGGTTTACATCATCTACAGCCTCAATATTCACTTGGACATGATCTTACTACTCTTAATAGGGTCTAGTTCCTTCTAATGTCATCAAATAGAACTTCCTAAAAAAAGATCAAACTCTATCCATGGTTGTTTAGTACTTTTTTAAGTTTGGGTAAACTTCAATAAATTATTTTCTCCACCATGAGGGGTAAATCAAATGAAATAATCACTATATGGTCAGTAGGTGTTTGAACCAGATATAAAGTTTGAATCTCAAATTTCAACCAATCCTAAACTATAATGGGATATGAATCTCTTTGTAAACCCATAAGCATTTATCATTGGAATTAATATATCATATTGAAACAAAACGAAGTCCTAGAAAGCTCGGTGAGAACCACCATTGACTATATATAAAAATATTCACTAAGAAAAAAAATTAAGGAATATTTACTCTGGTAATAAGGTAAAAATACATCTCAATCATCCTTGGTAAGATGCCTTGTTTCTTAACTAGTAAATGGTGATTGGCTCAAACACTAACATATTCTCATCAATACCCTGACTCAGATATTTTTATGGATAGTTTTTGGTAACATCCTTTATAAAGTAATATGAAAAAATGGTCACTAGAGCATATCTATGATAGTTTAAATATAAAATTCATGGAAGAGATCATATTTGACTACTGTATGATGCATGTACAAACTTACATATACCATGAAAATAATGCCTTAAAGTTTTGGGTTGTGTTAGGACCAAGTTGGATGGAAGTCGTTTTTGGAGGCTAAAAGAAGTTTGTGATGATTAATTTGTTTTTTTTTTCATTACAAAAAAAACATTTCACTTTGTATTTTTAGGTGATTGGGTGAAGGGGGTACTATACTCAGAATATCATACACATTCTTTCTAATAAAGTTCATTAGTTTGGGTTTTCTGTTCTGGAGAAGTTTCCTATGATAAGTGGTTTTTTGACTCACATTGTGTCCCTAATGAGGTTTTTGATTGGTATGAGAAGTTGTATCAGAGTTTGAATGTCTTTCCTAACATTCGATACAAGTCTGATGTTACTTTTCTATTTTGTAAGTTTTCAATATCATAAGTTTTCTGGAAAACATATGATCCAAGATTTATGAAAGAAAGGATAAGAAAAGGTTTTTTAAGTTAGACGATTATATTTTGATCCTAATATTCTAAACATCATGAGGAAGTTATGATACAAGGAGGAGTTTATGGAAGAAAATAGATACAAAGCCAAAGTCTTCTAGTCTTCGATCATCGGTGTGAAAATCACCGGATGTAGAATTTGTCTAAAGGCTGGGAAGTTTGAACTCACTAAAGTCAGAAGTTTTTCTAAAGTGTTGGTCGATTGATCCATCAGACTATCTGATTCATTGGACTATCTAATCTATTGAAAAAACTTATCTAAAGGATCTTTCATCAGTTGTAAAAAAACTAGAAGAAATAATTCACTACTAACATGGTTCCATTGGACATGGTGTGCCACTGATTCATCAGAGGAGTTCTATCACTAATCCATCAAACACATTGTTGATATCAATAGTGAATTAGATTAAAAGTAATATCATAGTAAAATAGGAATTTTTTTGTGAAGATAAGCATAGAATTTATTGACATTGATAAATAAGTTCAAGTTTTGGGGATCAATGAATGAGAATAGATTCAGAGACTGAACAATCAGATGTATCACAAAAATATAGTCAACCATTTTCATAAATCTTTGAATTGTTTCAATTAGGTCAAGTGTCATTAGACTAGAAGTGATTCTAATACACTAAAAGGAATCAAATATCGATTCATCAACTTCATATTGACACCAGTAAATCATCAAATGTTATATCTCATTAGATGCAGGATTGTCTATATAAGTATTTGTTGAAAATTGAAGAAAAGGTGAAATTTTTTGAAGCTACTGAAGTATTGTCGAGGCATTTCAGAATATTTATAAGTTGCAGCAATGTTTATATAAAAATAGGTGAAAAAAATGATTGAACTGAGAAATGAAATCAGATGGTCAGAGTGATTAATAATTTCCATCAGTGTGAGAAATCCAAAAGTAATGCAACTGAATTATAACAAAGTTGTAACAATATTTAAGGAAGATTCTTCTAAGTTTTTATAGAGAATCATAATGGGAACCTTTATTATTACAATTGTTTCATCATAATGAATAAAAGTATTAGAATTATAATTATATTAGATTGAAGATCTGTTTTTAAGTTTTTAGAAGGTTGAAGTTGTAATAAAATTAGAGAAATTTTTAGAGGAATCTATACAAGTTGAGAAATATTTAAATGGAAAAAACTGATTTACAAATGAATGTGAAATTAAAAGTTCCTAAAATTTTCTTTAGCGGGAAAATTTTTTGGGTTTCCCCCCTAATCTGTTTTTAGGAAACCTATAAATAGTATTGTAAGTACATATTACTTTTTGATGAAGACATTGTTCATCTGCAAGAGTGAGAGAAAGAGCACTAAAAGTTTTTTGGCTGAGGATGTTTTTAGACAGAGTTTTCTTGAGGAAGTTTTATAGATATAAAAAGAATATCGAAGAGGTTTCTAGATTGGACCGAACCATAAAAATTACATTTCCAAGGAAAGAAAGAATTAGTTCATAATTTTTTTCATATAATCTTTTCTTATTTGTTTTCTGAACTGAAGAATCGGACTAGGGAATCAGACTGAGACATCAAACTGAGTTTCTATATGAATTCTAGAATATTTGTTTCTATATACTATTGGGTAGGAAAGTAAATAATTATGTTTTGAAGAATATAAAAAAGTATAATTTGTTGAATAAACACATTTAATTGTTTGGAACCAACTGATAAAGGTTCCTTAACTTGTTACAAAACTTATTTTACATCATTTGTGCTATAAGAAGCACATACACTGTTGTATTGATCATAGTGATACACAAGTTTAAGGGTATTTCCTACTTGTTTTATCCACAAAAATGGATTATTTTCTAGTGGATTGTGTGGTGTTTTATTATTTCCAAACCATTCCAATGACTAGATACTCTTATTGAGTAGTGAAAATTGTAAATACTTATGTTTCTATGGATGTTTAGATGTTTTTCTTTCAGAAAAGTGACAGTTATTTAATAGGAAGAAAAGGTTGTTACACACGAAATTTAACATAATATAAAAGTGTTATTACTGATTCAACCCCTCCCCCTCTTAGTGATACATTGACCCTAGTTGGTCTTTTTCAAGTGCTATCAGAGTGAAGGTTTCCTTTATTTACTCTTTGATAAATCTTTTGAAGAGAAATTTGTTCTGGAGAATTTGAATTATGTGGACATTAAGGGTATTCAGGTATTTGATGGAAAGAACTATAATATCTAGAAATATATAATGTTTCCATATCTTATGTATCTTGGGTATGATGTTTTGGAAGCTGTTATAGTTGGATTTCCTTATCTTTTAAAAAAAATCCACTTACATCATTTGATATAAAGAATATAGAGAATTATGAAAGAGCTAATAATTCTTTACTCTTATCACTTTCTAAAAGTTAATTCTTTAGAGTGAAGAGATTTTTTACTGCTAAAGGTATTTGAGAAAATTTTAAGAACATTTATGAAGGCAACACAAAGGTGAAGAAAGTGATGTTATAAATCTAGAGTTTGAAGTATAAAGATCTTAAAATGGATGAGTATTAATCTATTAGTGACTTCTTTATAGGGGTGAATGATATTGTTAGAACCATAAGATTTATTAGTGAGAATCTAGAATATTTGACTGTAGTTGAAAAGATCTTGAGAATTATTCCTGATATTTTGATACTAAAGTTTCATCTTTGGAAGATAGAGATCCTAAAACACTATCCCTAGATGACATTCATATTTATCCCAATAATTATGAAATGAGAAGGGAGGAATTTATGAAAGGAAAAAAATGTTGATCAAGAAATTTCTTTCAAGGTTTCCAAGAAACCAAAGTCTAAGAATATTCTTAAAGATGAAGAAGTTGGTGGTTTTGAATCTGAAAATTAGGTTAATAAAAATTTTGATGAACTTTTATCCTTGTTATCTATATTTTTTAAGAGTTACAAGAAATTATAAAGGGAATTTACCTCTAAATTTTCTTGAATGTGGAGCTGTTGGGAACTTTTTTTCCAATTTTACCTGAAAAATAAATTAAGAATATAGTGATGAAGATTACAGAATTCCAATAAGATCTTTAAATAAACATGAACATAAATCAAAATATTATTCCAAGGTAAAAGATAAAAAAGTTCTCCAAATAAAAAAGGATAATCTTTTTTTCTAATGATGATGAATATGAAGACAACGAAGTTAAGGTTGAAAAGTTTACTAAAGTTGCTGGAGATAATATATTTATAGAAATAGTTAATGATGAAGAGTTTGGAAGTAGTATTTCTAAAGAAGAGGAGATTGAGTTATAATTTCATCTGAAAAGGGAGTTGAAATAATGTCTTAGTAAGATATTAATACTTGAATGAGAAATCAAGAAGTTGAAGAAGGAAAGTCCTACAATAAACAATAAAGGATGTTTTCTTGAAGAGAAATCTAATTTGATAGAAGAGATTGATTGTTTGAAGAATCCCTTTAAAAAGTAAAATAAAAAGAAAGTATATCTTGAAGTATAGTTGAAACCAAAGGATGAAGAGTTTGAACTTTTTGAATGAATATTTTTAAAATTTAAGCTGACAGTTACAAGTTTCAAGAAAACTATCTCTAAAGTTGGTGAAAGTTTTGGAAAGGTATAACCTGAAAAGGATCTATAAAAATTACCTTCAAAGGTTGAAAATAAAGTTTAAAATGTTCCTAATAAAATGAAGGCTAAGAAAATTGTGTATGTGGCCAAAACCAACAAAGTTGTAAGTTAATAAGTTTCTAAAAATTATGAGTCTGAAAAAAAAAAGTTTCTACCACTTGTGATTCTAAGAAATTTGGGAAGAAATATGAATTGAAGAAGAATATTCTGGGTGATAACATAATTATGGGTCCCAATAAAGTTTTTATGTGAAAGATAATAATGTTTCTGTAAAACATGTTTACAATTATGGATAGTATGGAAGTTACAAAGGTAAATATTCTTTCTATGGTTATTATTGGTATTGTGGTTGATTTTGGAATATAGAGAATATGTTTTGGTTTTTATAAAGAAAATTTTGAGGGGGATTCAATCCTCTCAAAGAAGGAATTATGATAAAGATTTTTTGAAAGTTGATAATAGGTTCCAACCTTTGGAAACAATTTGTGAAAGATGTGAACAACCTGGAAATATTGAAAAGGGATGTCGTGTTTTGTTACTAGCATAACAACATGTTTATAACAATTATCATATTTCAGATGTGAATAAAGATAAAGAGAAAGAAAAATATCATTTTATTGAAACTACACTCAAAGCTTCAAAAGGATAATGACCCTGGATTTTGGATAGTAGTTGTTCTTCTCATATGATAGTATATTTGAAATTTTTGAATAATGTGAAATATTTAAAATAAGGGATAGTGATGTTTGGTAATGATGAGTCTCTCTGAATCAAAGGTGTTGGACCCACTATTATTGGGGAAGAAAATTTTAAATCCAAGAAATATTTGTTTTTTGATGGGTTAAAACACAATCTGTTGAGTGTTTCTCAACTTTTTTATGAAGTAAATAAAGTTTTTTTAGAAAATATTGTTTTCTCTAAATAGAGGAAGATGTAAAAAATTTTACAAAAGGACAATGCACAAAATTAAACTTTTTTTAAGTTGGTGGAGTACATAATTCATTTTATCTAAGCATGATGGAAGAAAATCAGTTGTGGTATAAAACGTTGGGGAATATATATCAGGGAAACAAGATAAAGTTATCAAATTGAGATAGTGTATGAGATATTCCTAATATGTAAAGAAGAGGATATTTGTGTTGTTCTATTTTTTAGAAAGGGAAGATTACAAACTATGTGCATAAGAAAGTTTATATTTTTTCAACTTGACTTATGGAATTTATTCATTATTATATTTGTGGTCCAATGATAAAACAATCAACTTTTGGATATAAGTACTTCATTTATTTTATTGATGATTTTTCTCATATTACTTGTGTTATGTCTTTGAAACATAAATTGGAAACTCTAAATATGTTTAAGAGTTTCAGGAGAAGATATAAGAAGGAATATGGGTATTCTATGAAGAATTTGAGAGCTGCTAATGGAGGTGAATATAAGAATAAAGAGTTCATAAGCTATCTTGAAAAACATGGAATTCATCATGAGTTCAGTACACCATATACATAACAACAAAATGGTTTTTCTAAAAGTAATAATATAAGTTTAATTGATATGGGGCATACCATGTTGATTGATCATGGTCTTTTTCACTATTTATAGAGGCCAGTAATGATCACATCTATTTATATTTAGAATCTATGTTTCTATAGGCCAAGTTCTAATATGAATTTGTTTGAAATGTTTTATAATAAAACATCAAGTTTGAAAAACTTAAGAGTTTTTTTAGTCCCTACATATTAAAGAAAAAAGATGGAAATTTTGGAAATTTTGATCAGAGTGGTGAAGATTGAATATTTCTTGGCTATGATCTGGATAAAAGAGGATAAAGGTGTTTCGAAAAAGTGACAAGAATAATTGTTGACTTAGTTTATGTAAAAGTTCTTGAAAAATATGAGGGAGATGATTCACAATCACATGTAGATGAAGAATATGAAGAATATGAAAGAATTTTTATTAATCCACATGAAAAGGATTCCAAAAATTATGATACTAGTCAGATAGAAGAATCAAACTCAGTTATTTCAATTGATGAGGAAGAAATTTTTCATCTCATCCTTGGATGAGGAAACATGTTTATGCTTGAAACATTATCAGTGATCAATATAAAAATTTCCAAACAAGAAGAACATAAAATTTGTTACTCATACTTATTTATATTAAAAAGTTGAACCAAAAGATGTGAATAAATATTTTTAGTATCTAGAATGGATTCAAGATATTAATGAAGAGTTGGATCAGATTGAGAATAATGATACTTGGGAACTCATACCTAAACCAAATGATAAAAATTTTATTAGTACAAAGTGGGTGTTTTGGAACAAGTTGAATGAAGATAGTGAAGTGATAAGAAACAAATTAATATTGGTGTGCAAAGGTTACTCACAAATTGAAGGTATTTATTTTGATGAAACTTTTTCTCCAGTGGAAAGATTAGAAATAATTATAATCTTTCTTGTAACTTCTACATAACTGTAGGGTCCTAAAAATTCTACCAAGGGGAGAAAATACCCCCACAAATGCTTTGCAGAAGGAAGCAAGTATTCTTACAAGTCTAGCAAGGTGAATAGACTCAAATTGAGTTGTAAATTTCCGAATAAACTTGAAGGAATTCAAGTTTTCAAGGTATTTTAAGTGTCTAGAATACCATCACCAGGAAAGGTACGCAACCCAGCTGGATCGCAAACCACCAAGTACGTGGAAAGATCTGTAAACAGTTGGCCCATGGAGCGACGACCAATGAATGAGGTAAACCATGAACTATGTCGCCGACAGATTCATACGTGTGAGCACCATCAATGTACCATACCGCGAACTCATCAGCTCACGAATAAAGTGAATCAGTAGGGTTCCACAAACTATTATCGTGAACTAAATCCTCTGAAAACCCCAGTTGACCAAGTCTTCTGCGTTTCAGAATATTGCTTCAATGGGTCTTCGCAAATGGTGTCACATTCCCAATAGATACGATTTATCTGATTCTCTACAAAAGAAGCATAGTAGAAGTATGTAGGGGACACATACATAGGGAGAAGGATAGAGATAAGGATGGATGATGAAATCTTGATGGGGACTTATATGTTTCACTCTAGCTTTCATCTTGTTTCATTGGCGAATCCTGAACTGTGAACCACTCCCTTCGCTGGTACAGCTAGCCGCGAACCATAAAACAGGGGAATTGAGTAATAATAATAGATCTGTGAACCTGACTGATGAATCAGGAACCAAAGTCTTCTCGTGGATGAACTTCCCGCAAATGATGATCCCATAGATCCCCTTCAATATGGTGATCCTCATAGCGTACCGTTGTGCAGACTGAACCTGGCACTGCGTAATACCTTGATACGCAGAGGGAACCCAAAGAGGCATGATGGGCCACATACCACTTTGGTGTGCATTTTTCTATACCCATTCACACGTACCGCAGTGGTACCCGGATGGCCCATCTACCCGCATATCACTATGGTATGCAGAGCCTCCCCCATCCCGTATAAAAAAAGTCAGTATGAAAAATGGGGTGTTTTTGGGTATTGTTCCTTCTAGTTCCAACCTCACACCTCCACTATTGTTCAGTCCTCCATGATCCTTCTACTAACCAATCCTCCAACATTAGGCCAAAGCCTCCTTCAAAGCCACCAGACCTGTATGATCATACCATTGGGTGAATCGTCATGCCTCATTGAGTCTACATACCCACGGTAAGCCGAGTCATGAAGGCCCTCCCCACAATGGTGCAGGCTTCAGGAATGCATGTGAGGCTACATTCCCATCGTAACCCAGATCCCAGCCTTTGGAATCCGATCTGAACCTCCCCATTCTTAGGACTAAGGGTGATCACTCGCTTTTCCATTCAATAAGGAATGTGGATTAGTCGAATAGGTTATGTTCACTCCCCCCTTTGACAAGGACGAAACTCCTCCCCTTTCTCAGAACGTGCTCTGGGGACCTCCCACTGAGGTAAGTCCCCAATTTTATAAGGCAGGGTCACATGAACTTTAATGTCATCTCACATTTAAGGTTTTGTTTCTCCGCACCCTCACCCATGGTCACCTCGGCCTCTTCCACCATGGTCTCTCCCTCCCCCACTAACAGGGGGGAGGCATGTTCATTTTTGAATATTTCACATCCTCTTGTTTCTCACACTGAGCATGACTCATGTGGGCTTAGAGGTTTGTGAGGATTACAACATCCACATGAATATAAACTATGATAACCCCGATTCCCAGTATAAACAGTATACGTAGGACACCTTCTAGAAGGCCTGAGCTCAAAAAGGGTGCTCATCCAAAAGGGTCCACCCAATCATGTCTATCAAATGGGTGGTTTCCATGTGTAGGTCCCAACACATTTGAACTATGAGAACTCTGATTCCTGGTATAAATAGGATATGTAGGATTCCTTCTAGAAGGCTCGAGCTCAAAAGGGTGCCCATCCAAAAGGGTTCACCCATCCATGTCCCCTCAAATGGGCAGCTTCCACGCGTAATCCCCACACAATCTGAACAGTGTGAGTTCTGATTCCTATCTTGAGGATATGTAGGAACCCTCTTATGGGCCTCATCCCAACCTCAAGTCACCAATCATCCCCCCTGGATGACGATAAACTTTAGAGCACCTTATAATATGGCTCAAGTCAGTATTACTTTCGTAGCATCAAATATATGCATTCTTACGATGATCTTGTAAACAAAGGGTAGCCCGTGGACACACTCTTTAGGAATGAACCAAGGATTCACAAACATATGAACATGACTTAAATCTATAATATAGTCCTATAACAGGAAACAATCCTCCATAGGAAGGGTACGGTGAGCCTGACCTCCCATCCTCTCGACTAATGGAGTCCTTAAGTGCTGTTGTCCAAATCGTCAGCCAACGAGTGCCTACCTTTGGAAAGCAGGTCCATGAATCATGGATACTAGGGTAATTGGGTATTCATGGATCCACGAATCAACCCTTTGGAGACCATGTGAGTAATTTATATCCGAGAAGGACTGATTTCTTGAGTGCTTGACCCCCACACAATTTCCTACTAAGACTAACAGTTCCCGCAAGGTTAATTCAACCTTATTTAAAAGATAATGATGTTGAAAAGGGAGAAATAAAGGAATGGTGAATTCAATGAGGACCCATATCTATAGAAAAAGTGATGGGTGACGATCCTTGGTGGACCATTTCCACACCACCCCTAAACGCACCACCTTAGAGGAGGAACAAAAATAGTGAACCTGACATGAATCCTTAACCAAGGTGGCAGTTCTACTCTAATGATAAAAGACAAAAGGATATTGCACGTCGGACCATTTTTTCAGCCTAGTATGCACTAAATGCACCACCTCAGAGGTGGAACAAAAATGGTGAACCCAACATGAATCTTTAACCAAGGTGGCGGTTCTACCCCACTCAGGACCCTTCGCCCCGCATCAAAAGAAAAAGGGAAGAGGGCCAAGCTGAATCGCCAAATATGAAAATATTTGGAATGATAATTTAACAATGTTTTGTGGTATGTATGTCATATATTTATATTTTAGGTTCTCACAGAGCAACCTTCGATCCAAATGACATCCCAATGACCCATGAAGACACGCACATCAGCGATCCCATAGGCGGTTGGGGCCCCAATGAAGAGAAGGACCCCCTCACCTACCCAGCATCTTCATCACAGGGTATCTAACATGATGATCAGGGAATACCACCAAAATTGTACTCTCCCAATGTTGGAGTCTATGAGGCAAGACCTCTAGTCTGCAAAGGTCTTCCAGTTGCCTCTTCATCCACTGTCGATACCCCAACACAAGGCGGCCCCAGTGGTCATCTCAAACCATTTCAGGAGCCTTTCCTCGGAACATGATAATGAGTAACTCCATTATCTTAGGGATGCAGATGAAGCTGAAGCTGGCTAATTCATCTCAACTACATAGGGGTCCTACCCACGAGCCCCTTCCAGAGAACATTTCCACCAACACCAGATGACCAGTCCTCCTCCCACCGAGGAGGACCTCATGTTGAGGGTACCTGCCAAAGTCCAGGAGACCGAGACCCCTCAGGCTTCCCACCAAGGGCAGTGAATTTATAACCAAGAATACGCTATCACCCTAGTTCCTGAGGAGCAGCTCCACTGTACTAACATAGCATAATTCAATGGGAAGACATATGACTCCTACCTCTCTACTCAAGACCACCACAGAAATTGGGTGGTACAATACGAGCACATGCACATTCCTGCTAATGCTCCCTGGTCCCACCGTGCAGACAGAGTGGAAAACTACAGGCAGATGCACATATCTGCTGAGCCACAACAATCCCACCATCCAAATAAGGCAGCAACCAGCTATAGGCAGGCACAAACACCTTCTGATACATTTCATTCCTTTCATCTAAATAGGTCAGCAACAGGATATGCGTAGGCCCAAATAACTGCTGACGCATTTCAAGTATGTCCTCAAAATAGGGCGACAACCAAATACGAGCAGAGTCAAATTCCTACAGATGCATACAAATATCATGAGACAAATAAAGTGGAAAGAGAGTTGATGAAAATACCCACTCATGAATATGAATACCACTAGTCAAATATGGTGGAAACCAGAGAAGACAACCGGCAATAGACTCATTCCTATATCCCGGCATAGGAGAACTTCCTGTATCTAACAGAAACTCATGGAGGACTGAAGTAGGCACAAACTCCTTCTCCAACATCGTAATAGGCCTTCATACTCATTCCATCCAAAGATGTTTCTCAGAAAATCCTAGCAATAATGGAGGATCAGACATCGATTCTAGACTATATCCTCCAAACATGCCAAGATATCATTGAATCTGTGGAAAAGACAAGAAATTGGGCCCACGGCCCTGTTTCATCAAACAGAATGACTCACTTGAAAAATGAGTTAGTCACTCTGTAGAAGTTATGCATCCCTACTCTAGTCTGGGAGGGTTTATGGAAATATCCCGTGATACACAGACAACCGGATAGGGCACAAATACCCATTCCAACTAGGGGACATCGGTCCAATGTGGTGGCCGCTCTAGGGAAAGCATATATCCCTACCAAAACTCAACATGCCCGTCAGCGTATCATGATTACATCACCAAATCCAATAAGATAGGGACCCATATATGAAGGCCATTACCAACAATAGATGGACCTGGTTACCCGCAAGAGAGCACTCGAAGATTAAATGTGCCAAAGGAAACTGAAAAATGAAGATCACATTCATAATCATGCTCTGCTAGAAGCTAGGGTTATTGATTCCCTCAAACATATATCAATAAAGTCTCAAGACTCTATCATTTTATTTCCAAATTATGGAATTGGAAGTAGCAGTTGCAAAGGTCCTCCCCACAATATCGCTACCAAAAGCTCTGAAGGTCCTCCACAGAGCACCCATGGGGGATTACTCTGTGTGTCAATAATGGTCAATCATGAGAGCATATCTTCTGATGTGCATTGGGGTAGCCCACCCATTGACCTAAATATCAGACATTGAGAAGGTCATCCCCTTGTTTTCGTCTGCCCTAATGGTCCTCCCTAGGGTATACGTTGCAGATATGCTTCTCCCTGTAGTCGGGCATCAAGTTATGATGGTAGTCCTCACCAAGATGAAAATAATTGTGAAGTCCTTACCTAAAATAGTAGTTACTCTGAAGGTCCTCCCCATGGTAATGCCAAGCAATGGGAAGGTCCTCCCCTTATTGCGGTACATCCTGAAGGCCCTCCCCAAGATGTACACTGTAGAAATTATCCATGTAGCCAGACATCAAGTCATGATGGTAATTCTCTCCATGATGACAGTCATTGTGAAGGCCCTCCTCACAATGAAAATTGTTGTAAAGGTTATCCCCTCAATGACATCAAGCAGTAAGAAGGTCCTCCCCTTGATACAGCCTACCCTAAAGGTCCTTCTTAGGGTATACGCCATAAGGAATATTCTTACAGTAGGGCATCAAGTAGCAATAGTATCCCTCTCCATTGCAGCACCAACTGCGAAGGTCCTCCCTTAAATCAAACTTCATGCTGGCAAGAAGGCCCTCCCCCTTCTAGAACAAATGTGAGAAATCCTTCCTATGCTGAGGCACTCGAAAAAAATGGAGTCAGACACATTGGGTACTCTGTCTATAGCGAGTGATGTTATTTCTAAACCAGAGGATGGCCCAGGTCCATGCTCATCTTATGAGCCACCCTCACGGTGTCCGCAAATCAATAAGGCTCCCACCAGGCCAGTTTCTTGGAATGAAATCTTTAAGAAGCAGTCAAGTTGGGCATATCAAGTAGAGGAGCCTCTGTAAGAACAAAAACATGATATGTTCCTTATGAGAAGAAAACTAGCTAGGGATAATATACCAGTAATGTATTAGACTACGACCACTTCTCACTTCAACATACCAGTAAAGTTGTCTAGGGAATGCACGCATAACATTTGTCTCAATATATAGATGACTCTTCGTCAGCTGAAAGAAAAATTCCTACCCAACGAAGGGTATGCTGACCATGTCAGCACAATAAGGGAGCTTCATCATCTAATTGACCTGGAAGCCCTCCCATCTACAAGGCAGCCAAAATCAAAAAGGAAAAGGAGAAACCTTGAACTGGATTTCCTCGATGAACTGCATAAATTGCATCACCTCATTGGAAATTCCCTAGCTGGAGTTCACATTCAGGGATGGGGAGAACATGGATCTCTATACTTCACCCCACGTCCTATCCAGCAAGCCCCATTGGAAATTACAACCTAAAATGTCATCTCCCAGAGGCAGTAATCAAGTGAAACCCCAAATCAGAAAATATGGGATACTCAACAAAAATTGGCCCGTAATAAGTATCAGAAAAGTCAGGGCTAAAGAGATCAAGCCATCAAAAATTTTCCGAGTCAGGCAATTAGGAACATCCAGCAGGCTTCCTACTTAAGGGAATCCAACCAACAAGTAGTTCTCATATCTTCAAAAGACCATAGACTTCATCCAGGACCAATTCCATACTCGTCTTACACCCCCACGGAAGTGTGTGAAATTGAAAAGGTGGAAATAGTGGTGGCTTCGGCTGCAATACGGGAACAACCCCAGCCCACGTGGATGGGGGAATTTTTAAATCAAAATTCCCCCCATAAGACCAAAAAATCCAGGTCGTAGCACATCAACAGACAAACAGGAACAACCCCAACCCATAGGGCTGGGGGCATTTTTACCTTAAATACCTACACAGCAGACGTATGTCTTCTCTCGCCTAGGAAGAACGATGGACATAGGAGTTACCCATTCCACCCCTTCTTGTGGTTCGCACCCTCCGAGGAAATGGCGTGTTTTGAAGTCAGACCAGGTCTCTCTTCGGGTCAATCTACACCAAGAAACCCGAAGAATACTGTAGAATGGAAGGATAAAGTCCAATAAAGGGTGCAAGAAGCCTTCTTACCATTCGGCACCGGGTACACCACCCCCAATGCAGTATGCCTCAATGAACATGGTAAAAATCAACCCCACAGATCTCACAAGAAATGACATAGGAGGAGAGGACGCAATGAAAGATGGTTCCCTCCCAAATGCATCCCACACCGTACCTAATGGTGTGCATACTCGGAACTGGAGAACAGTCCTAAATCTGGGTGCCCCCTCAGTCAGTCCGACATTACCTCCCATGAAAAACCCCAAAAAGGAGAAGAATAAATCCAAGGTCGTCTATAACCCGCCTTATCCTACCCCTGAGGGTTTATCCCTCGCCCTTGAGGTACGGTTCGCCAAGAAATAGGAAGAAATGAAAGAGATCAGGCAAATTAATGTCGAGCTACGTCGAGGGAGCTATCTCGCCGGATGTGTTCCCCCAGCAGAATGTCAGCAGGTGCTCCCAAAAAAGGTGAAAATTCCATAGGTACTCATCTCAGTGAATGAATCCTAGCTCAAAGGACCGTTCATCCCAGCCCCAGAAGGACATCAAGACTTCCCCCCACTGGGAAGACAGCCGTAATATATTCAGGTAAACCCACAATTGATACTTCTGGATGGGTATCAACTCCAAATTCCAGCAACGACGACACACCCAATCTTGGGCACTGCCACACCAGCTCAAGCTCAAGCCTAAAAGGATATGCATCAAGGTAACTTAAACACTATCAAGAAGCTAACGGATCAACTAGAATACATGGAGGTGTGGCGTGCATCAATACAAACAAAGTGAAAACCTTACCCGGAGTGGGTGAGCAGTGTTCTGCCACCACCAAACTTCGGGAACCCCGTATTCCTAGTATTCAATGGATCGGGAGAACTATAAAATCATTTGATTCACTATGCCTCTTACTCTAACCCCATGATGGGAACTCCAGAGCAGCAAGAAGATGAAAAACTTTGGTGCTTCGTATTAACCCTGCAGGGCTCGGCTTTCGTATTGTATACTTGTCCTCCATCCAATTCAATCATAGGTAGGGAGGACCTCTGATGACAGTTTCTCTTCCAGTTTAGTTTGAAACTTCCCAAGATGATGATCAGTGATCTCATGAACTACAAATGGAGAGATAATGAAAGAGTCTTATATTTCATTTCTAGATGGAAGGGCCTGACATATTAACTGAACCGGCCACTCCCCCAGGATGAGATGTTTTCCATGTGCATCGATAACCTTTGGGATGAATTGTGAATTCCAATCATCCTGGTAAAGTAATCTAGTGGGTTTAGAGAATTCTATGCAATTTCACAAAGGATAAAAGACTCTTTGCAATGGACCAACCTTAAGTCCTGAATGGCCCCATCATCCCCAGGGAAAAGAACAGGAAAAGCCGAAGCGGCTTCTGTCATGCTTAAGCCACCCCTAGAACCAGCTCCAGTTGCAAGGCCCCCACTAAACTGTGTGGGACCCCCTAGATTCCAAAAACCACCCCTACCTTGACAAGAAAAGTGATGGGGTGCAAAAAAAATATGTTCAAAGAATGAATAAAAAAAATTTATTCATTCCGAGATGATCAGGTCTGAGGCTATTTCATAGCTGCCAAGAACTACAACTTGCTCCAGCTACCAGATCCAAAGTGAGCCAATGAAGTGGGTCTCAATGACAGTCAAAATTATTATCTATATCACCAAATACTAGGACACACCATCTAGGAATGCTTTATTTTTATGGATCTCCTGCAAAAGATGTTGGATTCCAGGAAAGTCAAGTTGGGCCTGCCACCATCACAAGTAGTGCATGTCTCCACCTCAAACTAGAGAGAGGAAGATGAATAGAAGACAGTATCCAGTAAGAAGGAGAAAATATTTCAATAATTGGATGACTTGGAATACCATCAATTGAGTTCATGGCATCCTCCAAGCATAGTTGAAACAACCAATTGTTCCCCCAAAAGCTTCTGATACAACATAGCCATCCTCCTTGGCCTCATGGTCCTCTAAATGCTAGAAGGGATAAAGAAAGAGAAAGACGATGAGATGAAACCAAATCCAAATTCAGTGTTGAATCTTTCGGACTTCATGCCAATAGACTTGGTTCAACAGGAACTGCCCTGCTAAACGGAACCATCAGAAGGAGACAGTCAGACAGAAATAGTGTCAGATCAAGAGCTGATCTTCATCTCCATTAATGTCATTCACTTGATGGACCCCATCTCTGATGAATACCACAGTCATGAACCTGAATTCCTTATCCCCAAATGGATATATGGAGGAAGAGACCATATAGGCCAGAGGTTTCCTTGAAGGCATGATCTTGGTATGAGTAAAATTCCCGGCCACATCACATGTCAAACCGTTAACATCGCGGAAACTCACGAAAGGACCCTCTAACAAACACAATATGAACCAGATTGCTCCTTCTCCCCTATCAGAAGAAATAAAAGCCCAGTTATCTTAGAATATCTATTAGGGGAAGAAAAAATACCAAACCACCCAAGGTATACAGGCAGACCAGTTTGACCAAACATGGAAAGTACTGTAGCACCACCGACCCCTATTACTGAGGTCAAACCATTTACATCTAAATATCAATCCCCTAAAGTGTCTGTAAAAGTGAAACCCAGATCTTAGAAGCACCGACCTTTAGAAAAGAAGTATGATATTCTAAAGTAGGTGGATTATATACCAGAAAAGGTATCAATCCTGGTTGAGTTGAGCCTATCCACAGATATTAGGGAGGCACTCATAAAAGCCTTGCTAAGTCCCCAGGAGTTCGATGCTGAAGTAGCAACAGATGAAATCTAACATATGGATACTAGTCTCGAAGAATGCCTTGTTGTCATCTCCTTCATAGAAAGGGATGAATACACCATCATGAAAGGGAACATCAAACCCTTATATGTATCTGGTAAGATAAATGGAATTGATGTTCATAGGATCTTCATCGACAACAGATTTGGAGATAACCTCCTCCTGCTGTGAATGCTTCATCGACTGGGATACGATGAAGACATCTTGACACCCTGGACTGCAACTCTACTGGGATACGAAAAAAGTGAGAAGAAACTATTGGGAAAAATTAAGCTTCAAACTTGTCTTGGAGATCTCATATCAGATTCCAAGTTCCTGGTAGTGCGGAAAAGTACGACCTTCAATGTCTTACTAAGGGGGACTTGGCTGCATAATCACGCTGCAATTCCATCCTCATACCATCAGTTAATAAAATATTGAACCAATGGGAAAAACGGGATGTTGAACACTGATAAATCCCCATTTGAGTCTTGTGAATTGCATTATATTGACTTTGGGTTCTATGCATTGAATGAAAAAACATATTTTGGTCGATGACATTGATCGGATCAATGCCCCGAATGGATTGGATATGGCTCTCGCCGACCCCCTCTAGTAACTTGGGGAAGAGTATGTATTATCCATCAACCAAGTTGAATGCGTAAGTACATTTCTAGGTGTAGAATAAGTTGTCTGCATGGTATTTTTTGTGACCACCAAGTCCAAAGACATGGAAAAGAGGGATGAATCCTATGTTGTTAGGAAAATACCTATCAAATATGCTCTCAGCCCATCCTCAGGACACCAAACTGACCTTGCCTCACACACTAAGTCAAAATACAATATCTCTCCCAACATTGAAGAGTTCTTCTCCAAAATCCTTTCTCCATCAGAATAGGAAGATGATGAAGATGATGAAGAAAAATATGAGGAAGAAGAATACCTAAAAGATGCCCCTTATACATTTGAAGAAGGTGTCTCCACCACAATTGACGAACTTAAGGAGATAAACTTGGGCACCGAAAATGACTTGTGTCCCACTCTCCTCAGTGTAGAAATGCTTGTCGAGGAGTAGGAGGCATATAACTCCTTCCAAAAGAATAATCAAGATGTGTTTTCCTGTAATTACACCAAAATACTAGGCCTCGATCCTAAGGTCACCATCCATCATTTGGGCTTACCAGAAGATCACCGGGGATATAAAAAGGAATCCAGAGGGACCCACCCAATACTTGCTTCCAAAATAAAGGCATAAGTTGACATGCTGATCAAATTCAACTTCATATGGGAGGTCCAATATCCGATCTGGCTGGAAAACATAGTTCCTTTCAAAAAGAAGAATGGACAGATTATAATTTTAATTAACTTCAGGTACCTTAATCGGCATTTCCCAAAAGATGACTTTTTGGTCCCAATCATAGAGTTTTTGATCGATGCGACAGCCGGATACAAAGCCCTCTCTTTCATGGATGGATATTCTTGATAAAATCAAATATAGATGGCCTAAGGAGAAGAAGATGCTACTTCTTTTAGGGCCCCTCAGGGAGTGTTCTATTATAAATTTATGCCCTTTGGTCTAAATAATGTTGGCGCCACATATCAGTGTGCCATGCATCGCATCTTCAAGCCCTTCTTGGGAAAATTCATCGATTGTTATGTCAACGACTTGGTGGTTAAATCATTATAGCACTCGAACCACTTGGATGATCTTGAATAGTCTTCAACAAATTGCGACAACATAGTTTAAAGATGAATTCCATAAAATTTTCCTTTGGCATTACCTCAAGAAAATTCCTTGGCTTCATCTTATGCCATTGTGGCATCAAAGTCGACCCCAAGAAGACAAAAGCCATACATGGAATGTCCCCACCTCACAACCTCACTGAGTTGAGAGGTCTCTTGGGGAACCTCACCTACATTTGATGCTTTATAGCCAACCTAGCAGGTAAATGTTTACCTCTCACCAGGAACATGAAGAAAGGAGTTATGTATGAGTGGGATAATGATTGTCAAGAATCGTTTGACAATATTAAAAGATATCTCCTAAGACCGTTGGTGCTTATGATTCTAGTTGAAGGGAGACCACTCATTTTATACATAACTTCCCTAGAACAGTCATTAGGTTCCATCCTCACATGGAAGAATGATGTCGGTAGTGAGAATAACCTCTATTACCTCATCCGGACAATGATCGATGCTGAAACTCGGTATTAGAAGATTGAAAAGAACTTCCTAGCCCTAATCTTTACAGTTTAGAAGCTTAGGCATTACCTGCAGCACCATGAAGTCCACCTGGTCTCTCGCTACAACCTGCTCAAATATATCCTCAACTGTCCCATGCAAAATGGGTGCCTATCACGATGGGTAGTCATCCTACAATAGTTTGACATATGGTACGTTCCCTAGAAGGCCATCAAATTCCAGGCATTAGAAGACTTCCTAGCCGAGCACCCCTCAGAAGAAACAACATCATTGGATGCCTAACTTCCATATGAAGAAGTTTTTTCTATTTGGGAGGACCCCCATATGTGGGAAATTTACTTCAATGGTGCTTCCAGAGGCCCAACAAGAAAAAGTATAGAGGATCAAAAACTCAAAAAAGTGGGGATGGGAGTCATTCTCATATCCCCCGAAAATGACATCTTTTCTTACTCTTTCCTATTATCATAAGGGTGTACAAACAATGAAGTAAAGTATCAATACCTCATTACAGGACTGGAATTCGCACTCTAGGTGCAAACCAAACACCTAAAAATAAAGGGTTATTTAGAGTTAGTCATCAAATAGGTCAACAATGACTATGATATCAAGAAAGAAGTATTGGTTCCTTTGATGAACCATGTTCGAGAACTGATGGAAGAATTATCATTAGAACCAATGTTCACTTATATCCCCTAGTCACAGAATGCTCAAGGTGACACTTTGGAAAATACAGCCACAACCTTGGCTGATCCTGACTGGGATGAAACAATTATTAACATTTCTCACCGTCATATGGTCTTTCTATTCATCCAAAGAAATATGGAGTAAATATATGAAATTAGTCCTATTAATGATCCTTATAGTCGTACCACAAGTTTGATGATTCCCATTGAAAATTACCTTTGGAATAGGGAACTCACACCAGATTGGGCTGAAAGGGAGTAGGTCTGATGATGGGCAGTCAATTTTATCCTGTATAATGGGGTAAACCAATAAAAGGTCCTCAAAAAACGAGGCCTTGATGGAGTCCTTCTTAAGTGCATTGATGGAGAAGAAACTACTACCATCATGAAAAAAGTTCACGTCGAATCTTGTGGAGTGCACCAGTCATCTACCAAGATCTCTCACCAAATCTGAAGACTTGGGTATTACTGGCCCACCATGATACAAGATTGTTCCATATTCACCAAGAAGTGCCATTCCTGTCAATTTCATGCTAATTTCATAAAATTCACCCTAGTGTTACTTCATAAAACTAAGTACTCATGTCCATTCGCCTCCAGGGGGATGGATGTTGTGGGACCATATCATCCCGCTACATCCAGACAGTTAAAATTCATACTCACAGCGACCAACTTCTTTTTCATATGGGATGAATCCAAACCCCTTAAAGAAGTCAGGGAAAAAAACATCATCATGTTTTTGAAGACCAACATAATTACCTGATTTGGTGTACCTAATACTATCCTAATGGACAATGGCACAAACTTCTGCTCTACTAAGTTGGACAAGCTATACCAGGAGTATAGAATTAAAGCCAACCATTCGTCCCATTACCATGCGGCAGCCAATGGGTAGATAGGGGATTTCAATAAGAATCTATCTAATATACTTCAAAATATGGTTGATAAGAATAAGAAATTGTGTCCATACAAGATACTTCATTCTTTGTGGGCTTGCCGGACCACAACCCACACTGCCACCCAGGCAACCCCATACTCACTAGTATACGGGGCAGAATAGGTTGTGCCTATCGAAATACAGGTTCCATCATTTCGTGTGGCCATTTTTGATCAACTATCCATAGATTAGAAATCATAGAGATGGTTTGATGATTTGGAGATACTAGTTGAAAAAAGGTTGTACACTCTGCACCATTTGGAAATCTACCAAAACCAGATTGCATGAGCCTTCAAAAAAAGGTTTGCCTTCGATATTTTCTTGATGGAGAAATAGTGTTGGTCCTAAGAACCCCAATGATACTCAAGAATAATCCCCCAATGATTGAACCAAAGTGGGAAGGACTATATGTCATACATAGGGTCTATTCCAATGGAGCATACGCCCTGATATCAATAGATGGAAAGCTCCTCACAGATCCTACAAATGCGATGTTCTTAAAGAAGTACTTAACCTAACATAAATTCCAAGGTCCAAGCTCTAAGACCCTAAACTATGAGTTATAATACCCCCAATGTCATGGTCCAAACTCTAATACCTTAAACTATGAGTCATAATCTTGGCCACATAATGTTAAACGGTATGGTATTAATCAATGCAACACAACATTAAACTAAAATTAAAGGGTTCAAACTCTATGACCCTAAACTATGAGTCATATTCCTAGAATAATGATGTTAAATTGTAAGTAACTCACCCCTGAAACATGAAATTAAACTGTGACTCATGTCCTCATCATAAGATGTTAAGCTACATGACACAAATCACCCTATTCGCAGGACAATAAACTGCATAATCTCTTACCGAACTACGTACGGCTTGATTCCTGCCCTCATAGGATACATAGTGACACCCAAATTTGGAATCTCGACCTAGACACCATCATTAAAATGACTCCATCACGCCCTCTATCTACCCAAATTCATAAGGGAAACCCTTATCACTCCTTATTTCTCACATCAAATATAACTACCGTGAGCTTAGGATTAGTGGTAGGGATTCTCTTATGAAATTCAACTCTAGAGTAACATGGTAGACCTAGAAACCATGATGGATAGAACGAAAATTCCCCTACCCCTGGACTGAGCTAAATTGGTATAGTGTATGTCAAGAACTATGTACAACTTGATTCCTGCCCTCGTGGGATATGTAGTGATGCCTCGATCCTCAATCCTGACCCAGCCCCACTAGGAAAGAAAAAGAAAATTCCCCCATCATATCTTATACCTCCCAACGCCTGTGAAGAAAACCCCATGTCCAATTCTTGTTTCTCATAATGAGTATGACTCAGATAAGACTAGGATCAGTGATAAGGATTCTCTTATGCAAACAAGTTATGGAGAAGTATGGTGGACCTAGAATCCCTAGAAAATGAAATATAAATATCCCTATATATAGACTGATCCGAATTTGTATAGGGTACATAAAGAACTGTGTATGGCTTGATTCCTACCCTCATAGGATACTTAGTGATGCCTATATTTGGCATCCCAGACTATCCATAATCAAAAAAATCCCTCCACTATCCCCACACATCGAGTGAACATTGGTAAAGATCATCAAGAACTATGTATGACTTGATTCCTACCCTCACAGGATATGTAGTGACGCCCATATTTGGCATCCCGTCCCATCCACCAGTGAAACAAATGCCCTTTTCCCCCATACATAGGTCAGACTTGTATAAGGATTCCATGAAAGGTCTTATCCCATGACAATAAACTGTGAAATTCTTCAAGAGTTATGTGTGGCCCGATCCTCGGTGTTATGAGATTCCGCACATGCCTCTTAGTCATGAGAAGTCAAAAGATCTTTCTTTCTCCAATACATATGAGTCAAACCTATGTGTAAGCTCCAAGTACTTCATATTTAATCATGATCTAGGTATTCTCATGTTCCTAGGCACATCTTTCCCATTTTTCACACTCCATACCTTAGGAAAACTTGGATTCCCATAATAATTCAAGGTCATCTTGACTATGAACATCATGACCAAATGGATCTACATATGTTTCCCACAAAAATGGCCATCAATAAAAGGAAAATTCATCCCCATGAGATTCATATCCTATCTCAATACACCCAATGGATTCCAAGCCCCATGTCATCCCTCCTGATTCAATTTTCCCTCGAGACCATGGTTTACACCTTCTATCATCACTCACATCTAAGGAATGCTGGAACATCCTGATTGTAATTAACCTAAAACTATTGAATGTATTTATGAAAATATGAATGACCTCATTGCATAACTCTAAACTACATAGCATTATGTCCTCACTACATGACTCTAAACTGCATAGCATAACATCCTTACTACATGACTCTAAACTGCATAGCATAACTTCCTCACTACATGACTCTAAACTAGATAGCATAACATTCTCACTGTATGACTCTAAACTGCATAGTATCACATCCTCACTACATGAAATTAAACTACAAGGCCAAAATCATCCTTGTTGTATGACATTAAACTGCATAACAATGGTTTAAGCCCAAAAGTGCCCTCTAATACTGATTTTGGTATTCATGAGTAATGACAAGGAATCATCTTAAACCCGTGTTTCTCACACCGAGCATAGCTCACATGAGCTTAGGGATTTCAACGTGATGTCCACTGTGGCATTATGGTAAAACAGTCAAGGAATTTGGTCCTAGCAGCACAACCCTAAAAGGAATTTCACGATTCCCTCCCCTAAGAGGAACCCCATGTCCTAGCCATGTGATGTTAAATAACCAAGTATCCCAAATATGTAACGAATGCCTCACCCTACGTATGAGTTAGATCTATGTAAGGGACACCCGATTCCATGAGTAAATCATAGCCCAAATGTCCCCAATATATCCGGATACACTCCTTCCATATTTCAAACTTTTTGATCAGAGCGATCCTGAATCTACATAAGCCTCCAAGGCTATATGGGATGGAAGTTCAGTGTCCTGTGGACACCTTTTCTTGACTATGCACATTATTCCCCGGGGGATATGTATATGTATCCCTCAAAAACATCCATCAATCAAAGTTAAATTCATCCTCAGGAGATTCCTCTCCTATCTCAGTACGCCTAATGGCTTCCAAGCCACTTCACATCCCTC
Organism: Viscum album; assembly: GCA_963277665.1. Taxonomy (NCBI): domain Eukaryota; kingdom Viridiplantae; phylum Streptophyta; class Magnoliopsida; order Santalales; family Viscaceae; genus Viscum; species Viscum album. The sequence continues at coordinate 1,389,297,855 of OY728155.1, read as the reverse complement.
CTAATTCAAGGGACCTTAAAGTCATGGTTTACACTTTCCTCCTTATACGTATCCTGGATATATCAGAACATACGGGCCTAATTCATCTATGGTTCCTTTTGAGGATTCTAAATATATTCCATCCATATGTGTGAAGTTGATCTGCATATAAAAGAAGAGTGCCCCCACTCGTTTCTGGGTTTCCCCGAAGAAGTTCAGTTAAAATTCCTCATTTTGTGTTCTGAAGCACCTCTAGTCAAAGGTCACAAACCATATTCATAAAGTTTCCAATGTCCATAATCATCAATGGCCATCGGAGAAGGAAGTTCGGTGTCCTGAGGACACCTTTTCTTGACTATGCATATTATGACCCTATGGATATACATATATTTCCCACAAAAATGGCTATCAATAAAAGGAAAATTCGTCCCTAGGAGGGTTCTTTCCAGCTTCCATATGCTTAAATGACATTCATGTCTTATCACACCCTCGGATTTGGAAAACTCCTGGATGACGACTTATCTACCTCCTTCCCAAGTTCCCCTAACATAAAAAATACTCTTAACTAAACTAACCATTCACCAGCTCTCCCTCACACAAGTAGGAAATGTGTGGGAACTGTTTCCCACTCAAAGATGATATGAATGTTCCTGATGTTTTTAGAAAACACTACCTAGGCCAGCCACCCATCATAGCTCCCAACATAAAAATAAATCCAAAATGTTTCAAATCCCACTAGGCCATCAGAAATGGAAGGCCAGTGTCCTACGAATACCTTTTCTTGACTATGTACATGATGCCCCAGGGGCTCTGCATATGTCACCTACAAAAATGGTGGTCAATTGAAGGCAAATTTGTGCCTAGGAGAGTCTTTTCCTACCTATGTATTCTTAAGGCGGCTCCCGAGTCTCATGCATGTTTAGAATACACTAATCAAGGTTCAATAAAAATCCCCAATCCATGTCTGAAGGATTTTAGGGAATTCCCGACTAATAGTCCCAAGTCAGGGCCCTATCTCGTTAAGTTAGGCCAACGTTGTTTGACCAAAAACACCAGTAATAAGTTTGATTGGAAGGAATGTGAACTTCTAGAAAAAAAGATTTCGTACTTTCTGAAGGAAAAATCTGCAAAGGGAGCCACTGTGAAAAGGTCAAATATCAGTTCGTTAAAAAGGGGAAACATTAATCCATCAGAAAATGCATAAAGCTTGTTAGGTTGAAAACCCACAAAGGGCGGCCTAAGAAAAGACAAGTTATACCCGCTAAGCCCATGCCAAGAAGTATTAGGCAAAAATTTGGGTAATATAAAAAAAGTACACAAAAGTTCGTGGGGTTTTCCATGAAACCCCAGTAATAGTTTAACTACGCTCGTTGAGTCTCGCAGATCAGGAAAAAATTAGAGCCCAATTTGATTATTTCAGTTTACTGATTTCAAGTCATGTTTTAAAAATTATACCTTATTGAAATTATTTCGACAGGAAAAGGAAAAGAGAGATAATTTATAGGAAAATTAGTTCCATCATATTCCATAAAAATATATGGTGGTCATCCATAGCCTATATCCTCTCCTTTTGATAAAGATAGGACTTTTACCGGAGACGTTCGATAGAGTCTAAAAATTGCATCAATGATTGGTGATACTACTCAACGGCATGGCGAAACTACAATAAATTCATAGTCTCAGATTCTTCATTTTCCCATAGTGCCTCTTATTCCCTCATGGGTTAGAGGATGGTTCTCTCTCCCTCATGCATTTTTCATTGCCGCTCCTCAATGGCGGTTGGGGCCCAGTCCCGCTTCTGTTTGAGTAGATCTAGCTTGTGGATTTGTTGCTCCACTTTTTGGCCAAGTTGTTCCATCAATGACTCTTGATTCATGAGTACTTTTTTAAACTTCTCAACCATTCCAGTATGATTGGAAGCTTTTCATTGAGATTTTTTCATGTAGAATCTAGATAAGATGTTGACTCTGCTACGAAGAGCCAAGATTCAAGTGCACCAATTGCTTCCCGAGCAGCAACAACCAGTCTTACTATATCATAAATTCCATGATAGTTGAATCCACCAAATCCCAGGACCAAAAACTGGTGGTGTTGATTTGGAAACTTCACTGGCATCTCATCCAATAGAGTCTGGGAGATTAGCCTCCAAATGTTCCTCCACACCTTTTGCCGAGTGGGATGAAGATCGACTAGGAATTCTCGATCAGTATCGGAATCACTCCCTGACTATGAAATATATTCAAGAATGAATGTCACCAGAGAGGTACTTGACTCATAAACTATAGCACGACATGACCCTGCAATATCCTCTTCTCTGTTAATTGCAATAGATGAAAAGATAGGGGCATCTGCTGCCATTACTAAGGAGTGAAGTTGTGGATTTTGGGATGGAGGGGAGATGAATTCAATACCTCCCACCCCTGTAGTGGTACTACTATCTAAAACAGGTGATTCTACATCTTCAATCATCAGTGGAACTCCATGGATAAGCAGGGACACTAAAGACCCAGGTCCATGCTCGGCTGAAACATTATCCCTCAAGGAGGGCCTCAAAAGGATTCCAGTTAATATAAGGCATGAAGGGATGGTCATTTCAGATAAGGATACTGGTCTTAGAATCTTGGGGGTAGAAAACATAACCCCCATAAAAAGTGAAAAAAAGGGAATGATATCCCACTTCATATTTTCAAGGGATGGAACATTAGCCACCCTGATTATGACTTTACCAGAGCCACTATGTTCAGATGAAACAGTAGTCTCTAGAGTTACTCCCCATGCAGGGGTAAAATTTGCTTGATCGAGGTTGATCGACTCCTCGATATTTGAATCCCCTCCAAGATCCATCAAGGCTCGGGGATCATCATTGGACTCAACCCCTGCCATAAAGACTATCCTATCTCTCCCTATGATAGTCATCTCAGTATAGTCAAGTGAGCCCACAACTTCTGGATGTCTTTCCATTGTTGGGGAAGAGATTTTTTGAGCAGGAGCAGCATCACCCCCAGTCTCTTTATGTGGCCATTCTTCCCTATTTCGATTAGCCACAACAGATGGTGACCCTTCCTCTAACATAAAAGGGATAGGAGTTATAGATTCCTGAGTGGTCTTCATCTGGTCATCAATAGGCCCTACGTCAAAGTACATGTATGTGCTAGTAAGTTGACCAAATAAAGGTACTTTGTTCAATCACTAGGTAAACCGACAATTACCTATGATCCCCTGTCGAATACTCTTGGACCACTGATAGGATTTCTTGAATTTCTTTGACTTCTAGGGGGATTGATCTGGAATAAGATCACCAAGAGGAGATGGAGGGGGAAACGCCCAACAAGGGTATGAGATAACCTCTTCCATATGTTCTTGGGCTTTGTGGGATCCTTCCACAGTACCCCCTAATGTTGAGGGGGCGTACTCCCAGACCACAGTACCTCTGGGAGAATAAGTCGGGGGGAAAGTCATTTCCCGAGACTCGGTAGGCTTATGAAAAATAAGAAGGAAAGGGGGAAGCATTCAGCATCTTTGAAATAAAATAATTAAAGGCTGAAGGTTATAGATAAGACCTCTCCTGTCAGCCATGGGAATACTACCATCAATGACACATGGCCTGAATAGTAACGCATGTCCACAGGAGCGTGAAGACACTTATCCATTTCAGTCAAGTAAGATGCCACCTCATCAGGCTCTTTGTCAGTTGAAATACATGTAGGATAAATGGCTCCCCCAAAACCTGGAAGATCGAAGAATTATCTCTAAAGAAGCCTCCATATATATTTATCCAAAGAATTCGGCCTCAATTCATCCCAAACTCTCCAAGTCTCTGGAAATGCAGTCGTAATTAGGATATTCAGTGATGGAAGGACTGTATAGGGGGGAGGAGTAGGTTTTGACAATTGCAAATGTTTCCCAGGTGTCCCTGCAAACCCAGGATCTCGAGAAGAGGAACATTTATGAGATTATGGGAGTAAGTGAGAAATGTTCTATGTGGCAGCCATAGTAGGAAAGGCAACGAAACTGTCATCCTCATCAATAGTTTCTGGTCGCAACATAGAAAGTACCCTATGTGAGTACTTATGGTGACCACTTTGAGAGTAAATGAGGGTCTTGAGGTCCTTAAGATAACAACTCACCCTATCTAGATCCTCATCAAAATAAATGTCAGCCAGTACCTAAATCTAACCAATTCCAGTAAGTTCCACTTCCCTAGTTTGGAGGAGCTTCCATAAATCATGGGGGGACCGGTCATCGGTAGATGAATGACCTTTTAAAAGGTCCCATTTACTCTAAGCCACTAGAAAATTGTCCTTGGAAGGAATGGATGATGGATTCCTTTGAACAACTCCAACAGCTTGTTCGGCCGCTCATGAGGTCATAAACCCATATTTCACAACTTTACTAGGGGAAACAAATAGACCTCAGAGGAATTTTATCGGTCGATAGTGTTCAGAAACTCCCTTTTTATTCCCCTATCATTTCGCCTTGGATGCCTTCTAATTCATCACAATTGGCACCAGGTCAGCTAATTGGCCATTGGGATATGACTTAACCCAAGCCTCAACATAGTTCTTGGTCAGGTGGAGCACAGAATACCCAGAATTTGAAAATCTGGCCTAGCTCTGGGTATCCTCTCGGGTGAACATTATCCATAATTGGTGAGCTATCATCAGATGTTTCTCCTGGAGAGCACTGTTAAGAGTAAGAGGAGAAAAATTTTAAATGTAATTGAATTTTTGACTAAATCTGTAGGGTGCATAGCCATCGCAAATAAGATCCCCTCCGATATGGGCAACCAGGACACCTTCTCGCAGAGAAAAGAAGTAACCTCAGTTGATGAAGTCTTCAGACACATTATTTGTAATAGTACCAGTGGGGGAGTCATAAGGTTGGTATGAGAAATGTTTGTAAATATTGAAACAAACCATTATGTCCTTCTCGTTCCTTTCGTTCTGCTCCTCTTGCTTATCCTGTGAAGCCCAAGCCACTAGCATGACCCCGCTGGTGCTCTGAAGGTACAATTCGAGGGTATAATGCGGAATTGGTAGGGAATTGATGAATTAATAACCCCCTATGTGAGATCCCATCCATTCCCAAAGAATTTAGATGGACCAACCATCTTGTAGGGTCACCCCCTTCGTTGATTTGGCCCAGTAGGTGGTATATCTTGGCCAGTACTGGGATATCCAAATTGATGCATTTACTGGTGGCCAACTAGGCGGCCATGATCAAGGTTGAGGCTCTTACACCACCAGATTCTCGCACTGGTAGGAGCCTCCCACTCAAGAACATGGACAAGAAAGCCGCCAGTCAAATTAACTGATCAAAATCAGGGATGATCCTCCATCCCCATTTCCAAAAATCCCCCTCTTCTAATGTGGGATAGTAAATACTTACTCACCTCGGGGTGGATTTGGTGGGACAAGCCCTAGGTCTCTACGGATTGGGCTGAAGACCAGTATGCTTAGAGAAAGCACCAAACCAGTCATCAAACAGAATGTCCTGCTTAGAACAAGGATCAATTTCCTTCAGAATTATCTTTTCTTGGATGATGAGTTTCCTAGACAATGGGTGGGTTCTTTCCTCATCATCCCAAATAGTGGAGGGAGGAAGAAATTCATCGTACATGTACACAACGATAGGGACTCCCAAAATTATCCAGACATTCCAAAGGCTGCTTCCAACCTCTCCATAGGTCAAATGGAAAGTGTTGGTATCTAGACTCCACCTACTTAATGGATGTGAAATAAGGGTTGTAGGATGATGGGTGTATCTCTGAGAAACCCATGTGGCCTCGTACAGTCCCACAGCCTGTATCTCATCTCATAATTCTTCACAACTTTGGAAAACCCAAAAGGGCCACCCCCAATCCAAGCCAAACGAGCCTCTGAGGAAGAAGGTCCCATAAGGATGATCAATTGTGCTGCTCATTCTTCATAGCCTTCCTCACGATGCTCTATTAATAGTGGGTCTTCTCATCAGGCTTCCGCTGCACCCCCTCTAAAGTTCGAGGTGCGTAGTGAAAAAAATTTCTGGAGGTAGTATCTCTCTAAAGGTACCTCCCCATAGAATAGATAAAAGCCTTCGAAATAGAAGTATTAAATATCTAGGTACTGGGCTGATCAATCAGGTTTGGCGCTGGGATCGCTGTGTCAAATAAAAGGCCAAACCCATAAGAAGGAAGCCTATCTAAGACTGGGTACTCCCATTGAACCACTGTGAGCAAATTTTCAAGGGATTGGTGAAATGGAATGACCAGAGTTTTGTTGTCAACTAAAGCTTTGATATCCTTTGATATTTCATCAACAGTAGAAAAAGGGGTAGTAATAGTAGCCTCGGAAGAAGCAGTGACATCAGCAGTAACCTGTGAATCATCCATTGTATCCTACACAGGAAGATCTAGAATCTAATAAAAATTCAGTCTGATAAAAAATTGTTGGATAAAGGCTATGAAGAAGTGGTTAAAGGACTCGAATTATTTCCACATAAAGCTCCACGTATGGATTCCAGAAAAGGTATGTGATAGCCACATCCCGCATACTACATGACACGTGGAAGTAACCCCACCTACAGCTATGGTACGCGGTTGTGTTCTACCGCGTATAGCCATGGTATGTGAACCATATGCAAGGTGTTGGACCATGGATCATTGGCTGGTGAATAGAAAGGTTCACAAAAAGAGGATACTGTGAACCTATTCCTAGATTAAGTTCATATTTCATATTTTCAGGTTAAGGTTTAAGTTTGTATTTTTAAAATTCTTAAAGTATAGTTTTCTGATCCAAGTGTGGTATGTAGACAAGCCAGTCACGTAGAATTCTTCTACATTGAATAAAAATTTTAAGTCTTAAAATTCCATAGTCTCATTCACAAAATCCAAAATATAGTACACAGATGGATAAATGGAGAGGAAATCATTTCGCGGAACGTACGAAGCAGTTCGCAAACCATATTTTCACACAGAGCATGGTACGTGAGAGCAAAGGAAGCCGAGTAAATCAAGAGTACTTTTATCCAATATAAATGGTAAAAAATGACATGGGACCACTATATATAGGTGTGGTCCCCTCCTACCAAGTCCATCTATTCTACCACAAACCATTTCATTTTAGGACAGCTTCTACATTGAAATAGTCCCCTTTTTATTCTAAACAGACATCATTCTAATGGAGGGAATTTTTAGGGTCTTGAAAATTACACCAAGGGGAAAAAAATAACCCCACAAATGCTTTACAGAGGGAAGAAAGTACTCCTACAAGTCTATAAATGTGAATGGACTCAAATTGAGTTGTAAATTTCAGAATAAACTTGAAGGAATTAAAGTTTTCAAGGCATTTTAAATGGCCCATGTACCATCATCGGGAAAGGTACGTGTACTAGCTGGATCATGAACCACTAGGTATGCAGAAAGATCTGCGAACCACTAGCCCGCATAGCAACGACCAGCAAATGATGTAAACCACAAACCATGTCACCAACAGATTCATAAGTGTGAGGACCATCCGCGTACCATTCCGCAAACTCATCAGATCATGGAAAAAGTGAATCAACAGGGTTCTACGAACCATTATCATGAACTGAATCCTCTGCAAACCCCGGTTGATTGAGTCTTTCGCAGGTCAGGATATTGCTTCAATGGGCCTCCGTAAATGTTGTCGCATGACCAAGAGATATGATTGCTCTAATGCTCTATAAAAGGAGCACTATAGAAGTACATAGGGGACACACACATAAGGATATGGATAGAGAGAAGAACGGATGATGAAATCTTGAGGGAGACTTAGAGGTTACACTCCGGCTTCCATCTTGTTTCATCAGTGGAGCCCAAACCGCGAACCACTCCCTCTATAGGTACAGCCGACTGCAAACCATAAAATGGGGGAATTGAATAATAATAATAGAACTGTGAACCTAACTGTTGAACCGCAAACCAAAGGCTTCTCGCGGATGAATTCCCCGTGAACGATGATCCCCTGAACCCCCCCCCCCCCCTCAATATGGTGCTTCGCGTAGCGTACTGCTATGCAGACCGAACCCGGTGCTACATAATACCTCGGTATGCGGAGGGAACCCAAAGCGGCATAATGGGCCACGTATCACTATGGTGCGTGGTTGTCTATACCCATCACATGTACTATAGTGTTATGCAGATGAACCCTCTTCCTTCATACCAATATGGTTTGTAGAGCCTCCCCCGTCCCGCATAAAAATTAAGTATGCAGAATAGGGTGTTTTCAGGTATTGTTCCTTATGGTTCCAACCTCACCCCTCTACTATCGTCTAGTCCTCTATGATCTTTATACTAACCAATCCTCTAGAATTAGTCTAAAGCCGCCCCCAAATCCTCCAGACTTGTATGATCAGACCATTGGGTGCATCAGTGCACCCCATTGAGTCTATATACCCACGGTAAGCGAAGTCACGAAGGCCCTCCCCACAATGGTACAGGCTTTGGGAATACCTATTAGGCTACATTCCAATAGTAACCTGGAGCCCAAACATGGGACTCCAATGTGAAACTCCCTACAACACCCCAATATTTCATAGTACGTTATTTCTTCAAAGTAATTCAATAACTTGCACTACATGCAACACTGGGTTCAAGCGCACCACGACTTACCAAACTAGTCGTTCAAAAGCGGTTAAGAATAGTATTAACTGAATTTTTAACTTTATATAATCCTTATAATTTTAGAATCCATATTGTGAGTTTCTTAGACATAATGTAAGAAAAAATTCATTTTTTTAGATAAAAGAAGTATTTTTCAAAAAAATTGCAATTTTACCACCTTTTAATGGAAAACCCTCTTTAATCCAATATTTGAAACTTTTATATATTAAATTTGAAAAAATAAACTTATTCATTATAATTGGGACATAATAATTTAGTTTAAATAAATTTTTTGTGTTTTCCTGATAACTTTCATATTTGGGTGAATAGTGAAAATACTATATTTTAACTGAAAACAACTTTTTTAATCAAAATAATTTATAGTGTTAAATTATATATTTTAATGGTTTGGAAGTATAAATAGATTATATTTTTACAATTTAATCCAATTCAATTCATTGTAAGTAATTTCACTTTAAAATTGGACATAAACAGGTGTCAATCTTTTGATAGTTATTATTTATTAAAAATACACTTTTTGGTTTTTACAACGGGAATTAATTTTAAATTAATTAATGAAAATTATATATTTTGAAATTGGTAAAATAGAATTCATTTTTGAATTCATAATATCAAAATTATCTTAGGGTGAATTTTTGGTATTTTTCTGAAAACTTTCAATTTTTGATGAATAGTGAAAAACACAGCGTTATTGTTTAAAACTCGCTTTTTATTTAAATAATTAATTATTTTATTTAAATTTATTTTCATTAAAAATAGATACAAAATAAAAATATTAGTTCAATGTAATTAATTGGAATATTTTTTATAATAAAATTAGATGTATAAAAGTTTATTGAACTTTTTACCATCTTTTACCCACCTTTAGGAACATTTGAAAATTTGTATAAAACTTAATTTTACCACTTCTGTGAGTTGAATTTTGAAAATCCAAGAGACAAAGTTAACCTCAGTAATTAAAATGTGGTTCAATAAGATGAAAATAATTTTTGTTGAATAGTAACTTTAGACTTTTATTTACCATAGTTAAAAGTAAATAGGGTAAAAATGATATTATAATTACCTTAACACATGTCCTAATTCTATTGAATAAATGTAATTTGACCAAAAAAACCTTAGGAATAAAATATTAACCTTTAAGTCCACTTGGATTAGATTAGGACATTTATTATTATTTAATTTAAATTAGAGTTAAAGGTGTTAAATTCAAGTTTTCATAACTAAAACATTTTAATATAGGGTTATACATAAGATAAATTCGACTATAAATATTCATTAGAAAGATAAAAAGATTTATAAATAATGATATTTTATTTATAATTTTTATACATTAAATGATTTAATTTATTTATGACACAATTATGATGCTGTAATTACCTTATTAATGAAAGATTAAAATAATTGATATTATAAATATCCAAATAAATTTAATTTGAGACTTTTTATGAATTACACTAATTTTATAGGTTAATATGACTTGTTAGGGTTGATTAAATAAATTTTTTTCGAAGTGATAAGGTTGATATGACTTTCACAAAAACAAAATACCAAATAGTGTCAAAATTGACATAAATTAATTTTTAAAACAAATACTATATTATTGGTTGATATAATATTCCTAAAAATATAAGGTTCAGATAAAGGTTTTAAATAATGTTATATATGTCATTAATGAACCACTTGAGGTTCTTTTTTATGTTTATAGTATGTTTATTAACCATATAGTGTAAGAATACAAGAAGACGCGGTAAAAGTTAAATTATATAACTTAGAGTTAAATATAAAAGATAAGGTTAAAATGGTAACCTAAACTTGTCTAAAACCTATTGGTTGAGAGGATTTTGACCCATACCATATTTATATTTGAAATAAATAAATTTTTAGCCATTATAGACTGAATATAATTTTATTATAAAATAATATTTCAATCTTTTCCTAAGGTTCCCTCACCCCTCTTATAAAAGGGCACTCCCCCTTCTCTCAAATTCACACCTTCAAATCCATTTGGCTCGGAAAAAACCCTGCCAAAATATCCTCTCAACTATCCTACCTTCATTATAGAGGCCTTACTTTAGTAATAAAGCCAACCTAAGGAGCCCTTTTGATCAAATAAAAAGGAAGAACCCGAAGAAGAGGTAAATATTTCATCACCTCTTTCAAGTTCTTTTCTTTTTCCACTTATTATTTAGTTGTTGTTTCCGTTATAAAATAATAACACCAGTGTATTCTATATACTTTGATGTTATTATAAATATGGTACAACCATATTCATTATTCTATCCATCCTTTGAATGACATGTCCCCATATTTGTGTACGTACGGCTTACCGGCTCCACGTCGTGGTGTAGTTGTTATTAAATACATTATTATTTGTATGGGTATAATAATGATGTATAATTGATGTAAATAATAAATATAACATGATTATGATTCTTTATATATTATATACCATCCAATTATATACGATTTTAATATCAAAATAATGATATCGTTTCTCGTGCGTGCGTACGGATTACCGTCTCCACGAACGCGATGAGATTCATTCCTCATCGTAACCATTAAAGACTAATTTTAATTTGATGATTAAAAATAATGTTTAAAGAGTTTATATCATTCTAGATATGAATAATAAACATCCCATCTATAAAAAACATGACTCATGTAACAAATAATATAATAGAAAACGAATCAGTTAACACCCGAAACGACGATAATACTAAAATACCATTAACAAAGCATTATTAGAAGATCATATATGATATCCTAATTATGTATATGATTTTTTTATAATTTAATAACAATGATTTAACTATTATACAGGAGGTTAACATACCCTATACTAATTAAAAGTACAAGTTAAGGGTTAATTAAACAATCTCTTCATTATCCAAGATTGTTTATACTTAAGTATCTACTCGGACCTCTTTATTATCCACATCCATGTTTTCTTAAAAATGTATTTCAAAACATTTTTACTATTTACTATACTATGGTATAAATTCATTTATACCCTTGTTTTACTTTTTATAAGATGTTTATAAATGAATCTTTCTATCTCTTTCCAAACAAGGTATTTTATGATCTTTTTGACAAAATTAATGTAAGAATGTTTTTTTAACTTATACAGCGGGTGCGGCTATTTTCCGCCGTTATAACATCGTCAAATCTTCCCTTACAATATTATAAGAATATTTTAAAAATAAATGTTTCCTTTATAATTATGTGACTCTTAAATTATTTCAAAATAGAAAGATATATTTCTCTCAAATAGTTTTGATTTCATATATGTCAACATCCTTTGATAAATTTTACACTTGTTTGAAGTTGATTTATTATGATACAAATCTTCCATATTTTATTGATGGTTTTGTGATATGTTTGACTATAGATGAGTTATTTTTAGTCCATTCATGGTTTATGGTTAAAGTATTGACATTTTGTATGCTAGTTTTAATACGAATGTTTATGTTATATTTCAACATTTTCTTAAGATGAATGTATTAGACTAGTATGTTCCGGGTTGGGGAATAGTAAAATTAAGCCCTCTGGGTTGGGGTCCGGTTACAGAAGACCCTCCGGTTTGGAGTCTGGTTACAGAGGCTCTCCGGGTTGGAGTCTGGTTACATAGGCTCTCTGGGTTGGAGTCTGGCTATAGAGGCTCTCTGGGTTGGAGTTCTATTACAGAGGCTCTCCAGGTAGGGGTCCAATTACAGTTATCCCCTAGGTCATGGCACAAGGCTTTGACACAGAAATTAAAGTCTAGTACTATACATTCCCTCATTATGAAATTAGTTATTACATGTGATTATTCTACTAGTATAATATCCATGTGCATGTTTATATGGTAATGTTTGATTTATTTTTTTCATATTATGTTTAAGTTTGTGTTTAAAAGGCTATTGTTTTTATTACACATATTGCCTTAAAATTTTATAGCTTCTGCTAAATTATTTACCCTTACTGAGCATTTGAGCTCAATCCTTTCTTATGTTTTATTTTCCCAGGATCCCAAGAAGTGTTTTTTGTTTGATATGCAGGGTTAAGATAAGGGAAAAATGGCATTATCAAATGATTTTTCGGGACTTGATTCCTTGTAATCATGCCAATGTATTAAAATAATGCACCGACTCTGGGAATCTAGGGTCGGGGCGTTACACTCCCTATTCTCGAGACTAAGGGTGATCACTCACTCTTACATTTAATGAGGAATAATTATGAATTTAAGGGGTTATGTTTTCTCACCCCTTTAACGAGGAACAAACTCCTCCCCTTCCCATAATGTGCTTCGGGGCCCTCCCACTAAGTTAAGTCCCCAATTTTCCAAGGCAGGGTCACATGACCTTTAATTTCATCTCACATTAAAGGGTTCATTGCCCCGTGCCCTCACCCACGGTTTCCCCGACCTCTTCCATCATGGGCTCTCTCTCCCCAACCTACATGGGGGGAGGCATGTGAATTGTGGAATCTTTCACATCCTCTTGTTTCTCACATTGATCATTTCTCGTGTGGGATTAGAGGTTTGTGATGATTACAAAATCCACATGAATCTGAACTATAAGAACTCTTATTCCTGGTATAAACAGGATGTGTAGAACACCTACTAGAAGACCTGAGCTCAAAAAGGGTTGTCATCCAAAAGGGTCCACCCAATCATGTCTATAAAATGGGAAGCTTCCATGTGTAGGTCCCAACTCATCTGGACTATGAGAACTCTGATTCCTAGTATAAATAGGATACATTGGATGTCTTCTAGAAGGCTCGAGCTCAAAAGGGTTCCCATAAAAAAGGGTTCACCCAATCATGTCCCCTCACATGGGTAGCTTCCATGCGTAAGACCCACACAATATGAACTAAGTGGGTTCTGATTACTCTCCCAAGGATGCATAGGTTTCCTCTCTTATGGTCCCGATACCAACCTCAAGTCACCCTCTATCTCCTCTAGATGAAAATAAACTCTAGAGAACCTTATAATATAGCTCAAGTCAATATCACTTCCGTACCATCAAATATATAAATGCTTACAACGATCCTGAAAACATAGGGTAGCCCGTGGAAACACTCTTAGGGAATGAACCAAGGACTCATGAACCTATGAACATGACTTAAATCTATAATAGAGTCCCAAAACAGGCAACAATCCTCCCCCAGAATGGTGCGGTGAGCCTTACCTCTCATCCTCTCGACCAATGGAGTCCTTAAGTGTCGTTGGCCAAATCGTCAGCCAACAAGCGCCTGCCTTTGGAAAGCAGGTCCATGAATCATGGATACTAGGGCCATTGGGTGTTCTTGGCTCCATGAATCAACCCGTTGGATATTATCCAAGTAATTTATATCCAAGAAGGATTTATTGCATGAGTTATGACCCCCACGCAATCACTTGCTGGGACTAACAGTTCCTGAATTGTTAATTAAACCTTATTTAAAGGATAATGATTATTATTTACTCTAATTATTTCAATCATGTAGGATTAGAATTATTGATTAGTGACGCATAGCTTAATGTTACAAAGTTTAGTGATTTATGAACCTTGGTTGAAAAAAAAATCCAAAGGGGGGTATTTTTTAAACCAATTTGGTTGAAAGCTATTATTGGAGGTGGAAAGAAGTTTTTGCTGATTGTTTTTTATTTTGTTTTCATTACAAAAAAATCATTTCACTTTGTAATTTTTAGTGATATAATTAAAGGGGAACCTGACTCATAATATAAGACACATTCTTGATAATAAATTTCATTGGTTTGGGTTTTCTTTTCTAGAGATGTTTTTTGGGTAAAGTGGTTTTCATACTCACATTGTGTCTGAAATGAATTTTTGGAACAGTATAAGAAGTTTTATTAGAGTCTAAATGTATTTCCAAACATTTGACACATGTGTGATGATGCTTTTATATTTTATAATTTTTCAATATCATAAGTTTTCTAGAAAACTTGTGATCCAAGATTTGTAAAAGAAAGTATAAGAAACGTTTTTGTAAGTCATATGATTCTATGTTGATACAAATATTATCAACTTAATGAGTAATTCATGATACAAGTAGAAGTATATGGAAGAAAAGAGAGTACAGAGTCAAATTATTTTGGTCACATATCATCAGTGTGAGAATCACTGGATGAAGAATTTTTCTAAAGGTTGGGAATTTTGAACTTGTTGAATTCAAAAGTTTTATTGAAGTATTAATAAACTGGTCCCTAAGATTGGATAATTCATCAGACTATACGATCTACTAATTGAAACTATCTAAAGGATCTTTTATCATTTGAAAAAAAAATTGGAGGAAAGAATTCACTGCTACCACTGGTCCATCATACATGGTGTGTCATCGATCAATTAAAGGATTTTTGTCACCAATCCATCAAACAAATTGTTGATATCAACATTGCATCGGTTGTATAATTCTATTGGAGGTAGATCAAAATTGATTTATGAAGATAAGTAGAGAATCTATTAACATTTATAAATAAGTTGAAGTTTTTAGGACCAATAAATGATAAGAGCATTAGAGACTGATCAATCAAAGGTAGCATAATACTATAGACAACCATTTTCAAAAAGATATGAATTGTTTCAATAGGTTCAAGTGTCATTGGACTATAAGTGAGGTTGATGAACCGAAAGGAATGAGAGAGCAGTTCATCAGATGAATTTTGACACCAGTAAGTCATCAAATGTTGTATGTCATCGGATGTAGGATCATCAGTCTAAGGATTTTTTGAACAATTAAAGAAAATGTGAAATTTTTTTAAGCGACTAGAGTGTTTTCAAGGGGTTTTATAATCTTCATATGTTTCAATGATGTTTATAGAAAAATAGATGAATAAAATGTTTTAACTTGGAAATAAAATTGGACAGCCATAGTGATTAAGAAGTGCCATCGGTGTGAGAAATCCAAAAGTAATGCAACTAAATTCTAACAAATTTATAACAATGTTTATGTTGGATTTGTCTTAGTTGGTACAAAGCATCGGAATGGGAGTCTTAAATTTTACATTTGTTTCATCATGATGAATAATAGCATCGGAATCGGAATGAAGATCTATTTTTAAGTTCATATAAGTCTGAATTTTTGAGAAAATTTGAGAAGTTTATATAAAAATCCATAGGAGTTGGGAAGTTATGAAATGGTCAAAGATTAATTCAAAATGAATGTGAAATTAAATGTTCCTAAATATTTCTTGAGCATGTAAATCTTTTGGGGTTCCTTCCATTTCTATTTTCAGGGATCCTATAAATAGTAGTGAAAGTACAACATACTTTATACTGAATACATTGTTCCCGTGTGGGAGAGAGAGAGAGCATGATAAAAGTTTTGTGGATGTGGAAGTTTCTAGAAAAAATTTTCTTGAGGAAGTTTTTCAGACGGAAAAAGAAGAAGGAAGTGGTTTACAGATCAGACCAAGCCATCAGACTGACATTTCTGGGGAAAGAAAGAATCAATTCATAATTTTTATAGAGTATCTTTTCTTATCTTTTGATGGGTTGATGAACCAGACTGTGGAATCAGAAAGAGACATCATACTGAGTTTTTGTAAATAGTGTATAATATTTGTTTCTACCTATTACTAGGTAGGAAGGTTAATAATTGTGTTTTGAAGAATCTACAAAAGTGAAAGTTGTTAAAGTATCATAGTGACTTGTTTGTAACCAAGTGGTGAAGGTTTATTAACTTTTTACAAAACTTATTTTACATTATTGTTTCTAGAAGAAGCACATGCGCAGTTGTATTGATCATATTTCTATATAAGTGTAGGGTATTTTCTACTTGTTTTATCTATACAAAAGGATTTTTTTTCTAGTGGATTGTGTTGTAGTTGATTATTTTAAAACCATACCACGGGTTATCTACTCTTATTGAGTATTAAAACTTGTAAATAATTTTGTTCATATGGATGTGTGAATTTTTTTATTTTAGAAAACTGATAATTTCTTAAAAATAGGTGAAGGTGGTTACACAAGAAAGTTAATATAAAAGAAAAAGTTAGCACTGACTCACCCCTCCCCATCTTAGTGATACATTGATCCTATTTGGTCCTTTTTAGGTTGAATAAAAGGTTATAAAAGTTATATAGAAAGGATATTTTGGCCACTACACATATGTTTGTCTCCCTGGATCGATAAATGAACTCAAGACCCCATTATCATCATTTCCCTAAATTCCAAAACCAATCCTCCTAAGAAAAATCACTCCAAACTCTGTCCATGGGACTCGAACTTCTCATATTACATTCTAATATGAATTAACCCACCAAGACCCCTCTTGGGTTATTGGTAAGCCAAGTTTTCCACCCTTTTCCCACCTCCAAAAGGCCAGGGGAAGGTGGCTAGCACCAATATATAACAAACATATATATAAGGAATTATCCTTTAAAAACCTATAACATAAATGTATCTTTGATGCATAGCAATATCTAAAAATTCCATTAAGATATATAATAAATTTAATTATATAAAAATACATGCATGATATACCAAACTCCAAGTGAAATTCCCTAAATATAAAACTCAAAAGGGGAATAAAAATATAAAAGACAAAAATAAACTAGTGCAACTGACTCCAGTGATGGAAAGACACCTCCTTGATATATAGTCTCCTACAATGAAATACACTAGAAATTTTCCCCCATGATGATCCACCATCAGCTACTATATATCATCTCCACAACCTCCACCAAATGTATTCCCACTACTGATAATCCAATATATGCAATGCCTGCATAGACACAACATGTTTGGTCACATAGACCATGTAGGGTTGATTATAAACATGCCTAGTGGAAACCTTGAAAATGAAAATTAAATATTGAATAATAATTCATCTCAACTATCAAGTCCAAGAGAATGGAAAGGAACATCCAAATGAAACATATATGTTCTAAAGTCAAGTAAACCATGGGAAAATGAAGAATCCCAATAATCTTATCTCAAATTCACAAAAAGATGTATCTCATGAGGATCTGGAGATACCCAGTGTAACTAAAATCACAAAAAATTGAAGATAATAGTCTAGATATAGGTCATGTCACAAAGATAATTGGACTTTCCTAATATATCATAATAATCAAAACATCTATATAATCCATCACCACAATTACTCTAACCCCAATATCCTATTATCATTATAACTATGATAGGGGACCCACACCTCACTATGGAGTGTACATCAGTCAAGGGGGTACTATACCCTGATAAAGGAAAGACTTGTAACCTGCCCTATAGGAAAACTCTGATCTCTATAGGTGGAGGACCCTCGCCCCATCACATGGTGGAGTACTGACCCTGTATATAGTATGAGGCATATACCTCATCATAATTGAGGGGGTACTCATCCCATGTAGGAATGGAGGACCTACACCTTGAGGATGGAAGTCATAATCCCCAAATTCTATGAGGGGTTACCACTCCAAAAAATATATAAGGGACACACACCTTGTCCTGGGAACATATATATGGGTCACCAACCTTGTTACATCACTAAAGGACAAGCCCACACACCAATGTCATCTCTACAAATCTAAGGAACATCATTTATCCTAGAAACATTAAAAACAAACTCAAATATCTATGAAAGATGGACCATCATTCCATACATGAAAAATATCTTAGAATGACTACTAATGTATCCATATCTGACACCTAGGTGAGAAGATATGATAAATGCCACAAATTTTCTAGTACATGATGTGTAATTATAGGGTGCATTGCATGTAGTCTCTTAACACTCACTAGTTGTGTTCAAAAACTATTCAGAACAAGTGGGGTTGAACCACATAGCATATCTACTAGGTTATAGGGTGTGTGAGACTCCCTACATTGTCTAGGAATGTATCTCTAGTACACACTGAGTCATATTCCAGGATACATAGAATATTATTTGAATGGATAGTGTTTATAACCAAATGAAATGGTTGGTGTGTATATTGGGTACATGTAGAGGTTGTTCGCTAAAATTACATGAAATATTCACAATGAACATAGCTTTTGGAAGCATGTATCTACTTTTAATTCACTCCTTATACACATCGAGCCACCACTTCCATCATACACAATGCATCTGGTGAGAGACATGCTATGTGGGCTAGGTGTATTGACTAAGTGTGAACGCTGGGTACACACCACATCACTCAAGGTACAAACTAAGTTACATAGTCCTAATAAACATGACATAGGACCCATGTTCATATGGAATGGGATATTTATAACCACAAACAAAACCCTAGATTTGCACTGTGAAGGAAACAAGGCATGTATCCTAGAGGACTATATAGTGTGTAATTAGGAATTCTAGATCTACAAAATGTTTCTTCCCATGATTCTCATTCTTACCTCTTCCTTTGGTCACATCATTAGTATTGCCCATTCCTGATGATCCCGTAGCCTACATCTCATCTTTTTGGAGATTCATTGGTCAATTGATGCTATTCTATTAATCTTCATTATGTATTATGGTTGATTTCATACCTATAACCACACTAGAACCTCCTTCCCTGCCACTACCACCTTGTTTCAACCCAAATCCCCTTAATAAATTTCATTATTTCATCAAGGTATCCTAATCAAACCAAAATAGAAATAGTTGGGATGGAGATATCGAAGAATGGTGGCTATTGTGAGGTCTAACCACATGAAATTATGTTCTCAATCACATTCATCAAATAATACTAAAATAAATATATACATATATAATAGGTTTAGTTCATTAATCCACGGGAAATAATTTTTTGGACAACCTTAATAAATTTTTTATCCATAATAATATTATTATTATTATTATCAATCAACTTGAATCAAGAGGTAAATCAACCTTCAACCATGGAAATTTCATTAGTGAAAAACCATAATAAAATTATCATCAAATTTAATAATTACAAATTGATTAAATTACACGTGTCTTATTTATTTAATAGTCAAGAATTTATAAATAATTGAAAGCAGTTTATAATTAATCCTTGGTTTTTAACATTATTGAATAAATATCAAATATTCAATTTGTTATCATTTATTATACTATTCCATATTGATGTTAAGAGGGATTAAGATTTAAAACAAGAGAAGAATCAATGAATGAGGTAGAGAAAAATATAAAAATATCCTACCTCAAAGCATAAACATTATCTCTTCATTTGTTCATCAATACCATATCAAATCAATTATCGATGCCTCATAAATCTATCATCATTATGGTGTTCTATGTCAATTTAATCAAAGAGTATTCTATCATTCAACCTCTTCCTCTCATTAGTGATGAGAGGAAAAAATTGGGTGGATAAACCTAGATGTAGGTTCAAAATATGATTTTATATTACCACCTCAAGGTTAATTGGATAAATTTTTAAACACATAAAAAATGCTTGCTCGGGGACCCATCACCTGAATACACAACTTATACCTCACCTAGGAAAAACATCCCACTTAAGGAACAATAGTAGTGTCTGAATTTTAAACTAAACTTCTATTTATGAGGTATTAATTTTTTTTCTCATGGGATAAATATTTTTTTATTTAATAAATATTAAATATCCCTTTAAATTTAATTATCTCAAAACTCTACCAAAATTCATACACGGGGTAAACACAACATCCAAGTTCAATAAAACCATCAAAAAAAATCTAAGGTCAACTAGTAGGGTAAATTTACTATTTTACCTTTTTAGGGGGGACCTTGGGAATTCAAAACTAAAAAATAAATTAAGTCTCACTGAGGAAAAATATAGGTCACTATAGAAACCACACAAACTTAATTTCACTTTGATTTATACTAGAAAATGATAATTTTATGACTAGAAATAATTTTTTAGAGTAGTACTGGAACATGATCATTGGACTACAGCAATAAGAAATTTATATGTTCTGTGAGTCCCCACCTTCTATTGAACCTCCTTGAGGACAAGTACAATGAAAAACAATGTCTACTAGAGAAAGATAGATGACACATTGGATATTTTTTGTATTATGTTATCATTAATGTCTAATGAATTTCTAAGAATTCATGAAAAAAGGATGTATAAAAAATATTGTTTCATTATTAAGATTTATATTAGTAGAGATAGAGTATAAGAGGTGTGATATTTGTATTTTACTTTTCATGTGTCATCTAGGAGAGGAAAACTAATTTGGGCTTCATGTACTTAATATTATTGGGTATATTTAGCCATTATAAACCTTGAGATTCCTACTAAATAAAGTAATATCCATCAATATCATAATATCATATTTATTTATTAGCTTCTAAATCTTCATTTTCAACTATAACATGAATAATATGAAGATGTTTCTCTCAATTATTTTTTTCATGCTTCACCAATATGATAAAGACCTAAATAAAACTAATTATTCATTTATTATGGTGAATAATAAAATGGAAGGTGGGGATAAGATTTCAATAGCTTATTAAAATCCAAAAGAACCTATCAAATTGTCTTCTAATAATACAAATATACCAAGGGAGATAAATGAGAAGGATTATTCTTGATTTTCATGTGGAAATAAGGGACACTAGAAGATGAAGTATAACTCTATGATGAAGAGGCAAGGGGAGGCCTTAACTTCAATTATATATATCATTGAATTCAATATTTATGTTTTTATAAGTTATATATTAGATATATATTATATATCAAAAATATGTATTCAATTACAAGAACCAAGTATTTTTAAGGGGATGGAAAAAGGATGAAGTGTATCTTTGATTAGCTAAAGGGGGTAAGACTAGCAACATTATAAATAGGACAATATCATCTTAATTTACTAAGTGGGTTGGTTCATGTACTTAAAAAATATTATTATATACCATATATTTCTAGAAACATAATTTTTATATAGATTTCATAAAAAATGTATTTTATTTTAATTTTACAAATAAAAGTTATTTTTTATAAGAAATATATATTTTATAGTATGAAACATTTAAATAATGGTTTATGAATACTTGAACTAGAAAATATGATGTTAATAATCAATGAAAAATAATGTGAAAATGACTCATATCCTACCTATTTGTTGCACTTCAAGATTGTTCATAGAAATTAAAATCATTTAAATAATTTAAGAATGGTATTTATATTCTATTGAGTTAAACCCCTTAGATGTATGTCAAGAATGTTTAAAAGGTAAAATGACTAAAGAACCTTTTAGTGTAAAAGTATAAAGATATATAAAACTTATCAAATTAATTCATACTAATATATATGTTCTATTTCTAATAGAATAAATGAGAGGGTACTCATAATTAATTACATTTACCAATGATTTTAGTAGATAATATTATATCTACTTAATGAAATATTAGTCATATTTTTTTTATAATGTTTAAGGAATTTCAAAATAAATTTGAGAATCAGATTAGAATGAAAATTAAAAAAATAAATTTGACTGAGCTAGAGGATATATTAACCAATATTTCATCTATCACTTGAATAAGTATGGGATAATCACTCAGACCACTCCTCCTTACACACCTCAGTGTCATGGTATTGGTGAAAGGAGGATTCACACCTTACTTTACATGTTGATATTGATTATGATTCATGAAAATATTCCATTATCATTTTGGGGATATTCATTTTAAAAATATATATACTAAATCAAGTACCATCTAATTTGGTAGATAAGATTCCATATGAGTTATGGTATGTAAATAAAGGTGGATTATTTTATATATATGTATAGGAATATGAATCATTTTTCAAGATAATACACTATGATAAACTCACATCATGAAGAACAAAGTGAATATTTATAGGATATCCTAAATAAACTAAAATATATTATCTATATAGCCCTTCATATATAAAGGTAATTGTGGGAAAAAAATTCATAATTATGGAAAGGAATCATATTTATAATGGAAATATTAGTAGCAAGTTTAATTCATTGAATTTGATGCTATAGATGAATAAGAGTTGGTGTGAGAACAAAATCCATAATAACTTGTCTAAGAAGAAGTTAACAAGACACTTGTATTATATAGGTCAACTATGGAGGTTAGAGATCCATAGAATTATAGTTTTCTTATCATTGAGTTAGGAGATATATTATTACTTGTGGATAATGAACCTATTATCTATAAGGAGGTGATAAATTAAAAAGAAGATACTAAGTGTTAAGAGGCCAGGAATAATGAAATGGAATCCATGTACCCAATTAAAGTTTGGAATTTGGTTAATGCACTAGATAATGTAAAACCTATTGGGGGAATGGGTATTCAAGAAGAATCTAGTCATATAAGATAAAGTAAATACCTATAATTAATGATTTATTATAAAGGGTTTCAAATTAAATTGATCCATTTTTTTTATAAAACTTTTTCTCTAATCGTGATTCTAAAATTTGTTAGAATTATAATTATTATATCAGATTTCCATCATTATGAAATTTGGGAAATGTAAGTCAAAATCACTTTCTTGTATGTGAATTTAGTTGAATATGTCTACATGACATAACCAAAAGGGTTTGTGATGTATAATAATTCCAATAAAGTATTCAAGCTAAAAATATCCATTTTTAGATTAAAGTAGACAATACAATCATGGGTTACTTATTTTTATGAGGTCTTAAGGGGATTTGGTTTTATTAAAAATAGAAGTGGACCATGTTTCTATAATAAGGTTAGTGGGAGTGTCTTCATTTTTCTATTATTATATTTTAATGACATATTATTAATATAAAATGAAGTTCAATTATTATAATTATATTAAACTTGGTTAAATGAATGATTCTATATGAAATACTTAGGTGAAGTAGCCTACATTTTAGGGGTCAGGATTTATCAAGATAAATCTTAGAGGATTCTTGAACTAATCCAAAGTACATAAATTTACAAGGTGAACAAAAATTATAATATGGAACAATCTAATAGAGGATAGTTACCAATATCACATGGCATAAATCTCTCCAAGAAAATGTGTCCATAAGAACGTGAAGAGATATATGGAATGAGTAGAGTTCTTTATGCTTCAGTAGTGGGATCTATCATATATTTCATGATACGTACTGGGTTTGATGTTTCTTACACCTTAATCATGGTGGGTATATATCAATGAAATATAGGAGAGCTACATTAGGAAATGATTAAAACTATCCAAAAGTACTTGAGGTATTCATAGGATTTGTTCCTAGTTTATGGAGTATATGAGGAGAAAGTAATGAGGGGATAACGTGATGTTATATTCTAGATAATTTATAATGATCTTAAATCACATCCATGATATTTATTTTTCTTGAGTGATGGTACAGTGAGATGTAGAATCTAAAAGTATCCTATAGTCACCATTTTATAGCAGAATTAAAGTATATTATGGATTCTAATAGGATTAAGGAAATAGTATGGTTATATAGATTTATATTATAAATTTTAATTATATATAGTAGTGTTGAAACTAGCATAGTATATTGTGATAATGCTATAATAGTGTCACTTTTCAAGGATCCTAGGTCACACCAGAGGACAAAGCATATACTTAAAAATTTTCATCTCCTAATGGATTTTACTCAAAGAGGTAAAGTAAATGTTAGAAAATTTTCTATATAAGATAATTCGGGAGAACCAATTATTAAATTTTTATTCATTAGAATTGTTTTTCTCATGTATGTGTTAGAAAATTGAGAGTATTTAGTAATGGGATTTAGTGTAAGTGGGAGTTTTGTGAGAGTGGGTTCCTTAGACCCAACTCATTTTTTTACTTTTTGATTACCATGTAATGTATATAGTTTTATGTATTTGTTTATTTCCCTTAACATGATTGTATTTTTAATTTTTTATATACTATATATAGTAATTTCTTTATATTATTTTTCAGGTCAAAAGTTTATAGAAGTCCTTGGTTATAATGAGAATCTGGCGATACTGTTACAATAATATTTAAGTATGTCCTATAGTCCAGATAAATAAATCTAAAAATACATGGATTATATTAGAATATTAGGTTTTTTGGGGATCATAAGAATTAAGACTTCTTCTCATGAAATTATTACTTTATAATCTTAGTTATAGGAAAATATAAGGACTAACTCTCCAATAGAAACACCTTATGTTTTAGGTGTTATTGGATATTCCTATCTATGAGAATGTGTATTGGTGTCTTAAATTGGAATATTTATTAATATATTTAATTTATCTCATAATTTAATTCATTATGAAAAACAATACATCTTATATTTTTAGTAAGGTATCTTATGTTAGGTGTTTCATTAATAGCATGACATTGATTGAATAATCAAGATAGGATTTGTCACTTCTATGTATGGGTAGAAGATATCTTTACCCATTTGACTTGGATAGTTGTGTGATGATTAAATATAAGTACATTTTATAGGAAATAAATTACATCCAATAATTCCAATGAATGAATAAATAAATTATGAAAGGATTGTGACGCAAATTATGCAACCTAATTTATGAGATATCATTTGAAAAATATATTGTATTACATGATGTATGTTCATATGAAATATTGTCATTGTTATGATTTATCCTTATCTCTTTTGATAACATGAATTATTTATAGATATATCTCTTTTTCTATGACATAGAATCACTATTATCGGGATAAGGTCCTAGAGGGTCACATGAAAAGTGTATCCAGAAGTTCCACTACATTAGATGAATTGAAGTTCAAGGTGAATTGGGACTCATATCCATGGGTCGGTGAACATACAGGTGAGAATGATTGTAAGTAAATAAATTAATTAAGTTAATTATAATTTATTAAATTTTATAATAATATGAATTTAATTTATTTTTCATAGTCTTTACAAGTTAAATAAGTTTAAATACATGAAAATGATAATAATATTTTTTGGATGAACATTAATTGGTCATGTTTCATTCAACATATTCAAGAAGAACAATCTGAGTTATTGGTTCTTATTTAATTATATGATATTTTGAGGTATTACAAGTGTGAGATGAAATGTTAATGTAACATATGAAAATTTAAAAAATTATTAAGTTTAATTTTAGTTCACTATTAGTATAAACATTTATTAAATTATCTAAACACAATTCAATAAACATTTAACCTAATATAAAAATGAATTTTAAGCCCCATGTTATATAATCCATATTTTTTCAAATGTGTTAGCCCCACTCCATCCTATCATGGTTTAGATATAGAAAACAAGATAGATATAGATAGAACATTTAGATTGACCATTCTTAAATCATGTTTGTAGTGTTTTAGTGATTATACAGGTGTCGCAAAAGATTTTGATCCTTTGTACTAGCATACAATGATCTGAGATAGGATCCTATAAGATTTTAGAGTATGTGCAGACAATCTATATGGGACTTCAGTTAGATCATTTGAGCTACAATGAACTAATGACGAGCAGAGAATGACCATATCATGATGGATTATTAAGGTATAATTTTTTATTTAATTATTATTAATCTAATTTTTTTTTTACAAATATCTATGGGGAAATTTGGGCATTTATAGATTGAATCATGTGCTATGATAAATATCTAGTAAGAAAAATTTAAAAGTATATACATTGAATTATTTTGTTTCACTCGAGTTACTTCAATGGGTACCCACCTTTAGCATGACCTACTCATTTGGATAATCGAGGTGTTGATAAGTTTTGACTTTTAAAGGAATATAACACTTAGTTTTTTTAAGGGGTCTTTAATATCTCGTTATTTTTTTCATATATTACCTTAACGTATGCATGATTTTAATGATTTATTTTTATATCTTATACTTCAACAAAATTAATATTTAGAAACATATTAATTATAAAACTTTATACAAATCATGATTTGTGTTACATACCCAAAAAGTAAAATTCAATTATACCACACATATACAAATACATCTCATGCATAATGTAATGACTTATAATTTTACTAAATTAATATGTTTAAATAGAGTTTTTGGAGATTGTGAGAAGATTATAATAGATAATAATTTTAATTTATAGTTATTGGTATAATTAAATTCAATCTAGATAGCAATAATAATCCATCAGGTACCCGATAAAGTGTCATTGAGTACCTGGTGAGAAAACTTTTGGGGGTATCTCTACTAGATGATCACAGAAAATCCTTATGGGATTCTATAAAATTTTTTACAGACAAACAAATGGATAATATAGATAAATTGATTATCTGGTGGTCTAATAAATTATTTTTAAACTAAAGGTAGTTTTTTGTTTTTCCCCCTTATATTTTAACCCCCTATAAGGGGATTTTTTACCATATTTAACTCCACTCATTCTAACGGTAATAAATTTACCTCTTTTCCCCTATTTTTTTCACTCTTCACACCCATTTGATCCATAACACATGAGGTATATTTGGATTAATTATTTGAGGTAAACTTATCCTCCTTTTCCTCATTTCTTCTTTTTTTATCTCTTCTCTAATATAGTTTCATGGGTTATGGATTTCAGTATGTGTTTCCACCAAAGCATTATATAATTAGTTTTGATCAAAAGGGATTTCATGTTTAAGGATTAAATAAGGTCAAGGGTGGTTGATGTAACTAATTGTATTACCATTTTATGTAGATTCATTTCATGTTTGATTTACTTTGTTATTTCTTAATTTTTATATATTTTAATGATTGATTATGTTATGTAATTTAGAGATTTTATGGTTAATGGAATAAGAATCTATTGGAGGATATTAGTAATCCTTTAGCTTAGTTATAGTTTGTTTTATTAAATAGAGTTTATTTCTTTGGGATTAATGGTTTATGAAAACATTTTTACTAATCATAGGGATATACTTTGTGGTTGCCTAATTATGATGAGCTCGCTAAAAGGTTATAATGGTAACTGGTTTCAACACCATTTTTCATTTAATTGGGTTATATCAGTTATGTGTCTTCCAATTGATTTCTAAAACTCAAATAAAATTCAAATATTTATTTCAGTAATACAAATAGAAGTTTTCTCAAGACTTTTACTATTTAAACTAAATTATTTTACTTTAATATGTTAACTGAATGTTGAAATTTTTTCTTGATTATCTATTGTTAAACTTTTCTATTTAGATGGTGTGATATGGATTTTTTTATTTGTTTTAAATCCTCTTTTATATTGAATTATTTGGGATCCATTAGTAAATTAATGAATTTATTTTATTGGTTAAAATGGTAATTTTTTGACTCATTTTCATGTTTATGAAACTTTTTTTACTTTGATAAAGTATTGATCATATTCTAGTAGGGGAATTAGAAAACAGTGGGGTGGGGTTTTTCTCTTTACCCACTATGGTTTTTCATTTTCCTCCATTATCTTAGATGGGATAATTATTAATAGGAATGGTTGATATCCAAGTTCTTGATCACTATAGACTCTTGAATAGGGAGTATTTGATCCCCTTATATGGTTTCTTTTTTTTTATTTCTTTCTTAAAAGTTAATAATTAGTGGATGGGTTCCTAAAGGTAGTGGGATATTGGAGGAATGGTGGGATGGGGGTTCCCCTATCCTATCTTGATTCCCTTTCTCCCCAATCTCAAGAGAATTATAGGTTTTTTGATTTATGGAAAAAAATAGGGATCAGAGTCCATCAGATGAATGGGTTGAATTACTCCAAGCACTAGGGTCTTTGGATATGCTCATTTTTCATTATCATAATGGAAGTGAATGGTTGATAACCAAACTTGAATTTCAGAGGTCATCTCTAATGGTTAGCATATGATTTTTTCCTACCATGTGTGGTCAAAAACTGTTGTCTGATCAACCAAACTTGATCATATGTCTCATGAACAAGACTAGGCCCAACAAGTGCTGACTCATCGGCCTCCAGCCAAAAAGAGTCAAATGGAATGTCCTGCCTTACAAAACTTCCAAATGTTACATTTGGATCAATTCATGGAATCTATTATTATATAAAAACTCCATGAGTTCCATATGTTTCTCCCATGAACCTAAAAAATCCAAAATATAGACTCGTAACATATCCTCCAGAACCTAGATAATCCACTCATATTGACCATCAGTCTATGAATGATAGGTTGTGCTTAAAAAACACTCAATCCCATATCCTTCTTAAGACCCTGATAGAAATGATATGTGGTAAGAGTATCTTTGTCTAAAATGATACTCCTTAGAACACTATGCAACCAAACCACCTACTGCGTGTAAAGACTTACCAGATCATCAACTATAAAGGTTTCCTTGATAAGAAAGAAGTGGGATGCCTTATTCGGTCGATCCATAACAACCCATATTGTGTCATTATTATAGGTCATCCTAGGTAATCCTATCAAAAAAAATCTATTATGACTTCTTCCATTTATACTTAGGAATGGGAAAAATCTAAAAAATCCCACCTTTCCTCTGATGCTTGGCTTTCACCTACTAAAAAGTGAACAATCTATCCATGAAGCTTTCCACCTCCTTCTTCATTCTTGAACACCATTATTCTCTACATAGTTCACAATACATATTTGTTAAACCAAGATGCACCGCCCATCTAGAATCATGAAACTACCTCATTATATCCTCACATAAGCCCATAGGAACCCATACTCAACCATGGAAAATAAGAAAATTTCTACTACCAAGAGATCATCCTGATGGTGTCTCCCCTCTATATATTTTTTATCTCAGAACTAAGCCCTTCGGATCAAAAAAATGATCAGTCTTAATCTATTCTAAAATCATGGTATAACAGATGTCTAAGTCAGAGCTACTCAACATTTAGACTTCTTAACATCCATATGCATGTCTGCAAAAAGGTTCATTATCCGCCACTCATCACAAGACTCTCGTACTTCCTATGTCTATTTCTTATATCCCAAAGTGTTGGAAAAAAATTTTCCCTTTCCTGGTGTATAAGCCAATTCAAAGTCGAAATACTGCAGATACTTGACCCACCTCCTCTGCCAAAGGTTCAGGTCTCACTAAGAAAAGATGAACTTGGGGATGTTATGGTCTGTTTATACTAAAAACCTCTCACCCATGAGATAGTGTCTCTAATATATCAGGGAATGTACTATTATTGTAACTCCAGATCATGAGTAGGGTAAATCCTCTCATGTTGTCTTGGATTCTTGGATCTATAAGAAACCACATGATCCTCATGCATTTGAACTTCTCTAAGTCCAACTCCAGATGTTTCATAGTACATGGTATATGATTTACTCGGCATATGTAAAATGAGGATAGGTGTTGAGTTCATCCTACCTTTCAACTCCTGAAAATATATTTTAAAAGCATCATACCAAACAAAATTCACCCCTTTCTTGGTCATACCAGACATTGGTTCTTCTATAAAAGATAAATCATGGATAGAGCACTGATAATAACCTGCTAAACTCAGAAATCTTTGAATCTTGAATATGTTATTGGGTTATTCCCAAGATACCACGGTTTTATCTTTCTCTATATCCATTAACACTTGTTCCTTTTAAATGACATGGACCAAGAAGTGCACTTTATTAATTCAGAATCTGCATTTAGTAGGCTTGGCATAAATCTGATGCTCTCTTAATGTACTCAGGATGATGTCAAGATGTTTGGCATAATCGTCTGCTGACTAGAAGTACATTAAGATATCATTGACAAAAACCACCACAAACTGGTCCAAAAAAAGGATTAAATATTTTATTCATTAAGTTCATGAATACTTTCGGTACATTAGTCAACCCAAACGACATCACTTTGAATTCATACAATCCGTATCTACTCCTAAAATAAGTACGAGGTATGTTCAAATGTCTCACCCTTAACTAATGGTAACCTAATCTCAAATCAATCTTGGAGAAGATCTTATCACTTATAAACTAATTTAAAAGATCATCAGTGTGTTGAAGAGGATACTGGTTCTTGACAATCATCTGGTTCAACCTCTAATAATCTACACATAAGGCAAAGACCCATCATCCTTCTTGGAGAAAATAATAGGATAACCCCAATGAGATATATTAGGTCATATAAAACATTTATATTCTAGATCTTCTGTATGAAATTTCAACTCCTGAATCTCTAATGGTTCCATTATGTAAGGTGGGATAGAAACTGGCTCTACTCTCGACACCAACTCAATTATGAACTCAATTTCTCGCTTAGGCAGTAAGTCATAGAACTTGTTAAGAAAGACATCCTGAAAACTTTCTACCACTAAAGGAAAATAATACTTCTATATTCCACCATTATATAGAGAAATACCAACTGTTTGTGCCATGAGACAATCCAATCTACACTAAATTGGTCCCACATAACCAGTCTAGAGATCCCATTCACCTTAGAGAAAATATCTACCTTCTTCCAAAGATGGGAAGGTAACTCAGCTTCTGTAATATTCGATATGATTCAAGTATATAACTAACCAATCCATACCAAGAATCAAGTTGAATCCTATCATTTCCAACATGAACGGTTCCCAAAGAAAACGGTAACCACCAATCTCTATAGAACATGCCTTGCAACATTTTATATTCATTGATCGCACTCTCAATGGTGTATCGGTGGTTAAAACACCATCCAATATTTCCACATTCAAGCCAAAACCATTTTCAAAAAGAGAATATAGAAAATAATGTGATTCTCTAGTATTAAACAAAACACGAGCTAAGGTAGATAATGCAAGAATCGTACCTATGATGGTAGATGGCCCTATATCCACGTTAGCTATAGTAGTCTTCATAACATACATATAACTCATCCCTTTAACTTGGGATCCATTCTGAATACCTTGATCTATTTCCCTTGCCTGGTACTAACATCATGCACTGAGGTACCACATCTCCTTCCTCAGCCTGAACGACCAGTGTAACTCCATCTACCATCCTATAGAGGGGTAGTTGATCCCCTTCCTGACTCAGGTACCTATTTTGATCCCCTTACATTGGTAAGCTACATAAATTTTGTACAAAACCTCTAAAGATGAAGCAGTCTTCCATAGATGCGACACTCAACTATGGAGTAAGTACATTAAAGGAACTTGTGACCAAAATTTCTAGACTGATAGCATTGTAATGGAACACTTGAGATAGTTTTTCACTAATCTGACTCCTCTACCCACTACTACCTTAGTGGAAACTGTCATAACAGTGGTTCTTGCCTCTTGAAGAAGAACTCTTAGATCGCCATGCTAAAATATTATGGTCGTTGCTCAGGGCCTCTCTTAGATTCCCTTCTGCGATGAATTTCTCGTTCATCACATCCTTGAATCTACTTAAGATAAAAAAAAATACCAGCGACCGGATCTCATAGTGAATTCCATCCTATAAACATCTTTCCTGGGATATATCATCAGCTTCCAAAGATGGTGTAAATCACTATAGGTCATTGAAACATCCAGTATATTTCAGCACCGACATGCCCTCATACATTAGGTTCATGAACTCGTGATATTTTTAATCCATCAACATTTTTATATATAAATGGATCAATAACTTTGTCTCTAAGTCCTTCCAAGATAGATCATCCTACTACTCAACTTCCTCCACAATATCCCACCAATTCTTGGTAGGTCCATGAATCATGTACACAGCAAACTTTACCCTTATATTTCTAGGTGTCTCAAGATGCTTGAAGATTATCCAGACTGAGTCGATCCAAAACTTTAATTCTTAGGGTCCTCCTTCCCCAGTAAAAATTGGAGGATGATGCAGCCGAAACTCTCTTGTCAGCTCAGACATTGAAAAAATTGTATGAACAGTCTCCCTTTCCATGGATCGCATGACCCTTAGGAAGTTATCGCAAAGCTAAACATCCATCTTCTCTTGGCACTCTAGTTT
Source organism: Viscum album (assembly GCA_963277665.1). Taxonomy (NCBI): domain Eukaryota; kingdom Viridiplantae; phylum Streptophyta; class Magnoliopsida; order Santalales; family Viscaceae; genus Viscum; species Viscum album. The sequence continues at coordinate 1,389,265,562 of OY728155.1, read as the reverse complement.
AATATGACTAGGATGAATTTTTTCTATAAGACAAATGTACACCTTATAGAACCCATGTATGTGTTGAGACTTAGGTTAAATGTCCCCTAATATAGAAATCTCTCACATGGCCAAAAAGGGTTAGTTACGAGACCTCAAGCACACCTCCCCATATGCCTCAGGATGCTGACTAGTAGTAGGGGTGTGAAATTTATAGTGGGGAGACAATACTCCCTGGTATTAAGTGTGATAGTATTAGATAATAAAACATATAAAAAAATCTAAGTATAGACATAGAGGAAGACAACAAAAAGATCTAACTGAATAATCTAATAAATAATAAGGAATAATGTAATGACATTCTATAATGAAACTAAATTTCATGATAGAAACAATATAATAAAAAGACTAATAGTCTCAAAATTCCCCAATCCTAAACCCCACATCAGTCCCACTACCAAACTCCATCCCAACAGCAAACAAGAAATTAACTACAAGGTCCTTTTCCCTTGTCCAAACTTGCATCCACATAATCATATTGGGTACCAAATGGAGGCCTAAATAAGGTTTGAGTATAACTCAATAGTTCAACCCCACTGTGTCTAAAAAAACTAGTCTAATAATAAGTGTATGAAATAAATTGATAAACAGATGTATTAATTAATTCAACAATTAATAAAATACAACAACAACCAGCTTTATCTCCATGTCAGAATATCTCTAAGCATGTCTTGTAACCATTCCAACCACAACCATAAAACAAAGGTAAAATAACCATATTTAGTTCCATGCCAGAATATCTTAGAGCATATATTACAACCATGCCAACCACCCCCATAAAACCATGGTATAGTCACAACAATCTGGGTCAAATCCCTATAAGCATTACAATATCTAGGTCAAATCCCTATAAGCATTACTGCATGAGATTGGCATAGCCCAATATCTATAATCATTACACCATGTGACTGAGACAAGCCAACTAAATATTATAATTACAGAATATAGGTGTGAAAGTTTCAGGTTTGATTCAGATATATATGCATTTTATCATGGAACACAAGTCCTATCATACAGCATGGATATCATAATATCACATCATATATATCAATTGATAATTATGTGAATTACCATTTATCTTTCAAAATTCACTTGAAATTATATCACAATTTATTAACAGTTATATCAATAATCAATTATCTACAATTTAGGGATTCTATAATAAAAAATCACATAAGGTATCATATCATGATAAACACACTTTAATCTGTTTACCAATTCAATTACATTCAAGGGTTTTCTTACCCAATGGGTAGCCATAATCCAAGTTAGAATCCAAATGAAAATAAAGGACTTAAAATAAAAATACCTTTTATTGATTTAGTTTATTTGGTCGCACACTTTGTTGGTGCAATCACAATATTACATATACTTGGAAATTATCAAACCATAGGGTTAAGATTTAGACCACCTACCTTTAACTGACGATCTAACAACGCTTCCAATGGAAACGTACTATGAGGAAGAAGGCATGGATTATTGAAAATAGGTTCCTAGATAAAAACTAATAAATACCAAAACCAATATTTTAATCAGTCGAAGGATTTCACTACAGCAGTTGGATAACCAAGGGAGAGAAGGAAAATATGACCAAAACCACTTACTAGGGATTTCTCACACAAATGGGATGTTCAAAAGGAGGTTTGGCACTCCAAATTTTCTTGAATGATGCCTTAAGTTTAATAGTATAGGAGATATAGTGAATTGAAATGAAAATTCATCCACACTATATGTTTAAAACAGCATGTTGGAGAATTACACGGTGTACAATGTAGTTACACGTGTAAATCTTTTTAATGGAATACTCAAAAAAAAACATGTCACCTAGGATTTATTTAATTAAAATACCAAAATAATTACATGAAGTGAGATCCCATTACATGGCATATAAATGTTCTATATATGGTTTTTTATCCCATTTTTCCTTTAAACAAACCAAACCCCCATTAAATATTTTTAACTTACCAAGAACCCATGTTAACACTTAACCCATTTTTACCAAGACTCTATTAATCCAGACAAAAATACATCCCCAAACATTAGGTAATTTTCCCCAAAAAAAGATCTTCATATGGATCTTATCTGGTTTCCTCAAGTTTCCTTACAACCCAAGACTGTGTTTATTTAAATGACAGACACACATGACGGAAACGCAACCAAAAGAAAGATTAATGAAAAAATCAGAGAGATACATACTTGGAAAATGATGGGATATAACACATTTGGATACTAAAATGGTCTATATAACCTTATATATTCCAATTTTGAACCAATTTTAATTTTTAAATTTCATTTTTGACCCTTAAAGACTAAGTATTTATAAAAATTCCATTGATTTTATCCTATAAAAAGGGACTTAATCTAACACATTTAAATACACATGTGAGTTTTTTTATCTAAAAAATTTACATAAATCTTTCTACAAACTTAAAATACCATATACCAAATCCCATTTATTAATAAAATTCTATTTCTCCAAAGTCCTCAACATCAATCTAAAGGCGGTGTTTCAATGATTGAGGTAATGGTTTCCAATACACTTTCACCTTTCTTAACTATGATTCATTATCTTGAAACCATATTAAACCTTCACTTATTTTTTAAAAATTATTAAATTTATATGGTTATTTAATATATTTGATAAATTTATGATGGGGGATCACTTGTTACCTCTCAACAAACTCTCCTCTATTAGTCATTATTATGTCAAAATGTAGTTTTTCAAAGATCGTATTTTCATTTCAATTATCCTCTTACTTATTCAATAATGAATGTAATAACTAAAAGTTTATCCATAATAATTTTTTAATTTATTATTTATTTAGTTTTATAATACTCACATATTTACTAAGTTTCCCTTATTTTTAACACTTTCAAAAAATATCTCCCACCATTGTGGTTTTACACAACCTATGTGAATGATGATGTTTTCATGAATTTAAGTCTATCATTGGTATTATTAAAAATTTATTTTATGATTGAATTTAAAATTAATATTAAATTAATTTTATTATTATAATTATATAATGGTAAATTATCCATTATAATAATTAAATTAAAAGTAAACAAACATGGTTATTTTTAACCATCAAAAACATGCTTATTGAGGAAGGTTTTCGAGGTGGTGCCAATTTGATGACCTATTAAACATACTTACCTAAAATAATGACATGTAACTTATTAATTTAATCTTATATATCTTATAAAACCATTGTACTAAGACCATTGACCATTGTAAATTAACCATACATGTTTGAATATTATGAACTAAACGATCCCAAAACGACCGATGTGAACTATACCGAATTAGTAAAAGAAAAAATCATAATAATAAGGGATAATAGTAAGAGAATAAACCTAAAATATGTTTTGAATAGAATATATAATTAATATAATTTTATTATTTATAAATTTAGTGGATTTTTGAGGAAATTCAGGACTTGATGTATGATATTCTTAACTCAATTTCTTTTCATTGGGTTATATCACTTCTATATGGACTATGTCATGCCAAGATTATATATATTGTGACCTATGGTTATTTTTTATTGTATTTAAACTTTTATTATTTTAATTTACATTTTTTCATATAATTAATTCATTTATTGATTCTTACTTCAAATGTTATGATCTATGTAAGGGTTCTTGGTCTTAATTTCGATTACTTGAGACTTTTTCATATTTCACAACATATTTCCTTTTATATGGTGTAATTATTATGAGATGAATATATTTTTACATAATATTTTTTTATTTAATGGGTTTTATATAACCATATCATGTTATGACTTTCTATGTTCATTGATTTATAAGTTACCAAATTCGTATTGGTTTATTCTATAATCTCATTTTTTTCAGATTGTTTATGTTAGATTTCAATTGAAAGAAATTATAACCTATTTCTAATTTTTAAATCCATATATTTTATTCTACTCTAGTTATATATGGAGTTTAAATATTTTCCTTTCATTTTACTCTCTTTGGTACTTAAAACGAATAAGAAAATGCATTTATGGAAAATTGAACTTTTTTCTTATTTTGGTCGGGAATCTTTCTCCTCTATACCCATGTTCTATATAATGTTTACAAGAATTTTTTTAATATGATAAAAAATTGGTTTAAAATAATTTCAAAATATATTTGACTTTATTTCAAAAGTTTTAAAATGATTTTTCTTACCATTTTCTGAATGATGTACTTTTGACTTTTTACCAAAAGTGTGGAAGGAATATTTGTTTTAATGTTTACCAAATGAATTAATTTTTATTCCATCAAAACTATTATTTTATTTGAAGATTAATTTACAGTTTTTCATGGTTATTTTCAAAGAAATAAGTTTTCTCAATATTATAGAAGTTTTAATTTAAAATTTTATCAAAATAAAAGGGTATTTTTCTCTTATGTTCAAAGAAAGGTTTGAATGTTATTTTAAAGTTATTTTCATATATTTCAATATATTTTGATGATTATTATGATTTATTATGGATATAGTATAATTATTACATCCACTTTTTTTCTCCATATGGATTATGATCATGTTATTCTATTTATTGACCATGGAAAATATTGACATTTCGTATGCTAGTTTTTCAATATGAGTGTTGATTATGTATTTTGTTTTTATTCCATTCTTTAATATGATGAGTTCATTGGACTTAGTAAGATATATGTGGGGCTCTATATAGCCTCTCAATGAATTAGTTTGTCTCTTGAGGAAAACTAGCATGGGTATTTTGCATATGCCTTACCTATTTATATATGATGTCTTGGAATGAAGCCTTGATGGTAATATTATAATGTCCTAAATTGTGAATTATATCATTATAAAACCATTTATTACTATACATGTGATTGTTTATATTTATATTTTATTCAAGGATATATTCTTAATTCATAATATTTTTTATATGGAATATTTGATTATTTATTATCTCTAGTATATTATTTATACCTTATGTATTCATGATAGATTCTGCTATAAGATTTCCCTTACTGAAAGTTTGACCTCACCCTTTCATATGTTTCTATTACCCATGTTGTAAATAATAATAATATGAATGATACTTCTAGAAGACTATTATTAGTGGAAATTTTTTTGGGATTTATTAAAGACTTTATATTGAATAAGAAAATATGGGTATAGTAGAAAAAATGTTCATTGGTTGAGAAAGATGTGGGTTTTGTTAAGTAGTGATTTTATTAATTATCTAAATATATAAACCTAAAAAGGTATTGGGTATGTAAGTTTCCCAAAAATTTCATTAATGTTGTAATTATGGAAGGTCAAAATTGAGTCACTTGAGTTGGTAGCAAAACTAGTATGTAAAGATTATATTTTTAGCACTAGATCAAGGTGTACAGGTCTGGGCTACTACAGTTGGTATTAGAGTGGGGTTTTGATAACTTTAGAGGTTAAAATTTTCTAAAATGGGGATAATTTAAGAGTTTTAGGTACCATAATGGGTTAATAAGTCTAAGTTGTATCATAAGTGTAAAGGCATAGATTCTCTTTTGAGATTTTCTATGAGGGGTTTTTATGATGATTAAGGATATTTAGGAGACATTTATTGGGTTTTAGGGAGAATAAATGATTGAGGTGTATATAACCCTTAGGTTTAATATGTGATTTATTATGAAGGTTATTTGGAAATAATGTTATTCTGATGGGGGGAAGTTGTAAGGTAAAGATAACTTTTAAGGTTAATTTGATCTTTGATGTTGGTGTAATTATGTATAAAGGGTTATTGTATTTTTTGAAACTTTATAGGAATCAAGATAAATGATAAATTATAAAATAGTATTTTATTTTATACCAAAGTGGTCGATATTATTTGAATAATAAATATTAAGTTATATTTTGGAAGAATATATAATGTTGTGGTGGTTATATGTCATGTTGATTTGGGTTATTTTGGGAAGATATTAGTATATTTGGGAGAATATATATCTAGGGCCTATACATTTTTTATATGTTTCTTAATGAGTGATTAATGTTGTTTTAATATAAATATAAATATTTTTTTAAGAATATGTGATCAAAACATTTTTATTTTTGGGTTTTGAATTTGATCTGGAATATTTTTTAAAAAAATAGGTTTTAGTTAATTGTGAAATGATTTAAGTAGAACTTTCAGGGTTATTGGTGATTAATGTGTTACTTATTCACATTAATTTTTATCCATATTGAGTATTATCTTAACTTATACTAACCATTTTTGTTTTAGTAAATTTATAGATATGGTAGGAAAAAATTTTCATCTTGTTTTGTATCTTATGATCTGTTAAAAGATAATTTTAGTACTTCGGGTAAGAAAAATTCATCATGATATTTATCATTTAGAACAAAATAACAGGCAGAGGTGTAAAAATTCTCAAAACACAACCAAAATAAAAAATTATTATTATGGAATGAAAATAATTCAGGTAATTTTTTCTCATTATCAATATTCATGGTAAAATAATTCCTAACTCAAACAAGAGGATGATAATTTTATTAAGGCATATGTGGAAAATAGTACTCAACTGTTAAGCTGTGATTTTAGAAAAATATTCACATGTATGTGTATTATAATGGTACATACATGGTTTATAAATATTTAAGAGATACTAAGTTTCTTATTAGTAACTTAGAAAATTCTTATCATGATAAAAACTATATCTAAGATTATACCTATGTTAAGATGCTTTCTTTTTTGTGATAAAAAAATTAAATTATGAGGATACAATTTTTGTAAGAGAGGTAGAATGTAACATACATATATTTAAATATGTAATTATCCTTTAAATGAATAATATTCTTGATAGAATGTACCACATGAATCACTAATCTTAAAAGAACAACAACATACTATAGAAATATTATTATTTAAATATGATCGTTATAACCTAGTCGTTGGTTTGGTGGGTATGAATAGGAGTAACTAAATTATGAAATATATGTTTAAAGTGTTTCCTAATTCAATTTTATTGATTAGTTCCTATGAAATAAGTACTCTATTTTGAATAATTATAATTAAATCAAATAAGTATAAAACCCATTAAAAGTATAAAAAGGTTTATTTTTCTATAAAAGTATTTTTTCCTTATATTTTATATTTTCATTTAAAAGATAAATTTAATTGATTTTTAAAAAAAATTATAAAAATAGGAATAATTTTTTATATAAAAATATCAAATATATATTATGGTTAATTTTTTGTATTTTTTGAAAAGATTGCTTTTTTGGTGAATAATGGGAAATACTGATTTTTATAAAAATTGTCATTTATTTTAATATATTTAAAAAGAAACATTATATTTTGGATTATTTTTAAAGTAAAATAATTCCCTTTTATTAAAAATAATCCAATAAATTTAATATGAATCAACATTATACATAATTTTGGAATAAAATCATTTTTATGCTTAAAACAAATATTTTTCCAAAAAACTATTTTTTGTTGTGTTTCATGTGATTATATTAAAATTAATTTTTACCAATTATAGAAATTAAATATTTAAAAATTTAATACATATTTTTAATTAGAATATTCAAATTATTTAATAAGTTCAATTTCATTTTTAGTTATAATGAATAGTGACCATGATAAAAGTTTATCACTATGGTTAAGGAGAAAATGGGTTAAACAGAATTAAAACAACGGGAAAAAGTCTAAAATTCAATCCAAAACTTGAATTTATTTCATTTTATGATTTCATTTTGACCAAAATCATTCAATATTCTAAAATATGTCATTATTTCCACTTTTCCTTGATTATAACCTTTATATTATTTTAAGTAAGTAATAAGTACAAAATGTCACTCTCTTTATTTTAGTATCTCTAATATGTTATAATAAAAATAAAAAGATGTTATGAATTATTATAAATGTTTATTTTTAATATTAATAAAGTAATTTTATTATTTTAAATTTTTTAAATATTTATGCTATAAATACCTAGAACGCTTACGCATCGTGGATGTTGCACTTTTCCAAGCAGAAGAAAAATCAAATTAAATAGTTTTAAAAATATCTAAAGTGATGTGTTTTGGATAAGTAAGAGTATTTCATGATTATTATAAATCAAAATAAAATATAATTAATTTATTAAATATTAAAACTGAACTCTATTATTATCTTGGTTTCTTTAAAGTCAAATTGTGTGAATAGTTCCGAAAATGACTTTAAGAATGTTTAATGTTAAATAATATTTTCTAAAAATGGATTAAAAATCATAAAAAAAGATCAAATCATGATTCAATTGTATAGTAAAATAGTTTATGAAACTTATTAATTTCCACTTGTGAAATTATTTAAATTTTTAAATTTTATTTTTAACCCCTAAAGACTTAGTATTTACAAAAAGCCGTTAATTTTTTCCTATAAAAGGGAATTAATATAAACCTTTCAAAGACATGTATGAGTTAAGTTTTATGTCAAATATTTATCCAAATGCATCTCAAAACATACAATTCCACTTCTAAAATACCATGGAGTAATCAAATTTCATTTCTACAAATGCCTTAAACTCAATCAATAGGTGGTGTTTTAAAAATCGAGGTAAGGGTTTCCAAGACACTTTCACCTTTCCTAATTATGATTCATTGTCTTGAAAACATATCAAACCTTAACTTATTTTTAAAATATTATTCTATTTATATGTTATTGTAATATATTTTATCAATTTATGATAGGGTATCACTTTTTACCTCTCAACGAACTCTCCTTCATAATCTGTTAATATGTCAAAATGGAGTTTTTTCAAAGATGATCTTTTCATTTCAATTATCCAATTACATTTTCAATAATGAAAGTAATAAATAAAAATTTATCTTAGATAATTTTTTTATGTATTATATATTTTATTTTATAAATATTTAATATTTACTAAGTTACACTTCCTTTTGACACTTTTGAAAATCATTGCTCGCTATAGTGGCTTTACACAACCTACATGAACGATGATGGTTTCATGAATTTAATTCTCTCATGTGTATTATTAAAAAAAATATTTTATGATTGAATATAAAATTAATGTTGAATTAATTTTATGATTATGATTTTTCAATGGTAAATTATCCATTATAATAGTGAAAGTAAATGTAAACAAACATGGTTATTTCTAACCATAAAAAAACAAGATTATTGAGTAAGGTTTTCGATTTGGTACCAATTTGATGACCTATTGAAATTCATTAATTATATAATGATATGTAAAATATTACTTAAATATTATTTATTTTATAAAACCATTTTACTAATAGAATTTTCCATTATAAATATATCATACATGTTTTGAGATTATGAACCAAATAGTCCCAAAATAAGTGATATGAACTATACTAAATTATTAAATGAACAAAAAATGCTAATAAGGGGTAATAATAAGTTAATAAACATGAAATGTGTTATTAATAAATTATATAATTAATATAATTTTTTATTCAGTAATTTAGTTGAAGTACGAGGCAATTCATGACTCTATATTAGGGATTCTTAACTCAATTTATTTTCATTTATTTATATTACTTTTTCATAGACTATGATATACCAATATTATGTGCATTATGACCTATTATTATTTTATTTTTGTATTGAAACTTTTATTTTTTTTATTTAAATTTTTTTCACATAGTCACTTAATTTATTTATTCTTATCTCAAATTTTATAATCTCTATAAGTGTTCTTAGTATCAATTTTTGATTCCTTAATACTTGTTACATATTACACACCATGTTTATTTTATATAGTGTAATTTATGCCCCATAAATATATTTTTACATAATATTTGATGTATTTCATGTGATTTATATAACTATATCATGATATAAATTTATATGGACTTTGATTTGTAATTTACAAAAGTCGTATGGATGAATTCTACAATATAGTTTTTACTCAGGATTATTTTTGTTTAAATTTAAAACAAAGGAAATTATCAGAACTCACTCTTTTTAAACCACATATATTTTATTATCCTATGGTTATTTTAGAAGTTTACATGTTTTCCTTTTATTTTCATCTCTTTGGTACTTAAAATAATCGAGAAATTTTTTTAAGGAAAAATGACATTATTTCTCTTTTTGGTCAGGAATATTTCTCCTCCATATCAATATTCTTTGTAATGTTTTCAAGAATGTTTTTAATATTCACAAATGATTGTTCAAAATAATTTTCAACTATATTTCACTTTATTTACAAAGGATTAAAATGAATCATCTTTTCATTTTCTGAATGATGTACTTTTGACTTTTTACCAAAGGTGTGAAAAGAATATTTATGTTAACATTTACCAAATGAACAAATTTTCATTTCAATATAAAAAAATATTTAATTTAAAAGCTTACTTTACAAGTTTAAATGGTTTATTTTCAAATAAAGGCACTTTATAAATATTTTTGATGTTTTTATTAAAAAATTTATCAAAATAAAAGGGTATTTTATTCATGTTTTCAAAAACAAATGTTTGAATGTTCTTTTAATGGTATTTTTATCTATTTCAATATACCGTGATCATTCTTATGATTTACTGGGGATATAATCTAATGATAACATCCACATTATTTCTCTGGATGGCTTATGATCATGTTGTTCTATTTATTAAACAAGGAAAATATCTACATTTTGTATGCTAGTTTTTCAATATGAATGTTGATCATGTATTATTTTTTTATTCATTTCTTTTATAATATGAATGAATTTGACTTAGTAAGTAATGGTTAGGGCCCATTATATCCCCTCGATTTATTGTTATGTATCATGAGACAAACTATCTTTGTTTTCTAGCACATTCCTTGCCTATTTATGTATGATATCTTGGTACGAGGCCATGATGGTAACATTATGATGTCCAGCATTATTCATTTTATCATTATGAAACCAATTATTGTTATCCATGTGATTATTTGTGTTTTTATATAATTAATGGATAATATTTTTTATATAGAACATTTGATTATTTTTTTATCTCTATTATATTTTTATTCCTTTTATTTTCATGATAACCTCTTTTATATGCTTTCTCTTAATAAAATTGTGATCTCAGCCTTTATTATGTTTCCATTCCTTAGGTTATGTAGAATAATAATATGAATGATACAAATATAAGAGTATTATGAGTAGAGAATTTTTTAAGAAATATTAAAGCCTTATTATGGAATAATAAAATTATGTATATTGGAAAAATGTCTATAGGATGATAAAGATATAGGTTTTATTAAATAATTATTTTTAAAATTCTCTAAATACCTAAACCTAAAAATGTCTTGGGTATGTAAGTGACTCAATAATTTCCTTAATTTTAAAATTATGGAAGGTTAAAATTGGGTCACATGAGTTGGTATCAAAACCAATATATAATGATTATTTTTTTAGCATCAGATTCGAATTTACGGATCTAGTATGATGAATTTGATATTGAAGCAAGGTTTATATAACTTTAGGGGTTATAAAGTTATTAAATAGGAATAATTTAGGGGTTTTAAGCACTATGATGGTTTAATAAGTATGAGGATGATCATAAATTTAAATCCATAGTTACCCTATTTAGGTTTTATATGATGGTATTTTATAAGGATTAAGGATATTTGGGAGACATTTATTGGGTTTTAAAAATAATACATGATTAAGTTAGATATAACCCTTAGGTTTATCTTGTGATTTACTATAAAGGTTATTTGAAAAGAATTTTATTATACTAGGTAATACTATTGTAAGGTAAATATAACTTTTAGGGTTATTGTTGACTTTTATATTGAGGTAATTATGGATAAAGGGTTATTATATTTTTGTTAACTTTATAAGAATAAATATAAATGGGAAATTATGGCCTAGTATGAGATTTTATAACAAATTAGTTGATATTTTTTTAAGAATAATATAATGACTTGACCTTGTACATTATATATTCTAGTGAAATTAAACTATAATTCACTTTCTCACTTTCCTAATTATCTTGTAGGTTTAGAGTTTTGGATATTTAGATCATAACTCTTAAATAATAAAACCATATAATACAAAGTGGAAAATTATAATCAGTATCTGTTTTTTACATAATATAGATCTTTTGAAATGAAACATCTTTTCTTTTCATGAAAAATATTCATGAATTTAAAATTGACTTCTTATTTTCCCTTAACCATTCTTAAAACCAATGAAGAATATTTTAAAATTTTGGTATGATCATAAAATGGTCATTAAGGTGCATAAAATAAAGAAATAAATAATTGGTCCATGAATACTTATAAAATATTTCCTTTTTTAAAATAAACTTCTCACTCAAGATAAAAATTTTCTTACCTAAGAAATCACCTTATCTGCCCAAATATTTTCATACAAAATTTCATAAGAAATATTAAATTAAAAAATAAAACTTATAAATGTTTCTTTGAAATCAGGATAAACTCATAATAGATTTTTCAAAAAGTTATATTTTTTACCCTTAAAAGTAGCATATACTTTCCTTTAAACATAAGATCATTATCTTACCTTGAGAAATCATAATATTCCTATAAAAACCTATATCAAGCATAGATAAAACTTTTAGGTGACTTAGTAAATCATTTAAATATAACTCTTATGATCACTCTTACAAATGAAATAACAATATGGTCTACATCCATACCCAATGCATTGGAGGGCTATCGCAGACCTATCAGTCCTTAGTTTATCATGGAACCACTCGTACTTGGTTTATAATGGAACCACATATAATTATAAACAATTCCCAATAACCATAACATAATCATAAAACATGGAGTCTTTTTTCATCATTACAATCACAAAAATATTCTTTTTACCCATAAGAAAACATTTTCGAATATTGAAATATCCCTTTCCTTTAAAACCCAATTTTAAAAACTAAAATTCCTAGAATCAAGGGAAAACGTTTTTTTTCTTAGAATAAAATATTTATGCTTAAAAAGGAATCAAGAATAAAATAACAGTTATGGTGTCAGGAAACTTCATTGACGTAGTATATGTTAAAATAGAACATTCCTTTTGTATTTTGTAAATAAATTCAAAACATTTCTTAAAAAGATTCATTTTAAAAAAAAATTAAATAAAGTAAAAAAGAGACATAAAATTTCCTTTATAATTATTTTATTTCCATAAAAATACATCCATAAAATAGTTATAAATATATGAGCATGGAATAAAAAGAGTTTTAATGCAAACTTTAAAAGATGATTTTTAAAAGAAAGTCTCTTACATTTTGTTCGGCTCACCATGTACGTTATATATATTCCTAGATAATAAAATTATATTAATTATATAATTTATTTAAAACCATTTTCAGGTTTATTATTCCTTTAATTTCACTTATTACCATGTTATAATAATTACTTAATCATTTAATTTCACATTGGAAGTTTTGGTGATATTCGGTTCATAATTCCAAAATGACTTCATTAGGTTGACTATGGTAAAAGAGGTAATTATTACATTGTCTCCATAATAATAATCATGAAATAATTATCATTTTTATATACTAAATATACTATTAAAACCAACCATTAAATATTTTTATGAAAAATGAACTACATTACGATCATGGAGACGATACGTCGTACGTACACATGAGTGATGTTTCAATTTTTCAATGATAGTTATAGAAATAGGTTAAGTATTATTTTATCTTTACATAATGATAATTATATCATAAATATCATATTATTTCTTTAAATAAATTTATATATATAATCCATTTTATGAGGTTATTAAAACTGAATCACATCTCATTCTAGAGGCGGTAGTCCACACGTACGTGCGAACGATGTTATCATCTTTCAATGAATGAAAAGGTAAGTAAATATGTGATATATTATCTTTTAATAATTATAAATTTGTCCTTAATACCATATATAAACATTAAATCCATCATCTTGAACATCCATGAGAGGTGACGATGGAAAACGAATTGCTTCTGTTCGCAAGGTGGTAGTCTGTCGTACACACGAATGAAAGTATTGTTTCCCATTTGATGGAATGGGAGATGGGTTTAGAATATTATATTAATATAATAGAATATTATGATATAGTAGATACCTTTTTTATTATATCATTATGGTTGAAGAATATTTTAATGAGTTGGGATAAGAAACAAAACAAAAATGCTCAGTTAAGAATGATACCTCTTCTTCAGACCACCTCATTAGGATTATACATAAAGCCTTCCTAGATTGGATTTATGATCAAACAAATGAATCTGGGATGTAGGTATATAATTAAGTAAGTTATTTGGTTTGTAATTATCTAATCCAAATTTATTTTAATGTGTGAATATGGGAGGAGAGGTGGTGGCCTTTTATAAGTGGGGGAGGGGACACACTTGTAATATTAGAAAAAGAAAAAGTCATACCCATGTTTTACACATGACATAGGGATAAAAAATGGTCCCTTATAGAGAATTAAATGGTATAAGGTTTAAATATTTCAATTAAATATAATTTGTACAAGTTTTTAGGCCATTTTAACCCTTGTCTTTTTAGTTTAACCCCCAAAAAACTCATTTTATCCTTAACCATGGTAAAAGATTTTTACTATTTTCACTATTCATTATGACCAAAAATTAAGTTGACATTATTATATAATATAAATTATTTTTATTTTAAATATGTAATAAATTTTACCAAATTCAATTTATATAAGTGGTAGAATTTAATTTAATATAAAACCTGTAAATGTCACGAAAAAATCTGTTTTTTCAAGAAATGTATTTTTTAAGCATAAGATGATCTTATATTAACTTTATGGTTAGTAATCAACATTATACGAATTTAAATTAATATTTTAATATATATAATACATAAATTTTATTTAAATAATTCTGTGTTAGGGGTCATCTTAATTAATTAAAATGGAGAAACATTATGCCCTTTAAAATAGTTTTCAGAAAAATACGTTTTTAAGCCCAAAAATAAACTTATACCTAAAATTCAGTATAAAGATGATTCAAACGTAATTAATTAGATTAAATATAAATAAATAATACTTATTTTACTTTAGATCAAATTAAAATCATAATGATACTTTTAAATTACTTAATTTATTGAAAAAAATAACAGTTTTACAAAAAATTGGTATTTTTCACTATTCAATGAAAAATCAAAATTTTAAAAAAATATCAAAATTTTACCCTAAGTTAATTTTTATGTGATGATTTAAAAAATTAAAATAATTTTTTAAAATTAAAATTCAATCATTTATAAATTTTACTTTTAAATAAAACCTTAAAGGGAATGAGTTTAATTAAAACTATTTTCTTTTTTTATTGAAAAAATTACTTAATATTTTTATATTGAAAATAAATATCTACTTAATAAATATTAATAAACAAGAAAATTATTTATTCTTTCATTATATATGTTTTTACATTCTTTCCCCCTTTTGGAAATTATGCCCTCGTGATTTTATTCACTTATTAAACAAGTGGGAATATCTTTCTCCCATTACATTTTTAGATTCCCATGTTTCTTCTTTAACCATATGGGTTTTCCATAAATCCTTAACTTGAATAATTTTCTTATTCTGAAACACTTTATCTCTATGGTCAAAAATATTAATAGGTTATTCTTCATAATAAATATTTTCTTTAAAATGAACTACTTCAGGGGTCAAAACATGAGATGAATTCGGAACATAATCTCTTAATATTAAAACATGAAATATGTCTTGTACCTGGGATAAAATCGGAGGCAAAGACAGTCAGTAGAAAACTGATCCAACTTTCTCCAAGATTTCATATGATCTAATGAACCATATACTTAACTTACCCTTCTTACCAAAATGAATAACACATTTTCATAGAGATACATTAATAAAAACATGATCACCTACCTCAAAAGAAAGATATTACCTTTGGTTATCTATATAAATTTTTTTCCTTCTCTTGACTATCCTTATATATTTTTGAATTTCCTTCACCTTATTAGCCATTTCCTCTACCAATTTGAGTCATGTCAACTTCATTTCTCCCACTTCATCCCAAAAAGGAGTAGTTTGACATTGCATTCCATATAATTCCTCAAAAGGTGTCATCTGTATACTGGAATGAAAACTATTATTATAAGAAAAATCAACCAAAAAAATATTTTGATCCCAAATTACATGTTAATCCATTGAAAAATCATAAACAATGTCTTCCAAGGTCTTAATTGTTTTATTATACTATCCATCAGACTGAGGATGAAAGTCTGTACTAAAATTTAATTTGGTTCCCAACAACTTCTAAAGTCATTTCTAAAAAAATTGATGTAAACTTGGGATCACAGTTAGATGAAATAAAGAGTGGAATTCCATTTAACTTGACTATATCCTTGAGATATTCATTAAATTTGATCCAAATACATTGTATCTTGAAAGGTAAGGAAATAAATATATTTAATTAATCAATCTACAATAACCCAAATCGCATTATTACCTCAAGAAGTCTTTGGTAATCCCACAATGAAATCTATGGATATATTTTTCCACTTCCATTATTACATTGGAAAAGGTTGAAACATTCCCTTTTTTAGTTATTGTTATACCTTAACCTGTTGGAAAGTCAGAAAATTTATGGTAAATTCATAAATATCTCTTTTCATTCCATACCACTAGTAATACTCCCAAAGTATTATGTATATCTTAGTGATTCTGGGATAAAGATAAAATGGGGAACTATGAGCTTCACCCAAAAATTCTCTCTTTATTTGGGAAACACAAGGCACACATAATCTCTTTACAAATCTCAAAACACCTTATTTTTCAAAATTAAATTTAGGAAACTTATCCTTCTTGACCAACTCTATATTTTTCTGTAAAACATGATCATTCGTCTGAGCTTGATTAATTATTTCTAATAGAGATGATTGTGCTAACACCTGAATCAAAACAAAAGAAGTTACTTCATCCACAACTTTTGGGCCAAAATTCATCAAATCATTAACTAAAGGGTCATGTTCCAAATGTGACAAGGTTGATGTTGCATTATTTTTATAACTCAAAGCATAATCTACTTTGTTTTCTTTTCTATGATGATAATGAGTTGTGTAGTCATAATCCTTAATCAGTTTAATCCATCTTATCTACATCAGGTTCAATTATTTCTAAGTAAATATCTACTTCAAAAAAATGATTAGCATATATCTTACATTTTACTCTATATAAATTATTCTTCTAAATTTTTAAAGTAAAAAACCACAATAATTAATTCCAAATCATGTGAAGGATAATTTAACTCATGAGGTTTCAATTAACATGAGGCATAAGCAATTACTTTATCATTCTACATCAGGACACAACCAATCCCCTTCAAATTAGCATCACTATAGATAAAAAATACACCATTTTTTTATATAACGTTCAAAGCTTGACCATTCGCCAAACTTATTTTGATATCCTGAAATAAATCATTGTGTTATTTCATCTAGATGAATTTAACTCCTTTTCGACTTAACTTAGTCAATGGTCTAGACAACCGAGAAAAGTTTTCAGAAAAATTTTTGTAGTAACCGGATAATCCAATAAAACTATTAATCAATATGATATTTTTGGATCTTGTATATTATTCAATAACTTTATTTTTAGTATATTCAATAGTAATTACATTTTTAGAAACAATGTGTCCAAGGAAAGAAATTTGTTTATACCAAAATTCACACTTACTAAATTTTCTATATAGTTTATTTTCTTTTAAGGTTTATAAAACAATCCTTAGTTTCCATTCATGTTCCTATTAAATTTTAGAATATACCAAAATTTCATTAATAAAAACAATCATAAACTTATCCAAAAACTCATGGAAAACTTTATTCATGAGGTCCATAAATACAATATGTTCTTTAGAAATCCCAATGGGCATAACTACAAGCCCATAATGTCCATATCTAGTCTGAAACACCATATTCATAATATCATCCTTCTTTACTTTCCACTTATGGTACCCCGACCTAATATTAATCTTTAAAAAGTATTTTGCTCCCCGGATATGATCAAACAAATCATTAATATGAGGAAAAAGGAACTTTTTTGTAACAGTGATGTTATTCAAGGCTCAATAATAAATGCAAAGTCTCATTGAACTATATTTCTTTTTAACAAATAAGACAGTAGAACCCCATGGTGAAGTTATAGAACAAATTAAACCTTTATCTAAAAAATCCTATAATTAATTTTTCAGTTATAAAAGTTCTACTTGGACCATTTAATAAGGGGGTTTTGAAATAGGATTATAATCTAGGACTAAAAAAATAGTAAATTCATCCTCCTATTCAGGAATATCACTAGGTAATTCATCAAGAAAACATCCATGTATTCATTTACTACTAAAACATCACTAATTTGAATAGTTTATTTCTTTTCAATAATATGATCCAGGTAACTTTCACTACCATCTCTAATCAATTTCTCTTATTCTTAGTAAGTTATCAAAGGTATGAAATAATTGAATAAAATTTTTTTGGATCTTTAATATATATTATAATGATAAATTTAAATCCAATCCATACCCAAAATAATATCAAAATCTACCATGGTAAGTTCAACAAGATTTGAAGGAAATACCATTCCACGGATAATAATAGGAAGATTCTTATAAATCTTGGTTTCTTTAATATTTCCACTTGGATTTTTCACAAAAATTTATATCATACTTTTATGATGTGATATTCCCAACTAACTTCAAAATTTATCATAAATGAAAGAATTTGAAGATTCATAGTCAAATAGGGTGTTGGTATAATTTAAATAAATGGGTAACATACCTATCACTGCTTCATTTGATGTCCCAACATCAACCATCGTAGTAGAAAAATATTTTTCCACACACTTTTACTTTCAATATTGATGATTTCCAGCATGGGTTATTTACTTTAGGCACATATTAGAATAATTTCCCAAGTCATTACAATTAAATAATCTTACCATTGGGTTTTCACTATTTGTGTGATCATTTTCCTTATAGTCACGAGACATATTCCCAAAATTTACACATTAGAAGCATTTCCCAAATTTCATAAGACATTCCCCATGGTGAGTTTTACTACATTTTTCACAAACTAGAAACCTGGTTTTCCTAACTTTATATTTATTTTATAAATTCTTCCCCATTGTCTACCAACTACACCTTTTCTTCTTATTGTTTTCATGAAATACATGATTATTAGAAAACTCCATTTCTACCATCTTATCACATTGGACAAGTTTCTCATAACTTTTAAACTCATGAGAATGAAATTCCATTCAATATCTTGGGTTCAATCCTAGGTAAAATGATTAATTTTACTATCATGATCCTAGATAACATTTGGTGTGTGCCTTGCTAAATGAGTGAATTTTCTTCATACACAGCCAATGAATCTTTCTTATTTTGTCTCAATTCCAAGAATTATTTTTCCATCCTAATTCAAACATCCTTAGGAAAATATTTCTTAAATAAAATATTCTTAAAGTTATCCCATTCCAAGATATCAATCTCTTTACTTTATTTATTATTATTAACCATTATACATCATTGATCAGATTTACCTTAAAAACGGTAAATATCAAGACTTGGATTTTGATGCTCTGAAAAACCCATGAAATTTTATATATTCTCTAAATATTTAATTCATCCTTCAGCTATAAAAGGATTAGAATATCTATTGAATTCTAGATGATGTTGTCTCATAAAATTCTCCACTTTCATCATGTTCCTATCTGGTAGATCTGGATTCTCCCTAGCATTGATATCACCAACATTTATAGCTTGTGTCATCTGATCCATCATTGTAACAAAATGTTTAGTTCTAATTCTAACCATTTTGAGTTATTTATTTGGAAGGATATCATCCCCTCAATTCATTATTACTTCATATTCCCAATTTTCTATAAAAAACTCGTTCTGAACATACATAGTTTAGATGAAGTAACATGGTAATGTTTAAATTCTATATCATTTCAACTTAACCTTAAATAAAAATATTTTAATTGTATTCTAATAATATTATCCAAACCTATAAAGTTATCTAAACCTTGCTCTAATTCCAACTATAAAAAACTTGACTTATACATCACATATTCTAGTGAATTTAAACTAGAATTAACTTTCTTATATTCCCATAGATATTTTAGTTTTAGGGTTTTGGAGAGTTGGTTCATAACTCTTACATAACAAACCCATATAATATAATGTGTAAACTTCTAATCGGTATCCATTTTTTCCATAACATAAAGTTTTTAAAATGAAAAATGAATTCTTTTCATGAAAAATATTCATGACTTTCAACTTGACTTCTTATTTTCCATTAACCATCCCTAAACCCTATGAAAAATATTTTAAAAACATGTTATGAGCACAATCGGTAAGGTATATAAAAAAGAAACAAATAAATCATTACTCCATGAATATTCATAAAAATTTTCCTTTTCAAAATAAAATTTGGGATCAAGATAAAAATTTTCTTACTTAATAAATCACCTTCTCTGTACAAAGAGTTTCATAAAACATTTCATAAGAATTATTAAAGGAAAAAAAATAAAACTTATAAAGGTTAATTTGAAATCATGGAAAATTCATAATATATTTTTCAAAAATTTAAACTTTTCACCCTTAAAAGGTATCATATACTTTCTTTTAAACATAATATCATTATCTTACCATGATAAATAATAATATTCCATAAAAACCCATAGAAATCATAGATAAAACATGTAGGTTACTTGGGAAATCATTTTCATATTACTCATATAATCACTCTTACAAATGGAATAACCAAACAGTTGACTTACATGCCCAATGCATTGGATGGTTATCACTAACCCACTCATCCTTGGTTTATCATGGAACCACAAAACCTTGGTTTACAAAAAAACCAAATATAATTATAAATAATTCCCAATAACCATAACATAATCATAAAACATGGAATCTTTCATTTTCATCATTACACTCATAAAAATATTTTTTTCACCCATAATAAAACATTTTCGGATATAGATATATTCCTTTCCTTTAAAACCCAATTTTAAAAAAAGTAAATTCATAGAATAAAGGGGAAGAGGGAATTTTTATTTGAATAAAACATGTAATCCCATAAATTAATAAAAAATCAATTAATGGTTATGTTGGTGGAAAAAAAAATTTCACGGTATACATTAAAATAGAACATTCATTTTGTATTTTGTAAAGAAAGTCAAAATTTTTTGTAAACATATTACTTTTGGAAACCTTTGAAATAAATTCTAAAGTGAAATAAAAAAAATTATAGTTCTTTTATACCCATAAAAATACATCTATAAAATAATTTTAAAAATATTGACATGGAAGGAAAAGTGTTTTAAGTGAAACTTTAAAATAGGATTGTTAAAAGAAAGCATCTTACCTTGAGTTTGAATCACTGCGTAAATTATTTATCTTCATGAATAATAAAGTTATATTAATTATTTAATTTCTTGAGAACCTTTTTAGTTTTTATTATTCATTTTATTTCACTTATTACCATGTTATAACTATTACTTAATCATTTAAGTTCACATTGAATGTTTTGACGATATTCGATTTATAAGTCCAAAATGACTTCAGTAGATTGACTATAGTCAAAGATTTAATTATTCCATAATATTTAGAATAATTATCATGAAATAATTATAATTTATATAAACCAATTATTCTTTTAAAACCAATCATGAAATATTGTTATGAAAAATGAATTTTTTTACGATCATAGAGATAGTAGGTCGTACATATGTATGAGTAACATTTCCATTTTTCAACGATAATTATGGAAAGAAGGTAATTAATAATTTATCTTTATATAATTATAATAATATAATAATTATCATATTATTTTTTAAATTCATTTATATATATCATCTATGTGATGTGGTGATGAAAAAATAACTGCAATGCTTCGTGGAGATGGTAATACACATGTAAGAACGAATGATGTTATCATCTTTTAATGAATGTAAAGATACAAAAATATATGATATATCATATTTTAAAAATGATAAAAGTGTCATTATTATAATATATAAACTTTAAATCCATCATCATGAATAACTGTGATAGGTGATGATGGAAAAATAATTATATCAGTTTGTGATGCGGTAGTCTGCTGTATACATGAATGATGGTTTTGTTTCCCATTTGATGGTAGAGGGGATGTATTTAGGTTATTCCATTAACATAATAACATATAATTATATTTTATATAATTTTTTTATTATATCATCATGTTTTAATAATATTTTAAGTAGGTGTATGAAGAAACAAAACAAAAACAGTCGGTTAAGAATAATACCTCTTCTTCGTACCACCTCTTTAAGATTATACCTAAAGCCTTCCTAGATTATCTTGATGGTTAAAAAAATGCCTCTAGGACATAGGTAGGTAATTAAGGGAAGTTATTTGAGTATTTATTTGATGAACCAAAAGGATTTTAAGGTGTGAGTATGGGATGATAAGGGGTGTCCATTTATAAGCAGGGGAGAGGACACACTTGGGATTTTTGAAAAGAAAAAGTCATACCCATGATTTAGACATGCCTCAAGGCTCCAAAATGGACCATTATTTATCTTTAGATGATATAAGTTATAAATGTTTCCATAAAATAGACTTTATAAAAAAATATCATTTTAATCCTTATCATTTTAGTTTAACCCCCCAGTAAACGTGTTTTTAACCATAACTACAGTAAAATATTTTTACTATTTTTACTATTCATTTTGACTAATAATTAATATTACCTTATTAAATAATGTAAATTACTATGATTATAAATATGGAATAAATTTTAAAAAAATCAATTCATATAAGTGGTAGAATTTAATTTAGGATAAAACTCACTAAAGCAAGGAAAAAGTGGTTTTTCAAGAAATGTATTTTTTAAGAATAAGATGGTATTATATTAACTTTATGATTAGTAGTCATAATTATATAAATTTAAATTAATATTTATAGATATATAATACATACATTTAATTTAAATCATCCTTCATTATTTTTTATTTTAATTAATTAAACTGTAGAAACATTATGCACTTTAAAACAGTTTTTAGAAAAATGTGTTTTTAAGACCAAAAATAAACTTATACCAAAAATCCTATATAAATATGATTCAAATTTAATTAATTGGGTAAAATATAACTAAATAATACCCATTTTACTTGAAATAAAATTCAAAACATAATGTTACTTTTAAATTATTTAATTTATTAAAAATAAATAACAGTTTTACAAAAATCGGTATTTTTAACTATTCACTGAAAAATCAATCTTTTTCAAAAAATGAAAAAATTTCACTCTAAATTAATTTTGATATTGTTATTTAAAATATAAAATTAATTTTTAAAACTCAAATTCTATAATTTATAAATTAAACTTTTAAATAAAACCTTATTAAGACAGAGTTTAATTAAAACTATTTCCCTTCTTGATTTAAAAAATTACTTAATATTTTTATAATTAATATAATTATCTAATTTGTAAATATTAATAAATATGAAAATGATTTATTCTATAATTAATTGGGTTCTACCAAATAATTATTTATTTAACTTTTGGAATAATATATGAAGTTGTGGTGGTTATATGTCATGGTGATTTATATTATTTTGGGAAAAGATTAGTATATTTTGGAGAATATATGTCTACGGCATATACATTTTTTGTATGTTACTTTATGAGTGATTAATTTTTTTTAGATGTGAATATTAAGTTTATTTTTAAAGAATGTGTGATCAATTAATTCTTATTTTTGGGTTTCAAATTCGATCTATTATATTTTGAAACATTTTAGGATTTAGTAATTTATGAAATGATTTAAGTAGAACTTTGGGTGTTATTGGAGATTAATGTATTACTTCTTCAAAATAAGGTTTATTCATATTGATTATTATGTTTACTTATAATAACCATTTTTTGTTTTAGTAAATTTCTAAAGATATAAGGAATAACTTTTCATTCGTTTTATGGATCTTATGATCCATTAAAAGTTAATTTTAGTGCTTTGGGCATGAAAAATTCATCAAGCTATTTATTATTTAGAATAAAAAATGAAATATAGGTGGAAAACTCAAAACAAAATCCAAGGAAAAAATTATTCTTATGTAATTAAAATAAATCATGTAAGAAATTTTTCTTATTCTCATTCATGATGGTAAAATAATTCCTCAACTCAGACCATATGAGGATAAATATATCGATACTTATGTGGAAAATAATGCCCTATTATTAAGGTATGATTTTGGAAACCTATTCACAAGTATGGTTATTATAATGGAATGAACATGGTTTAAAAATATTTAATAGATACTAAGTTTCTTAGTAGTGACTTAGAAATTGTTGAAGTTTGTGTCCTAGAACCAACTACTTTGTACTTTATTCATTAATAAATACCTTATCACATCTTGATTATTCTTCTATGTGACAATGCATGTGATAATGTCCTAAGGATAGTTGTTTCACCAAAGGGTCATAGCAGATCCCTACTATGATAAGAACTTAGAAGTTCCATAACACTATTTTTGAATATATGTTCTTTGGATGTATGATGTTATTTGAGGGACACAAATAATACAGGCCATTAGTATAACGACCCGAAATTTTGAATAAATATTGTTACCTAATTTTGTGTGTTATTTTATTTTATACTCAACAAAACTGTTTCATTTGATAACATGAGTATAATTAAAATGCGACCATTGGGTTTCGACTGTTATATGATCGTTGGTCAATATGACCGCTGGAAACTAAACGTTTCAATTTTTGTCTCTAAATAAAAGTGATCTTTGTTAATTAATATAGAAAGAAGATTTGATGGCCTCATCTAGTAGTCTCGGGCAAATTGAAGCCCATCTAACAGAACTTGGGAAGAGGGTAGCACCACTGGGATTTGCTCTGGACCAAACCCAAGCCAAAATTCATCGTGTGAAGCTAGAACGGAATCACCTTCGTGAGAAGTTCAAACTGATAGAAATCACTACTCGTGCAATGTTGCCCGAGCCGCCCTCAGATTCTCTCACCTTAGCACACCTTACACTTAGGTCCTATGCTGGGGTTATAAGGGGCTATGTAAGGAGATCGTAACTACCTTTTGTAATCCCTCGATTTAAATAAAAATTGTAATTTCTTCTTATGATGAAGTTTGTGAATTTTTAAATGTTCGGATAAATATAGTATGCATATTTTTGATGAATTTTGAAAAAAAAGATATTTTAAAATATTTAGGTAAACCTTAAATAATTAATGATGTGTAATGATTTTCAAAAAAATGGTCTTCTACAATTATGTTCAGAACAAAATTTAAAATCTAATAAGATCAAATTAATTTTTGATGAATAGTAAATTATGAATAGTGATTTTATGCTTAGGATTAGTAATGGGACCAAATGGATTAGTAATATCACTTAAAGAAAGTATTAATAAAATCTAGGCACCTTGATTAAGTAATGTGATTCAATAAAATAGGTAAATAAATGTTTTAGAACTTATTAGTCAAGTATTAGTTTTTTTCGGGTGAATAGTGTTTTTTAATTAAAAATTAAATTAAAAATATTTAGAAAATTATTTTTATAAAATGGATTTCATTTTTGAACTCAGAGCATCGATATTATGTAAAGGCAATTTTTGGGGATTTTTCTGAAAAAAATGAATTTTCGGTGAATAGTGTATTTATTTAAAAATTAAATTGAAAATATTAAGAAAATTATTTTTATAAAATGGAGTTCATTTTTGAAATAAGACCATTGATATTTGGTTAAGGTGAAATTTTGGTATTTTTCTGAGAAAGTTGAATTTTCGATGAATAGTGAAAATACAGTTTTTAAGTTACGGGTGTTTAATGACATCATTAAATGATGTATTAAGTATTTAATCAATATATTTGACTTATGAATAGTAAGATAAGGTATGAGATGTCCCAAGTGGCCAATACCATGGGAAAATACCATGGACAAGCCCATGGTTTTGCAAATACCACCAATGAGGAGTCCCTTAGCCATTAATGCCTTGTCCCCTCACTTTCCCTATAAATACCCACCCTTTCCTACTTTATTTTTTACTCCCAACTCTCCCCCAAAAAATATCTGGTCTCATTACCTCCCAATTATTCCTCCCAAGGTTCCCCCAATCCCTCAAAGTCCCAACCTTTGAGTTTTAAGAGTTACGTTTAAGGTAAGGGATCCTACCTCTCTCTTTCTTTTCAAGTAATCTCTTTTATGTCATTTATTTTATGCTCCATGATCTTATGTTGGAGGATGTTATTTTATATTCCTCTTACTTCTCTTTTCATGTTTATATGATTATAGACCCCCTCTTTCTCTCATTAATTAATTTTAAGAAAGTTTAAGTGGCGCCGTTAGGCTGCTGGATTTTTAAGGGATTCGTTCACCTTTCTCATTTTTCAAAGTTCTACTTTCATGTCAAGTCTTTCAAGTTCCTTTTTATTATGTTGGGGTATGATCTATATATCTATCATACTTATCTTTTATGTTCATATTATGATAGACCCTATTTTATCTCATCAATTCTTTTTTTTTTTAAGTTTAGGTGACGCCGTTAGGCTGCCGAATTTTTAAGGGATTAGTTCACCTTTCTCATTTTTCAAAGTTCTACTTTCATGTCAAGTCTTTCAAGTTACTTTTTATTATGTTGGGGTATGATCTATATATCTATCATACTGATATTTTATGTTCATATGATTAGAGACCCTATTTGATCCCGTCAATTCATTTTTTTTTTGAAGTTTAGGTTACACTGTTAGGCTGCCGAATTTTTAAGGGATTCGTTCACCTTTCTCATTTTTCAAAGTTCTACTTTCATGTCAAGTCTTTAATGTTCCTTTTTATTATGTTGGGGTATGATCTCTATATCTATCATACTGATCTTTTATGTTCATATTATGATAGACCCTATTTGATCTCGTCAATTAATTTTTTTAAAGTTTAAGTGACGTCGTTAGGCTGCCGAATTTTCATAAGAGAAATCTTATTTTTGTCTTCCTTTAATGTTCTTATTTTTCATATGGTATATCTTTTAAATTTCATTACCATGTTCTTAAATCCTTTATATTCTGTCCCCCTACTGTTTTATGGATCATTTATGAGTGGGTGACCCATGTACCCTCTCTTTTCAAAGTTTTCTAAAACCTCGTAACATAGCCGTTATGCTGCGGAATTTCTGTCTCAAAATGTCTCTCTATTATTCTCAAATTCATTTATTTTATTAATTGAATACTCAAAGCTCTTTATTCTAAATGTGTATTCACATATATACCAAAATTTTCTATTTTAAATTCATGGATTTACATACATGTGACCCGCTTTCCTTTTCCATGGGTTTAAAGTGACATAAAGATCATGTCTTTAAAGCAGTTTTTAAAACGTTATGATTATGAAATGAAACTCATTTCTTTTATGATATATGGGTTGTTTATGAAATTATTGATGATGATACATGTGGCTCACATGATAATAAATACAAATTAAGGGTGCACCCTGATAGCGCTCTAATGCATTGGGTAAAGACTTAATCTCTAGAGATGACCATTTTTAACGATGCCTTGGTGAATAACCTTGGTAATTTTTAATGACACCTTGGGGATGGACCTTGGTGAAACGGAAATGATTGTCAATATTAAATGTTGTAGCCACATCTTCAAGTAATGAAGCATGTTATTTTTATTATGATATTCCTCATGATCTCTTTCTCATGCCTTAAAGTTATTTTTCATGACTTTTGATGTATCTCAAGTTCTCATGTAAAATGTTTCCCTTGTTTCCCTTACTGGGCCTTTTGATCACCCTTTACTTTGATGTATGCTCCCAGGTGATGAGATGTTGTAATGGACTTAGGATGAACAAATGAATAATCCTTTCAAGTGTTTAAGAAGAATGTTTTTTTTTCTCGTGTAATAAGTTCCTGGTTTCCAAGACACTAAACCTTAAAGATCCTCGGTTTTGTAAAATGTAATGAAAAGTTATGTTATAAAAAGGCGGGATTCTATAGTTGGTATCAAAGGATGGTTTAGTTATTTGTGAAAATTAGGATATTAAAACTCTAGGAATAACCCTAAAGAAAATTTTAAATATAGGAAATATTCCTGGTATTTTGGTGAGTATTGAGTAAGGGGTTTCCAAGAAAATACATCCATGTCTGGATACGAGTAGGTAGAGGTGGCTCTGGCACATATGTACATAGGTGTAAAACCCAAAAACACCGCTTTGAGCTAGACTCGAATGAGAATTGGTACACGAAAACGTTCCTTGCTGCACTCTTGGTTACGACACTCCCGGGGGATATGCTTTGGTAAATTCATAAGCTTAGTATGAACCATTATTAAAGGAACAAAGATAAAATAAAATAAAGATTCACATAAGAATATATGATCATGGATAACCTAGATTGGAACCAAGGGGATCACAAGTTAGGATATACTTTTCTTCTACAAGTTTATCCTTCTATTCTTAAAGTTTCCTTTTCATGATTATTGGCTAAGTATTTAAGCCCCTAATTATACTTTCTTTTCTTAGTTAATGGTGGGAAATGGAAGAACATTTCCCAAAAACCAATGTGATAGGAAATGTGAAGATTGTCGTATTAATATGATAGATATGATTAAGGGATTAAAAGATGATTATTATTTTGGAAGACGTTAACTATTTTGGGGACCCTATATGATCGAGGTAAATAGATTACTACGGTATTTTCTTTAAGGAGTAAAGGTTGACATATACTTTGAATAATTGATGAATTTAAGGTGGACTTATAATAATTTAGGTTACTTATGGAAGTGATTAACCTATCTTGGGGAAAATATGTTTAGGTTATCAACTTTTATTATAAGATGTTAGGAGTGGTTGATGTTGTTGAACGATGAAGTTTATTTTGGAAGACTATGTTATCAAATCCTTTATGTATTTGGGTTTCAATATTAGTTTGGTTTATTTTGATGAATTTTAAGGACAGTTATTTATGGAAAGGTCTATGATGAACTTTAGGTAGTACCGTGTAACTTTGAAGATTTAAAGTAGTTTCCCTTCCTCTGGGGTTCTTTCTTTTAGAAGAGTTGTTTTATCTTACCCTTTCTCTTTTTGGGATAATGTTTAAAGATAGAAGAAATGGATAGTTAATCTTTGGTGGATTATGTGATTCTCTAGAAGATGATTCTTGTGCTTTGATGAGAAACAGTTTTTTTGAATGCTCATCATTTGGAGAAAAGATTAGTTTTGGTAGAAACTTATTAAAGGGTGAAACTCTACTTGAAGGTAGGTATATTTCCCTGTGTTATTATTCTATATAGTAAATGAATTTCTGAAAAATATGAAAAGGAATGTAAAATAAAAACGTTGTCTGTTAATGTTTCCTACTGGGAAATCAAATACCATTTAACCCATTATAAGTTTGTGATTTTCTTGTTGTTAACTTTCTCCTAATCATGTTTTCTATCACTCTCCCTCAGAACGTGACCCTCGTCTATGTCCATGTTTCACTTACATGGAATCCTAGTATGGGTTAACTTGGGTGACCTTTGTACTTCTTTTTCTTTCTTTTAAATTAATAGTTTAACTAACTCTTTTCCGATGTGGGACTTTCAATGAAATTTCCAACCCCAATTTTAAAAATTGTGAGGACACAATTTCATAAGGGGGGAAGATTGTAACGACCCGAAATTTTGAATAAATATTGTTTCCTAATTTTGTGTGTTATTTTATTTTATACTCAACAAAACAGTTTCATTTGATAACATGAGTATAATTAAAATGAGACCGTTGGGTTTCGACTATTATATGAACGTTGGTCAATATAACCACTGGAAACTAAACGTTTTGATTTTTATCTCTAAATACAAGTGATCTTGGTTAATTAATATAGAAATAAGATTTTATGGCCTCATCTAGTAGTCTCGGGCCAATCGAAGCCCATCTAACAGAACTTGGGAAGGAGGTAGCACCACTGGGCTTTGCTCTGGACCAAACCCAAGCCGAACTTCATCGTGTGAAGCTAGAACGGAATCGCATTTGCGAGAAGTTCAAACTGATATAAATCACTACTCATGCAATGTTGGCCGAGCCGCCCTCAGATTCTCTCACCTTAGCACACCTTACACTTAGGTCCTATGATGGGGTTATAAGGGGATATGTAAGGAGATCGTAACGGCCTTTTGTAATCCCTAGATTTAAATAAAAATTGTGATTTCTTCTTATGATGAAGTTTGTGAATTTTCAGATGTCCAAATAAATATAGTATGCATATTTTTGATGAATTCTGAAAAAAAGGATATTATAAAATATTTAGGTAAACCTTAAATAATTAATGATGTGTAATGATTTTCAAAAAAATGGTCTTCTACAATTATTTTCAGTACGAAATTTAGAATCTAATAAGATCAACTTAATTTTTGATGAATAGCAAATTATGAATAGTGATTTTATGCTTAGGATTAGTAATGTGACCAAATGGATTAGTAACCTCACTTAAAGAAAGTATTAATATAATCTAGGCACCTTGATTAAGTAATGTGATTCAATAAAATAGGTAAATAACTGTTTCAGAAATTATTAGTCAAGTATTAGTTTTTTTCTAGTGAATAGTGTTTTTTAAATAAAAATTAAATTAAAAATATTTAGAAAATTATTTTTATAAAATTTATTTCATTTTTGAACTCAGAGCATCGATATTATGTTAAGATAATTTTTTGGGATTTTTCTGAAAAAAATGAATTTTTGGTGAATAGTGTAAATATTTAAAAATTAAATTAAAAATATTTAGAAAATTATTTTTATAAAATGGAGTTCATTTTTGAAATAAGGGCATTGATATTTGGTTAAGGTGAAATTTTGGGATTTTTCTGAGAAAGTTGAATTTTCGATGAATAGTGAAAATACAGTTTTTAAGTTACGGGTGTTTAATGACATCATTAAATGATTTATTAAGTATGTAATCAATATGGTCGACTTATGAATAGTAATATAAGGTATGGGGTGTCCCAACTGGCCAATACCATGGGAAAATACCATGGTCAAGCCCATGGTTTTTCCAATACCACCAATGAGGTGTCCCTTGGCCATTAATGTCTTGTCCCCTCACTTTCCCTATAAATACCAAACCTTTTCGTCCTTTAGTTTTCACTCACAACTCTCCCCCAACTAAGATCTGGTCTCATTACCTCCCAAGGAGTCCTCCCAAGGTGACCCCAAGCCCTCAAGGTCCCAACCTTCGAGTTTTAAGAGTTACGTTTAAGGTAAGGGATCCTACCTCTCTCTTTCTTTTCAAGTAATCTCTTTTATGTCATTTCTTTTATGCTCCATGTTCTTATGTTTGAGGATGTTCTTTTATATTACTCTTACTTCCCTTTTCATTTTAATATGATAAGATACCCCTTCTTGCTCTCATTAATTCATTTTAAGAAAGTTTAAGTGGCACCGTTAGGCTGCCAGATTTTTAAGGGATTCGTTCACCTTTCTCATTTTTCAAAGTTCTACTTTCATGTCAAGTCTTTCAAGTTCCTTTTTATTATGTTGGGGTATGTTATCTATATCTATAATACTGATATTTTATGTTCATATGATGAGAGACCCTATTTGATCTCGTCAATTCATTTTTTTTTTTTTTGAAGTTTAGGTGACGCCGTTAGGCTGCCAAATTTTTAAGGGATTCGTTCACTTTCTCATTTTTCAAAGTTCTACTTTCATGTCAAGTCTTTAAATGTCCTTTTTATTATGTTGGGGTATGATCTCTATATCTATAATACTTATCTTTTATGTTCATATTATGAGAGACCCTATTTGATCTCATCAATTCAATTTTTTTTTTTTTTTGAAGTTTAGGTGACGCTGTTAGGCTGCCGAATTTTTAAGGGATTCGTTCATCTTTCTCATTTTTCAAAGTTCAACTTTCATGTCAAGTCCTTAAAGTTCCTTTTTATTATTTTGGGGTATGATCTCTATATCTATCCTACTAATATTTTATGTTCATAGGATTAGAGACCCTATTTGATCTCTTCAATTCATTTTTTTTGAAGTTTAAGTGACGTCGTTAGGCTGGTGAATTTTCATAAGAGAAATCTTATTTTTGTCTTCCTTTCATGTTCTTCATTTCATATGGTATATCTTTCAAATTTAATTACCATGTTCTTAAATACTTTATATTCTGTCCCCCTACTATTTTATGTATCATTTATGAGTGGGTAACCCATGTCCACTCTCTTTTCAATGTTTTCTAAAACCTCGTAACATAGCCGTTATGCTGCAGAATTTCCGTCTCAAAATGTCTATATCTTATTATAAAATTCATTTGTTTTATTAAGTGAATACTCAAATATCTTTATTCTAAATGGGTATTCACATATATACCAAAATTTTCTATTTTAAATTCTGGGATTTACATACATGTGACCCGCTTTCCCTTTCCGTGGGTTTAAAGTGACATAAAGATCATGTCTTTAAATCCATTTTTAAAACATTATGATTATGAAATGAAACCCATTTATTTTATGCTATATGGTTTGTTTATTAAATGATTTATGATGATATATGTGGGTCACATGATAATAAATGAAAATTAATGGTGCGCCCTGATAGCGCTCCAATGCATTGGGTAAAGACTGAATCTCTAGAGATGACCATTTTTAACGACACCTTGGTGAATAACCTTGGTAATTTTTAATGACACCTTGGGGATGGACCTTGGTGAAACAGAAATGATTGTCAATATTAAATGTTTTAGCCACATCTTCAAGTTATGAAACACGTTATTTTTATTATGATATGCCTCATGATCTCTTTCTCATGCCCTAAAGTTATTTTTCATGACTTTTGATGTATCTCAAGTTCTCATGTAAAATGTTTCCCTTGTTTCCATTACTGGGCCTTTTTATCACCCTTTCCTTTGATGTATGCTCCCAGGTTATGAGATGCTATAATTAACTTAGGATGAACAAATGAATAATCCTTTCAAGTGTTTAAGAAGAATTTTTTTTTTCTCATGTAATAAGTTGCTGGTTTCCAAGACACTAAACCTCAAAGATCCACGGTTTTGTAAAATGTAATGAGAAGTTATGTTATAAAAAGGCGGGATGCTATAGTTGGTATCAAAGGATGGTTTAGTTATTTTTAGAAATTAGGATATGAAAACTCTAGGAAGAACCCTGTAGAAAAGTTTAAATATAGGAAATCTTCCTGGTATTTTGGTGAGTATTGAGTAAGGGGTTGCCAAGAAAATACATCCCTGTCTGGATACGGGCAGGTAGAGGTGGATCTGGCACAAATGTAAACAGGGGTAAAACCCGAAAACACTGCTTTGAGCTAGACTCGAACGGGAACTGGTACATGACAATGGGCCTTGCTGCACTCTTGGTTACGACACTCCCAGGGGATATGCTTTGGTAAATTCATAAGCTTAGTATGAACCATTATTAAAGTAACAAAGATAAAATAAAATAAAGATTCACATAAGAATATATGATAATGGATAACCTAGATTGGAACCTAGGGGATCACAATTTAGGATATACTTTTCTTCTACAAGTTTATCCTTCTATTCTTAAAGTTTCCTTTTCATGATTATTGGCTAAGTATTTAATCCCCTAATTATACTTTCTTTTCTTAGTTAATGGTGCAAAATGGAAGAACATGTCCCAACAACCAATGTGATAGGAAATGTGATGATTGTCGTATTAATATGACAGAGATTATTAGGGGATTAAAATATGATTATTATTTTGGAAGACGTTCACTATTTTGGGGACCCTATATGATCGAGGTAAATAGATTACTACGGTATTTTCTTTGAGGAGTAAAGGTTGACATATATTTTTAAGAATCGATGAATTTAAGGTGGACTTATATTAATTTAGGTTACTTATGGAAATGATTAACCTATCTTGGGGAAAATATGTTTAGGTTAGCTAATTTTGTTATACGATTTTAGGATTGGTTGATGTAGTTTGGTGATGAGCGATGAAGTTTATTTTGGAAGACTATGTTATCAAATCCTTCTTGTATTTGGGTTTCAATTTTAGTTTGGTTTATTTCAAGGAATTTTAAGGACAGTAATTTATGGAAAGGTCTATGATGAAATTTGGGTAGTACCGTGGAACTTTGAAGATTTAAATTAGGTTCCCTTCCTCTGGGGTTCTTTCTTTTGGAAGAGTTGTTTTATCTTACCCTTTCTGTTTTTGGGATAATGTTTAAAGATAGAAGAAATAGATAGTTAATCTTTGGTGGATTATGTGATTCTCTAGAAGATGATTCTTGTGATTTGATGAGACCAAGTTGTTTTGAATGCTCATCGTTTGGAGAAAATATTAGTTTTGGTAGAAACTTGTTAAAGGATAAAACTCTACTTGAAGGTAAGTATATTTCCCTGTGTTTTTATTCTATGTAGTAAATGAATTCCTGAAAACTATGAAAAGGAATGTAAAACAAAAACGTTTTCTGTTAACGTTTCCTACTGGGAAATCAAATACCGTTTAACCCATCATAAGTTTGTGATTTTCTTGTTGTTAACTTTCTCCTAATAATGTTTTCTATCACTCTCCCTCAGAACTTGACCCTTTGTTTTCTCCTCCATGTCCATGTTTTCCTACATGGAATCCTAGTATGGGTTAACTCAGGTGACCTTTGTACTTGCTTTTCCTTCTTTTAAAGTAATAGTGTTATTGACTCTTTTCTGATGTGGGACTTTTAATGAAATTTCCAATCCCAAATTTAAAAATTTTGAGGACGCAATTTCTTAAGGGGGGAAGATTGTAACGACCCAAAATTTTGAATAAATATTGTTTCCTAATTTTGTGTGTTATTTTATTTTATACTCAACAAAATTGATTCATTTGATAACATGAGTATAATTAAAATGAGACCGTTGGGTTTCGACTGTTATATGACCATTGGTCAATATGACCACTGGAAACTAAATGTTTCGATTTTTGTCTCTAAATACAAGTGGTCTTGGTTAATTAATATATAAAGAAGATTTGATGGCCTCATCTAGTAGTCGCGGTCTAATCGAAGCCCATCTAATAGAACTTGGGAAGGAGCTAGCACCAGTGGGCTTTCCTCTGGACCAAACCCAAGCCGAACTTCATCGTATGAAGCTAGAATGGAATCGCCTTCACGAGAAGTTCAAACTGATAGAAATCACTACTCGTGAAATGTTGGTCGAGCCGCCCTCAGATTCTCTCACCTTAGCACACCTTACACTTAGGTCCTATGCTAGGGTTACAAGGGGCTATGTAAGGAGACCGTAACTACCTTTTGTAATCCCTTGATTTAAATAAAAATTGTGATTTTTTCTTATGATGAAGTTTATGAATTTTCAAATGTCCGGATAAATATAGTATGCATATTTTTTATGAATTTTGAAAAAAATGATATTTTAAAATATTTAGGTAAACCTTAAATAATTAATGATGTGTAATGATTTTCAAAAAAATGGTCTTCTATAATTATGTTCAGTACGAAATTTAGAATCTAATAAGATCAACTTAATTTTTTTATGAATAGTAAATTATGAATAGTGATTTTATTCTTAGGATTAGTAATGTGACCAAATGGATTAGTAATCTCACTTAAATAAAGTATTAATATAATCTAGGCACCCGGATTAAGTAATGTGATTCGATAAAATAGGTAAATAACTTTTTCAGAAATTATTAGTCAAGTATTAGTTTTTTCGGATGAATAGTGTTTTTTAATTAAAAATTAAATTAAAAATATTTAGAAAATTATTTTTATAAAATGTATTTCATTTTTGAACTCAAAGCATCGATATTATGTTAAGGTAATTTTTTGGGATTTTTCTGAAAAAAATGAATTTTTGGTGAATAGTGTATTTATATAAAAATTAAATGAAAATTATTTAGAAAATTATTTTTATAAAATGGATTTCATTTTTGAAATAAGAGCATTGATATTTTTTTAAGGATAAATTTTGGGATTTTTCTGAAAAAGTTGAATTTTCGATGAATAGTGAAAATACAATTTTAAGTTACGGGTGTTTAATGACATCATTAAATGATGTATTAAGTATGTAATCAATATGGTTGACTTATGAATAGTAAGATAAGTTATGAGGTGTCCCATGTGGCCAATACCATGGGCAAGCCCATGGTTTTGCCAATACCACCAATGAGGTGTCCCTTGGCCATTAATGCCTTGTCCCCTCACTTTTCCTATAAAAACCCACCCTTTTCGTCCTTTATTTTTCACTCCCAACTCTCCCCCAACAAATCTCTGGTATCTTTACCTCCCAACGAGTCCTCCCAAGGTTACCCCAAGCCCTCAAGGTCCCAACCTTCGAGTTTTAAGAGTTACGTTTAAGGTAAGGGATCCTACCTCTCTCTTTCTTTTCAAGTAATCTCTTTTATGTCATTTCTTTTATCCTCCATGATCTTATGTTGTAGGATGTTCTTTTATATTCCTCTTACTTCCCTTTTCATGTTCATATTATGAGAGACCCCCTATTTCTCTCATCAATTCATTTTAAGAATGTTCAAGTGGCGCCATTAGGCTGCCTGATTTTTAAGGGATTCACACCTTTCTCATTTTTCAAAGTTCTACTTTCATGTCAAGTCTTTCAAGTTACTTTTTATTATATTGGGGTATGATCTCTATATCTATCATACTGATATTTTGTGTTCATATTATGAGAGACCCTATTTGATCTCTTCAATTCTGTTTTTTTTTTTTTTGAAGTTTAGGTGACACCGTTAGGCTGCCGAATTTTTAAGGGATTCGTTCACCTTTCTCATTTTTCAAAGTTCTACTTTCATGTCAAGTCTTTCAAGTTCCTTTTTATTATGTTGGGGTATGATCTTTATATCTATCATACTGATATTTTATGTTCATATTATGAGATACCCTATTTGATCTCATCAATTCATTTTTTTTTTTTGAAGTTTAGGTGACGCCGTTAGGCTGCCGAATTTTTAAGGGATTCGTTCACCTTTCTCATTTTTCAAAGTTCTAATTTCATGTAAAGTCTTTCAAGTAAATTTTTATTATGTTGGGGTATGATCTCTATATATATAATACTGATATTTTATGTTCATATGATGAGATACCCTATTTAATCTCGTCAATTCATTTTTTTAAAGCTTAAGTGACGTCGTTAGGCTGCCAAATTTTCATAAGAGGAATCTTATTTTTGTCTTCCTTTCATGTTCTTCATTTCATATGGTATATCTTTAAAATTTCATTACCATGTTCTTAAATCCTTTATATTATGTCCCTCTACTGTTTTATGGATCATTTATGAGTGGGTGACCCATGTCCCCTCTCTTTTCAATGTTTTCTAAAACCTCGTAACATAGCTGTTATGCTGCAGAATTTCCGTCTCAAAATGTCTCTCTCTTATTCTCAAATTCATTTATTTTATTAAGTGAATACTAAAATATCTTTCATCTAAAGGGTTATTCACATATATACCAAAATTTTCTATTTTATATTCTTGGATTTACATACATGTCACTCGCTTTCCCTTTCTGTGGGTTTAAAGTGACATAAAGACCATGTCTTTAAAGCAGTTTTTAAAACATTATGATTATGAAATGAAACCCATTTATTTTATTCTATATGGGTTGTTTATGAAATTATTGATGATTATATATGTGGTTCACATGATAATAAAGACAAATTAAGGGTGTTCCCTGATAGCGCTCCAATGCATTGGGTAAAGACTTAATCTCTAGAGATGACCATTTTTAATGACGCCTTAGTGTATAACCTTGGTAATTTTTAATGACACCTTGGGGATGGACCTTGGTGAAATGAAAATTATTGTAAATATTAAATGTTTTAGCCACATCTTTAAGTTATTAAACACGTTATTTTTATTATGATATTCCTCATGATCTCTTTCTCATGCCTTAAAGTTATTTTTCATGACTTTTGATGTATCTCAAGTTCTCATGTAAAATGTTTACCTTGTTTCCCATAATGGGCCTTTTGCTCACCCTTTCCTTTTATGTATGATCCCAGGTTATGATATTATGTAATGAACTTAGTATGAACAAATTAAGAAGCCTTTCAAGTGTTTAAGAAGAATGTTTTTTTTTCTCATGTAATAAGTTCCTAGTTTCCAAGACACTAAACCTTAAAGATCCTCAGTTTTGTAAAATGTAATGAAAAGTTATGTTATAAAAAGGTGGGATGCTATAATTAGGGGTGAGGAATCATAAAACATTGAGGCACATTCTCATGGTGTGCGCCCATGGTAATATCCAGGAGGATATTATGAGAATGAGATGCACCAATAGGAAATCTACATTTTATAGTGTCATTGGATGTTCCTATCTACGGACATGTGTATTGGTCCTTAGAATTTAATATTATTGTTAATGGGTATTACAACTCACGCACTTAGATGTATTGATGAAAAATGTGACAACACACTATTCACAACTAGGTAGGATAAGTTTGGTGCATCATGAGTAATGCTGCATTAATAGATAATGCAAGAAAGGATTTTTCCCTTTTGTTCTATAACAGAAGTTGATATCTCATGACCTTTTATGGAATTGATATAACCTAAATAAATCCATGTCCATGTTAAGGAATGGTAAATTTCAATTATAGGAATTTAAAGAAAGAATAATCAAGTACATGGGTTGATGGAACTAGCATGCAACTCGCTTGATTCGAGATATCATGACAAGGGGATTACATTACACAGTAAGAGTTCATAGGAGGTGACACGTCATTGCGGCATTAACTTCTTTCTATATGGATTCCTGGGAATTTTTATAGATTATAACTTTGGAATTTTGATAATATCTGCATAATTCCACTGAGAAAGAGGCCTAGAGGTTTATAGACTAAGTGTGTCCAAGTATCTCGGTTAAATATTCATTTAACAAGTTGAATAAAGATTATTCCTGATTGTGGTTTAATAATTATTCAAGGATGCCTAATCACATTTATTTTGACACTAGTTATTAAAGAGAATATATTGTGAGTGAAATAATATATTTATTAGAGAGTAATGTAGTGATATTTATTTAGGAAATAAATATCCATTATTCAATGTCTAATAAATGTGGTGGAGGAAATAAAGAAGATGGAAAAACAAAATTACACACTGTGTATATTAATATACATGCAGTGTAGTTTTTATGGGGATTTGTGAGAAATAATATTATTTATTTAATTAAATAATATTAGGTGTAATTATTTGGGCGTATGTCAAGTAATAATAATAGTCAACTATTATTATTAGACATGGGGTCTTACTAAGAAATAAATGAAATGAATAAATTCTTTCATGTAATTAATTAATTTTATTATTATAAGTAATTAAAATCCCAATTATATTATTCTTATGAGCCTATCCATTCTCTTTGGTTGTGCACAATGGATCTGGAGAAGCTCTCAAGACAAGAGAGAATTATTTTTCCCCCAGGAATTCTCTCAAGTTACAAGATAGATCCTCCTCCACTGGATCAAGGAGATCGCTCTAGAAGTAGCTCTCAACGTGATCGAAGGTGGACATCGCAAGTGGAGGATCTTCCATGATAGAACCCGAAGATCCCTTTGGCGATGTCCAAATATACGTGTAGCACATTTGGATCACCTCAGAGGAAGCCTACACTTGTATTCTACAATGCAAAAATGGATCACATTGGATTGTGACGAGAAACATCAATAAAGAGAGAATTACATCAAGGTCATTCTTGTATTTTAATTAAATTAATTATAACCAACATATGATGATCCTCTATGTGGTTCTGGGACTCCCCTCTTTTCTTTCATTCTCTATTCTATTTCGGAGATCTGGCATTTTATCATTGTGACGGATCTCAAATTTATCATTGTTAACGGCAAAAATTAAATTTGGGTACACCCACCAATGTGCTTCCACTGCACCCAAAACCTACAAGTGGTATCAGAGTGGTCATATCATTGATTATAATTATTTAGTTTTTCTTTGATGATTTACGAATTTAATAATTTATTTGTTTGGATTAAAGTTAATCATTCTACAAATATGAATATCAAGATATTTTCCTCCTATTTCATTTCTTGTGCACCTTGTAGAAATGATCTTTTCTTTTAATTTTGCTTAAAATAAAATATATGATCTCATCCGGAGGTGCCAAAGCTTATTGGCCTTACAACACCAGAACACATGGTGTGTATTCGGCAGTACACATTGTGTAGTCTAAGTTCCATGCACCGGGACTGGTCCACCAAACCAAGCCATGTGTTGGAGTCTATCTAAATCTTAAATGACTCCGTGT
This sequence comes from Viscum album, assembly GCA_963277665.1. Classification (NCBI taxonomy): domain Eukaryota; kingdom Viridiplantae; phylum Streptophyta; class Magnoliopsida; order Santalales; family Viscaceae; genus Viscum; species Viscum album. The sequence continues at coordinate 1,389,225,345 of OY728155.1, read as the reverse complement.
GTTGACTAGGAATAAGTGGCATGTGGTTTCAATATTACACGCCATGTGGCCTACTAAACACATCTTGTAGTCCCTTCGGGTTAGGGTTGGACCGTGTACCCCATACATTGCTTGCCTGGTTGGAGGTCGTGTAATGCGGACACTACATGACGTGTGGCCCACTGGACATTCCATGTACTCCGAATATTTCTGAATTACATCTACACATCATTTCCCCATTCATGTACTTCAGATGGACAGTGAACAATTGTACACTCCATGTAGTTAGAACTACACGCTATGTACTCATCCAAATTACACAGATTTATTTCAATTTATTATTATATTATACAAACCCTTGAGAGGTGTACCATGGTGTGGGCATAAAGTTGAGGCACAACACATGATAGGTATTTTATATATATTTGTTTAATTTAACATCTACGTAATTTTCATTTCTACTTATTGGGTAGTTATGAATGGGAATTCTTCGGGTTTCCTCCAAGGTACAATTTACATACAAAGATAATTTTAAATGAATTTATTTTTTAAAAATTATGATGGATGAGAATCTCAAGGAAATCCATAAAATATTTTAAGATAAAAGGATTGATTAATTAAATATAATTAATGGATTCAAGTGTGATTTATCTTAAACAAGAATGATTAAAGAATTGAATGCTAGTTTTATTTATGAATAAATATCCTTACATGAATGGATGATCATGAGCTAGATCAGGACCTTTGTATGTGGATGGTTTCTTTTAATTAATTTATTTAAATTAAATTTGTTGGCCTGAGAGCCTTCTCCTCATTAATATGTAGGACCTATGAGCCCAAGGTTTCTTTTATATAAAACCCTTTTTTACCCCTCACCTTCAAGTGAGATAAAAGCATATGTAATGGATGGAACTCTCAAGATATTGGAGGTGGCTCAAGTTAGGAGCCAAGGTGAAACCAATCCAAGGAGATACAAAGGTGGATAGGTGGAAAGCTATAAACACAAACCCAAAAGGTTTAATGTGTTTCTCCCCTAGATCTTGTGTTACTTTATCAACCGCTAGATAAACTAACCAATAGAACAATATCATGATCATTCCATTTATTTTATTTCTTCCAAATATATAGTTTATTTATTGTGGGTGTGTTTTCATGATCACATAATTAATGAATTAAACAATCATACAAGATGGAACTAAAATAAGACTGGATTATGCGTAAATATTATCTTAAACATAGTTAATCACTTAAGTATATTCCACTTAATATTAAAAAGCATGTAATAAAGATAATAAAATGTAAATTTACGTATAAGGATAAAATCCCTCAAAGAAATATTAAGTCGGTATAGCCTTCCTTAATCTTGGTTAGAATCGAACCATAGTTCAAAGTGCTTGACCAACCCTAGTTGGGGTGCTTTAAATTATCGGGGAATTATAATTAAAGGTTTTGGGTTGACTTGACTTGGTTAACATCAAGGTTTGACTTCCACAGTAGGAATTGTTGTGACCAAGAGGAAAATTTTGAGGAAATCCAAAATAAAAGGATTTAACGATTGGGGATTCCACTCAACGGATCAAGGAGCTGCGAGTTAATGCAGTTGGAATTTAGAATGACTACCTAAAACATTTCAAATTGCTTGACCAACCCTAGTTGGGGTAACACTAAGGGGAATATGGATCCTTTCCACTAGAATATTTAGGCAATATAATATTCTAAAGTTAATGGTGAGGGATATTGGATTTCAATAAAATAGTGGGAGACTAATAAGTATTAATTTATTTATTTATCACAGTTTTATCATGATAAAGTACTAAATATTTTCTCACCTTAATTTGTAGAAACAGAAAGAAAAATGACTTAAACATATCATTTAGAACCATACTCAAGAAGGAAAACCTTCTCACCGGCACCAATTTCCAAGAGTGGAAAAGGCGTTTACGCATCATCCTTCGCCACGAGAGGAAACTGTATGTGTTGGAGGAACCTATTCCAGTTGCACCTAGAAAAGAGGCTAGTGATGAGGAACTATCTCTCTATATGAAACATATGAATGATGCCACATATTTCTAATGTTTTATTCTATCATCCATGTCTAATGAGCTCTTGAAGCAACATGAAAACATGGATGTGTCTAGCATGATGTCTCACCTTAAAGATCTATATCAATAGAAGTCAAGATAAGAGAGATATGAGATCTCCAACTCTTTGTTCACAACTAATATTGGAGAGTCTGCACCATTTGGTCCTCATGTAGTCAATATTTTTGGCTACATTGAACACCTAGACATCTTAGGGATTAAGTTCCTAAATGAGTTGAGTATAGATATCATCCTATCATCACTTCCCAAGACCTTATCTAGATTTATTATCAACTACATCATGAGAAACAATGAGAAGATTCTATCAGAGCTTCTGACCTTAATTATCCATGTATATAAGGACATGGGGTGTTACAAACCTGCAATCCTTATGGTTAATAAGAAAAGGAAGGGAAAGGAAAAGGGTCTAAGGATTTATAAACGGTCTGAAGCCCCTGAGCACTGTCCCTCCAAGAAAGGAAAGATCCAAAGATAGGGCAAGGAATGGGAGGCGGTGTGTTTTTCATGTGGCAAGTCAGGCCACTGGAAGAGAAACTGCACCCAGAAGCGTGGGGATGCTAAAGGTGCATTTTTTATCGAGTGTAATCTTTTTATTTCTACACATTTGGTATTATATATAGCATGTGGGGCTCACATCTGTATTCAAATGTAGGAACCAAGTAGATTTAGAATGATTTCTAGAGTATAGGTGGATCTCTGAGCTACCAATGGTGTGAGGGTGGCTGCATTATCCATTGATGATTACCATATCTCATTTCCAACTGGGATGATTTTGGTTTTAAATAACTATTATTATGTTCCTATTGTTACTAAGAACATAATTTCTATATCATTTTTGGATATGGATGGATTTACTTTCATTTTTGGAAATAAGGGTTGTTTCTTTTATAAGAACAATGTATGTTATGGTATGACCCATTTAAATAATGGTTTGTGTGTATTAAATTATGGAAACCAAGTGTTGTCAATCGATAACGAAATAAACTCACATGACTCATACAACACCCAGTTGTGGAATCACCATCTTGGTCATGTAAACGAGAAACTCTTGACAAAGATCTACCAAGATGGTTATTTAGACTCTACTGAGCTAAAACCACTTGATAGATGTCACACTTTTTTACAGGGTAAAATGACCAATCCAACTTTCGGTGGATAGGGTGAAAGGGCCACATAGCTTCTAGGATTGGTTCACATGGATGTGTGCAGACCATTTATAGTAGAAGCTAGAGGTGGATATTCTTACTTCAGTACTTTTACTGATGATTTGAGTAGATATGGTTGTATCTACTTAATGAGTTATAAGTCAGAGTCCTTAGAAAAATTTAAGGAATTCAAGAATGAAGTAGAGAATTATCTTGGTAAGAAGATAAAGAAGATTTTATCAAATCAAGGTGGAGAATATATGAACCAAGAGTTCATCGACCTTCTACAGGAGTCTAGGATTCTATGTCAACTCCCTCATCCATATACACCACAGTGGAGTGGTGTTAGTGAAAGGAGGAACCACACCTTGTTGGACATGGTGAGTTTGACGATGAGTCATGCAGATCTTCCATTATCCTTTTGGGTATATACATTAAAAATTGTAGCATACACATTAAATCTAGTACCAACTAAGGAAAAAAATGGAATTCCCCCCGAGTTATGGAATGGAAAGAAACTAATTTTTTTCACACATGTGTATGGGGATTCAATTCATTTGTTAAGGCCTCCTCATGAAAAAAACTAGAACCCCAGGGCACGAAGTGTATCTTTATAGGATATCCTAAGGAAACATAAGGATATTACCTATATAACCCTTCAGACAAAAAAGTGATTGTCGCCAGACAAGCCGTCTTTCTTGAGAGGGAGATCATCCTCAAAAAGGATAGTGGGAGCAAGATTGACTTCGATGAAGTTTATTCTCAAGATACATAGGAGTTGGTATAGGAACAAGTTCCATAGGTCCCTGTGGAATAGGTTATAGAACCATGGGTACTACGTAAGAGCTCAAGAGAGGTAAGGGAACCAGAGATATTTGGCTTCCTAGTCACTGAGGATGGTGAATCATTATTGTTGGAAAATGATGAACCTCTCTCCTATAAGGAAACAGTAGTGATCTTAGAATCTATAAGATGGCTAGAAGCTATGAATTATGAGATGGATTCCATGTATCATAACTAAGTTTGGGTTATAGTTGATGATCCAGTTGATGTAAAGCCTGTTGGATGAAAATGGGTTTTCAATAGAAAGTTGGACATGGAAGGTCAAGTTATAACCTATAAAGCAAGGCTAGTGGCTAAAGGATTCAGACAAAGTCAAGGAATTTACTATGATGAAACCTTCTCACTCGTTTCCATGTTTAAATCCATAAGAATCATATTTTCCATATAATCTTACCATGACTATGAGATTTGGAAAATGGATGTCAAAACATCATTCCTTAAGGGAAACCTTTTGGAAGATGTCTATATGACACAACCATAAGGGTTTGGGACACCAGGTAAATCCAAACGGGTTTGCAAATTGCAGAAATCCATTTATGGATTAAAGAAAGCATCCAGGTCAGGAACATTCAATTTGATGAATCCATAAAGGAATTTGGTTTAATTAAGAATAAATTTGATCCATGTGTTTATAAGCGGTTTAATGGGAAAGTGATCATTATCTTGGTAGTATATGTTGATGACTTATTACTTATTGGAAACGATGTACCAGTCTTACAGTCAGTTAAGGAATGGTTGTCCAAGTGTTTCTACATGGACTTAGGTGAAGCAGGCTGCATTATATGGATCAATATAATTCATGATAGATCCAAGAGGTTGCTTGGACTAAGTTAGGGTACATACATTGACTAGATACTAAAGAGATTTAGTATGGAACAATCCAAGATGGGATTAGTTCCAGTGTCACATGGCCTACATCTTTCTAAGAAAATGTGTCCTCAGACACAACAGGAGAAATATAGGATGAGTAAGATCACATACGCTTCAGCTATAGGATCCATCATGTATGCCATGTTATGTACCAGGCTTAATGTTTCCTATTCACTAAGCATGGTAGGTAGATATCAAGCATATCCAGGAGAAGATCATTGGACTACTGTTAATACTATCCTTAAGTATCTGAGAAGACTAAGGATATGTTCCTGGTTTATAGAGGAGATGAGGATATTTTCATCAAAGGGTATGCTGATTCTGGTTTTCAAACAGATCATAACGATCTAAAGTCATAATATGGATATGTTTTCTATCTCAACAGATGATATGTGAGCTAGAAGAGTTCAAAGCAGCTAGTTTTCACTGATTCTACAATAGATTCCAAATATATAGTGGCTTATTATGTATCCAATGAAGTCAAATGGATTTGGAACTTTTTCTAGGAGCTTGATGTGGTGCCTATAAGTAAAGATCATATCAAATTGTATTGTGATAATACCGTAGCGGTGGCTCTTGTAAAAGAACCAATGTCACATAAACAAACAAAGCACATTCTCTGGAAGTATCACCACTTGAGGGATTTCTATCAAAGGGGTGAAGTTGCAATGAGTAGAGTTTCCACGGAAGAGAACATGGAAAACCCCATGACTAAAGTACTATCTCAGCAGAAGCATGAATATCATGTGAGAGCTAGAGGGTTAAAGGTTTTTAGCAGTTGGCTCTAGTCCAAGTGGGAGTCTGTTGGAGTTGGTGTCCTAAAACCAAATACATTGTACTTTATTCATTAATAAATACCTTATCACATCTTGATTTTTCTTCTGCATGAAAATTCATGTGATAATTTCCTAAGGATAGATATTTCACTAAAGGGTCATAGCGGATCCCTACTATGATGAGAACCTGGAAGTGCTATAACACTATTCTTGAAAATATGTTCTATGGCTGGATGATGTTATTTGAGGGACACAAATAATACAGGCTATTAGGGGTGAGGAATCATATAACTTTGAAGCACCTTCTCATGTTGTGCACCCTTGGTAATATCCAGGAGGATATTATAAGAACGAGACCCACCAGTAGAAAATCTACATTTCATATTGTCATTGGATGTACCTATATGTGAACGTATGTATTGGTCCTTAGACTTTAATATTATTATTAACGGGTATTACAACTCACACACTTAGATGTATTGAAGAAAAATGTGACAACACAATATTCACAACGAGGTAGGATATGTTGGGTGTGTCACAAGTAACACTTCATTAATAGATAATGCGAGAAAGGATTTTTCCCTTCTGTTCCATAATGAAAGTTGATATCTCAGGCCATTTGATGGAATTGATATAGCCTAAATAAACTCATGGCCATGGTAAGGAATGGGAAAGTTCAATTCTAAGAATTCAAAGAAAGAATAATCGAGTACATGGGTTGATGGAACTATCATGAAACTCGCTTGATTTGAGATATCATGACAAAGGGGTTACATTACATGGTAAGCGTTTGTAGGAGGTGACACATCATTGTGGCATTAACTTCTTTCTCTATGGATGCCTTGGCATATTTCTAGACACTAACCTTGTACTTTAGGCAATCCTCACTTAATTCCATTGAGAAATAGGCCTAGAGGGTCACACACTAAGTGTGTCTAAGTATCTCTGATAAATATTCATTTAACATGTTTAATAAAGATTATTCCTGGATGTGGTTTAATAATTATTCAAGGATGTCTGATCGAGTTTATTTTAACACTAGTTATTTGAGAGAAAATATTATGGGCGAAATAATATATTTATTAGAGATTAATGAAGTGATATTTATTTAAGAAATAAGTATCCATTATTCAAGGTATAATAAATGTGGTGGAGGAAATAAAGAAGATGGAAAAACAAAAGTACACATCATGTATATTAATATACATGCCATGTAGTTTTTTTGGGGATTTGTGAGAAATAATATTATTTAATTAATTAAATAATATTAGGTGTAATTCATAGGGCGCAGGTCAAGTAATAATAATAGTAAACTTTTATTATTAGACATGGGGTCTTACTAAGAATTAAATGAAATGAATAAATTCTTTCATGTGATTAATTCATTTTATTATTCTAATTAATTAAAATATAAATTATATTATTCTTATGAGCCTAGCCATTCTCTGTGGTTATTCACAATAGATCTGGAAAAGATATCAAGACAAGAGAGAATTATTTTTCCACCAAGAATGCTCTCAAGTTACGAGATAGATCCTCCTCCACCGGATCAAGGAGAGCGCTTTGGAAGTGGCTCTTAATGTGATTTAAGGTAGACATGGAAATAGGAGTATCTTTTGTGCTATGACCCTTATATCCCTTCAGCGACATCCATAGATACGTGGAGCACATGTAGATCACCGCTAGAGGAAGCCTACACTTGGCTTATGCGACACAACGATGGATCACATTGGATCATGACCGAAAACATCAACTAAGATATAATTATATCAAGGTAATTCTAATATTTTAATTAAATTAATTATAACCAACATATGATTATCCTCTCCATGGTTCCAAGACTCCCCTATTTTCTTTCATTCTCCATTCTATTCCAAAGATCTGGTGTTTTATCATCCTGGTGGATCTTAGATGGATCATTGTTAACAGAAAAAATTAAAGTTGGGTACACCCACCAACACACTTCCGCTGCACCTGGAACCTATATAAATTACTTATCATGATAAAATATAAATTAAATATTATATTTATGTTAAGATACATCGATTTTTATGAGAAAATTTTTAAATTGTGAGGATGCAATTTTTATAACAAGGGAGAATATAGCACCCCTATATTTAAATATGTAATTATTACTTTAATGAATATTATGTCTGAAATAATGAACCACACAAAATACTGAGCTTAAATGAATCGCAATATACTATAGAAATATTAATATTTAAATATGACCATTATAACCTAGTCGTTGGTTTGGCAGGTATTAATAGAAGTAGCCGCATTATGAAATATTTGTTTAAAATTTTTCCTTATTAAAATTTATTTATTAGTTCATAGTAAATAAGTACTCTATTTTGAATAATATTAAATATGGATAAACACACTAAATGTATAAATGGTCCATTTTTATATAAAAGTAGGTTTTCTTTATATTTTTTGTTTTTACTTAAAAGAAAAATTTATGGATTTTAGAATTTTTATTTTATAAAATGGAAATAATTTTTTATTTCATCGTATCAAATATACATGAGGATTAATTCTTGGTATTTTTTTGAAAATATTGATTTTTGGTTGAATAGTGAAAATATCGATTTTTATAAAAACTATCATTTATTTTAATATTTTTACAAAAAAAATCTATTTTGGATTGGTTTTAAAGTAAAATTAGTCCCATTTAGTTAAAAATAATCCAAATAATTAAATAAGAATTAAAATTATATATTATTTTGGTATAAAATCTTTTGTATACTTAAAATAGGTGTTTTTTTAAACTATTTTTTATTTCATTTTTTTCACTTATATTAAAATTTATTTTTACCAATAATATAAATTAAATATTATAAAATGGATTATTTCATGACTCCACCTCCCCCTCTCCCATCCCTATAAAGGTACCCCTCCTAGTCTGGAAAATGAGAAAGGGAGATAATTACCCCCAAGTCCTGCCACTAGTAGGCCCCAGGTTGTTAACTAGCACTGAGCGTGTAAAAATATCCCTTATGGGAGGCATTACTCTCTATATAGTATAGGACCTAGTGATAGGACATAAACAAATAGAAAATCCATAATATAATAAGTTATAATTCTCAATATCTATAATGCATGTAATGTCATATGAATACAATGAAAGTCTCACACAATCCTACAACAACAACTCAACAACATCTCCAACGCCCAAGATTGAATTGTCCAACTTAATCCCTGAAGTCCTTTTAGATACCTAAAAATAGTTTATATACATAGGTAGATAATTGATGTATACTTAGCAGGATCATACCCAAAGTCTTTCAGGTATATGTGAAAAGAACATACTAATGCACCAGTGAGAAAACAATAGAACCAACAGCCCCAAAACAAGTTAAATAATAAATCGCGTCATCAACAAGGTACTCTCACAAAATAATGAATCTAATTATATTAAAATAATATGAAAAATAATTATAAAAGGTTACCCCACACCATTTTCCCACCAGTGTGCTACTCTCACACCCAAAGATCATACATCCTAGAGCTCTCATCTCTTCTGTATAGTAACCCTTCCCAAAGACACTTATGTTATCACATCCAACACTCAGTTTATCACATCACATATCACCTGAATACACTTGGGTCATCACATCACATCTCAAACATGTCCATAATGATAATAGTAGGGTATCGTGAACATGAATTACATAAACCTCATGCCCTACTTCTACCATGAACAACCCCCCTATGAACAACATCATCCTCACATCAAACACAACCACAAGTCCACAAAAATTCATAAGACATCATATTATGTGTGTAATAACCTTGTATAGAAGATAGAGTGTTGAAGAGGGGATAGCCAACCATATTTCCTCCCCATCTGTATATTGGGAATAACAACCCCAAAACATTTGGGTGTCAGCACAAAGTTCTCAATGCAAGTGGGGTATGTATAGTAATCACAATAAAAATAAAATATATGGTACTCACACAAATAATACAAACCTATGGATTTTCAACAAAAATACCATCTCATTGAAAAAATAACCCCAAAGGCCTCACAACCACAACCATTTTCACTGCCACTTCTAAATGCATCACACCACACAAGCATTCCACAAATCACAAGCCACATTCCACCTTTATTTCAAAGTTAATATAGTTTATAGATATTCGTATTATCAACCACATTTATTTATCAAGAATATTTATTTCACATTAAAAACAACTTATCCAACCACACTTTCCATTTTATTTCAATAATTCTTTATCCATCAAAACTCATTCCATTCCATTTCATACTAACACAACCCATTTATTTATCTTTAAATTGTTTTTTTCCAATAACCACACATCAATTTTATAGTTCTCATTTAACCATTTAAACTATAAACCATTATCAAATTCATTAATCATATTTATATATTTGAATTAAACATCATTACCTCATTTACCATTCATCATTTCCATCCCCAACCAACTATCATCATAACATAACATAATTCAATCCATCCCCACAATTCAACGATGCCTCTGTAATAACCACATCACAACCTCTTTCCACATATTTCCCACATCTTATTTAATATTTAAACAAGTCTATTTTTATCACATTTACTTATTTACTTTTAAAGTGCATTCTTATAAAAACCATATTTACTATGGGAAACCAATTTATTAGATGAATATACATTCATATCCAACTTCATTAAAGGTGATATAAAATAATCACACAATAGGGGTTCCAAAATCACATCAAATACAACACAAAAAAATCCCCCAATGTCCATGATTTTTAGCAATTGAATCAACAAGTATAAGCCCGGTGAAAAAAAATCAAAAGTGGAAAAAATATGTGTTTTATTTCCTTTCCCCTTCAATTTCAATTAACAAATTAATTATATTCATGTGAAAATAACCTTATCTTTCTATTATAATCTTTGGATTATCAAATTTAACATAATAGTTGATAATAATAATAATTATTATTTATCATGTGATAATACATTCTAGGTAAAAAATACATAAAATATAAAGAAATCATATAAAATATAGGTAAATATCCATATTCTCATAAATTTAATTAAACTTGATTAATTATTTTCATTAATTTAAAACATACCATCTTCCTAAGGTTTAAAAAAATAATGATCTCTCCTGAATGTTACAACTAAAAGAAAAATGATGGATACCCTACATGGTGATGGAAATGGACTTGTGCTACACACAAAGGAAGGAGGATAGAGAAGGATTTTTTTCAAGCCTGTAAAATGCTAGAAAATCCTCGACCAATTTTAAAAAGACTTCACAAAACTTTATCATTTGGTTTGTGGGTCATCAAAACTTGATAGAAATAATAAAGAACCCAAATGTGAGAAAAAACTCATTTTTAATATTCATGGATATACCCCCTTAGATACTCTATTTAATTTTCATATTTTATTCCCCAATTAATTATCATTCAAAACAAATCTTAATTTTTATCCATTTAAATCCTTAAAAATCATTAGGCATAATTTAAATGAGTCAAAATCAATTAAAACTATTATTTTCTTAAAATCATTGAAAACATGTTTCAGGAGGTTCTAAGAAGGAAACTAGATTTTTTAAACAATTTCTATTAACCATACACAAATCATATACATTATATAAGGGAAATAAGGTTTTACCCTTACATAGCTTGCTACCCTTATGTGTGAATCATAAGTTTGATTATACCATTACACAACCTTTAGAAACTCTGACTTACCCTTATATGAGCTTCTTCTTAACCTTACATATGTATAGGAAATTTTCTAATACCCTTGAATGGTGGATGATTTCCCTTACATGTACAAAGGAAATTCAGGGTTACCCTTTTGAAACATTTTTCTTACACTTGAATAGGATTTAAAAAACACATATGACCCTTAAGAAACTTTGGGAGGACCCTTATGTAAGCTTAAAAAATTATTAAGTACCATTATGTAACTTTGATCCACCCTTAAACACCTAGGAACTTACCCTTATGTGAAAAAGGATAGAGTCACTTACCCTTACACAGGTAAGAACCTACCTTTACAAAATTATATAGGTACCTTTCTACAACTACTTATGTACTCTTACGTAGCAACTGGTACCCTTACAAAACTCTATAGGTTCCCTTATTTAGAGTTATATACCCTTATATAGCACTTAAACTCAAGGTATTACCCTTACGTAACCCTTATAAGTTCAGAGTTACCCTTATATGGTTACCTATACACAGGGTTAGAAAATAACTCTTAACTTTACGCAAAGTTTTAAAAACCAACATTACCATTATGAAACTCGAATTTTAATGAATAGGGGTAAATTTTTATTAAAAAACAACTTTTCAATAATACCAACTTATAAATAATTGTGATAAGGGTTTATTATTATTTCTAAAAATTCAAAAACACTTTTAAAATTAATTAAATCATTTCAAAAACTCTAAAAACACATCTGAAGTATTTTAATTACTTTAAAACCCAATAATTAATTTCTAAAATAAACTTTTAATACTTTTAAATTACTCCCATAATTTTTAAAACCTTTTTAAAACAACTTTATAAATTTTAAAATCATTTTCAAACAATTTTCAAAATTTATAAAATTGCACCCAGACCACAAGACACCCCAGAATAGAAAATTAAGGCTTGTTAATATTATAGATCTTTAAAAATTAATTATTTAGAATTATCATATTCACATTATATAATAAGTTCAATTTAATTTTTATTCATAATGAGTAGTAACCGTGATAAAAGTTTATCATCATTGTTCAGGGAAAATGGGTTAAACGTGATTAAAAATATGGGATAAGGTCTAAAAATCAATCTAACGCTTAAATTTATTTCATTAGATGATTTTATTTCTATCAAAATAATACTACGGAATTTTGGTTCCACTTTCCCTTGATTATTACCTTCTTATTATTTTAAGTTAAGAATACATACAAAATTTCACTCTCATTATTTTAATATCTCTAATATGTTATCATAATAATAAAAAGATTTTATGAATGTGTAAAGACCCGGAAATTTCAAGGAATTTTTTTTTAATTTTCTTTGGAATTTTACAAGAACGTAGTTTCTGACGGCGCCTGATTCCGAGGCCCGGTGTGCCCGGAATAAATTTCCGAAGTTTGGCTTGGGTACGTTCAGTAAACGAACGAGCGGGTTTTTCTATATTTTGAACCGGTGCTCAGAATTAAAATCTTAGGGCACCGATGAACTCGCAACGCTGGTTTTTTCTTAAAGAGACTTTTGCCGCAGTTGCGTTTAATTGAGAGCGGAAGTTAGTTTTTGGGTTTTCTTTAAATAAGAGTAATAATAAAATAATGTGTCATGCACTTTATTTTATTTCAGCCGCCATTGGGAGTGTGGTGGTTTAAACCTCCTCATGGAGGTTAGAGGTGGGGCCACCACACCTTAACCTCCCTTGAGAGGTTATAGTGGTGGGGCCCACCCGAACTAAACCTCTCGTGGGTGGTTTATTATGGTAGGGACCACACGGGGCTTAACCCCCTATTAATGGGAGGAGAGGAAACCTATCAACTCTCCCTCATTAATGAGGGAGAGCCTCTTAATTCCTCAACTCCCCATTAAATGGGGAGAAACTCATTGGCACCCTCCCCTCTTAAGTGGTGCCAACAGACCCCATAAATTGCGTCAAATCAATTTATTTCACCCGACCCCTTTTTTTAAAAAAAAAGTTATGTAACCACAATGGTTACATACCTCTCCCCCTCTCCTATATATAGGGATCTTGGGAGAGGGTTTGGGGACGGCTTCACCAACCGATGGAGCGCTGGTAAAATACCGCGATGCCCAACACTTGGGAAGAAGCTTATCTTCGCGAACGAAGAACGCGCCACCTCTGACGAAGAACGCTCGTTTTCCTTCCACGGAATTTCTCCCCTTCCGCGGCGAGACTCTTCAACGGATCTTCTTCTTCCCCTTCATCGTCAACGGATCGACGAACAAGCTCGGAAGCGTAATCGGGTAGCAAGCGACGACGGCTTCGCCTTCCCTCGAGTCGGACGAACGCCGACGTCCCCCCTTCGACGTCGTCATCCTCGCAACGCCATACCGCGACGAACCTCGAACGAAGACGCCTCCTTCCGATCAGCTTATACCCAAGGTAGGGGTTTGTTTTCAATTGTTTATAGTTGTTAGAGAATTCCGACTTGATGATTATTCTTGGTTTAAAACCATTTGTTATCAAATTTGAACCTTGTGGTTTAAAACCAAATGATAACGAATAACGCGAGGGGGGCCGGACCGCATGAACACGGCCGACCCTCCTCTTTTTTTTGTGTTGGTTATTTGTGGTTCGGTACGGGAAGACAAGGTGTCGTCGCACCATGCGGAACCTTGCGACAAGAAAATGCGCGGCGTCGTTGCGCCGCTCCGTGAAATGAAGAACAAGAACGCGACGTCGTCGCGCCGTGTCGGAGATACCCGGAAAATACCGCGGCCAGAGCGGGGCCGCGGGGGAGGGGCGCGGTGCCGTCGCACCACGCCGGACAACAAGGGCCGCGACCGGTTCTGGGCCATGGCGGAGCAGGGTGACCGGCTGCCGGCATCGGGCCACCGGCGTCGGTTTAGGAAGGGGACCGGCCTTCGCCGGTCTCGTGGTGCAGAAACCGGCTGGCCATGGCGGGCCGGCCGGACTTGGAGAACCGGGGGAATTAATTCCCTCAGCCGGATGGCAGCAAGCGGCCCCATTAAGGGGCCGCGGTTTCGAAGGAACCGAGGGGGATTGCCCCTCCGTGCGGCGTCCAAGCAGCGGGCCCCCTTTGGGGGGGCCGTTTCCCTCAAGGCGCGGCAGATTGTCGCGTCGTTTTGAAACCAAAGGGGGGGGGGAAATTCCCCCCCCCCCCCCCGCGCGCGGCGCACATGCGGCGCCCTGGCTGCGCCGCCGCGCCGGCCAGGCCGGATTTCCGAGCCGGGCCGAGTTGTCGGGCCGGGTCGCCGCTCGGGCCGGGTCGACCCGGTTCGGCCAACCCAGGGGGGTACTGGGTCGGGCCGGGCCGGGCCCAGACCCCCTATTTTTGGACTGTGTTGGTTCAAACGTCTATATCTTAGGCTATGGACCTCCGATTGATGCCCGTCAGTTGCGTAGCGATCCTTGGAACGAGACGGTCGTTTCGGTATATCGCACTCAAGGTTTCAGATTATTTGGGTTCAGCCGGGTTGGTTCGGATACGAAACCAACCGGGCCCTCAGAGCAGAAATGCTCGTAACTTGAGTTCCGGACGTCCGATTGACGTGCCGTCGACTTTGATGGATTCCTCTATGTGAGACGGATCTTTTGGATTACTCCGCTTGATTTTTGGATGTCGTCGGAGTGCGGTCGGGTTGGTTTGCTCACGAAACCAACCGGGCCCCTAGAACGAAAAAACCAATAACTCACAGACCGGACGTCCGATTCACGCACCGTCTGTCTTGTTGTTTTCCTCTTGATGAGAAGGAACTTTTGGCATTCTTCGGCCAAGTTTTGGATACAGTTGGATAGTGGCCGGGTTGGATTTCACCCGAAATCCAACCGAGCCCCTAGAACGAAAAAGCTGATATCTTTCAGACAGGACGTCCGTTTGACGAACCGTCAGCGGCGTTGATGATCACGTTGAGAAATGGTCCCTATGAGTATACCCTATGAGAGTTCGGGGTACAGTTCAGATATGTCCGGATTTGGTTTTCTCACGAAACCAACCGGGCCCCGGGGACGAAAAGGCTAATAACTCACAGACCGGGCGTCCGATTGACGCGTAGTCTGTTGCGTTGAGACCCCTATGACGAGACGGTCCTTTGAGATACTTCTTAGTGGGACTTTGAGATACTTGGAGTATCGACCTTTAGCTCGTGGAGGGGACCCTCCCGGAGACGAGCGTGCGGAGTACGGAGACCGTGTAGCTGACTGAGACCTGACGACTGCTTGACCGACTCAACTTGGAGTGAGTCGACTAGCCCAGTGGATGGAGCACTACCTTGTTTGGGTGTAGACCCATGGAGGACGGAGCACTACCTGTGTGACAGTGCAGACCCGCGGTACTCGTCCGGAGAGTACCTCAGCAGGCTACTTGGGGGGTGTGCACTACTGTGTTTGGGTGACATACCCCGGCGGGAAGCACTACTGTGTTTGGGTGGCTGACCCGCGGTACTCGACAGGAGGAGTACCTTAGCAGTCTTAGGTTAGTGAGCAGTACCTCGGAGTCGTGACAGGACCACTGTACACTCCAGAGACGGAGCTCTTCAGTAGTTACGGTTCCGATAATGAAAATCTTGGTTTGAGCTGAATCTTTTGACCTTTGTGTTTACCTCATGATTGAGATGGGTCACTTGATAACTTAGGTATATGTATGGGCATATACCTGGGTAGTGGTTATCCGTTGATTTCACAATCCTTGTGTTTCCTCATGATTGAGATGGGTTACTTGATAACTTAGGTATATGTATGGGCATATACATAAGTAGAGGTTATCTGTTGAGATCTTCTTTGTGGTTATCCTTGTTGGTTTAGTGAGACCTTGAGGGTCTCTGGGTCCCTACTGAGTATCGTTATAATCACCCCTAAAAGGGATATGCCCGCACCTCGTTGTGTTGGTTGCAGATGACAGGCAGTGCTGACGGAGGTCGAGTGTTTGAGGACTGGATGGTACCCGGAGGTGGACTACATGAGGAGTCAGTACCCGAAGGTGGACTACACGACGAGTCAGTACCTGGAGGTGGACTACACGATGATACGACACATGGAGGAGGTTGACAGACGAGAGCGTGGAGGAGGCTATCTGTACCTACCCTTCAGGTAGGATCCGTGGTGGACGACCCAGGAGCCGCTTCCGCTCTTCCAGCTGTTATCTTTTTTGTTGTACTTGTTCAGTTGTAGTTGTACTTTCTTTTGGGTTTGTATTCTGGCCCATTTACTTTTCAGCACTTCCCTTGTACTTAGTGTTTACTTTTTTCGCTTGCTTACTCTGTGGTGCTTGTTTTCTTTTATAAAGGAAATTTCTTCCCATTTATCGGGATTTACGCCTTTGGTGCTAGTCGCCAGCCCCTGGCCCATGGAAGGCGGGCTTGGGGTAGTCACGGCACGGGCCCCGAGGACGGGTCGTGAAAAATTAGTATCAGAGGAGTCGGTTCTACCGTAGAACTTATAACTCTGATATTTTTATTCTGTGAAGCAATAGTGTTAAGGGTACCGAGTGTGGTATTCAGTTCAGGGAGTCCAGTGTTGGTGCGAGCGGCCAACGTATCCATACACCAGGATCTTGACAACTAATTTCCGACTTTGTGCATGAAAACACTAATTGTGTGTGTGTTTTCAAAGTTTATCCCTTAAAACAGCTCAAACCAGGTCAGCTCACCAGGTATAATCGTTTGACCGTGTCACGTTGTTTCTTTCAGGATGCCTTTTCTCGGACGACCAGCTAGAGCCTAGAGGGACGTGCGTACTGACATCTTGCTGAGCGACGAGGCTTCAGTACAGGGCCCTATTGCAGTTGAGGCACCAGCGGAGGCACCAGTGGTACTACCATACGTTGGGCCACCGATGCCACCAGTCCCAGCAGTAGGCGATGCACGCTACTTGAGTGCACTACACGAGTTCCAGCGCCAGAGGCCACCCAGGTTCCGGGGAGAGATGGACCCGCAGGCGTCTGAGGATTGGCTGGAGGTTGTGGTGAGATTCTTCAGGCTAGTGGGGATGCCGACAGAATTCATGGTGATCTTTGTTGCCAACCTCCTTCAGGCAGCAGTAGGCAGGTGGTGGAGCCACTTGTTTCAGTTTTGCGACGGGATGTCCTTCACATGGGAAGACTTCGAGACCTTCTTCAGGGTGGAGTTTGTGCCAGTAGCTCTACACCCCGAGCATGTACAGGAACTTCTGCCTTTGCCACAAGATTTTTGATCAGTATCCTTGTCATCTGTGGGCAGTAGACAGATGATGCAGAGGTCCAGGAGGACCAGACCAGCAGTTGGCCGATCTCGGGTTTTAGGACCGGTGGTGCGGGGCACCCGGGGTGGGGTTAGAGCCAGGCGTTCCAGAAAAAGGTTGTGTTACTCCTGCGGCGGAAAGGGTCACCTGGCACGTGACTGTCCAACTCCTCATACAGTTGATCCACAGGCGTTGGAGGAGCCACCGAGGCAGAAACAGCGACGAGTTCTTGAGCAACATATGAGCAGTGGACAAGGCAGTAGAGCTCCGGGAGCATGTGGACAGGAGAGGAACTAGTGTATACGTCCTTTGAACTTCTAGTTCCATGTTTCTGTTGTATTCGTGTCTTTGTACTATGAGCTGCAATAATAAAAAGACACTTATCTTGTGATGTTTTCTTTCCTGTCCTTTTTGTTTGGTTGATACTGAGTGGTCCTGGTTAAGACTGTTGACTTGACCCTCACTTTCGAGATTTCTACTAGAGGAGACCCAGTGACCTCACACTGATGCTGACAGTGTGACTCGACCCTTGGAGGCGAGAGTGACAGTTGGATCTCTTGGTAGTTACATCGAGGCCTTACGACGTCATCCATGGCATGAATGTATCATTCATATTGGGATTGACTGTATTAGGCAACGAATGTGGTTCATCCAGGGGATGAGACCGGATTTCTCTTATCAAAAAAGAAGAAATCATAGCAGCTCTTGTGAGACTAAAGAAGGTCCAGGTCATCCAAGAGCGGATGAAGATTGCACAGTGCAGTAAGAAACAGGAAACTGGTTCCAGTCTTAGAGACTCGGGCGTATTAAATGTTTCAATAAGTGGAAGCTTTAAGGATAGATGAGTCTGCGAAGAAGTAGATGTGGAGGTAGAGCTAGGAGAGCAGTATGAGGTGGTGTACATCTTAACATGCTAAAACCACCCACCTTTGTTATCCCCGCCAGGCTCAGGGAGCTGGAGGGCAGTGGAAGAGTGCGGCTGCTTGCGGTCAAGGAGTGTGACCCAATGGCTCTATAAATGATTCAAGGGATAGTCTGTGTCCACTACTAGCTGTTATAGTAACGGACGTCAATATGAATCATTCATTGCATTCACAAATCTTGTTCCAAAACTATAGTTTCCAGTAAGCTGTGGACTTGACCCTCACGTCTGGAGATACCTTGGGAGGAGACTCGATGATCACACTTACGTTGACGGTGTGGTCAGACCCTCAAGGCGAGAGTTTCGGTTGGAATCTCTTGGTGGCAGCATCGAGGCCTTACGACGTTAGTTTAAGTATGGAATGGGCAATAACTGTTCATACTCAAATTGACGGTTTTAGGCAAACGTCGGGATGGGTTTTCCTTGGTCGGAGAAAAGGAAACCCCAGGCAGCACGGGATAAACTCTTTCACAGGAGGGTACGACCGATCACTCTTGAGTCAGTCAACCATACTCTCGTGGCAGTAGTCTTTTGATTTTCAGTTCTAACAGAAAATGGAGACCTTTGGAGTTCGAGGATGACGATCACGTCTTTATATGGGTCTCACCTCGACGAGGTTTATGGAGATGTGGCCAAGGCGGCAAGTTATCTCCGAGTTTCAACGGGCCTTTCTAGGTCCTCAGCTGGGTAGGCAGGGTGGTTTACTGCTTGAACCATCCACCTCAGTTGCACCTGGTGCACGACGACTTCCACGTATCTCTACTGATGAGATACGTGCTCGACCCTTCGCATATCATCGACCATGAGGAGATGGACGATGGCGATGGAGTGTCTTTCACGGAGGTTCCAATGGGGATCGAGGATCGACAGGAGCAGATCCTTCGAGGACGGTCTATTCCTCAGGTGCGCTTTCACGGGCAGTACAGGAACCTCCGGGTGAGCACACGGGAGCGGAAGGCTCAGATGCGTGCTCAGTACTGTTTTTGTATCCCTATTTTATGTTAAGCTTTATGAGGACATAAAGCCCTGAGGTGGGAGTAATGTAAAGACCCAGAAATTTCAAGGAAATTTTTTTTAATTTTCTTTGGAATTTTACAAGAACGCAGTTTCTGACGGCGCCTGATTCCAAGGCCCGGTGTGCCCGGAATCAATTTCCGAAGTTTGGCTCGGATACATTCAGTAAACGAACGAGCGGGTTTTTCGATCTTTTCAACCGGTGCTCGGAATTGAAATCTGAGGGAACCGATGAACTCGCAATGCCGGTTTTTGCTTAAAGAGACTTTTTCCACAGTTGCGTTTAATCGAGAGCGGAAGTTAGTTTTTGGGTTTTCTTTAAATAAGAGTAATAATAAAATAATGTGTCATGCACTTTATTTTATTTCAGCCACCATTGGGAGTGTGGTGGTTGAAACCTCCTCATGGAGGTTGGAGGTGGGGCCACCACACCTTAACCTCCCTTGAGAGGTTATAGTGGTGGGGCCCACCCGAACTAAACCTCTCGTGGGTGGTTTATTATGGTAGGGACCACACGGGGCTTAACCCCCCTATTAATGGGAGGAGAGGAAACCTATCAACTCTCCCTCATTAATGAGGGAGAGCCTCTTAATTCCTCAACTCCCCAATAAATGGGGAGAAACTCCTTGGCACCCTCCCCTCTTAAGTGGTGCCAACAAACCCCATAAATTGCGTCAAAGCAATTTATTTCACCCGACCCCTTTTTTTTTAAAACAAAGTTATGTAACCACAATGGTTACATACCTCTCCCACTCTCCTATATATAGGGATCTTGGGAGAGGGTTTGGGGACGGCTTCACCAAGCGACGGAGTGCTGGTAAAATACCACGACGCCCAACATTTGGGAAGAAGCTTATCTTCGCGAATGAAGAACGCGCCACCTCTGACGAAGAACGCTCGTTTTCCTTCCACTGAATTTCTCCCCTTTCGCGGCGAGACTCTTCAACGGATCTTCTTCTTCCCCTTCATCATCAATGGATCGAAGAACAAGCTCGGAAGCGGAATCGGGTAGCAAGCGATGACGGCTTTTCCTTCCCTCGAGTCGGACGAACGCCGACGTCCCCCCTTCGACGTCGTCATCCTCGCAACGCCATACCGCGACGAACCTCGAACGACGACGCCTCCTTCCGATCGGCTTATACCCAAGGTAGGGGTTTGTTTTCAATTGTTTATATTTGTTCGAGAATTCCGACTTGATGATTATTCGTGGTTTAAAACCATTTGTTATCGAATTTGAACCTTGTGGTTTAAAACCAAATGATAACGAATAACGCGAGGGGGGCCGGACCGCACGAACACGGCCGACCCTCCTCCTTTTTTTTGTGTTGGTTCTTTGTGGTTCGGTACGGGAAGAGAAGGTGCCGTTGCACCATGCGGAACCTTGCGACAAGAAAACGCACGGCGCCGTCGCGCCGCGCCGTGAAATGAAGAACAAGAACGCGATGCCGTCGCGCCGCGTCGGAGATACCCGGAAAATACTGCGGCCAGAGCGGGGCCGCGGCGGAGGGGCGCGGTGCCGTCGCACCACGCCGGACGACAAGGGCCGCGGCCGGTTCTGGGCTGCGGCGGATCAGGGTGACCGGTGGCCGGCATCGGGCCGCCAGCATCAGTGCAGGAAGGGGACCGGCCATCGCCGGTCCCGTGGTGCAGAAACCGGCCGGCCATGGCGGGCCGGCCGGACTTGGAGAACCGGGGGAATTAATTCCCCCGGCCGGCTGGCAGCAAGCGGCCCCATTAAGGGGTCGCGGTTTTGAAGGAACCGAGGGGGCTTTCCCCCCCATGCAGCGTCCAAGCAGCGGGCCCCTGTGGGGGGGCCGTTTCCCTCAAGGCGCGGCAGATTGCCGCGCCGTTTTGAAACCAAAGGGGGGGGGGGAATTTGCCCCCCCCCCCCCCCCCGCGCACGGCGCACATGCGGCGACCAGGCCGCGCCGCCGCGCCGCCGGCTGGGCCGGATTTTCGAGCCGGTCCGGGTTGTCGGTCCGGGTCGCCGCTCGGGCCGGGTCGACCCGGTTCGGCCAACCCAGGGGGGTACTGGGTCGGGTCGGGCCGGGCCTAGACCCCCTATTTTCAGACTGAGTTGGTTCAAACACCTATATCTTGGGCTATGGACCTCCGATCGATTCACCGTCAGTTGCTTAGAGATCCTTGGAACGAGACGGTCATTTCGGTATATCGCACTCAAGGTTTCAGATTAATTTGGGTTCGGCTGGGTTGGTTCGGATACGAAACCAACCGGGCCCTCGGAGCGGAAACGCTCGTAACTTGAGTTCCGGACGTCCGATTGACGTGCCGTCGACTTTGATGGATTCCTCTATGTGAGACGGATCTTTTGGCTTACTCCGCTCAAGTTTTGGATGTCGTCGGAGTGCGGTCGGGTTGGTTCGCTCACAAAACCAACCGGGCCCCTGGAACGAAAAAGCCAATAACTCACAGACCGGGCGTCCGATTGACGCACCGTTTGTCTCGTTGTTTTCCTCTTGATGAGACGGAAATTTTGGCATTCTTTGCCTGAGTTTTGGATACAGTTGGATAGTGGCTGGGTTGGATCGCACCTGAAATCCAACCGGGCCCCTGGAACAGAAAAGCTGATATCTTTCAGACAGGATGTCCGTTTGACGAACCGTCAGCGGCGTTGATGATCACGTTGAGAAATGGTCACTATGAGTATACCCTATGAGAGTTCGGGGTACAGTTGAGATACGGCCGGATTTGGTTTGCTCACGAAACCAACCGGGCCCCGGGGACGAAAAGGCTAATAACTCACAGACCGGGCGTCCGATTGACGCACCGTCTGTTGCGTTGAGACCCCTATGATGAGGCGGTCCTTTAAGATACTTCTTAGTGGGACTTTGAGATACTTGGAGTATCTACCTTTAGCTCGTGGAGCGGACCCTCCTGGAGACGAGCGTGCGGAGTACGAAGACCGTGTAGCCGACTGAGACCTGACGACTGCTTGACCGACTCGACTTGGAGTGAGTCGACTAGCCCAGTGGACGAAGCACTACTTTGTTTGGGTGCAGACCCATGGTGGACGGAGCACTACCTGTGTGACAGTGCAGACCCACGGTACTCGTCCGGAGAGTACCTCAGTAGGCTACTTGGGGGGTGTGCACTACTGTGTTTGGGTGACATACCCCGGCGGGAAGCACTACTGTGTTTGGGTGGTTGACCCGCGGTACTCGACAGGAGGAGTACCTCAGTAGTCTTAGGTTAGTGAGCAGTACCTTGGAGTCGTGATAGGACCATTGTACACTCCAGAGATGGAGCTCTTCAGTAGTTACGGTTTCGATAATGAGAATCCTGGTTTGAGCTGAATCTTTTGACCTTTGTGTTTACCTCATGATTGAGATGGGTCACTTGATAACTTAGGTATATGTATGGGCATATACCTGGGTAGTGGTTATCCGTTGATTTCACAATCCTTGTGTTTCCTCATGATTGAGATGGGTTACTTGATAACTTAGGTATATGTATGGGAATATACCTAAGTAGAGGTTATCTGTTGAGATCTTCTTTGTGGTTATCCTTGTTGGTTTAGTGAGACCTTGAGGGTCTCGGGGTCCCTACTGAGTATCGTTATACTCACCCCTACACGGGCTATGCCCGCACCTCGTTGTGTTGGTTGCAGTCGACAGGCAGTGCTGACGGAGGTCGAGTGTTTGAGGATTGGACGGTACCCGGAGGTGGACTACACGACGAGTCAGTACCCGGAGGTGGACTACATGACGAGTCAGTACCTGGAGGTGTACTACACGATGAGACGACATACGGAGGAGGTTGACGGACGAGAGCATGGAGGAGGCTATATGTACCTATCCTTCAGGTAGGATCCGTGGTGGACGACCCAGGAGCCGCTTCCGTTCTTCCAGCTGTTATCTTTTCTGTTGTACTTGTTCAGTTATAGTTGTACTTTCTTTTGGGTTTTTATTCTGGCCCATTTACTTTTCAGAACTTCCCTTGTACTTAGTGTTTACTTTTTCCGGTTGCTTACTCTGTGGTGCTTGTTTTCTTTTATAAAGGCAATGCCTTCCCAGTTATCGGGATTTACGCCTTTGGTGCTAATTGTCAGCCCCTGTCCTATGGAAGGCGGGCTTGGGGTAGTCATGGCACGGGCCCCGAGGACGGGTCGTGACAGAATGGTTGTAAATATTTATTTTTAAGATGAATAATTTATTTTTATTATGGTTATTTTAAAAAAAATTGGTGATTGTATAATTTCTAAAAATTCTTCTGCATTGTCGATGCAGTGCTTTTGAAAATAGATGAAAAATCAATATAAATGGTTTTAAACATATTAAAATTGATGTGTTTTGGATAATTTAGAATATTTCATGATATTTTTGGATCAAAATTAAATTTAATTAATGTGTTAAATTTTAAAATTCAAACTTTATTGTTATCTTGGTGTCTTTAAATTCAAATTATGTGAATAGTTCTGAAAGTAACTTTAAGGAATTTAATGTTAAATAATATCTTATAAAATTAATTAAAATCATGAAAATCTATCATGATTTAATTGGAAAGTAAAATGGTTAATTAGACCAACAATTTTATATTTGTGAACACTTTTAAATCTTAAATTTCATTTTTGACCTTTAAATAACAAGTATTTATGAAAACTTCATCGATATTTTCCTATAAAAGGGGACTTGATCTAACCCTTTCAGAGACACATATGAGTTCAGTTTTCTCTAAAAAATCTACCCAAATACCTATTCAAAATTCCAATTATACATACCTAATATCCTTGAGTAATAAAATTTCATTATCTAACGGACTTAATCCTAATCAAAAGGTGGCGTTTCAAAGATCGAGGTAAGAGTTTCAAAGACTCTTTCACATTTCTTAATTTTGATTCATTATATTGAAATCGTGTTTAAACTTCAGTTATTTTTATAAAATTATTCCATTTATATGGTATTAGAATCTATTTTATAAATTTATTATGGGTTGTCACTTCTTACCTCTCAAAAAACACTCCTTTGTAAGCCATTATTTTGTCAAAATGTGGGTTTTTCAAAGATGGTCTTTTCGTTTCAATTATCCTATTAATTTTAAAATAATGAAAAAAATAAATCAAAATTTATCATAAATTAGGTTTTTATATATTATATATTATATTTTATAAAACTTTCTTATTTACTAAGTTTTCTTTCTTTTTAACACTTTTGAAAAACATATCTCACCGTGGTAGTTTTACTCAACCAACATAAACAATCATGTTTTCATGAATTTAAGTATCTCATAGATATTATTAAAAATTGATTTTATTAGGGAATATTATATTTATATTCACAATAATTTTGTGATTTTGATTCTATAATAGTAATTTATCCATTATAACAATGAAAGTAAAAGTAAACAAACATGGTTATTTGTAACCATCAAAAACAGACTTATTGAGGAAGGTTTTTGGAATGGTGCCATTTTAATGATCTATTGAACTTCCTTAATTCTGGAATGATATGAAACCTATTACTTTAAACTTTTGGATTTTATGAAACCATTTTACTAAGATATTTACCATTATAAATATATCATACATGTTTAGATATTTTGAACCGAACAAACCCCTAACAATCGATGTAAACTATACCGAATTAGTAAATAAAAAACTTGATAATAAGGGATAGTAGTAATGGAATAAAGATGAAATATATTCTGAATAAATTATATAATTAATATAATTTTATTATTTGGTAAATTAGTGGGTGTATAAGGCACTTCAAGACTCGAGGTAAGGTATTTTTAACTCAATTTATTTTCTTTGACTTATATCACTTCTTCATAGACTATGTGTGTTATGACCTGTTATTATTTTATATTGTATTTAAAATTTTATTTTGTTTATTTACATTTTTTTCACATAATAACTTCATTTAATGATTTTTACCTCAAATTTTATGATCTTTATAATGGTTCTTGATCCCAATTTTGATTCATTCATACTTATTTCATATTTGACACCATGTTTCCATTTATGTGGTGTAATTACTACCCCATTAGTATATTTGGACATAATATTTTTATGTATTCCATATTATTTATAGAATCATATCAATTTATAACTTTTTACGGCCTTTGATTTTGAAGTTACTAAAGCTATAAGGGTTTATTCTACAGTCTCATTTTTATTCAGGATTGTTTATATTTAAATTTAAATTGAAGGAAATAATTTTATCTTTCTGTTTATAAATTTAAGATATTTTCTTTTTATCTAGTAATATATGGAGTTTACATGTTTTACTTTCATTTTCCTCTCTTTCGCACTTAAAATGACTAAGAAAATGTTTTTAAGGAAAACCGGACTTATTTCACTTGTTTCCTAGAATCTTCCTCCTTCATATCCATGTTCTTTATAATGTTTTCCATAATGTTTTTAATATGCTAAAATTATTGTTTAAAACCATTTTCAACTATATTTAACTTTTTTTATAATGGTTTAAAAGTAATCTTCATGTCGTTTTCTAAATGATGTACTTTTAACTTTTTACCAAAAGTGTGATAGGAATCTATGTTTTGATTTTTACTCAATGAAAGACTCCTCCTATCATTATAACTATTCTTTTCTTTAAATATTCCTTTAAAAGTTTTCATTTTTTTTCTTCAAAGAAATAAATTTTCTTAATATTCTTTAAATTTTTATTTAAAATTTTATTAAAAGAAAAGTGTATTTTCATCATGTTTTCAAAGAAAGATTCAAATGTTCTTTCAAATGTATTTTTATCTATGTCAATATACTTTTATGATTCTTATGATTTAGTAATTATATACTCTAATGATTATATTGACCTTATTTATCTTTATGGATTATTATCATGTTGTTCTATTTATTAACTTGTTAAAATATTATCATTTCATATTCTAGTTTTTCAATACAAATGTTGATTATTTATTATGTTGTTATTAATTTATTTTATATGTTTAATTAATTGGACTTAGTAAGTGATGGGTGGGGGCCATTATATCCCATATATGAATTAATAGGTCTTATGAGACAAATTAGATTGGGTATTTGGCATATTTCTTACCTATTTATGTATAATTTATTCACTACTAGAATTTGGAGCTGTAGCAAGATATCTATAGACATGGGCGATAAGAATTGTGGTTATTTCCAATTTACTGCCATTTCCATTTCACTACCTATGGAATTAGTCCACCCCCACTCCCTGATTTACCCTAACCCTCACGTCCCTCCTCCCAATGTTGCTTCTCATCCTTGCGACTCTCCTCCTCGATGTTGTCGTGATCCTCCTCTGATGTGCCACCCAACCTCCCCATGATCATCCTCCACCAGAGTAGCCACCCCACCTCATCGTCATCGCTAATTCGATGTGGAATCCCCACATCTTCCTCTAACATGCCTCCGATGCAGCCACCCTAATTCACTGTGATCCTCCTTCTCCAATGTGGCTCCAACAGGACTTCCAAGTGGCCCTGACACAGCTAATAAGTGGACTCTCCACCTCCCGAGATCCTCCTCATTCCATGCGGCCACCCCCAATTCTTCTCCTCTGGAATGGAGGCCCCACCTTCTCTATTTCTCACTCTAACCAATACTTACCCTTTTGATCCTCCTCATACCATTATTTATCACTAACCCCAATCAGGGGACCCTAGCTAAATCCACCCTTCTGCAATTTCTCATGTGAAATCCATGCCTACTGCGCTCCTTGCCTATCCAGGTATCTTCTGATTTTTGGCACCAATATGATATTTAGGTCTCATATTTCCTATTCTCTTGATCGGTGAATGAATTTTTATAATATTGATCTTCATATCCATTTTTTGGATGTTTTTTGTAGGGATTTATTTACACCCACTTGGACGTGTCATTGACTTACATTGAAGATAGAATGATCGGGATGGGCTCTTTTGATGCACTTCCTAGCTTATATTATGTAAATTCGTTTTTTTCTTCCATCACTTTCTTTATAATGTTGGGATTAAATGTTTTTGAATTTAAATCTCCAAAGTTGTGATCATGTCCCCTTCAATCCCAAAATTGAAGGGGATGATTAAAATACCTCTCATCATTATATTCCAAACTGTTTAATCCATGCCATTGAATATGTTTGGATCTTCAAAACTTATTTCAATTTCATTGTTGATATGAATTATTAATTATGTATTATTATTTTATATGGTGAATATAAAATTTAAAAAATTATAATTTCATCCGGTTTTGTGTTATTGGAACAAATTTTTTAAAGATTTTATTTCAATTTATACACATTGTTATGTAGTTTTATAAATATTGTTTTCTACACTATACACAATATTATAAATATTGTTTTCTACACATACACCATCATTTGAATAATTTATTTAATATAATAATATAAGGAATAAATTTTACAATAGAAGATTTAAAATATCTATAAAATTTAATGAATATGGAAGATAAGAGCAAGTCACTAATTAATAAAAAGTATCTAATTTTTGGAAGTGTTTCAAATGAATAGATGCATGAAAAAAAGATTGAATCTTTAAATTTTTTTGATGGCTATATTAAAAATAAAATATCTAGTTTAGTAGGGAAAAAATTTTATGATATGGCCCTTATACTAATCAATACAATAATGATACAACCGAGATCAAATTTGTGAAGAAACAAGAAGTGAAAGTTGATAAGAAAATAATTTAAGTTTGTATGTAGTCTAATTTAACTCTAAACATGTGTTTATATTTAATAATGTTTGGGAAGATTATGAGTTTTTGCAGAGATATTGGGAGATTGAAAATTTAGTATTCATCAAAAAAATTACACAAGATATATTTTAAATATTTTATACTTACTTTTTTTTATATAGTGAATATAAACTTAATAAAATTCATTATTTAAGATGTTTTGGAATAAGATTTTATGGAATATAGTTTACACTAATAAGTCAGTTGGGAAATAAATTTGGACCATGTGAATCCTTTTAAGAAAATTCATTTTTTAAAAGGATTTTGAATAAGATTTTACGGAAGATATTTTATACTAATAAGTCAATTGAGATATAAATTTAGACCATGTGAATCATTTTAATCATTTTTATGTTCAAAATAAATATTTATACACTTCATATGGTATAAAGTAGATAATTTTTATTGAAAATCATATAAATCGTGATGTTCTTTAGAAAAAAGTGAAGAAAATAAATTTGCATGGAATGGACCATGTGGTTGAAGTGGATTTAAAAGCCAATGTTAGTGAGGGAAAATAGATATTTGATAATTTATTTTCCTGACATATAGATGGAAACATTAATCTATTGATAAATATAAATTCTAAGGTGAATAAAAAATTTGAGTTTAGTAATATTGGTGTAGAAAATAACAATGTCACAAGTATAGTTAATCATTTTAGCTAAGAAATATCTAGAAATTGATTGGGATTAAATTAATTTATCCTTATCTATGAAATATGGAGTCAATATATGGAATAAAATATTTAGTGATCTTAATCAAGGAACTATGGAGAAACTAGTTCAGTAAAAATTGATTTTAATATTCCATAACTAAAAAGTGATAGAGAAAATACTTTTCAAGTATTCTAAAAAAGAAAATATCATAAGTAAATATTATAAACCTAAGAAAATAAGACATATCTATGTATTATACATAGTTCATACATGTTAGCTATTTAGACTCGGTTCCTGGGGGTGACTCCCCATTCTACCCATGTCCGCCACTTATACACACTTATCAAAGGAGGAGGGGTGGATGGGGTAAACAACCTAAGTTGATTAGTGGGGAAAGTGTGGTGCACACCCATGATCGGGTATTTTTATAGCTGAGCATGTAATAGGAAAGGCAGTAAATTAGAAAGTGATTATGTTGGAACATAAATGGGATGGAGGAAGAGGACTGACTTTGAGATTCTTCAACCTGCATTAGACAGACAACATGGAGGAGGACTCTCCTGTTTCTAATTCCTGGACTCAGATTCCTCTAACCTCACTTTAAGGACTAAAACTTCCCCTTGTAACACATCAAGTTCAGAATTTTATATGCTCAGATTTTCAGATAATGAAACTAATTCAAAATCCAATATTTCATTTCTATAAATATATTCTGTTTTTTCCTCATATACAGCATTCAATTTTTCTTCTAGAGATGTTGTGGTTTCCTCCATCTCAAATGTGATCACTTCTAGTTTTTTTATCTTCCATGATTTTAGGTTCGAAGGGAACTGCATGACCCTTTATCTTCTTCAATTCACTTTATCTTGAACTTTTCTCTAAAGAATAATCATTTCTTCTACTAGAAAATGAAATGTGTTTGTTCATTTCCCTCTCAAGAAGTATCCTTTTGTTATGTAATTGTTTTTATTCTTGTTCAGCACATGCCTTCTCACCCTCAAGTTTGGTTCTTTTCTGAATGGAATTCTTGAGATTAAAATTAGTATCTTTCATTTTAACTTTTGTCTTCTAGAGATCTCTCCTCAAATTTTCCTTTTCTTTAGCCAAGGAACTTGATGATAATCTTGATATTTCCTTTACAAGTAATATGATTTGTAAAAAATGTTCTGATTTCCCTAGATCATGATGTTCAGAAAGTTCGTTCAATGCCCATTTAGAATTTTGGATATGTAGTCTCATTTCCTCCATTTGCCTTTTCATTTTCAAGATGAGT
Source organism: Viscum album (assembly GCA_963277665.1). Lineage (NCBI taxonomy): Eukaryota > Viridiplantae > Streptophyta > Magnoliopsida > Santalales > Viscaceae > Viscum > Viscum album. The sequence goes on along the minus strand of OY728155.1, from coordinate 1,389,195,158 downwards.
AACTTTATGTTTCATGTTAAGTTTTATCTTATCATGGTTATTGATTACTGATTTCATTTGCACAAAATTTTTGATTTTCATTGAATTAAGGTCCTAGTATAAGATCCTTATAAATGAATAACTCTAAAAAAGCTTGTCTAGAAGCAAAGAAATATTTTTAACAAGACCTCCAATGTTTTGAAATCCCAAAATTATTTCATATATTTCTGTCAACATCTTGATCAATAAGTCTAAATTTCATTCCTCTGCATATTTCATGGTGGAACATATATTCTTCTCAATTCCCAACTCAACAATAAGATTCACATTTTTCTAGCTTTCAATTTTATCCATCTCTAAAATATTAATCTTATCTTGAAGTTTCTTGATTACAAGTATGGATTCAGAGTCAATTTTTCCATTGTTTTCGTGATTTGAGATTGTATCAAGGTTATTCATGGTATGGAAATTATATTTCAAATTAGCATCCGCCAACTTTTTTATTAAGAAATCCATTTGTGCCAAAAACACAATCTTTTTAATTTCTGATTCTAAAAGAAGATCCTCATATTGTACCTGTATTTATGCTAATTTTTCATTCACCACAGAACTTTTCTTCTTGTGTAGAACTTTTCTTCTATTTGTTACATGTATTAAAGTGATATTAATTGATTCATAGGTGTTTGTATATAAAATATTTTCACCAATTGATTGTATTGAGGTTATCAAATCATTTCTTATCGTAGTTATATAGAGAATATTAAGGTATATCTAATGTATAATAAGAAGCAGTTTTTTTAAATGGAGTTTTTTAAGGAAGTTTAAATTAGTCATCTATATTGATTTCTAATAAATTATGATGATGGTATTTTTTGTGTATTTAAGAATGATTTTTGTGGGTTAAACAAGTACACATAGCTTGCAACTCAAGTATTGAAAATTTTCATTTTTTTAAGTTTATCAGAAGAGTTAACTATAATCTCTATATTCATAGGAATTGTTATAGTTAAATGATGGCATAGGTGTATAAAATTTAAACTATATTTATAGGATCATGAAGTGATGATTTAATAAAGTTTGATTATTTTATGCAAAAATATTTTGAGATTTTACTCATAGGAGAATTGAATGTGTTCTTGGGTTTATAGATTATTTATAAGTGAAATGTAATATTCATGTTATAGTGTAATTATGCTAAGTATATTTTCAAAATATTTCATATTGAGGATTATAAGTCAGTGAACACTTGTATAGCTATTGGAATAAATTTTATGAAATATAAGGTTGTAAAGTTAGTGAATGCTACTAGATACAAAATAATTATTAGAAAATTATTATACTTCAATACATTGAGTCTTGATATATTTTTTGAAACATATGTTATTGAAAAGTATGAAAGTTTAACTATATTAAATCATATGGTTTTAGTAAAATTAATTCTAAGATATATAAAAGGAATAATGGAATACATATTATGTTATTATAAATATGTTATTCAATAATCATAGCCTTCAATGATGTTGACTGGGCCAAATAAATAGATGATAGTAAGTTTAATTTAGGGGGAGCTTTTATTATGGTCAAAAGGTGTGTATGATGGATATAAAAGAAGCAAGAAAGTATCACTTTAGAGTAGCTAAATACAAATATTTTTTTAGGAAAGAGAAGAAACATTTATTGAACCACTACTTTGAGGAATTGTACACTAATTACAACTATAAAATAAATAAGATGATTAATTCATCATTATTAGAAACATAATATTAAAATATGGGGTTTAACCCCCACTATTTTCAAATATTTTCAAGGTTCTATTTCACTTGAGTATGGGTTTCTTGTTTATCTACTGGCTTATTTGTTTTTTGGAGTGTTTTATTTAATGGATTTTATATTAATGGATTGTGATTTTTTGAGTGCTTATGGAATACTATGAACTATTTATCTATAAAAATTGTTTCATATACTAAACATAAGGTGAGAGGGTGATAAAAGGGAACATAGTGAAAAAAGGAGAATTTTTTTCTTTATTTGTTTTATGAAATTGAGAGAGTGAAAAGATAAAAATGGGTTGGGGTAATGTTGGCTCCCTATAGTTCTATAATCATGTTGTTTGGATGTTTTATAAACCGATGTAAAGATATTGTTTCATGATTTGGAATCATTGGGTATTTCCTTATTTCAAATTTTTTCTTTGGACAGGAATTTTCGAACTAATATTTGGAAAAATAAGTGCATTTGGGATTTTTATTTTAAAAATTAATTGATGAAATCTTGTCCTATTTTCATTTTTTTACTAAAATTTTCACTTGGTGGAATGTTTTCAAAGAATTTTATTAAGTTTCATGCTAACATAAGGTTTAAATTGGAGGTATTTTCTACAAAACCTCATCTGAAATGTTTGGATAGAACATTATATTTTGATTTAAAGATCATTTTTATGTTTAATTATGAATCTTGAACTACTAATCTCTGTCTATTTTGAATATTTTTTTATCTCCATTGTTCATGCTTCTTGGTAAAATCTAGGTATAATAGTGGAAACACCTACTGATGGGAATTCAGTTTTACAGTAAGGGAGTCCTAGAATTTCAACAACTCCCAACTACTTCCTTTATCCCAAGAAGGGATTCAATAGTCACATTTTATCAAGGCACAATCATGGGATATCATGTTCATCGGTGTCTAGCACTGATGATTCGAACCCTAATGATGTTCAGTAGATTTTTCTGGTTTCAGACATGGAAGTGAGTAAAAAACTCAATTTTCTTTTACTCATAATGTTTCTATCCAAAGTGATGTTAGGAATTAGGTTGGGAACTTTGAAATGGGCATTAAATTTGATGGAATGGATCCAGCAGTTGCTGAGAGATTAGTTCATTATGATGGTGATGAATATGTATTGTGGTATTAGATGAAAAATGTGTTGTTGGATTAGGTTTTCTTCAAGAATGTAGTGTGGTTTGGGAGTATACTTCTTTGCATCTAAGGTACTACCACTTCACACCTTCCATTTTTATTGATACTATAAGGACTTGTCTCCTTTCTTTTTTAATTTTTTGGAATTTTGATGTCCTTGGTAATGCCCTTTTGGGCATCTAGTGACATTATAAGCTATTTTCTTTCTATGAAATTGTAATTTTGTTAAGTATATTGGAGTTGAAATAAACTATGTTTCATTGATTTCTTTAAGTTGGAGTGTCAATCTATTGCATGATTGAACTTGATTTTGAACCCATTTTTCTAAAAAAAAAATTGGCTGAGCTAATAAGGATGTGAGCTTCATATTCATGGTGTTTTGTCATTCCACATTTGATCTTTTAAAAAACCATAGTAAGGCAGGGTTTTAGAGGAGGGGGTACGTCTAGGAAGCAATGTGGGGGTTTGTCCAGGAAGGAGGGTGGGGGGGTTTGTCCAGGAAGGAGGGGAGGGTGTAGAGGGGGTGAAAGGGGGTCTGCAGGGGGGGTCAAAGGGGTTATGTAGGGGGTTGGTGGTGTGCAGGGGGGTCTGTCTAGGGAGGGGTGTGTAGGGGGTGCAAGGGGGTCTACTGGGGGAGGGGTGTGCTGGGGGTGGGGGTGTGCTGGGGGGGTCTGTCCAGGGAGGGGTTGGGTCTATCTAGGGAGGGGGTCTGTCCAGGGAGGGGGAGTGTAGTGGGGGTATCTACTGGAAGGAGGGAAGGGGTGGAGGGGTTTCAAGGGGTCTGTAAGGGGAGGGGGTGCAAGGGGGTTTGTAGGGGGTCCAATGGGGTTTTTAGGGGGTGCAAGGGGGTGTAAGAGGGTCTATGGGGGTTTGTTCAGGGAGGGGTGGGTCTTTCCAGGGAGGGGTGCAAGAGGGTACAAGGGGGGTCTTCAGGGGGAGGGGGTGTGCATGGGGGTGGGGGTGTGTAGGGGGGTCTGTCCAGGGAGGGGTGGGGTTTGTCCTCGGATGGGGGGTCTATCCAGGGAGGGGTGTAGGGTGGGGGTCTATCCAGGATGGCGGGGGTGTAGGGGGTGCAAGGGGGTTTGTAGGGGGTGCAAGTGGGTGTGCAGTGGGGGTCTGTCCAGGGAGGGGGGGTCTATCCAGGTATGGGGTGTAGGGTGGGGGTCTTTCTAGGAAGGAGTGGGTGTGAAGGGGGTGTAAGGGGGTATGCAGGGGGTGGAACGGGGTCTATAGGGGGGAGGGGGTGTGCAGGAGGGGGTTCAATGGGGTCTGTAGGGGGGAGGGGTGTAAGGTGGGGTGAAATGGGGGAGGGGTTTATAGGGGGTACAAGGGGGTTTTCAGGGGGAGGGGTGTGTAGGGGTGGGGTTGTGTAGGGGGTTTGTCCAGGGGGAGTGGAGTTTATCCAGGGGGTATGTCTAGGGGGTCTGTCCAGGGAGGGGGTGTAGGGTGGGGAGGTCTGTCCATGAATGAGGGGGTCTATCCAAGGGGGTCTATCCAGGGAGGGGTTCTATCTAGGGAGGAGGGTGTAGGGTGGGGGTCTGTCCAGGAAGGAGGGGGTCTGTCCAGGAAGGGGGGTCTGTCCGGGGGGTGGGGTATATCCAGGTAGGGGGATGTATAGGGGGGAGTAGAGGGGGGATTTTTAGGGAGAGTGGTGGGGGGGGCTTTGCAAGGGGTGGGCTACTGCAAGGGTAGGGGTGTGCAGGGGTTAGGTGGGGTGTTTTTTTATGAAATTGGAAGGTCTATAGCCATGGTTTGAACCATGGATAAATCCTTATAGTCACAGTTTCAAATTGTGGCTATAAACCCTATATGTCTTAAGCTTTTTCCAGGGTTTCAAACCATGGCTATAAGGATTTAGCCACAGTTCGAACTATGGTTATAGGTCTTTAGCCACAGTTTGAACTGTGGTTATAGGGATTTAGCCATGGTTTCAAACCATGGCTATAGGCCTTTCCCTATATCCATGCCAATACTAGCCACGGTTTGTTAAATCGTAGTTATAACCTATTGTCACAGTTTTTGGGCTTATAATCACGGTTCCAAACCATGGATATAGCCTAAATTTCTAGTAGTTCATGGCATGAGTCCCTGAAAGTAAGATTATGATGTCCATCATTATGAATTCTATCATTATAAAAACATTTATATTTATCTACATGATTATTTATATTATTATGTTATTCATGGATACATTCCTCTTTCAAGACATTTTTTATATTGAATATTTTATTCTTTTTTATCTCCACTATATTGTTTATACCTTTTGTATTCATGATAGCTTCTATTGTATGCTTTCCCTTACAGAGAGTTTGATCTCACCCTTTCTTATTTTTCCATTACCCAAGTTATGAAGAATAATAATATGAATGATACTTCTATAAGACTAATATGAGTGGAGAATTTTTTTTCAACATGTTGAAGACTTATTATGGAATAAAAGAATTTACATATATTGGAAAATATGTACACTAGATGATAAAGATATGGGTTTTTTTTAGTAATTATTTTCTTAATTATCTAAAGATCTAAACCAAAAAAGTTATTGGGTATATAAGTGACTCAATCATTTCCTTCATTTTGTAATTATGGAAGATCAAAATTGGGTCACTTGAGTTGGTATCAAAACAAATATGTAAAGATTGTGTTTTTAAGACTAGATCCGAGTGCATGGGTCTAGGCTACTAAAATTGGTATCAGAGTAGGTTTTAGATAACTTTATTGGTTATAATTCTATCAAATGAGGATAATTTAAGAGTTTTATGAACCATTATGGGTTAATAAGTATAAGTTTGATCATACCTGAAATCCCGAAGGCCTTATATTTTTTATTATTTTTATATAATCCCCTTTAAATGTTTTAGGGGGAACCTTACATGACCCGTAGTCCCATATGCATATGTCCTCATATATGACCCTTGAGGGCCTAGGAGAATGACACCATAAGAGAGACACACCCAGTAAATTTATAATTAATCTAATATTCCCACACTATCTAAGGCTGCACAACAAGCAATGCTCCATGTAATGTATGGTTCTTAGTCTCGATGGTAGAATCCATACCCTCTCGATCATCCAAATTTGGTCGCCTTGAAAGTTGGTAGAAAAATCCCTCAATCTCATCTTGATCTGCACCATGGATGAACTCCTATTTTTTATGTTGAACATGTCCGTCGCCCTTCCACATTTGGGTGCCTGCACCATCACCTTCCCTTCATGCCATCACTTCCACAAGAACATCCGCATAAACCTTCCACTCATTGTCCCAAACCCCGTAGCATTGTCACACCCCATAATCCTTCATGACAACCAAAGCCCACCACTGGAGATAGCCCTAGCTACCAATGCTTCGTACCCACCTCATCCTTGCCTAAAGAGTTGGGGATCCCTATTCACACGTTCACCATTATCTTTCTCTATCACCTCCATCACTCACCAACCATCACTCACCAACCATCACTGATGATACCACCTCTACTACCTCATCCACCTGTGCTGAACCATCAAGCCCACCTTCCTTATCCACCTTTAGCTCACTCCCCAAGACACCTCCCATATCAGGGCCCCTCTTCATCCCATCCCAATTAAATATCTTTTTGAGGTTTTCTATGATGGGATTTTATAATGATTAAGAATATTTAGAAGAAATTTATTGGGTTTTAGGATTAATACATGATTGAGGTATATATAACATTTAGGTTTAACATATGATTTACTATGAAGGTTATTTGGAAATAATGTTATTATACTAGGGGAAATATATAAGGTAAATATAACATTTATGGTTAATGGGATCTTTGATGTTGAGGTAACTATGGATAAAGGGTTATTATATCTTTTTGAACCTTATAAGGATTAAGATAAATGGGAAATTATGGGATAGTATGGGATTTTATGTCAAATTGGTTGATATTATTTGAATAAAAATGCTTGAGTTAACTTTTGGAATAATATATGATGTTTTGGTGGTTATATTTCATAGTGATTTGGGTTATTTTGGGAAAATATTAGTATATTTTTTAGAATATATATCTAGGGCATATAAATTTTTGGTATGTTACTTTATAAGTGATTAAGGATGTTTGAAAATAAATGTTAGGTTGATTTTTGAAAAAACATGTGATCAAATCATTCTTATTTTTGGGATTCAAATTTGATCTAGCATATTTTGAAAGGTTTTAGGGTTTAGTTAATTATGAAATGATTTATGTAGAACTTTGGGTTTTATTAGAGATCAATTTATCACTTATTCACATAATGATTTATTTATATTGAGTATTAACTTAACTTATACTAACCATTTTTTTAACAAAATATAGTGATTGTAGGAATTACTTTTCATCCTTTTTTTGGATCTTATGATCTGTTTAAAGTTAAATTTAGTGCTTTGAGCATGAAAAATTCATCATGATATTTATCATTTAGAATACAAGAAGATGTAGAGGTGGAAAACTGCTCAAAACAAAGCCAAAGGAAAAAAATTATTCTTATGGAATGAAAATAAATCAAGTAATTAGGTTTTCTCAATCACAATCCTGATGGTAAAATAATTTCTTAACTCAAACAAGATAAAAAAATCCATCAAGACTTATGTGGAAGATTGTGCTCAACTATTAAGGTGTGATTTTAAAAACCTATTCATGAGTATGAGTATTATAATAGTACACACATGGTTTAAAAATATTAAAGAGATACTAAGTTTATTATTAATAACTTATAAATTTCTTATCATGATAAAATCTACATCTAAGATTATACGTATGTTAAGATACAATCATTTTTCTGAGAACAAATTCAAATTTCAAGGACAGAATTTTTGTAAGAGTGAGAGAATGTAACACCCTAATATTTCAATATGTAATTATCCATTAAATGAATACTATATTTGATATAATATACCATGCACAACCCTGTGATTAAAAAAACCAAGATATAAAATAGAAATATTATTATTTAAATATGATTGTTATAACCTAGTTGTTGATTTGGTGGGTATGAATATGTGTAATCGTAATATGAAATATATATTAAAAATATTTATTTATTCAAATTTAGTGATTATTTAATAGGAAATAAGTTCATATTTTTTAATAATAAGTATTAAATCAAATAAGGATAAAACCCATTAAAAGTATAAAAGGGTCATTTTTCTATAAAAGCGGATTTTCCTTATATTTTTTATTTTCATTTAAAAGATAAATTTATAAATTTTAGAAATTGAACTCTATAAAGTAGAAATAATTTATTATATAATCATAACAAATTTAATTTAGGGTAATTTTTTGGGGATTTTTTCTAAAAATATATATTTTTCGATGAATAGTATAAAATACCAATTTTTATAAAAACTATCATTTATTTTAATGTATTTACAGATACATGTTATATTTTGGATTGAATTTAAAGTAAAATTAGTCCCCTTTGATTAAATATAATCCAATTAATTCAATAGGAATCAACATTATACATTATTTTGGTATAGATCGTTTTTAGGATTAAAATGGGTATTTCTCTAAAAATTGTTTTTTGTTGTGTTTCACGCACTTACATTAAAATTAATTATTACCAATTATAGAAATTAAATAATATAAAATGGATTAAATATTTTGAATAATCATATTCAAATTATTTGATATGTTCAATTTCATTTTTAGTCGTAATGAATATTAACCATGATAAAAGTTTATTACTGTGGTTTAGGGGGGGAATCAGTTAAATGGGGTTAAAACTATGGGATAATGTCTAAAAATCAATCCAAACCTTGAAATTATTTCATTGGGGGAGTTCATTTCAACTAGAATAATCCTATATTCCAAAAATATTACATTTTGGTGACATTTGTCCTTGATTATAACCTTTATATTATTTTAAGTAAAGAATAAGTAAAAAATGCCACTATATTTATTTTAATATCTCCAATATGTTTTTATAAGAATAAAAAGATTTTATGAATGGTTATAAATGGTTATTTTAAATATGAATAAAATATTTTTATGATGGAATTTTTTTTAAATTTTGTATGATGGTATACTTACGTATAATGGTTAAGCATCGTCAGTGTAGCGCTTTTATAGGTGGGTAAAAATCAAAGTAAATATTTAAAAAAAATAAAAGTGATGTTTTTTGGATAAGTTATAGTTTTAATGATTTTTATAGATAACAATTAAAGTTAATTTTTTTATTAAATATCAAAATTCAAACTCCATTGTTATCATGGTTTCTTTAAAGTTAAATTATATGAATAGTTCTAAAAATGACTTTAAGGATATTTAATGTTAATCAATATATTATAAAATGAATTAAAAATTATAAAAAAAACTATCATGATTAAATTTTTTAGTTAAATGGTCAAGATAACCACCCATTTTCTATTTTCTAACCACTTGTAATTTTTAAATTTCATTTTTAACCATTAAAAAGTAAGTATTTATGAAAACATCATTGATTTTTTCCTAAAAAGGGAATTAATATAACCCTTTAAAATACACATATGAATTTGTTTTTCTCTAAAAAATATACCCAAATACCTCTCCAAACTTACAATTCTATGTCCCTAATCCCATGGAGTAATCTAAATTCATTTTTCCAAAGGCCTTAAGCTCAATCAAAAGGTGGAATTTCAAAGATCGAGGTAAGGGTTTCCAAGACTTTTTCACCTTTCTTAATTTTGAAAAATTATCAAGAAACCATATTAAACCTTAACTTATTTTACTTCCATGATTCCATGTATATGGTATTAGAATCTTTGAGATCAATTTATTTTAAAATGTGGGTTTTTCAAAGATGGTATATTCATTTTAATTATCCTCTTATATTTTCAATAATGAAAATAATAACTCAAAATTTTTATTCAATAATTGTTTTATGTATTATATATTTTATTTTATAAATCTCACATATTTACTAAGTTGCACTTATTTTTAATAATTTCAAAAAACATCACTCACCGTAGTGGCTTTATGTAACCTACATAAATGATGATGTTTTCATGAATTTAAGTATCTCATGGGTATTCTTAAAAATTTATTATTTCATTGAATATAATAATAATATTTAATTAATTTTATGATTATTATTATGTAATATTAAAGTATCCGTTATAAAAATGAAAGTAAAAGTAAACAAATAAGGTTATTCTAGCCATCAAAATTAGGCTTATTGAGGAAGGTTTTATGGATGGCACCAATTTGATGACCTATTGAACTTACTTACTTCTGTAATTATATATAAAATATTACTTGACTCTTATAGAGTTCATGAAACCATTTTACTAAGACCATTGACCATTATAAATATATCTTACATGTTTGGAGATTATGAACCGAACGATCCCAAAATGACTGATGTAAACTATATTGAATTGTTAAATGAAAAAACATTATAATAAGGGATAATAGTAAGGTAATAAACATGAAATATCTTCTGAATCAAGTTTTTAATAAATATAATTTTATTATTTGGTAAGGTAGTGCATGTATGAGACAAGTCAGGAATCAAGGTAAGGGATTATTAACTCAATTTCTTGTTATTGAGTTATATCACTTCTTCATGGACTATGTTATGAAAAGATTATTTGTGTTAGGAACTATGATTTTTTTATGTTTTTTTTCAAATTATATTGTGTGGATTTAAATTTTTTCACATAATCACTTCATTTACTGATTCTTACCTCAAATTATACAATCTTTATAATGGTTCTTGGTCTCAATTTTGATTTCTTAAGACTTGTTTCATATTACACACCATGTTTTATTTTATATACTGTAATTACTAACACATGAATATATTTTGAAATAATATTTTATTTATTTCATATTATTTATAGAACTATATCATGTTTTAATTTTTTATGGATTTTTATTTGGAAGTTACCAAATTCATAAGTGTTTATTCTATAATCTCATTTTTATTCAAGATTGTTTATGTTTGAATGTAAATAGAAGAAAATTATAAGCTATTTCACTTTTTAAACTCCATATATTTTATTATCATTTGGTTATATATATAGTTTACATGTTTTCCTTTTATTTTCCACTCTTTGGTACTTAAAATGATTGAGAAAATGTTTTAAAGTAAAGTCATTCTTATTTTCCCTTTTGATCAGGAAGTTATCACCTCCAAATCCATTTTCTCTATAATGTTTTCAAGAAAGTTTTTATTATGCTCCAATTAATATTTAAAATCATTTTAGACTATATTTTACTTTATTTATAATTATTTAAAAGTGGTCTTATTTATGTTTTCCAAATGATGTACTTTTTACTTTTTACCAAAAGTGTGAAAGGAATATTTGTTTTAACATTTACCAAATAAAGGACTTTTCATTTTTTCTTAATTATTCATTACTTTGAATCTTCCTTTACAAATTTCCATGGTTATTTTCAATGAAATTCATTTTCTCAATATTCTGGAAATTTTTATTTAAAATTTTATCAAAATAAAATGGTATTCTCCTCATGTTTTCAAATAAAGGTTAAAATGTCAGTTTAAATTTATTTTCATTTATGTCAGCATCCTTTGGTAATCTATATGTTTTACCAGGGATATAATCTAATTATACCATCCACCTTATTTCTATGGATGTCTTATGATCATATTATTCTATTTATTTACTAAGGAAAATATTGACATTTTACATGCTAATTTTTAAATATGAATGTGGATTATGTATTATGTTGTTATTAATTTATTTTATATAATGAATTTATTTAACTTAGTAAGTGATGGGTGCGGACTTTTATTACCCCTCAATGCATCATTGGGTCTCATGAGACAAACTAGCTTGGGTATTTGGAATATGTCTTACCTATTTATGTATGATATCTTGGCATGATTCCTTAACTGTAAGATTATAATTTCTAGTGTTATGCATTCTATCATTATAAAACTAGTTATTGTTATCCATGTAATTATTTATTTTATTATTTCATTCATGGATACATTCCCCTTTCATGATATTTTTTATATTTTATATTTTATTATTTTTTATCTCTCCTATATTGTTTATACCTTATGTATTCATAATAGATTTCATTGTACGTTTTCCCTTACTACGAATTTGAGTCCACCCTTTGTTATGTTTACATTCCTTGAGATATGAAGAAGAAAAATATGGATCATATTTATATAAGAGTATTATGAGTATAGAATTTTTTGGGAGTTGTTGAAGACTTATTATGGAATAATAAATTCCAGTTAAAGTGGAAAAATTTCCACTGGATGAGAATGATATTGGTTTTGTTAAGTTATGATTTTACTAATCCTATAAATCTATAAACCTAAAAAAGGTCTTGGGTATGTAATTTTATCAACCATTTCCTTAATTTTGTAATTATAGAAGATAAAAATTGGGTTACTTGAGTTTTTATCAAAACCAATATGTAAATATTATGTTTTTATCACTATATGTAGGTGTACAGGTCTAGGTTACTACAAGTTTTCTAAATTATTTATTGTGATTTATTTAAAAAACCAATCCTTCCCATTAATAACCTGAATGAATTATAAGTCAAAAAAAATTGTACTTCAGTTGATAGGTTTTATTAGTGATAATATAATGGATAAGTCTAATGGAATGGGAATGAATGGTTGGTTGCTTAACCTTAAAATTACTTTTATAAGTGAATCACCTGTTAAATTCATATGATTCAATATATAAAACCTTTTTTCTTTAGGTATGGGTAACCTAAGAGAAAACTTAGTTAAGGATGAGTGGTATAAGATATTATCATACTAGGTGACTTAAATAACTGATTGGTTATAGATCATTTGGGGTTTATTTAAGTTAATATTCATCTTACACTTTGTTTTATTATTTACTTATTATATTGTTTATAATTTCATTTCAAATCATTGAAGTTTACTCTTGGATACACTTTTCCTAAATACTTTGTGTCATTTATAGCTTTACCTCTTGTCCTTTCATTTGTTTCCAACTTAAATTCTTCCTTTTATTTAGTTTATTACTTATTGGTATTATTGAAATGAGATATATATGCATGTGTGTGTGTGTGTGAATGTACTTATGGATGGGTGATCATACTAGTTACCTAGATAAGTTTAAGTGCGATGTGATTTTGTAGTGGTTATAAGGTTGAAATAATTACTTGGGTGATGTTATAGGTTGTTGGAGTGTGTGTTTTTTGGGTTTGGTAAAGTTGTGTGACCCTCCTTTCCACTCTTATTTATAAGGTGTTTTATTCTATGGCATGGTGTAGTGTGAGATACAATTAGAATTTAGTTTTTATGATAATAAATTTTCTTAAAATTCTTCTTTCCAAAGTGAATTTATTTAAACTATTTTTACACCCATACTAGGAATTTTATACCTGCTTTGACATACTTCTGAAGTTCCTAAGAAAGTGGATATGTATCACTAATAAGAGGAGATAAATCAATGATAATCTTTTACAATTTTTTTCTTTTAAAAATAACCTATATGAATGGTTAAATACTTGATTCACTCTATTTTAAATCTCACTCTCACCCATGTGTAGTTTTAATGATAGAAACATAAGTAACTCGTGATTTTTTTACAAGGTTCACCCCCAATGTGGGTGACTACTCCTTGTTATGCTCAGGTCAAGTCTGTGATGAAAATTTATCACTAATATACAATTAATTACAATATAAAGGAATAATACATCCTTTAATCCTATGAATTCAGTAAGAGAAAGGAATAATACATATTTGACTCTTATGATAATGGTTATCTCCTGACAACATATGTTTTGTTGAGATTACATAGGATCCCTGTGATCTTCAACAATCCTCCTTCTACTCTTATAAACAAGAACTTTATTGTTCCCTTGGATGTCTCTACATCATAATGTAATATCTTTTTCCTCCACATCAACAATTCTTTTACTTCCATATAATTAACATTACCAATGCATTCATGTCATCTTTATTCTCAAAACAATATAATGATAAACATATTCATGAAATAATTCACGCATACATTTTCTTCTTCCTCCTCAACAGAAATCCTTCTGCTGATTGGTATTGGAATCTACTTACCTCAACACATATGAAAAAACCATAGTTTTAGGTGCCCATCGGTCTCTCTATCTTCATATAAAATTGTCAACAACCCTTTTTGACTTAGTGAACTTGTATTTATAGATAGTGATACACATAGAAAATTGTTGATTAACTCAACAAAGAAGACTCTTAATTTATTAACCTCCTTCCTTTCTCAATTAAAATTATTCAAGATAATATTCCATAATTACTCCAACTTCAATCACTATAAATGAATTTTAAATTTTTATACTTGAAATACCAATAGAAATAAAGTAGAAATCCTCTCAATAATTTCCCATTATGCTAACTCTGCATGAATCATGACTCAACCACTATTATCCAGACATTTTAATCTATAAAGAATAGCAAAGAATTTTCTAATTTTTTGTCACTATAAATCTCACATTTTTCTAACTGGTGACCCTTGAGTATCATTTTTGATCTCCATGTGACCCTGACATATGATCCTTTTAACATTTACATATGCACTATAAGTTTTGTGTATTCCATACCTTTACCAATTTTCAGTCTTCAAGTTCTAGAATACCTTTACATATCATCATGAAAACCTTTAAATATTATTATGATGGTCTTTACACATGAATAGATTTACCTTTACATAACATAGTGTGACTCGTGACTTTTCCAAATATCTAGTATTCATGGTCCAGATTACCTTTTTGTATCCAGAGTAATTTCATAGGTACATTTACATATAGAGAAAACTCTTAGAGTTACTATTATATATAATCTTGAGTACATTTACGTATCCTAGTGAGTTACAAACATTGTCAAATTATAGTATAAAAGTTCTGGACTACCCTTACGTATGTATTTCATGCTCAAGAGTACCCTTATGTATCGAGTAATTTTCCAAATTTTATCTTTAACTCATAATTTCATAACTTCTTCAAATCAGCCCAGAATAAATTTAAACTTAATGAAGGAATATCCATTCACTCCAAAATATCTCAAAAACATTCTCGAAGTCTTCCAATGATCTTTACTCATGGTTTAAAATGAATAAAATACACCTTAAAAAATTCCACATGTTCTTAAGTTTCTTTGAGTTAAAGTATATTGTTTACCATTACTCATTCTATATGAGATCTAGTTTTATTATATTTTATTGATTTTGTGCCCATGTTAGGAGTGGTATCACTATATGTGGTTGGTATATTTGTTGTTATTGTCTCATTTTTTATAGTGTTTATGCCTTATGTTGTTATTTCTATTAGTTTTTGTGATTATTGTTATGTGTATGTTTTCTTAACATTTTAAATAAGTGAGTGGCATTAAGATAATGCTATAAATTTTTTACACGTTACTTTGGTCATTAATAAGTCTATAATTAAGATTCATGTGAAGAACTATATGGTGGTGGTTATGGAACTCAATATGTTTTTCTCCTTCCCCCATATGAGCATGCATCCCATCATATGATATGTTTATCCCTTTCCCATTCAGGTGTGTGTACAGGAACATAATAAGCTTCTCTCTTTCCTTATATGGATGTATCTTCGAACCTGATCAGTTTTTATAGGTTTACCACTAGTGGATAGGTTCTTTCTCTAATATCATGGATTCATCATGGCTAGAATCCTGTATGATTCCTCATAGTGGTGTGGGAGTTGTACTTTGTAATTTTTTGATTTTTACGTTGAGCGATCTCTAACATTCTATATTTTTTTCTATTTTTAACTAATATATATATATTTTTTTATTTTTATTTATTTATTTATTTATATTTATATTTATAAACACTATAGAAACCTTCATGTATATTCACTTAATTATTCACCTATGGGAGTTAAGGTCTCTTGTCTACTAAATATCCAAACTCATGTCATGCATATGAACCTTATTGGAAATGAAATTTCACTTATAGAATTTTAGTTATGATCAAGTTAATGAGGATATTTTTTTGGATTTTTATAGAATGATATGATATCAAAGTAATAGAGTGGGGCCTCACCGAGTCATGGAGTGAGAGTGGCCAATATTAGTGGGAGTCTTCATGGATATATCACCACTTTTTTACTTTTATTATTCTAATATTGTTTATTGTATTATCATTATGTTACTAATGTTATATGATTATATATTTGGACAACTATATTATATTGTTTTCATTCATATAGACTAGATGTGTTATGTTATTATACATTTATAGAAAATACCCCTAATGTTCAACTTCTAATTTTAGAAATTGTCTGATATACAGATGACTCGTGTCAAATTTTCAATAAAATATTTTATTGACCTTGATGGTCACATAAAGAGGGTAAATCATTCCCCATCATTTACCTCAGACCCTCAGTGCTAGTCATAAACCCTTTTATATTTGGGAACATTAATAGAGAATATGGTGGTATAGTTTAGGTCAATGGAAGATCAGGTTCGGGCCATTATAATGTGGTGCCTAGTGAGTCTTCATACTTACACCCTGCATCTGCACCTCGGTGACTATGCGGTTTCACTTATGGAATTCCAAGTACAGGCGGGTAAATGAGGATAGTTTTAAATATGTTTATAGACCAGTATAGTGTCAATATGGTAGAGTAAGATCTCAGTGGGTTGACAGGTGAGGGTGACCAGCATTAGAAGGAGGTACCTTGGTAATATCACCACTTATTTTACTTGTATTACTCCAAGTTTGTTTGTTATACAATAATTATGTTAGGGTAGTTGTATGATTAAATGTTTTTATTGTTGAAGTATATTTTCTACAATCATATAGACTGTTTGTGTTACATTATTATATAGGTATAACTAGTACCCTCAGCAAATAGGTTTTGATTTTGAAAACATTTGATATACAGATGGGTTGTGCTAAATTTTTGATAGAATTTAGTATTTACCTTGATGGTCGCATAAAGAGAATAAATTATTCCTCAATAATTACCTTAGACTCTAAGTGATAGTTACCAAACCCTATCAATCATATAATGCACCTGGGTTATATGGCGGTCTGGTTCAATTCAGTGAAAAATATTATTTTATTCTTTACACATAAAGTAAATAAAATCCTTTTATATAAAGGTTTAGAATCATATGAAACTAAAACCCCCCACAATATAAAGTATGATGTGATGGGTAGTCAATCCTCACTATTACAGAACATATCATAATATCCTAGGCTAGTGATAAGTCCGATTTAGCAACCCATGGATTTTAGCATTGATGAACTAGGTGGTGATTTGGATCTTTATCATTTTAGTGGATGGGTGAATTTGAATTTTTTATGTTTTATTAAAGTAAGGAAGTTGAGATCATGTTTAGTATTGTAATGACCTGGACCCGAACATCCACTTGAACAGTGCTAAATGGGTTGGGTGTTACTACCTTAGGCGCACCTCCCCGAACGTCAAAGGCTGCCAACTAGCAGCGAGGGTTTGTTAGGTATAGTGGGGAGACTATACCCTCTCGGAGGATAATAATAATGGTACTGGTCCAAGTATAACAGTAGAGATGCAGTGAAATAAAAGACTCAGCATACTCGAACTAGACCCGCAGAGCGGAAGAATAATAAATATAGGTAAATAGTGGAAGTAGTAAATATAAACCACGGCAGTGGAAATAAACACAACAGCATGCTGATAACATGTAACTACTGCTGAACAGTAAAACATGCATCCAAAGCAGGTCATACATAACTGAATATAAAAAGGGATCCAATGGCTAACCAACGAAAGCTACAACAAGTAAGCATGTCAATACAGAAAATAAAAACAAAACAAAGTAACCCCAGCTAGGTAAGACCTCAAGGTCCATAACATCTCCATGCAACAACTAATGTAGCCCAGCTCCTGAAGCTAGACTCTTTCCTGCACGTAAATCCATAAAGTATGCATGCATCCTGGAGGACCCGTGCAGGGTGTGAGACAAATCTCA
Organism: Viscum album; assembly: GCA_963277665.1. Classification (NCBI taxonomy): domain Eukaryota; kingdom Viridiplantae; phylum Streptophyta; class Magnoliopsida; order Santalales; family Viscaceae; genus Viscum; species Viscum album. Next base: position 1,389,177,347 of record OY728155.1, on the reverse strand, counting down.
GCAGGATACCACCCAGTGGTGCGTACCAAATATAAGTGTTTAAGAAGGCATGCATTTATAAGGAAAGCATTCAACAGAACAATTCCCAAATGAACACTAACTCCATTTGTGCTCAGCAGCCACCATGGAGTGTCACCTGCTTCGACCAACGTTGGAATCTCTATCATGTAACCCGGAACCATGTGCCCCCCTGACACCACGTGTCTCAAGTACCGACGTCCCGAAGGAATGCCCAAGAAGTAACCTGGAGGAACAGCGATGTCTGTCCTCAAATAATAACTAGAGGGACAGTGATGTCTGTCCTCAAATAAATAGTCGTAGGGACAGCGATGTCTGCCCTCAAACAAAGTATCCGGAGGGACAGTGATATCTGCCCTCAAATAACGGTGAGCCTCATCCCCCAACCCAATAGCCTCAATGCTATCCCCTGAAGGCTCCTCACCACCCATGTGGATTCCTACGGTAAGCACCCCCAAACCAATAGTACCTAAACTACAACTAATGGGGGCCTCTACCCACACGAGTGGTCAAAACCACCTCATCATGGAGTATCTTTGTGTGCACACTACTTAAATTCTCGGGTGAGCAGTAATCACCAATATAGTACCCAAGCCACCACATTCTAACACCTCATGTCCCTATGACCATGTCACTCAAGTTCGATGGCATCGCCATCCAAGTAACTCGGGTCATGCCCAACCTCACAGTCATCCTGCCACAAACCAACATCCATGACGCCCAATCTCGTGGTCAGAACCACCCAACGTAACCCGGTCCAAGACCATCCTGTGATCAACATCACTCAAGAATATCTGGGCCATGCCCAACACAACCCAAAGGGTCCAGCATGTGCAATTCAGCAATTTCATATATAATAAATTTAAACAGGATACATAAAGAGGAAAAACATGCAAATAGTAGAATTTCCCTAACCCAACAGTTATTAGTTAACAACACTGAGGTCTTGAATGCATCTAACAATTATAGCAAGCTTAATAAATTAAACTCAATAGTTTAAAACATTAATATTTCAATTTAAACCATTTTGACATCCCCCGTCCAAAATGCCCTGATGAGAAACGGCTCCTCACCCGGCTCCGCTCAAGCAAAATTGGTAACAGGGCATACCCAAAGGCATCCCATAGGTCCAAAACTCTATTCAATATGAAACAGAAAATAAAACGGGTCCCACTCAAAATACCAAAAAACACGTCGAAGGCTACGTTACCCAAATGACTATGAAAACATGAAAAGAGGTATGCACCACCTATCTGAGACTCGTATGATGCTACTCCTATGGTAATAGCCTCTAATTCGATCTAAAACATGGTAGATCTACAAAAGATTCAAAACCGCTCAAACCCCTATATCTCGATCTAGAACAGAAATCAAACAAAACGGCTCAAGAGGAATTGAGGCCTTATCGAGGGAGTTCCAATGGATCAATCCATGATCAAAACGGAGTTCAGATGAAAATTCGGGAGAGGATTGAAGTCTCGGCCATCTTGGTTCGTGAAACCCGGTGAGATATTGGGGTTCTGCCTCAATACAAGGCTACTGCCCATTTTAACACAAAAAAAAAGATAGTACACGGTGTGTACTTCATGACTACACACCGTGTATATCATTTAATTGTTCATTTGGCAGCTTTAATTCCACTAACTTACTTTTCAAACCTGCCGACATGAGTACACGGCGTGTACTTGGTTTCCCTTCTCTTCCTCGCTGACTTACCCACACGCCATGTATATCCCTCATACATGGCTAGACTACATGGCGTATCCAAGGGGAACATGGTGTGTACTTGGTTTCAACAATTCTCCCTGTCCAATAGGGCTACATGCCATGTATAGCCGCCACATGGTCGGGGGTACACGGCGTGTTTAAAACTATATGCCGTGTAGTAAGAAATTTTTTACACGATCACCACACGGCATGTACTTGGCGAGCACACGGCCGGTCACTCGCTTAACATATACACAGCGTGTACTTAAAGTACACGGTGTGTGGTCTGGAAATTTCCAGAAACTGCCCATTTTCTCCAGTTTCCTCGGAAACAAGTCAAAAATTCAAACAGGGTCAGGATTTTGACCCGTTCTAAAAACTCGGGTTCTTACAATCTCTCCACCTTAACATAGCTCATCCCCGAGCTATCAAACGAAACTCAAAGATGGCACCAAACATACCACCCCGTTCAAAGTAACCCAGGCTTCCCTAGTCTCAGAGGTCCTGGATAAACTCCTCAAAGGGTAGAAGAAACCCTTCAAGCTGAAAAGAAAAAGAAGACTCTTTTGAAAACAAAGGCTCAGGACTTTGATATCTCTAAAGTCTTGAAAGCAGTCGAAGATGCTAGTGCTCAACTAACCGTGGAAGTGCATCAAGAGCCCATCGTACAGAGTCTGCCCGAGAAAGAAAAAGGAAAACAAGTGATAGAAGAAGTGGAAGTAGAAGATGGAGATTTTCTGTTAGAATTTCTTCAAAGTTCAAAGAAAAGTAGATAGGAATCGCTTCAAAAGCTGAGCGAAGGTGTTCAACAAACTCCTCATGCCGATCAGGAAAGATCTCCGGACAGAATGTCATCTCGAGAAAAGCATGATGCTCAATCTTCTCAGTCTGATAAAGTAGTTGTCATTAGTGACAAAGTGGAAGATGAAAGAAAACAGAAAGAAAAAGCGAAAGGGAAACAGCCAGTTGTTGATTCAAGCAGATCGTATGAACTAGCATCGTACGATGAAGATACTGATTCAGAACATACAATCTCTCTCAAGAAGAGTGATTATATTGTTCAAGTTTTGAGAAGGATGGAGAAAACCATTCCTTATTTTCCGAGGCTGGAAGGGAAGATTGATTTTATCACTAAAAATCAAAGGAAAAAATTTGGCTCTGTAAAAGAATTGAGAAAGAAAGTTTTGTCAGTAGAAGCCGATCTGAAAGTTCTTTCGGAAAGCTCAGTTGCTCATAAGAAAGCTTGCAATAAGATGACCAAGTGGTCATACAAAACTGAAAGCTCAATCAATGATCATGAATTACCTATTGAAGATATAAGGAGGTTATCAAATGAGCTAGCAATTGCTTTCAACAAGCTTGATAAAGAAACGGTTGAAAGGCTGAACCTTTTGTCTTCTCAAAGAACCAATGTCCCTTCAGTGAAAGACTTGCAAGATAGGATGACTGCTTTCCAATCTGAATTCTCGAAGGTTTCATCTTTCAAAGATGAAATGGTTTTACTGAAGAATCAAAATTCTGAGTTGTCCAAGGATAACAAGACTCTGCAAAACAGAATTGATACTCTTGAAGAAGTAATCAGAGTCCAGAAGGAGACCATCAGAAATCAAGATCAGATTTTTGCGGATCAACAGGAGCTTCTCAAAACTCAGGGTGAATCAATTTCTGAAGACAAGAAGGAGATCAAGAAGATGAAAGTTGTGCTTCATGAGCTTATAAAGAAAGAGAAGGAAAGAGAAAACAAATGATTGTTGTATTTGTTTCTTTTGGAACTTGTTTGTTTTGTAATAACTCTTATAATCCTTTCTCTTTTATCCATTGTCTTGTATTACTTCACTAACTCTTCCAGACAATTCGAGATTCCTCCTTTCTTTTTGTAAATCACAAAGGGGGAGAATGTTTACAAAGCAAAGATTGTTTTACAAAGGGGGAGATTTCATTACAATGTTCTTAAGGAAAATCTATGAATACAATCCTTAGGAAAGTCAATACCTAAGGGGGAGTTAGTTGTATTCAATTTCTTATTCAGAAGAGTTTTCAATAACTCAGGGGGAGATAAGTATTTCTTGTTTCATTTACTTTGTGTGTTTGTGCTTTCCAAAAAGGGGGAGATTGTTAAGTCAAAAGTCTTCTTTTGGCTTTTACATCATGTTTTGGAAATCACAAATATATTCTGTCATGTTTTGGAAATCTCAAATGTATTCTATCATATGTTTGTAAATAACAAATTGTCTTTTATCATGTTTATCGTATCGTACGATGTTGATCGTACCGACCAAAACGTATCGTACTGACTCTGTCAATCGTATCGTACTGACTTTGCTATTCAGATGATCATTATTTGTTTTGGTACTTTGTCAAAAACTCTCTCTGCATGTGAATCGTACTCATGTCTTACATTTCTATATATCTCTTATCCTAACAAAACGATGTCGTTGAGTTAGTTATATACTAATCAAAACGATGTCGTGCTTTCTGTTTCAATATGACCATTGGAGGCAATATGACCGTTAGAACCCGAGGCCTATAAATAGGAGGTCATTTGAAGCTGAGAACACACTGATGAACGAAGAGAACGAAAGAGACTCTGTGAACTACGAAGATTCTAGAGAGAGACACTGTGACTTCTCTCATCAGCCTTGTGCGTCCGATCATCGTATCGAGGGCTTTCAAGTAATTGAAAGACAGAGGTGCCGATTACCTGCAAAATCGAGGGCTGCCGGGGATAGGCAGACAGACGAGCCGATCATCGTATCGAGGGCTGCCGGGGATAGGCAGACAGACGAGCCGATCATCGTATCGAGGGCTGCCGGGGATAGGCAGACAGACGAGCCGATCATCGTATCGAGGGCTGCCGAGGATAGGCAGACAGACGTGCCGATCATCGTATCGAGGGCTCACCAAGGTGTTGGTAAGACAGACCTTTTATCCTAGGTGAAAGGATAACCCTTCTCTTTGGGTTAAAAGAATTGTATTACTTTTACATTTCCGATGTTGTATTAGAAAGGGATTTGTATTGTTTCCTTTCTTCCTTACATATTCAATTGTAATTGTTTCAATTACAATCATTCCATTACATATTGTATTGATTGGTTCTATACGCTTTAAGGTAGAATCATTCATATCTGTATTACTCTGATTATTGTGTTCATCTTGAATACAATTGTTTTACATAACATTAGTATTACAATACATCATACCTTTTACATTCAATACAATTGTGGGTGTTTGTATTTGTATTAGTTTAAGTTCTTTTAAACTAATCTCTTTGTGACTAAAACTCAAGGTTTTTAAACCTACAATTCACCCCCCCTCTTGTATTGTTCCATCTAATAGACTTTTATATCGACTATTCGATCCAACAATAAGTGCTCAAAGAACTTGTCCTCGAAGTCCTTCCATGCCAGTCCCTCATGCCTACGAGCCTGAACCTACACATCCCACCAATGCTTAGTTGGTCCTCTTAGAAAAATTATAAATCCTTGTATGAAGAATCTTCTTCAAATAGTAAATATGATTCCTTACCTTTTTAGGATTAAGTATCTTGTTTTTCTAAACTTATAGAAAATGAAAATTGAAAAGTAAGTAAAAAACTTGATAATGCTAATTCAAGGATGAGTGAACAAAATAATAATCATATCTTTCTAAATATCTTGATAATAAAACTTTTGAAAATGAAATTATTTCCAAAACTGTGAAAAAGTTATTTCTGAGAAAGATAATCTTTGTAAATATCTTAAAAAAGTAATTTTTGAGAAAAATGTTTTAGAAACTAAACTTACTTCTGAAACTAATAGTTGTGAGGTAAAGAATTTAGTTATCAAACTAAAAATCCTAAATTTCTTTTTTGAATAAACTCTTTTCAAACTTTAATACTAGTAAAGAAAACTTTGATAAGATTTATAAATAAATATGTCCTCATGGTAATGGTTCCGGAATGGGTTATTCTCATAAAAAAATTGTTGTTAGTAACAACTATTTTGTTCCAAATAGATAACCCTTTTGTAATAAATTACAAAAGTGATGGACATTAGAATAAAAAGTGTTCATTAAATAAAATTAAATCTTTAGGATTTAAAAATCTTATTTTTTGAAACAAATATGGTTGCCCAAGGTTTCTTTTATAACATCGGACCCAAGAAAGTTTGAGTTCCAAAATCCTAATTGTTTTTTTTAAATAAAAGGTAGTATCAACAAAAAAATATTTGTTACATGAATAGTGGGTGTTCTAGACATATGACTAGACACAAATATTTCTTCAAAAATATTATCAAGATAAATGGTGGAAAAGTTACCTTCAGAGATAATTCTCAAGGAGAGATTATCGGTATAGGTAATATTATTCTTCTTAGAAAAGATTTAATTTCAAATGTTTTGTTTGTTAAAGGTCTTAATCAAAACCTTATAAACATAATTCATTTATGTGATGAATGTTTCCTTGTGAATTTTAGGAATGATAAATGTGTAGTACACAATTCTAAGGATGAATACATTCTTTCTACCAATCAACATGATAATGTTTACACACTTAACTTAAAAGAACTTAGGAGTCAAGACTTACCTTGCCTTAGTGAAATAGAAGATCAATATTGGTTATAGCATATAATTTTAGGACACTATAACCTTATAAAATTATGTAAGTTGAATAAAAAAATACTTGTTAAGTATTTACCATATCTTAGGTTTAATTCTTCAAAATTATGTGACCCTTATCAATACAGTAAGCAACATAAGTCAATTTTTAAATATATTAGTGAAGTGTAAACTATTTATGCCTTATAGTTAGTGCACATGTATTTATTTGGTCTTACACAAACTAGGATTATTAGAGGAAAATATTGTTTATATGTCTTGGTTGATGATTACACTAGATACACATGGGTCTATTTTCTAGAAAATAAATCCAAAGCCTTTTTTTATTTTAAAACTTTTGTAGCCAAAGTTAAAATTATAAAAACCTTCTCTTCATAACTATTCATAATGATCATGGTAGAGAATTTGTAAATTCAAATTTTGAAACTTTTTATAGTAAGAAAGGAATTAAGCATAACTTTTTAACATCTATAACTCCTAAGAAAAATGGTGTTGTTAAAATAAGAAATTGTATTCTTCAAGAAATAACAATAACCATGTTGAGTGAATACTCAATTACTAAACATTTTTGGGATGAAGCAGTTAGTACATCTTTCTATACTATAAATTGAGTTTTTATTAGACCTTTTCTTAATGAAACTCCTTATGAGTTATGGAATAGTCAAAAACAAAAAAGTTTCTTACTTCATATTTTTTGGATGAAAAGTATTCATATTTAAAATGATATATAATTTACATAAATTTTCACCCAAATCCAATGAAGGTATATTTTTAGGTTATTCCACTACTTATAAAGAATATATAGTTTTTAATAAAAAATATTGTACTGTTGAGGAAACAGTACATGTTAATTTTGTTGAAACTGGTCCTTTGGTTTTTAAACAAACCCAACCAACATCATCATATGTTATTTCTAAAACTAATATTCAAACTATGTTATAAATTTCTTCTAATAAGGAAATAATTATAGAATTAGTTTCTGAAGTTATTCCTCATGAATATTTTTTACCTTATATTGAAGAATAGACTTTAAAACCCAAGAAATCAATTGTTTCTTAGGAATCATCCTAGTGATAATATCATTTGAGATGTTGATCAACCTATTAGGAATAGAAGTTATTTAAGGAATGAAATAGAATATCTTGATTTCCTTTACAAATTTTAACCTAATAATCCTTATGAGGCTTTAGGTGATAAGGATTGGATCAAGGTTATACAAGATGAATTAAATGAATTTGAAAGGAACAAAGTTTGTACCTTTGTTGAATGACCTAAATAAACTTCTGTAATTAGAGTAAAATTGGTATTTCAGAATAAGTATGATGAAAATGGTATGATCATTAGAAATAAATAAATACTTATTGCTAAAGTATATAATCAACAAGAGGGAATAGATTATGAAGAAACATGTTCTATGGTATCAAGACTTGAATCTATTTGTATTCTACAAGCCTTTTAGCATTCTTAAATTTAAAACTTTTTCAAATGGATACATAAAGTGTGATTTCCTTAAATCTTATTTACAAGTGAAATTTTTGGTTGAACAACCTACTAGTTTTGAAGATATAAAAAATATTGATTACGTTTTTAAACTTACCAAATCTTTATATATACTTAAAGAAGCCCCTAAAATTTAGTATGATAGATTAACATGATTTTTGTTACAAAACAATTATGTTAAGGGAACTACTAATCAAACCCTTTTTATAAAGAAAGTTAATAAAAATATTATGATTATTAAAATATATGTTGATGACATTATATTTGGATCAACTCAAAAATCTTCAACAGATTCTTTTGTGGATCTTATGAAATTATATTTTGAGATGAGTATAATGGATGAGTTAAAATAATTTTTAGGTTTTCAAATTTCTCAAAAACTAGAAGTAACTTTTATATCCCAACTTAATTATATAAAATATATTCTTAAAAAATTTGGATATGATAGCACTAAAAGTATTAGTACTCCCATCGGTAGCTCAAATACCCTTGATCTTGATGAGTTTGGGCAACCAATTGATCAAAATATTTTTAGAGGTATGATAGGATGTTTACTTTACTTAACCACAAGTCGACTAGACTTAATGTTTTCAGTATTATTGTGTGAAATATACCAAGAAAATCCAATGTAATCCCATTTAAAATCAATAAAAAAATCATTATCTTAAGGGAAATATAGATTTATGACTTTTTTATTCTTGTAGAAATGTTTTTTAATTAAAAAAATCAGATACTGACTTTGGTGGTTGTAGAATAGATAGGAAAATATCATCAAAAAATTGTCATTTCTTAAGAGATTCACAAGTTTCTTGATCATGTAAGAAACAACATTCTGTATCACTTTCCACTACTGAAGTAGAATATGTAGCAGTTAAAAGTTGTTGTGATCAAGTGTTGTGGATACAACACACACTCACTGATTATGGCATGATTCTTATTAAAACTCAAATACTATATGATAATACTAGTTCCATTTATTTCATTAATAATCCTTTATATCAATTTTTTTCAAAACACATACATATTAGGCATCACTTTCTTAGGGATCACACACTTAAAGACGATATTATTTTACAATTCATCAGAACACAAGATCAACCTGCTGATATTTTTACAAAATACTTACCTTCTGATATATTTGAATATATTAAACAAAATATATAAATGATCAATGTAAAATACTCATTTATATATACTTTTTGTTTACCTATCTCCTTACATTAAGTTACTCCTTTTCATAGGGGGAGTACGTATGTTTCATGTTTTTAAAAAAGTTTTAGTTTTTCAAATTTTTATTTTTCTTAAAAAAATTATCATAATGGGGTTTCCATACTCATATTTTTTTGAAAAATTTTCATATTCAGCATTATTAAAAAGATCATAAAACTCAGAAAATATTAAAAAATTTCCAAACTCAAGTTTTCTAAAAAATTTCTAAATTCAGAAAATTTTTGTAATGAAATTTTATTTCTAAAATATTGTAATCAACTTTACTTCTAAAAACCAATTTAAGTTTTCTTTGAAAAAAAATTTATTTAGTTTTTTTACTAAAACTATCATATTCAATATGTTAAAAATCATAATCTAATTAGTTTATTGAAGTCAATAAGAACATGTTATTCATACTGATGGCTCTTTCTAACTCCAAAAATATTTTAATTTTTAATATTTCATTATTATTCTTTATCTTTATTGTTGTTACAATTCCTTTTAGATTTCATAAAAACTTTTTTTTTCAAAAAAATTCTAATCGTATTCACTCTAAATAAGATACAGAGTTTAAAACCTCAAGATACATGAAGAGACTATTGAAGATTTATAGAATCTTATAAATAATGTCTTAGTTAGTTTCAATTAGTTATCCAAATATATGGAAGGTAGGGTGATGTTTTTGGAACAATTAATAGATTCATTTGATGTTTGAACTAGAGAAGTGAATGAGTTAGCAGGGAAGATTAATTATTTACAAACGGAGTTGACAAGACACTAAAATTACAGAAATGAAATCATTGCTTTGAAAAATCAGAATGACATACTGTCTAAAAAGATCAAGATTCAAGATGAAATACTACGGCTTATGGAAGAGAACAATTGCTCTCAAGATGATTTATTACCAAATATCTTGGAAGATATAAAATATTTCAAAAATATTAAGAGCATCATCAAATCAATGATCAAGAAATATTAATTGTTCCCTTTGAACTCATGTTGTATTTGTCTTTAAATTTTGAAAACTTGTTTATTAATGAATGAATTTTCATCCTATTATGATTTGTTTGAATGTTTCCAAATCCCAATTTGTTGAAAGTTCTTTAATTTTTTATGTGTATTATTAGGTAGTTCATTATATTTTTTATATAGTTGTTTTACTAACCCTTTTTTAGAAAACTTGAGATTTTCCCCCATTCCTTTTTTAAAATCACAAAGGGGGAGAAATTTATAAAAAGGGGGAAAATTTTCTTATCTAAGAAGAACCTTAATCAAAGGGGGGTAAATTAAACGAGGGGGGAATTTGATCCTTAGGGGGAGTTTTTATCCAAATGGGGAATCAATTATATTCATCATCGTATTTGGATGAGTTATAAACTTAGGGGGATAAGGATTAATGATTGATTATGAATATAAAGTACCTAAAAGATAATGGAATGTAAGTTTTTCAAATTTTATTTCCTATTTATGTTTTGGGCCTTTTCTTTCTAAAAAGGGAGAGATTTTTTAGTCAAAATTTCTACTTATGAATTTCCATTCCTTTAGTTTTGGAAATCACAAACTCTTTCTTAAAATACTTGATTACTAAATTTCTATGTACAAATTGTTTTAGAATGTTTTTGTAGAAAATATATTCTTTTAAAATACTTAGAATTAGTTCTAAAGTATTAATTAATATAAACTATCACTCTTCATTATGATTATCTTAATGGTTATGAATTCGATTAACATCATACTCACCTTTATCAAACCAGATATAATATTTTTTGTCTTGTCTTTCATGCTGAAAATGTCTTTATAATCAAACTGATATCAAAATTTTTAAACATTATATTCACATTAATAAATATTTTCTTAATGATATTTTTAAGGAATTCCATTAGACTGACTAAAGTTTAAATTTTGAATACGATAAACTGATTTCTAATATAAGGAACATATTTTACACTATGATGGTGTAAATTAATATGACGTTGGATAATTAGTTATAAAAAAGTCATTGAAGTTCCAAGTGTCCAAGTTGTTGTGAAAAGATTATATAAAATATTATTGTTGGAGAAAATATGACCATTGGAAGGGTTTCCTATAAATACTCTGTTATTTGAAGAGTTTGAAGCGGCTGATTTCAATTTTTCTCTTGATTTTTCTGAATTTTGAAAAGTATGAACATCTTTTTCTTAGTCTTATGTATGTTTTATAGGGATTAATTCTTAAAGAAACCTTGTTAGGTTATCTCTTTAATAATTGTTTTGTAATTTCTTTTTTCGTCTGATCTATGATTATGATTAAGGGATTATGGTGATATCAAATGGAGAATTCAATCTTCTGATTGAGGGCTTGGAGGAATAGTAAGATAAAGATGATCCATCAGATCAAGGGCTACTGGGGATAGGAAAATAGAGAATCCTATCTTTGTATTAAGGGCTTTCATTACTAAGAAAATATATAATTTCTTGTAAGTATAAAACAAGGAATACCTTTATCTAGGGTTTGTGTCTACCTTACTCTTAAGGTTAAAAGAGATCTATTCTTTTAAATAGCTATAAGTTATTCTTATATCATTACCATTATTTTACTTGTTTATTATAATTATTTTAAATTATTTTTTTCTTGAATTTTTTAGTTTTATCATGACATTTTAAATATGATAAATATAATTAGAACTATTAATCGGATCTACTGTGAATTCAAAACATTCTGATATATTCTGATTACGATCTATTTAATTCTAATTTAATCATATCTCTTATGATTACATTCCTTTTACTCTAATATAATTTTATCATATATGATTATGATTTAATTAATCTGATATTATCAGAATCATACTGATTAGGACACTTTGGTAATCAGACTGAGGGCCAAATCTGAATCCGATCTTTTTTCTTAAAGATATTTTTGTGAATTTTTTTAGTTTAATTTTTTTTAAACTAAATCTTTTTAAAATAGAAATTCACCCCCCCCCCTATAATTGAACCATCAAGAACATATTATTTCAATACAAATATCAATATATATCATAGTGATATCCAACAGTCCCTTAAATATATTTCTAGGTCGTTGATCACCTTTTTTCTTGAGGTATGTTACCCTGTGAATTTATTTAATGTTTTCAGAAAAATTGGGTTTAATTTTTATTTGGGTAAATAAATTGGAATTTTTTTATGGATTAGGCTCTTTTTCTTTTTATTAGTGGATCTCACCCCATTATTTGTGGTTTCGGTGTTGTAGGGTCACCGAAGGAGTTTGGTTTCACTTATTACATCATGGTGTTTTGATTTTAAATGGTTGGTTTTTTAATTTTATGGTGTTTATAGATGAGGCAAGTGCACGTAGGATTGTAGAAGGTTGGTATGAGTTTAGGATATATTTATAGATCATAAATTGAGGTAGGTGACCTTTACATTTTCAAGTCTATTGGTTATTGGATTTCATGATGTTCATGTGATAATCATTGTGATTATTGATTTCAAGTTTACATGACTTGTGCGATCTTGCCTAATAAATTAGGATTAGATCACATCAACCTAATAATCTACTAGCATTTCATATCTTTATAAATAATATTTTAGTGGAACCTTGGTTGAATGAGTGTCGGTGTCCCTCTTTATAAATTGTTTGGTGGCATGATTTGGATTCTCAAGGTAAATGGGTTTTTATTTTTTAATATTTATTAAAATTTTGTTTTTAGGTAAAATATATTTTTAAAGGAAATGGTTTAAGTTCAATTTCAAGTTGAAAAGGTGATTTCAAATTATGTTTTTGAAATGAAATTTCAAAAAAACGTGGGGTTTTCAAAATAAATATTTCATTAGGATTTTAGACATGGTCCTTGTGTGAATAAATGTGGTATGAGATGCGTTTTCTAAATGGTTTATAAAGAGGATTTTTACATGGATTTTAAGGTAAATATAGAAGGTCTTGGGTTGAGATTTTCTTTTTTCTATTTGACCTTATTAGGTAATTCCCTATTTTCTAAACTTGTTTTCTTTTATATGTTTTTAATGATTATGATTTTCTAGTAGGTTTTTCTTATTTCATTATTCATAGTAATTTATTACCATGTTATGGTGTTTATATGTGGTGTATGGACTATTGTTCATGCAAGTGAGTAATTTGGATTGATAATGTTCTTATTTTAGTATCAAAGTGCTATTAATGGTCCAAATTGATGTAATTGATCCATTAGAGGGCATAGATGGGTAAAATGATTGAGGTTCTATAGAACCACATCTTGTTCCATGAAGTAAGGTGGGGTTGTCCGTTTGGTTAAATTGGGCCTAGAGTGAGTTGTTCAGTCTCAACTAAGCCTTAGGTGACCAAGGAGTTGTGAATATAGGTTTGGGTGTTGAATAATTCATTGTGAAGGTTTTGTGTGAATTAACATAGCTAGTGTAGGTTTCCTAGAGGGGTTGGTTTGGGAGAATCCTATGGAAAATCCTTTTGGAATTCTTGTATTTGGGACATTTCTTTGGGCCGGTGGTTTTCCTATTGATATTACTTAATGATTTGATGTTCTTGGTACTTGTTTATTCATATGTTGACACTAATGGTTGTGACCACATATAGAGTAAGAGGATGGTGAGTTTTTATGTGATGGCATTAGATTTTGGATATTAGGGCCTCCCTTGAGTGGGGGGGTTGAGATATTATTGGGTGGCCTCCTCTGACTGAGAGGGTATGGTCTGAGATATTGATGTGTAGCCTCTCCTAAGTGAGAAGGGATTTTTTTTCAACTTGATGTGTGACTAAACCCAAGTAAGAGGGTGTGGTCGGTTATTTAATGTAGAACTTGATGTGTGGACTCCCCTGGTGATAGGGGTGGTCTGAGCCATGATGCAAAACCTCACCCTAGGTGAGAGGTTGGAGTTATGTGATATGATGTGATACCTCACCCTAAGTGAGATAGTGGAGGTATGAGACTGGAAATGAGATCATAACTTTGTAAGAGACCCTAACCCGAGTGAGAGGGTAATGACCTCAGTTGTAGGTCATTTTCTTGAGCAATGGGGTAGGGGATATATTGTGCTATGAGACAACTCTTTCCACCGACATTGGCTGAAGTAGGTTGAGTTAGGTGTCCTGGTGGACTATTTATAACATAGTAACCTGACATGTTTTCTTTCATGTGCATTTTTTGTTCCAAGTGGGTGTGTTTTATGGACACGACTTTCACTCTTATGTTTTTAACGCATATATACTTGATCATAGTAGCACTCAGTGTGTTGAGGCGATCAGGAGAATCCTAATGGGTCATTATTATCACCCCTACCCATGAAAAATTCATAGGTTTCAATATACCTGGGTAGACCATCATATTTTCTCTCTAAAACATGTATCGCTTAGAGATAGACATGTGCTTCAGGTCTAGTAGGTTTTGGAGGTTGAGGATTCAGTAGCGATGATTATGTGAGTTGGTCCAGAGGCCATTGTTTGTTTCTTTCTAGTTATTATTATGCATATATATAAGTCAGTGTGTTATTATTTTATTTATATTATGATGCTTATTATTCATTGTATCCACTGCTCTATTTTGTTTGATTCATCATATAATCTATTTACTGTTTTATTTTTTGGACTGTGGGGGGCTATTGAATATCTATTTATGTCTATCAGTTTTTGGGAGGTTTTTTATACGGATGGGTCATTCTTAATTTTTGGTAGATGCAAAAATTACCATCAGGATTTAATTTTGAGGTAATAGTCTCACCATAATTATTTTAGGCCCTCACTACTAGTCAACAGCCTATGGCATACAGAAAGGCACACTTGAGGTCCAGTAGCACCCCCTTCTCAAGTGTCGTTCAGGCGATCTGGGTTGAGGCATTAAAAAATGGTATCAGAGAATTTTTTTCGGTTGGTAAAGTGTCAAATATAGGTTGAGATATGTTTTCAAGACTTGGTAGGTAGACAGAGACCATTCATGGCTATCATGGCTTCGGTTAAAACCCCAAGTTCCCTTAGTATTTCTAGTGTTCAGGATTAAGCACTCTAGGATGAGAAAGGTGTTTGAATAAGAATCCCAATAGGGTATGGATGAGACTCAAGATAATTCATAGGGATTTCTTTAGGAGACAATGACCATGTCCATGCATCATGATAGTGGTATGGTTAGGATTTGATACATGCACTTATGGTTAATGTTGTTTGACATGTTGCCTTATCGGGATACACTATTAATTGAAGTAAATTATAATATATTTGATACTTTTTATAATACATTATAAGAGGTTATTATATTAATATGGATCTAGGGGATATTTTTAATTTTTGATTATGATTTTTAATCCATCATAGAGTAATGATTTTTGAGATGTTTGGTTTTTGAGAAAATCCTATTTTAAAAAAGAAACCCCATGTGGTGGAATGAGGCAAGTGTAAAATAGTTTCATGAGTTGATTTAACATGAAATAGATCATGGATTCTATGATTTTTAAATGATTTTAAATTTTTAGGTTTTAAAGAAATATGATTGAAATGGTTTTTGAAGTTGGATTTCAAAATGGATTTTGAAAACAGGATCGATTTCCAAAAAATGAAAAACTGACTAGGCTAAAAATTTTGGGTTTTAAATTTTAGTGAAAATCCCTTAGATACCAAAGGGAGTTTTTGAAAACTCAGGTGAGTTTTGGTGTGTGTAAAACGATTTGAGTTGGTTTTAAAATAAGCAATTGGTACCCTTGTAAACCATGTTTTCTTTAGGTTTTGGTTTAGACTAGGGGTGACCTGGATGTTTGACTTGTGTTCTCAACTAGTATCTGTGTTTTTTTGGGAAGAGCCAAGCCAGGTTGGTGGGTGTGGAATGATTTTATTGGGTCTTGGTAAAAATAAAGTGATGCATATGCATACTAGGTTTCATGGTTTTCAATAGTTGACCCGGATTGACCCAGGTGGTTGAGTTTTGTATTTGGTGGGTATACCATGGATGTTTTAGGATAAACACTTTTGGTGGGTTTAATAGATGGATATTGATGTTGGTATTTGGTATTTGGATGTGGTACTTGGTAACTTCAAGGATTAGATCACTTGATATGTATTTTTAATGGTGTTTTATATGGTGAGGAGCACCACTAGTTAAAATCAGCCTTTATTAGATTCTTATGGTGGAGGTCATAAGATCAAAGAAGGGTCAGTTATCGACACTTTGATATTTTTTGATCGATGGGTGAATTTGAGCATTGTCTTGGTGTCTTGGTGATGGTGATGAGAAAGGTGCTCAAGAGATCAGTTTTGGGATCCGAGAGCATTTACAGATATCTCATAGAGAAATGATGTTAGTGAGATGATGGTGATCATGGTTTGACCAATGAAAGTATTGATGATTGGGTAGTAGGGACTTCAGTGAATAGTGTTTTTTAGTGTTTAGATTTGCTTAGTGGAAATATTTTTGGCATTCAGAGATATAACATAGTGAGTTAATGGTGAATTGACAACCGATGAGGGTCTATATTTATGGTCAATGGACACTACGGCTTCTCGAGGATGAGAAGCATTAAGATGGGGATTTTATAATGACCCATGTATCTTAGAATTTTTAAATTGGGTGTAAGGTCATATTTTCATCATTCCAGTGGATGGGTGAATTTTAATTTTTATTTCGGATCGAATAAAGGAAGTTGAGATCGTGTTTAAAGTGTTTTAAAATGTGTTTTAGGGATAGTGGTTTGGTATAAAATCACCTTGAGTGAGATATCAAGCATTGGTGGAGGAGGAAATGGAGAGGAGTGACTGGAAGTAGCCACCAGGTACCCATTTTTATTGTACTGGGTACCAAGTGTGGTTGGTAGAGGAGATTTCCCTCTTCCCAAGCCACTGGGTAGCCAATTCCATGCATCGGGTACTCGGTGTAGTCACCATATACCTAGTGGGTTTTCCCCTATTTTTTTATCAAGGGAAGAACCTTCATTCAATTATCATGTCCCCTACCTATTGTGTATAATAAGGGCTCAATAAAGGCCTTTTTGGTTGGCCTCTCCCACTCTTTTCTCCCCCCTTGGTTCCCCTTAATCTCTCCATCAATCAGAGGTGGTTTGAGATAGGTTATTAATGTGGATTCAAGGTAAGATTGATCTTATCCTCTCCCATTTCCTTATCTATTTTTCCTCCACTAATTTGGTATTCCCAAGTAGGTTTTTAGAGAGATGATTCCACCATATCATGGTGGAATCATCCCAATTCATGGGTCTTTGGTGTGTAGTGTGTAAAAGAGGTCCCTTAAAGATATTTTCATGTCATCGTTCACAATTTTTCTTAAGGTATGTTTCCCCATGAATTTAGTTAGGGTTTTTGGAAAAATTAGGTTTAAATGGTCATTTATTAGGGTAAATAAATTTAGTCTTTTGAGTGGATTAGGATCGAGTGTGTGTCGGGAGTGGACAATGACCCTTAATTAATGGTTTTGGCATCATAGGGTCACCCAATGAGTTTAACATCCATTATTCCATCATGAGATTTCAGTTTTAAATGTTTGGTTTATTAATTTGATAGTGTTTATAGATTAGGTCAGTGCTCCTGAGCTCATAGGTGGTCGGTACAATCTTGGGATTGATTTATAGATTATTGATTGAGGTAGGTGACCTTTACATTACCAAGTATCTTGGTTATTAGATTTAATTATATTCATGTGATCAATATTATGATTATTATTGTCATTTTTTCATGACTTGTGTAATCATGCCCCATAAATTGGGACAAGGTCATATCATCCTAATAGTTAGAAAGGACATCATAGCTTGTTGAATGGTTTATTAGTGGTTCCTTGGTCAAATGTGTGTCGGTGGACCTATTTATGGATTTTTTAGTGGTGTGATTTAGATTCTCAAGGTAAATGGGATTCCTTTTAAAAATTTTATTTAAAATGGGGTTGAGATAAAATTTATTTCTAAAGGAGATGGTTTAAAATGAAATTCGAATGTGAAAATGGTGATTTCAAATAATGGTTTTGAAATCAAATCTCAAACAAATATGTGGTTTCTAAGGAATGATTTAATTAAGATTTTACACAAGGTCCTAGAATGAGTAAATATGGGTGAGATAACTTTTATAAATGGTTTATAATGAGGATTTTGACTTTATTTTTTAAGATAAATTTGGAAGTTCTTGAATTGATATTTTCTTGTTTGTTTCACTTTGTGTGGGAAATGCCCTATTTTCTAAGCTTGGTTGTTTTTGTATGAATCTCCTGATTATGATTTCATATTAAGTTGTTCATATTTTATGATAGTCCATGATTTCATGGTAATTTCTTACCATGTTGTGGCTTTTATATGTTGTGTATGAACTTTCATGCATGCAGGTGCATGAGTCAGCTCGATAAAGTTATGCTTTTGACATCAAACTGCTTGGGTTTTTCTGAATTAATGTAATTGAACCCTTATAGGGTAAAGATGGATAAAATGGATTGGACTTTATGTAATAACACCTGGTTCCATGAAGTGAGGTGGTGTTATCCTCTTGGGTAAATTGGGCCTGTAGTGAGTTATTCAGGCTTCGTTAAGGCTTGGGTAACCTAGTGGTTTCACATATGGGTTTGGGTATTGGATCTTTAATTATGAGGTGTTGAGTGCATGAACATGGATATTGTGGATGACCTAGAGGTGTTGGTTTGGGAGAATACTATGGGTTACCCTTGTGGTATTTTTATGTTTGGGATGTTCAGTTGGGTTAGTGGTAGACCTATTGACATTGCTTGATGACTTGATGTTCCTACTAATTGTTTATTTATATGTTGACACTGATGGTTGTGACCACATATTGAGTGAGAAGATGGTGGGTTATGATGTGATGGAATAAAATTGTGGATTTTGGGGCCTCCCTTGAGTGATAGGGGAGAGGCTAATATGTTGATGTGTAGCCTACCCTAAGTGAGGGGATGGTCTGGGAAATAATATGTGACCAACCTTGACTGAGAAGGTTTGGTCAGATACTTGATGTGGAACTTGATGTGTGGACTCCCCTGAGTGAGAGGGGATAGTCCAGAACATGATGTGAGACCTTTCCCTGAGTAAGAGGGTGTAGGTATGTGATACGATGTGATACCTTTACCTGAGTGAGAGGGTGGAGGTATGATATTGGATTATACATGTGATCAAAACATTGTATGAGACCCTACCCTAAGTGAGAGAGTGGTGTTCGGGACTTAGTTGTAGGTACTTTCCCTAAGCGATGGGGTAGGGGTTGGTTTGCACTGCAAGACAACTATTTCCATTGACATTGATCTAAGTAGGTGGGGTTAGGTTTCGTGGTCTCCTGGTTAGCACATGACCACCTAACACATTTTTTTGTGTGCGAATTTTATGTTATATTTCTGGGTGGGTGTATTTCATGGGTGTGAATTTCATTACTATATGTTTTTCATGCACATCAACTTGATCACAGCAGCACTTAGTGTGTTGAGGAGAGTGGGGGAATCATACTATGTCATTGGACTCACCCCTGTCTATATACATTTAATGAATTTCAATTTACATGTGTATCCCTTCATGTTTCCTTTTAAGAAGAGGTATCACTTAGAGCTGGACACATGGTTTGGGTCTAACAGGTTTTGGAGTTCGAGGATTCGATAGGGATGATTATGTGAGTTGAGTTGTAGATCATTGTTGTCTGCTTTCCATTTACTATTCTAATTATGTATCGGTTAGTGTTCCATTATTATATTTATATTATGATGTGTGTTATACATTATATATGATGTTGTTTATCTGTTTTTTTATGCATCATAGATATTTTTTACTGCTTTATATTTTAGACTATGGGGGGGATCTTGGTTCCCTATTTATGCCAATAGGTTTTTAGGATATCTATTATATGGATAGTTCATGTCGAATTTTATATAGATTCAAACATTAACCTAGGGCATAGTCTCCCCAGAACTATTTTAGGTCCTCATTGCTAGTTGGTAGTCTCTGGTATATGGGGAGGCACACCTAAGTTCCAATAGTTCCCCCTGTTCGGGTGTCATTCGAGCAATACGAGTATAGTCATTACATCCAACCCAAAGTCTCAATACCCATAAATCAATACTCAAGAGAGACATCGATTCTAATACAATCCTAATACCTTAATATACATGAATCATAACCAATACTTACTCTTAAGTTCATGACCCACAAAAAAATCATAGTCAAGGTTGAGTAAAATTAAATATTATATCATTCCTAAAATGTAACTCCTTATATACATAGTGTGACATTTATAAGAAATGGTTTAACACTTTAAACTAAAGAATATATCAATTCATGAATTAAATAATTTATAGAATACATTAAATAAAAAATCCTAAATTTAGGCATGAGATAAACATTTATGAACATTTCATAAATAAACAATTATAAACACTTTATAATTATATAAGATTTATAAACCTTCCATAAATAAATAAACTTGAACATTTCACATTTATTACAAGATGAACCCTTTCATGTTATCATTTTACATACTAATTGTCACGACCTGCCTTCTTCAAGATGAGGGAAGGGACAGCAAAGTTTCATTCCCTTTCTTCTTCAAGATGAAGGAGAGATAATGACCCCTGAGTCCCACCTTCAATAGGTCATAGGGTGGAGACTAGAATGAAGGGTATATAATATCACACAAAATATAATGCATTACCCTTTTTAATGAAAAGAGGATTGGGAGATAAAATGGTAAAAATCCCAAACAACACCAAACATTTATATAAAGGAAACCAAAATACAACCCATGCATGATTTGAACATAAAATACCACAAAGGTACAACCAAAGCACCAAATCAAGTACCAAAAGAAAGAGACTAAGAAGAAGCACAACAACTATCCCAACGCCCGAGCTAGTAAAGTCCAACATGGTCCTCAAAGTCCTCTTGGATACCTGAAAATAGTTTTACAAACATAGGGTGAGTATACAAGTATACCAAGTAGGAAAACTTAAACCACTTGCACACAAGTGGGGGAACACACTAATGCCCCTGTGAGAGTACCAATTATTACTAACAATACTAGCCTTACCAAGTCACACTCACCAAATAACGCAAGTCAAGTAAAGTAGTGGTATAAGAACATTGACATTTGGGTACCCCGCACCACTTTCCCACTAGTTAGATTCTCATTCCTAATAGATAATGTATTGATGCTACCACCCTTCCAAAATGTATTCCCACTACCAAAATCTACCCTTACACACATGGGCCTCAAACCACACACAAATTCTGCCCACAAACACCTAGGCCACAACCATACCACACATCTCGCCTGCAGACACTTGAGCCACAACAACCATGCCCCTTTCATGAAGACACTTGGCCTCATCCCGACGACACTTGGGAAAAAAATACTAACCCGCAAACACTTGGGCCCCTCATCCACAACAAAACATACCTGAAGGATCTTGGACTATGGTAAACCTCAAGCCATTACAGCATTCATGGATACGCTCAAGCGGTAAGAACCCGGAAGGGGTGTGAGGAAGAAGTTGGTAATCATCCATCCATCCTCCCACTGGTATGTTGGGAAAGACACACCCCCCATCAAATGGGGGTGTTTGGAACGTAGTGATCAACATGGGTGGGGTGCGTATTGAAAATCACAAGGAACTAAAAGTTTATACATATAGATAAACAAACACTTATCCCAACCTATGGGTTTCCAAACAAGTAACCAACCCACACAACCCACCTTTGTTGTTACTGCTATATGAAAAACCACAAAAATAGCCACAATAAAACACAAGCCTAAACCCTTTTCATTTAACCACTTTCCATTCATTAATTAAGGGGGTTAACTTTAATATATTCCAACACTACCTGGGGAAACTATCAAGCACAACATCTGCAACCATTTTCAGAAGGCGAAAGGCCACTAAACACTGCCAAGGAAAACAAGGAAGTAGGGACCAAGGTAAGGAAATCCATTTTAACACCCATTCATAAAAACAATAGATAACGACCAACCTGCAATCCCACTGCACACCACCTTTTTCCTAGACACCAGTTCAACCTATCATTCTTCAAAGTTATCCCGCTCAATCATCCTCTCACAAATATAACCGACAGCCCCACTACACTACATCACCACACCCAGCACACCCATAAACATGAAGTTACGGCACAACCCAGTCATGCAGCCCCACTACCCAAAAATTACCCAGATGCAGTCCCACTACATAATAATTCCATCCATTTCACAATCAATCAATCTATCAAATTAAGATTCTATCACACCTCCTATACCACCCCATACACAAATCCCATAGCTAAACACCACCAAACAGTAGCCCCGTTACACAAACATACCCTTCCCCATTCATAGAACCAACCCCTATGTCTACCCCCGGTACCCACAACCGTGCCTTCTACAATATCACCACACAATCCACCGAAGGCTCGAACCCAATAAAGCACAGCACACAACCACACCATCAATCTGAGAATATTCAGATTTAGCCAATAGGGGTTCTTTAATTTTAATTTAAATAATAGGGGTGATCATAGGATAGGTTTGATCCTAGGGAATCTATTTATTTAACCAATTATATGTGATTAAGCAGATTTCATGTCACATCTATTTATCAAAGCATCACAACAAAAATACAGAACACCACCAGTACGAAGCAAAGACCACCAACAAACATGATTTTCAAAAGGACTTATAGCCATAACAGATCACATACTCAATAAAGATAACGATTAAAAAAACAACTCAACATCAACATCTCCCCCATACCCTATTTATTACTTCTCATTATCTTTGTTAATTTTAATTTAGTCATTCTCACAAAAAAACATTACTACACCCACCCCGCATGATAGGGGATCGCGAGAGCAGTAATAAACTCCAAGAAAATTGAGCAAGAGGGGGATCCAGCACAGGCGCATGACTCATCTAGATAAGAAGGCTTTAGGCACACCAAGAGGGAACAGAAACACACTAGGAAGGGAAGATCCTGAATTTAATGAGTTAGATCCTATATTAAAGGAAGAATGGTTTCAAAAGTTATTAACGTGGGATCGTGGTCAAGATCATATGTTTTGAATATCTCAAAGTCCCCAGGGAATTATGATACTAAAGATATACTTAATGTCCTTTAAAATGCCCTTAAAAATGCCCAAACAAATCTTTAAACTTGGTTTATGTCAAATAAAACCTAAGAGGGGTGAAACTGGAAAAACTCAAGAAACTAGAAATTTAGAAAATGGTGAGACACTATTTGGTGTGCCACCATTTTGGTGTGCCATCGTCACAGTTTTCCATCATCACGGTGCCACCGTTCTAGTGGGACACCATTTCGGTGCACCACCATTTCAGTACGCCACCATTTTAGTGACACTATTTCAGTGCGCCACCATTTCGGTGTGCCACCATTTGGTGAAACTATTTTTTTGGAAAACTTCTGAAACAAACCACTATGACCCCCAAGAACACCACAAGCACTGGATTTTCACAAAGGAATAACCTGGGGAAATCTAGGTCATTACAGTACTTTATATGAACCCCTTCATATTTCAAATATATAATATTTATAAAAATATAAATCATTTATATTCCATTTGAACATCTCATATTTTATATAAAAATTTTAAATAATTTAAACATCATAAATTTAATTTTATCTAAACCTTAATTAAATCCACCAAATCACATTTTTACATAGTTTAATATAAATTTATATACAGGGCCTTTTTAATATGAATATTTCTTAAAACAATATAAAGTCTTATATTTAGAATTATTTTATAATTATAAACACTTTTTAAATTAATAAACCCAGAAAATTCAAGGATTTAAACATAGATCACATCCACCTAAATAAATTTAATATGGTATAAAGCCTCCATAGTATTCAACACGAGCCCTTCAGGCCAGAGCCAATTAACATTTTTCAGAATTAAAAAAACAATTTTTCTTTGTAAGTCATAAATACACGTCATGTTTTACTATAAACCATGTCATGGTTCTTCTCACATGATAACAACTATCAAAGGAATTTTTCCATGGGTGAAGCCATTTTGGGTAGAGCCTTCAAAAGTGATACCTTTGAAACCATGAGGTTTTTTTGTTAAGTTTCATCATCGTTTCCATATGAAAATATTTTTCTCATACAAACCATGACTATTTTTAGCTAACATCACAATATAAAAACATATTTTTGTGATGATTTGTTTTTAAGAAAAAAATCACATCACGTTTTTCTTAAACCAAGACATAATTTTATAAATTTTATATAAACCATGTAATTTTTTATAAACTATGATGTGGCTTGATGAATTTCCATGAACCATGATCATTTTTATATATACTATGTTAGGTTCTAAAAAGGATCATTTTTTCAGATTCTTCATATACTTAAACATCAATCTAACCAATATGAAAGTGTCTTTGATACCACTGTTGGATTTTAGTGGGCAAAACTCTTTTCTAAATGCAATGGAAAGTATCCACCAAAACCCATTTCCATAAGATGAAACCATTCACTTGAATTGAATAAAATATAAATGAAGAATGCACATCTATTTGTTAGAGCCTTTTCTCCTTTTTCACATGAGTTTGATGATCACTAAGAGAAAAATACATCACTCCTCTGAGAGTAATCCACGGGTTTCATGAATCTCTAAATTATTAAGAATTATCTCCATTAAGTTATGGTCTCCTAGAAATTTTGGTTAAAGGAGAGAAGAAAAAAGCGCTTCAATTAAAAGAATTTTATAACATTGTTGAATAGCGCTCGTATGCACGCTCATCCATCCATTTCAGAAACCATGAACCAGATTATATAGCCCTTCAAGGATGCTCCTTAGATCCCAAATGTTTATCAATCATTCAACTATAATTGAAACATTTCTTAGAAGTTTTATAATGTTATAACTATTTGTAACATGTGGGTGATCTTTATACTTAAATGTTTAACACTTGAAAAATTAATATCACTACCACAAAATGTGGGCAAGGGAAGCGCTCGAGTTTTATCAGTGCTGATCAAAAAGCACTGATAAAAGGGGTAATTTTATCAGTACTAGAAAAAAGTGCTGATAAATTCCCCCCTTTATCAATGCTAAAAAAAAGCACTGATAAAAATGATCCTTTATCAGTGCTAATAATAGCACTGATAAAAGTTTTTAATAGAAAATATTATTAATTTATATAAAAATATTTTAAGTATATTAAAAAATAATGTTTATATGTATACATTAAATAAAAAATTCATGTTTATTATGTTTATTATGTTTATGTTTTATTTATGTTTATTATGTTTATTAGTTTTAGTTATATCTTTATTATATATTTATTATACTATATGTTTATAATATTATATATAAATACTTTTTAATATATATATACAAATACTTATTAAATATATATATTTAGATAAATTTATGTTTCCAAATGAATGTGTCAATTGATGTGTACATTCTTCTCATTAATATATGTTCATTGTTTACCCTAATATTGGTCATATATACTATAGTACTATATATACTTGGTGTATTCATTCATTTCCTATATATATGAAGCTTTATCTTCTCATAAATACTTAAAATCAAGATAAATATATTTAAATAAACAATAAATGTATTTATTATATTTAAAAATATAAATATTTAGTTATATATAATTATTTACTTTTTAAATATATTATATGTAATTATAATTATATATAAATCATTAAATATAAATATGTTTAAATAATTATAAAATTACAAAATATTTTTTTAAATGATAAATATATATTTATGAAAACCTTTTGAATATATTTATTTACAAATATATGTCTTTAATGAATATATACACAGACAAAGACATATATATATATATATATATTTAAATACTTATGAAATTAGAATGAAAAATAATATATCAATTTATATTTATATATATTTAATTATAATTTATACACAAACACCATAAATTTATACATATATATATTTAATCATAATTTAATTTATTAAATTATAATAAATATATTAATTATAAATATTTATAAAATTATAAATGTAATAAATATATTGGTTATAATTTTATAATTATGAATAAATGGTATGTTTTATCAGAGCTAATTAAAAAGCGCTAATAAAACATCCATTTATCAGTTTTTTTTTTAGAAACGATAAAGATCGGCCATTATCAGTGCTAAAAAAGCATTGATAAAAGAATGTTTTATCAGCGCTTTCAATTGTAGTGCTGATAAAACATACTTTTATCAGCACCTTTTTAGCACTGATAAATGCATGTTTTATCAGCGCATTTTATCTAGTGATGATAAAAGTGTTGCTGGGTTTTATAAATTAACCATAACTTTCTCCTCCTTCCTCACACCCACAAGCTCTCACAGAAGCTGATCCCTGCCACCGTCAGTGTCTCTACAACTTCCACCTCCTCCTCTCCTCCTCCTCCTCCTCCTTGGTTTTTGACTCTATCTCCGCTACTGCCATTACTGCCTCCTATCCTCCCTCCTCTCCTACCTCTTCCTCCTCCTCAATCACTGACTCCTCCGCCGCTGCGAACCAAATTCGTATTGTGGTATGGATTTTATTTTGATTTTTTCCTCATAATTCATATTTTTTCAATGAACTTTATGAATTTTTATTCTTCATGAGGTGAATAATTTATTGCACAACCTCATGCATTCTCAATGATTATTTTATGGTTAGGATATTTCAAATAATCATTTTAATGGAGATTCATCCCTTCCAAGTGATTTTGTAGAGTACCTAACATCATTGCATGGAATATTCTTAGATCCTCAATTTATTCCCTTAGTATCCATCATAAAATTATCCCTTGATGATAACTTTGAGTGGAAAGGTTTTCATCGGTCATGATTCTACCTTATCCATTATTCTTCTCTATCCCTTATAATTTTGTGTATCATGAGACTTCATCACGAATTATGGATTGAGGTGTGGGTGTAGATTATGAATGAAAAATGGTATGAAGAGGTGGTGTTGGGTAAGTGGGATAATGTTCAATGCACACAAGGTGATTTTAGAGTGGATATTTGGCATGAATTTGATCAAGGGATGATAAATAAACTATAAGGGCTGTGACTAGGAAGATTAGATTAGCGGGAAAGACCCTCAAGGGTCCTGGATAGCAATGAGGTGAACTATGATGTGATTTTTGGAGATTTAAGGTGTAAACGTATTGAACTATGGATGAATATAGGAATATGGGTAAAGAACATGACTCTACAATGTGAAATTCAAATAAACACATGCTATTTACCTCCTTATATGTGGTGGTAGGGTTTTAGGAAATTATAATTATCACACAACATACGGTATAGATTCACACACCATGTAGTCTATATAAAATTAACTTCTACATACATGAGATTAAGTTGGTAGGCTGAGTACATAACTAGCCACATGAAGTGTAGTTTAATTACATTCCATGTATGCCTACATGAAATGACTCAATTAGTAGTACACACCAAAGGAAACATCCATAGAATAAACAACATGTTTCTATAAAGACACATTGTGTAGTTAGGGACTACATGTCTTGACTATCTAATAGTACCCACTAAGTACTCACGCGGGAATCACACACTATATGTCACCACAAAAATTCCATGTACCCCAAGATGACATGGATATATGTATTAGGGATACATTTCAAGTACATATTGGTCTCATAATTTCTACACGTCATAGTGAAATCTATGTACATTGACTTCACATTCCATGTGAAGAGGCAACACATGACAATACTTTTACTGAGGGGATATACACTATGTAACCTTACAATACATTCCATGTAAGAACCCATTTGTTGATGTGAAAGACTTTTTAATATTCTTGATGATATTCTAGAGCAGCGCCCTCAGACAGTGTGTGATTCCGAGCCCCGGAGTGGCCGGAATTAAATTTTCAGTGCGTTCACACTGGACACGCCAAATAAATGGGATAACTCCTAAACGGAGATCCAGATCAGAGATCTGAGTGTACGGATGGGTCCAGAATGGGGTGTTTACCCTAGGAATGACATAAAACTTGTCGGCGCGGGACGTTTGGACCCCTCGCTCGCTTTCAGAACGTGAAATGGATAAATTAAATAATTAATTTATTCGTTTAATGGTTCAACTCAAGTATCTCTTAAACGATGGCTCGAATGGGAAAACTGAGGGCACCGTTGAGTTTGGAGCATGTTGTTTACCCTAGGAGGGGTGTAATCTTCACGGGCGCGGGCCGTTTGTGAAAAATGGCCCCCGGGGCGTTTTTGTAATTTAGCGGCCTCGGGCGTTGAGTTTAATAACTTTCAAAGGAAAGCTTGGAAAAAAATTCAGAGACCACCTTTGTGCTCGGGAGGTGGTTTTTACCCTAGGGGGAGCTTAATCTTCACCGCACCAGAGGTTTTGGACGCGGGTGTTTTAGGGGTCGGGACTTTTAATTAAAGAGTATATTTATTTAAACTCTCCCCTCCTCCCCTTCCTCCCCATTGAACCCCCCTAGAGAAACCCTCTTCCTCTCCTCCTCCTCTCCTCCTCCAATTTGGTGAGGCAACTCCGGAGAGGCACAGTGCAGCGGTGGACACTTCGTGAAGCGTTGGGCAAAGCCCTGCGAGGTAGGCGTCGTTTTTGTTTCGTTTTATTTCCCGCACCATGTTTGTCCTAATTTTGAATTATTGAATTGATGTCTGATTTACGTGAAAATCCCATGAACGCGTAGTAGTTTTTATTCTCTTTTCGATGCATCCTTCGGATTTGAATTCTGATTCCCGAGCTGCCCGCAGCGGTCCGGCGAAGGTTGCGGGAATTTCCGGTGGTTTTTGGGGCGTCCGGCGAGGTACTGCGGCGGTCCGGCAAACCAGTGCGGCGGCGCGGTAGTCGGCTGGCTGAGGCGGAGTGGCCGGGTGATGAGGGCTTCGGCGGCGGGGCAAGCGAGCTTCAGCGGAGGCCGGCGGAGCACTGGGGGCACGACGGTCGTCGGCTGCAGGCGCCTGCGGGGCGCGGAGCACGGAGGAGGACCGGTTCGGCTGGTCGTCGCGGGACGAAGACCCGGGGTCTTCGTGACCCCGACCAGCAGACAAGAGACCCACACTTCGCGGGTCCCGTGGGGAGACAGCCGGACCGGCTCAGCCGGTCCGGGCGATGCGGGTCAGCCCGCGCGGTGAACCGCGGGCCGGCTCAGGCAAAGGGTGGGCCGGCCGAACCGGCACGGCCCACCCTTCGGTCCGATAAAATTTGAATCGCCTCTAAAAGGCAGCTCGAGTGTCGAATTTGCGCGCCTTCAGCGGTGACGCGTTCCTTGATTTAAGACGAGTATTTTGAGATGGTTTTGGGAATTTTTAATTCCCGAAACGAGGGACCTCGGAGGCGCGAAGCGTCTTTAAGCGAACTGGCGTTTTTCTGGGGGATCTTGTTTTGGACGGTGCGGACGCGTCTGACGTTCGTTTTGAGTGACGTTAGCGGCATTGGGACCCTAGTGTCGGGGCGAAGCTTTCCAAGGTGGTTTCAGGCATTGAAGATGGAGTTCAGGCGTGGGCCCCACGGCCCATCTTTTGAGCTGCGTGCAGCGTTTTGTAACTTTTTCATCGGACATCTGTTTGGGGCGTGCGAGCAGTCAATGTTGGGTGTTTTCCCGAGGGGATTGCAATGGCGAAATCCACCCGCTTTAATTCTGCATGATAGTGCAGGCCCCACGAGGGCCGTTTGGGCGTTGACGGTGATTTTCCAGCTTTATCACCGGGTGTCCGTTTTGGACAAGTGATTAGTCAAAATTGTGTACTTTTTCGAGAGGATCTCAATGGTGCGATCCGTTGGCAGCGCATCAGGACCGAGATGTGGGTCCCACGTAGAACTGCTCATGCACGGTATGTCGGAATGCATCTTTTTCTCTGGATATTTGTTCCACTCAAGTGAGTAGTTCTTTTGACGTGTTTTTCTGAGAGCATTACGATGGCGCAGTTCGCCCAACCTTTTTCGAGGATGTGGGGTGGGTCCCACCCGACCTGGCTATGGTGAATAGTACCTTTTTCACCGGGTGACCGTTTCGGGCGAGTAAGTAGTCGATCTCGCGTGTTTTTCCGTGAGGATTATAACGGTGTAATCTTTTCAGGAAAGTGGAGCCTCTTACGCGATCTTATTAAATGGTGAAATGTGAAGGTGCCCTAGTGGCGGTTCTTCTACTATGTTTGTAGAGGACCCTTGGCGTTTGATCGCATGCACTCCCAGTTGAGTGATGTAAATGCTTAAAGAGATGTGTTTGGCTATTCCTGAGTCGTTGAGGTGGCTGGTTGGAGTTGTTACGTTACGCCTTCGCGTTGATGTTGGGTGTCGTGTGCACGTTAGCCTTTGGGATGAAGACGTGGTATACTCTGGGAGTATATGGGAGCACTGGGAGGTACATGTGGATGTTGGTACCTGAGAATGTTTGTGTACTTGGTCGGGGTTGACTTGGGGCCACACGTCGTGTGGGAGCCATGTGCGTGTCGTGTTTTTCTTTACGTACTTTTGACCTCTCGTGACGTAGAGGGTTCTTCCGTTCTTGCTTATTGATCTGTAGGGTTGAGTTTTCCCCTGGTCCTTTTCTCATTTGTTGACCAGCAGGGTAGAGTTTTCCCCTGGTCCTGTTCTCGTTTGTTGACCGACAAGGTTGAGTTTTCCCCTAGTTCCATTCTCATTTGGCCGACATAGATGGTTTGGTTCCTCTGTTTCATCAGTTGTGAGGGGTTTCAGTATCGTGCCCTTTCACCGCACTGCGACACCATTTGCGACTACGGGTGTTCGTATAGTGTGGGTGTTTTCCCCACTTTCTGGGATGAGTTTTCTTGGTCCGCTTTTACAGTGACTCAACGGATTGGAGCATGATCGCCTTGAGAGGCCTAGGGAGTTTCTCCCATTACTTTGTGTTCCCTGGTAGAGTTCTTGTGGATTCGGTGTGACCAACACTTTACGCGGGCACCGATCCTCTACCCAGGAGGTTGTTCCCAGCAGGGCTGAGGTTGTTTCCAGCAGGGCTGAGGTTGTTTCCAGCAGGGCTGAGGTTGTTTCCAGTAGGGCTGAGGTTGTTTCAAGTAGGGCTCGCTAGTTGTACCATCCAGTAGGGATGGCCAGTAAAACGGTGTTCACTGAGCAGTACCATCTAGCAGGGATGGCCAGAGCAGTTCTGGGTTTACCTCCATCGGGGCTGGGCAATGGTCCCCAATGTTGGGCTTACCTCCAGCGGGGCTGGGCAGTGGTCCCCAATGTCGGGCTTACCTCCAGCTGGGCTGGGTAGTGGTCCCTGATGTCGGGCTTACCTCCAGCTGGGCTGGGCATTGGTCCCCTATGCCGGGTTACCTCCAGCTGGGCTGGGCAGTGATCCCATTGCCGACTTTAGACGGGTTGCCCTCTAGCGGATTACCCTGTTACAGGACTAGGCAGTGTGGCACCCGTCGACTCGTGTCGGGTCTCCCTCCAATGGGAGCCCATCGACTTTCAGGGACCCTCCAGCGGGGCTGGGAAGGGGGTCGCCTGTCGACTTTGAGCAGACCTCTCGACTGCGGGGCAGTGACATGGTGTGGCTTGACATTCCCCTAGAACTCTCAAGTACGAGGGGAACTTTCCCCACCGATATGTGTCCTTGTGACGCGACCTAAAACCGTGAAGGTGAGTCAGTGCCGCCCAAAGCGGATAGTGTCAAGGTGCGGGGATTAGAGCACCTGACTTTCAGTTCAGGGCAGACATGCGGGATGCTGGGCATCGATGGTGTTTACTTCTGGGACTGATGGCGACTCACTTTCTTGGGCTGAGCTACGGGATGGAGATCCCCTTACGATCTTGTCCGGGCTTCTTGTTAGAGCATATGAATATGTATATACCTTGTTTCAGTACCCACTTCTTGGGCTTGGTTACTCTCCCTCCAGGATAGGCGAAGACGCATGGGGTATGCCACGTGCTTTCTGTGTCTAGCTTCTCGTGGTGGGACGAGTCTACTCTCTTGTTATAGGTAGTGAAGACTCGACAAGAATTTCACCTTCTCACTGTTTCTAGATCCTTGTGCCTAGATGAGTCTCTCCTTTCTCTTGTTGGGTTGATCTGGAATCTCTATTGTTACTCTTTACTACACTCCTTGTTGTACTCCTTTATTATTCCTTGTTCGCTCTACTGCTCACCCTTTGGTACCTCCTTTGTTTCTCCCTCGAGCCTTAAGGGTATCCTACTGAGTATTTTTATACTCACCCCTGCTTGGGCTTTTCCCGCACTTAGTGTGCCCTTGCAGACGACGGACAGGTTGGTCGTGACTTCAGTGGAGCTTAGGCGTTTGGGATCTTGGACCACGTGTGGTGGTCAGAGTCGGGTTCCAGGTGGGGGACCCTTCCAGCTGTTTTCCTTTTGTTTAACTGTTGTCGGGTTGTGGCACTTTTTTGGTTGGGCATGTGTTTTTCCCTTTTTCTTTTTTAGTTACTTTCAGCACTTGCTTTGTACTATTAGAGGTCGATGCACTTTGTGGTTTATTTATAGCAGTTGAACTTTTCTTTACTTGTCTTTTCTTTTACTCTTCACTTTTTCATTGATTGTGTTGCGTGTGTGTGTGTGTGTGTACAGGTACTCAGGAAAAGGCCTCCCCGAGTTGTTTAGCCTTCGGTGCTTGTTTCCACCCCCCTGGCCTATGGAGGCAGGCTTGGGGTAGTTGCAGCTCGAGCCCGGGTAGGTTCAGGTCGTGACAAAGTGGTATCAGAGTGAGGTTCGTTCCTTGGGATGCTATTAGAACATCCCTAAAATAAAAGGAATTGGTTTGGATTTAGGGAAATAGTGTTAATGTGTCTCAAGAGCATCTCTCAGGCCAGGGAGTCCAGTTATGGTGCAGCGGCCGACGTATCCATTCACCAGGACCCTGATAACCCGCTTGTCGACTCGTCTTGCTGAGACACTTGTTGCAGGGAAAATTTGGTTTGTGCATCACATAGGATTGAGTCTTTGACTGTCCTTCTTTAGTCAGCTCCCCATCGTTGTTATTGGTATATACATATATGCTCATCTGATTGCGGCACTCCTTGATAATATTCAAGATGTCTCCGTGAAGACAGCCAGCTAGGATACCAGCTTTGGTTCGTGACGATGACCTTGTGAGCTACGAGGCCTCAGTCCAGGACCCATCATGCGAGCCCCTTTCTTCGGGTTGGCCGGTAGTAGCACCCCCACCTGTTGAGCAGCAGACAGCTTCAGTAGAGCAGGCTGAGCTTGAGCGCAGGCTGAGCGTGCTCCGCGAGTTCCAGCGGCAGAGACCACTAAGGTTCAGTGGTGAGCCAGACCCTCAGGCAGCAGAGGTTTGGCTCAAGGCAGTGGTTCACCTTTTCAGGCTTGTGCAGACGCCAACAGATCAAAGAGTGGATTTGGAATCCAACCTTTTTTGTGGAGCAGTTTGGCTTTGGTGGAGTCTGGTGACTCAATTTCTTGAAGAGTCGTTGCTTTCATGGGGTGACTTTCAGTTGTTGTTTCGTGAGGAATTTTTCCCCTCCTACTTGCGCTCCATTCGGATTTAGGAGCTCCTGCAGTTTCAGCAGGGAGGGATGACGGTGGCCGAGTACGCGGCTAGTCTCGCAGACCGTGCACACTTTCACCCGGACTTGGTCTATGATGACAACATCCGAGCATGGAAGTTGAGCAGGGTCTCTGCTGAGAGATTCGTGTTGTCGTAGTACCCTTGGGAATTTCCACTTATGATGAGGTGCTAGAGCAGGCACTAGTGACAGAGAGCTTCCTGCCACATTCTAGAGTTAGTGGTGGCAGTAGGCACGTTGGAGTCGAGACGTCAGCTGCAGCTAGCGGGCGTCGACAAGAATAACCTCGACGCAAGTGGATTCCTGACAACCGGACTCAGGGGCGTGGTCGTACACCACAGTGGCTCCGTAGGGCACCAGTGCATCCCAGAGAGATTTGGTGCTATGCTTGCAATGGGCGAGGTCACCTGGCGCAGGGCTTCCAGACCAGGCATGCAGAGAGCTTCAGGCAGGCAGCAGGTGCACCACCACGACGGAGGCAGCTTCATGATCAGAGTAGTACCCATAGAGGTGGTGCTAGCAGAGGAGCGGGAGGAGCTAGAAGTGGAGGACAAGCTTACGAGGTCTTCCCATCACCACTAGGCGGTCCACATCAGGCTCCGGGAGCTGACAGTTGGGACCACGGACAGTCGCAAGCTTTGGATTTCTACGACCTTGCAGAGCATGAGGTGATAAGAGGTATTCTCTATGGCTCTTCTAACTTTTTTTAGTAGAATTTTTAGACTCTGCTTGTGGAATTATTTCCTCCCCGCTCCTTGTTTGAGGGGTTACCAGGGTGACGCAGGGCGTCGAGTGTAACCCTGTGTTGGTAAGGTAAAAGGCGTGGGACCTTTTTGTCTAGTCGATGGTGTTGAATCCTTCACCTTTCGAGCATGTAAGAGATCCTTGGTTGTGGGACATCGACTATGGAACCTTGCATGACCAGATATCCTTGGGAGTTTCACCATATGGATATTCTGAAGGAGGGAATCATCGGGCCTTGTTCCAGGTGCGGGCGGTGATTCCAATCGCGACATGAAACATAGAGGTTTGGTCGGGGGCGTGAGCTACCCACGAGAGCCTTCGGGGCATTTGAGACCGTGCAAAGGGATGGCGAGGTTCCCTACTGCCTTGCCCTAACCCCAAAGGATGGTTTGGGTGCATGACGTCTCCCACATGACTCACTTGAGAAGAGGTGTGTGTGCTCCTTTGCACAACATCAGTGAGGGTAGACCTCACGTGAAGAGATCAAATCCTTTGGTTTGTGTGTGGTGGCGTAGAGCTGTGTGAGGGTTCTTCTGGGTACGG
Source organism: Viscum album (assembly GCA_963277665.1). Taxonomy (NCBI): domain Eukaryota; kingdom Viridiplantae; phylum Streptophyta; class Magnoliopsida; order Santalales; family Viscaceae; genus Viscum; species Viscum album. Next base: position 1,389,142,577 of record OY728155.1, on the reverse strand, counting down.
GAGATCCAGGTGTGGGCTTAGTACCCTGAGTTGTTCCCTGGTTTTTCTTTTTCGGGACGAAAATATTGAAGGAGGGAATGATGTAAGAACCCAGTTTTTGCTGCGAAGGACTTTGGAATATTCTTGATGATATTCCAGAGCAGCGCCCTCAGACGGCATGCGATTCTGAGCCCCGGAGTGGCCGGAATTAAATTTTCAGTGCGTTCACACTCGACACGCCAAATAAATGGTATAACTTCTAAATGGTGATCCAGATCAGAGATATGAGTGTACGGATGGGTCCATAATGGGGTTTTTACCCTAGGAACAACATAAAACTTCTCAGCGCGGGACGTTTGGACCCCTCGCTCGCTTTTGGAACATGAAACGGATAAATTAAATAATTAATTTATTCATTTAACAGTTCAACTCAAGTATCTCTTAAACGGTGGCTCGGATCGGAAAACCAAGGGCACCGTTGAGTTTGGAGCATGTCGTTTACCCTAGTAGGGGTGTAATCTTTGCGGGTACGGGTCGTTTGTGAAAAATGGCTCCAGGGGCATTTTTGTAATTTAGCGACCTCGGGCGTTGAGTTTAATAAATTTCAAACGGAAACTTGGAATCAAATTCTGAGACTACCGTTGTACTCGGGAGGTGGTGTTTACCCTAGGGGGAGCTTAATCTTGACCGCACCGGAGGTTTTGGATGCGGGTGTTTTAGGGGTCGGGACTTTTAATTAAAGAATTTATTTATTTAAACTCTCCCCTCCTCCCCTTCCTCCCCATTGAACCCCCCCTGGAGAAACCCTCTTCTTATCCTCCTCCTCTCCTCCACTGCAGTGAGGCGCGGCGCAGCGGCAGACATTTCGTGAAGCGTCGGGCGAAGCCCTGCGAGGTAGGCGTCGTTTTTGTTTCGTTTTATTTCCTGCACCATGTTCGTCCTAATTTTTAATTATCGAATTACTGTCTGATTTACGTGAAAATCCCATGAACGCGTATTAGTTTTTATTCTCTTTCCGACGCATCCTTCGGATTTGAATTCTGAGTCCCGAGCTGCCCGCAGCGGTCCGGCGAAGGTTGCGGGGATTTCCGGTGGTTTTTGGGGCGTCCGGTGAGGTGCCGCGGTGGTCCGACGAACCAATGCGGCATGCAGCCGGCTGAGGAGGAGCGGCCGGGTGCTGAGGACTTCAGTGGCGGGGTGAGTGGGCTTCAGTGGAGGCCGACGGAGTGCTGGGGGCGCGGCAGTCGTCGGCTGCAGGCGCCTGCGGGGTGCGGAGCACGGAGGAGGACTGGCTTCGGCCGGTCATCGCAGGACGAAGACCCGGGGTCTTCGTGACCCCGGCCAGCAGACAAGGGACACGCGCTTCACGGGTCTTATAGGGAGATAGCCGGACCAGCTCAGCCGGTCTGGGCGATGCGGTCCGGCCCGCGCGGTGAACCGCGGGCCGACTCAGGCAGAGGGTGGGCCGGCCGAACCGGCACAACCCACCCTTCGGTCCGATAAAATTTGAATCGCCTCTAAAAGGCAGCTCGAGTGTCGGATTCATGCGTCGTCAGTGGCGACGTGATCCATGAGTTAAGCCGAGTATTTTGAGATGGTTTTGGGAATTTTTAATTCCCGAAACGAGGGACCTCAGAGGCGCGACGCGTCTTTAAGCGAACTGATGTTTTTCCGGGGGATCTTGTTTTGGATGGCGCGGACGCGTCTGACGTCCGTTTTGAGCGTCGTCAATAGCATTGGGACCCTGGCTCCAGGGAGAAGCTTTCCAGGGTGGTTTTAGGCGTTGAAGCTAGAGTTGAGGCATCGGCCCCACGGCCCATCTTTTGAGCTGCGTGCAGCGTTTTGTATCTTTTTCATCAGACATCTGTTCGGGGCGTGCGAGCAGTCGATGTTGGGTGGTTTTCCGAGGGGATTGCCATGGCGTAATCCGCCCGCTTTGATTCTTCATGATAGTGCGGTCCCCATGAGGTCTGTTTGGGCATTGACGGTAATTTTCCAACTTTATCACCGAGTGTCCGTTTTGGACATGTGATTAGTCAGACTTGTGTACTTTTTTGAGAGGATCGCAACGGTGTGATCCGTTGGCAGCACATCGGGACTGGGATGCAGGTCCCACGTAGAACTGCTCATGCACGGTATGCCGGAATGCATCTTTTTCTCTGGATATTCGTTCCACTCAAGTGAGTAGTGTTTTTGACGTGTTTTTCGGTGAGCATTGCGATGGCGCAGTTCGCCTGACCTTTTTCGAGGACGTGGGGTGGGTCCCACCCGACCTGGCTACGGTGAATAGTACCTTTTTCACCGGGTGACCATTTCAGGTGAGTAATTAGTCGATCTCACGTGTTTTTCCACGAGGATTACAACGGTGTAATCTTTTCAGGCAAGCGGAGCCTCTTACACGATCTTATTAAATAGGGAAATGTGAAGGTGACCCGGTGGTGGTTCTTCTACCGTGTTTGTAGTGGATCCTTGGCGTGTGATCGCGTCCACTCCTGGGTGAGTGATGTAAATTCTTGAAGAGATGTGGTTGGTTGTGCCTCATCCGTTGAGGTGGCTGGTTGGGGTTGTTACGTTACGCCTTCGCGTTGACGTTGGGTGCCGTGTGCATGTTAGCCTTTGGGCTGGAGAAGTGGTGTACTCTAGGAGTATACAGGAGCGCTGGGAGGTACATGTGGATGTTGGTACCTGAGAATGTTTGTGCGCTTGGTCGGGGTTGACTTGGGACCACACGTCGTGTGGGCACCATGTGTGTGTCGTGTTCTACTTTACGTACTTTTGACCTCTCACGATGTAGAGGGTTCCTCTGTTCTTTCTTATTGATTTGTAGGGTTGAGTTTTCCCCTAGTCCTTTTCTCGTTTGTTGACCGGTAGGGTTGAGTTTTCCCCTGGTCCTGTTCTCGTTTGTTGACTGGCAGGGTTGAGTTTTCCCCTGGTTCTGTTCTCGTTTGGCCGACAGAGATGGCTTGGTTCCTCTGTTTCATCAGTTGTGAGGGGTTTTAGTATCGTGCCCTTTCACCGCACTGCGACATCGTTTGCGACTACGGGTGTTTGTACAGTGTGGGTGTTTTTTCCACTTTCTGGGATGAGTTGTCTCGGTCTACTTCGACAGTGACTCAGCGGATTGGAGCGTGATCGCCTTGAGAGGCCTAGGGGGTTTCTCCTGTTGCTTTGTGTTCCCTGGTAGAGTTCTTGTGGATTCAGTGTGACCAACACTTTACGCGGTCACCGATCCTCTACCCAGGAGGTTGTTCCCAGTAGGGCTGATATTGTTTCCAGCAGGGCTGAGGTTGTTTCCAGTAGGGTTGAGGTTGTTTCCAGCAGGGCTGAGGTTGTTTCCAGCAGGGTTGAGGTTGTTTCGAGCAGGGCTCACCAGTTGTACCATCCAGTAGGGATGGCCAGTACAACGGTGTTCACCGAGCAGTACCATCCAGCAGGGATGGCCAGAGTAGTTCTGGGTTTACCTCCAGCGGGGCTGGGCAGTGGTCCCCGATACCGAGCTTACCTCCAGTGGGGCTGGGCAGTGGTCCCCGATGTCGGTCTTACCTCCAGCTGGGCTGTTCAGTGGTCCCCGATGTCGGGCTTACCTCCAGCTGGGTTAGGCAGTGGTCCCCGATGTCGGGTTACCTCCAGCTGGGCTGGGCAGCGGTCTCGTCGTCAACTTTAGCCAGGTCTCCCTCCAGTGGATTACCCTATTACGGGACTGGGCAGTGTGGCACCCGTCGACTCTTGTCGGGTTTCCCTCCAATGGGAACCCGTCAACTTCCAGGGACCCTCCAGTGGGTCTGGGAAGGGGGTCGCCTGTCGACTTTGAGCAGACCTCTCGACTGTGGGGCAGTGACATGGTGTGGTTTGACATTACCCTAGAACTCTCAAGTATGAGGGGCACTTTCCCCACCGAGACGTGTCCTTGTGATGTGAACTAAAACCGTGCGGGTGATTTAGTGCCGCCCAAAGCGGATAGTGTCGAGGTGCGGTGATTAGAGCCCCTGACTTGCAGTTTAGGGCAGATGTGCGGGATGCTGGGCATCGATGGTGTTTACTTCTGGGACTGAAGGTGACTCACTTTCTTGGGCTGAGCTACGGGATGGAGATCCCCTTACGATCTTGTTCAGGCTTCTTGTTAGAGCATATGAATATGTATATACCTTGTTTCAGTACCCACTTCTTGGGCTTGGTTACTCTCCCTCCAGGAGAGGCGAAGACGTGCGGGGTATGCCACGTGCTTTCCGTGTCTAGCTTCTCGTGGTGGGATGAGTCTACTCTCCTGCTATAGGTAGCGAATACTAAACGAGAAGTTCATCTTCTCACCGTTTCTAGCTTCTTGTGCCTGGATGAGTCTCTCCTTTCTCTTGTTGGGTTGAGTTGGACTCTTTGTTGTTACTCTTTACTACACCCCTTGTTGTATTCTTTTAGTATTCCCTGATCTCTCTACTGCTCACCCTTATGTACCTCCTTTGTTGCTCCCTCGAGCCTTCGGGGTATCCTACTAAGTATTTTTATACTCACCCCTGCTTGGGCTTTGCCCGCACTTGGTGTGCCCTTGCAGACGACGGACAGGTTGGTCGTGACTTCAGTGAAGCTTAGGCGTTTGGGAGCTTGGACCGCGTGTGGTGGTCAGAGTTGGGTTCTAGGTGGGGGACCCTTCTAGTTGTTTTCCTTTTGTTTACCTGTTGTCGGGTTGTGGCACTTTTCTGGTTGGGCACGTGTTTTGCCCATTTTCTTTTTCAGTTACTTTCAGCACTTGCTTTGTACTGTTAGAGTTCGATGCACTTTGTGGTTTATTTATAGCAGTTGCCCTTTTGTTTACTTGTATTTTCTTTTACTCTGCACTTTTTCATTGAGTGTGTTGCATGTGTGTGTGTGTGTAGGTACTCAGGCAAAGGCCTCCCTGAGTTGTTTAGCCTTTGGCCCTTGTCGCCAGCCCTTGGCCTATGGAGGCAGGCTTGGGGTAGTTGCGGCTCGATCCTGGGTAGGGTCGGTTCTTGACATGCCGTGTTCTTTTTCTAAACTTCATGTGTTTTTGAATCACCTAATTCATGACCCAGATTTCGGTGCATGAATACATCATGTTCATTTTCTATATATAATGCAGTGGTGAGATTCTCTTCAACATCATAGGTGGGATGTGAGGTGATTCATTCAATTCAATCTTCTTAGTTCTGTAGGAATGGATATGGTGATTGTGTATGTTGATCAAATAATTCATGGGATAGGGTTTTCCCATGGTTATGTGTTGATGGTAGGGTGTAGGTCCCCCATATTCTTTATGAAGTTTGGCACTCCCCCACACACATAGAGCACAAGTCTCCCAAATAGATCATGGGGTCGGCACTCCCTAAAAACTTATGAGGTATTGATCCCCCACACATAGCTAATAGAGTGCATTATTCCCCCACACATCCATAGATTTTGATACTCCATCTTCTAAAGAACACTCCTTGATGTGGTGAGGGTCCTCTATTAGGGATTGAAACTCCTTCGACCAATGTATATATTTAACTGAGGTGTTGGTCCCTTTTTATATATTTTTATAGGTGACGTGGGTTTTCTCATAACTAGGTAGTTATGATAGTAGGTTTTAATACTCCCTTGATCAATATAGGTCGTTATTTAAGGCATGGGTTCCCCTAAAGGTTTCTAGAAAAGTGATGTGATAATGGTGGGAAACAAGGTTTGGTACTCCCCCGATTTATGTGCATACCTCAATAAGGAGTGGGTTCCCCTTAATAGATTTTGGGAGTGTTTTATAATAAAGTTTGAACATATTATTTACTTTAAGACTTGTGACTCCTCGGGTACCCCTTGGTTTCCTTAGAGATGTGACTTACAACTGGGATATCAATTTCAAACTTCATGGATTTTTAAATACATTGAGAATCCATTGCTTCTCATGAGATACAACCTCCATGGATTATTTCTAAGATGACTGAGTCTTATTCACATAAATGAGTCTTCTAGTGGTAGATAATGTATCAATATTTCCATGTCTTCCTCCTGATCATTTTCCTACAGTGAGGGTTGATCTGAGTTGTTTGTTATCTTTACTTTATGGTTTTATAGCATCATACTGAGTATGTTTATAATAAACCCTACATAGGATTTATTCCCACATGTATTGTGTCCATGCAAGAAAAAATAGGGTTTGAAGGTGGTCTTAGTGGACATGGAGATAGTATAACTTGTTCGTATCTAAAGGTTGATGGTGCCCAGTAGAGCTTGTTGGTCCATGGTTGTCACACCCCAACACCAAAAACCCTGGAGCTTGTGTGTTAATAAACATGGTGTGTAATAATTTTTTTTATAAAATTAAATGTTGATAAATTACACATCATGTTCCATACAGAGGATCTTTATGATTTATGTTCTAGAAAACTAGATACAAATGATACACTTCTTCAAAACTGAACGAGAAAGACTCCATAAATCTGCCACCATTTAGTGTAACTCAAATCTAATAAACCTGTAAAAAATAAATTGAAAATGTAGGGTGAGAATAAGAATGCCCAGTAAGGGGGTTTTAAAATAAATATAATATTTCAATTAAAACCCTTTAAAAACTTCCCTTAAACAAAAAAAATGATCATAAAACATTTTCTTAAAATAAAACTGGAAAACATGTAGCACACCATTATCAATTTTCCAAGATTTTTAGTAAACAATTTAGGGAAAATTAAAAGGGCTATGTATGTAACACATTATGATCATATGCATACTTATACAAAATGTATGGTGTGAATCATATAAATAAAGAGTTAATAAAACTATACTAAGTGTGACATGCGAGAGTGAAAGTACATAATTTACAAATGAAAGTAATACATGATCAAAGTTGCGCATAAAATTATAACATTAATTTCTTTCTTCACTAATTTCAAATCGTAAAATGGAAGATAAAATAATAACATTTGAATTAAAGTTAAGAAAATGGGTGCTGAATAAACATTATTCCATGTTCATTTACTTCTTCTGATACTCATAAGTACAAGCTCTTAACCAGGCATATTCCCCAGTTGAATACAAACTTGGTTAATTAAATATAATGAGGGAAAGTATAATGTCAGACTGTGTCAGGTCCTCGTACCATGACCTAATTTTTCTCATGAGAACTACTGATGCATCGTGGGGCTTGAATTAACCGGTCCCCAACCCATAGGTCTTGCATTAACCGGTCCCCAACCCATAGGGCTTTCATTAACCGGTCACCAAACCGTTATATATTGATTACAATACATTCCTTGTATGTCCAATTAAGTTCATATATTCAAAGTGTCTCATACCACTTTGAATATTTAATTTCTCATTTTATATTATTCAAGGTGTACCATACCACTTTGAATAATTTAGTTCTTTTTTATGAATTATCATGATATGTCAGTTAACATTTAGATAACAATTTTCTCAATGACATGCCTGAACTAGTAAACATTCTTTGCACGTGTGATAATGATCAAAACACATAAGAAATGAATGGATGGGGTTTGTCACATAAAATTATAATTTCTTAATTTTAAAATCCTTGATTCATGGAAATGGTTACTTAGTATAAATACATGCCATTTAATACACTAATAAATGTGTTAGTGATCATGCAAATAAATTAAATCATAATTTTGATTAACTAATAGCAATTATTGCAGCAGGTTCATCATGCAATAAAACATTAAGTGATTATTACATGATTCTACACATCCTTTTATCCTTTAATATATTTTTATGAATTATTGCATACTTATAAACCCATATTGGTTAGAAAACTCAAGATTAATACTTACTAAAATCTTTCAAGTATTAATTGAAACAAAACATTAATTAAGTCATGTTATCCATCACTTGAAATTAGGGTTTGGAAATCATATATATATATATATATATCCTTATCTAAAAATTATATGTCTGAGTTTTACATAACTGAGACAAGGTTTGATGATCCCTTATAATTAATGAATACTTCATAATATTATTTAATCATCAATATCACCAGATTGAAAACCAAAACTCATGTTAGGTTTAAAGTACATAACCGTATGGACATACATATATACAATCCAAATTTTTTCATAATAAATACAAATCCATTTTAACTCAAAACATTATTCGTATCCAAGTCTTTATTTAAAGATTGAAAATAATCTCTAATAACATAAAAGAAATTTGGATTGAATTATATGTATATGTCTGAATATACACTAAGTGTATATTCGGTTTTGCACAATAAAAAACCCATGTTAAATGAACCCTTTTATGGACCTTATAAATATTAATACATGTGAACTTTTAACCTTTGAAAACCTAGATTCACCTTAGAGATGATATATATATACTTATATATATAAATTGTATATACATATAAATAAGTGAATGGGTTTTTCATTTCACAACCAAACAAGTACTGCTCGCATCAGTTAAACACTGATAAACAGCATTTAGAAATCCAGAATAAGTTTAGGATAGAATATATATATATATATATATATATATATATATATGAACATATACATATTCGCATATAAAAAGTGTGTATATATATGGTTTTGTACAAGAAAGACAAAGCATAAAAAAGAAAAACCCTTACTTGGATTCTAATGCTTGGATACACTAAGCAAGGAAGCAGAAGCAGGGTATGAAATACGCTCATCAACAAGTATAACAAAACCCAAAGGATGAAAAACAAAAATAAAATACTAGTAGGCAGCACAGAACTCAACCATAGATTGATAGAGAAAAATGGGTTCGCTGGTGTATATATACACTCAATGAATCTTACCTGGGAAGTCATTGAAATAAATAAAAAAGACAGAACAAAACAAAACTTCTAATTACTCTAATAGGAACAACCGATGATAAACTAGAACAAAACAATTGAAAGAACTAAAATACACAAATTTAATAATCAAAGATAGATTCGTTCAAATATTAAAACATTGACATATTATATGTAAAGATACTATAGGAAGTCAAAATGGACATGAGCGGCCCAAATCATTCAAATTGGCTCAAAAATAAAAATAAAAACAGTACATATCCATACTGACAAATAGTCTACTGATAGGGAATTCGATGGAAAATCAAAAAGTAGATGAATAGGTGGATGAAATCCGTAATAGATAAAGCATTAGTACAAAAAACAAAAGACCTACTTTACCTGGATCTCTAAAGAAATGTAATGCAACAAAACTTGGGATGAACCCTACCCTCATCCGCACTCCTCAAACATGTCGACCAGTGGCCTGCATCGAAACCTTCAACCGAAGCTAGACTCGACTTCTTCCATGACTTGTATTCACCTCAGGACTCCAAGGCTTCAAAGAAGATGTGATCCCAGCCTCGACGAACTTCACACGACTCCTTGGCTCGTGAAGGCGCAACGCCTTCGACCTGCGTCGACTTGGCCTGCACCGGCCACAGCGTGTGACTCCCGAACAACATGAACCCCTAGGCCTCGACCGTGATCACCCCCATCTCCCTAGCAATGGCCTTCTGAAATCCTAAACACGATCCCCCCCACCCCACTGTTTTGCATCATGACACCCTGCTTCATGGACCCCCTTTAAGTTTTATTCAATTTCATTTTTATTATTATTATATCCTTATTATTATTTCATTATATTTTTATATCTTTATTATCATCTATTATTATCATATATTATATTATTAATAATTTTACAGTTTCAAGTTATATAAAACTAATAATCTATTAAAAATTAATTTATCATTACTTTTTAAAAAGTAAAAGTTTTTATTATTAAATTCATTTATAAAACATATATATATATATATTATATACATAAAATGTTATAAATTAAATTAATAATTTGAAAATTTATTATATTGAAAATCAAAATAACAATTATCATAATTTTTACAAAATGTTTGTAATTTTGAAACTTTAAAAATGTTAATAATGTTATAAAACTTTAATCTAATCAAAATTTATAATATAATAATTATTACTTTGTGTGTGTGTGTGTGTCATATTTTCGAAAATATATAGAACCCGTATAGTTATTCATATAATAGATTAAATATTTGTTCGCATAAATTAAAATAGTGCACTTTTACAAAATAATGTCATTAAAATACTTTAAAATAATAATTTTCAATGTCTTGTATAACCTTAATATAAAATTATAATTTTATAATAGTATTGTTTTTATATCATAATTTCATGTAATTCAAATCTTGTATACATATGTATATATATATCATATTTTTTAAACCAAACAAAAAATTAGCTATATTCATATATTAGTATAATTATTATTTAAAATATTCTATTAAATAATAATTCGATAAGAATAAGTTTTGTTTAATAAAAATAGTTATTTTAAATAATCTGTAAACATAGTGAGATAATATTTACTTTGAAAACTGTACTTATAATAAAACAATATTAATTTTCAATTATTATTTTAAATAAAACTGTCTTAAAATGTTTAAATTATAAATATATCCATTTAATAAAACACTAACAGTCAAAAAAAAGAAAACAATGGTCATTTTAAGACACTAATGACTATAAAAATAACGGTCATGTGTATTTCAAATGGTCAAGAATACCCTTATAAATACATGTTTACGGTATTTCATACCTCTAAGTAGATTTGGCTTATAAATATGGTTCTCTACATCCCTCTGCTGCTTAGTACAAGTGCTATTATTCTAGTAATTTTATTCTTTACTACGGTCGGTCCAAGGGATTAGGGATACATACTTGGTCTCATTGTGATGCTAGGAGGTATCCCAGTGGTGCTCCTCAAATTTTTCATTAGTTTCCTAGGCTAGATATGGTCTTTTGGCCTTGTTGTAATGTAATTGTTTTAGTGTTTAATTGGATAAAACATGACTTGTTTTTATTTTTAAATCATTGTTTGGATAGCATGAAAATTAAACGAAGTAAAACTATAAAATATTATTATTACACATGAAATAGTTTCGGGGTGTCACAATGGTGGTGGTGATAAATATTATAGTTATAGGATAATTGAGGAGTCCTTATATTATATAGGATATACCCCTTGTTCCATGTTCATTGTGTTCTATGACCTTGAAAGATGTGCAGTACTTATGGTGTTTTCCCTATGTGGTGATGTACTCACTATGTGATGTCTCATGATTACGTTGTATGTAGAATTTTTTTATTATATATATATATAGATGATGTTTTGGATTATTTTATACATTGGAGACATGTGTTTTTTATAGTTTGATATTGGCTATGGTCTCCCATATTGTGTGATATGCCTACTCGGTGAAAGCCACCAGCCCCTGGCCTAGTAGAGGTGGGATTGGGGTGGAGCACTCTGCTTAATGCTGGCCTAGATGGGGCATGAGTGGGTTGGGTAATTTTAAATTAATATTGTAGCTATTTATTATTAGGGGTTGAGTTTGGAGTTTTTAATCACGTGAATAGTGGTTTGAGAATTTAGGGAAATAATGTTTAGGAGGTTTTGAGTTTGGTTATTAGACCATGGAGACCAACATAGGTGTGGTAGTCGACATATCATTTCTCTAGGACTATGGTAACCTATTAGTTAGCCCATATCTCTAATACATTGATTACAAGGTAAAATAAAGTTGGTAAATGTGTCATATAGTGATCGGTTATGATCTTCTCTATCCTTCCTATTTCTTCTTATATAGATATACTATAATCCTCATGAGTTTATCCTATCAAATAAAGTGTGATACATATTGATAGATAGATTATGTGAAAAGATAGATCCAAGGTGAGCCTACTCTTATATTTGGACCTCTTGCTACAAATTAGTGAGTGATGAGGGGTTTTTGAGACTCACTTGAGATATCTTTTTGACCCACAATCTGAATTACTTCATATCCCCTCCATTATTAGTATAGACTTTCTTATAAAGCAGATGGTATATCATGTTGATTTGGATAAGACGACCCATATGCTGCATATATTTTATGAGTTCTATCAATAGAGGTGTCATGGGTTTTTAAGGAAAGCTTGATCCTTAGGAAAAAGTGATTTGGTTAGAGTCTATGAGTTTTTCTTTCATCTATTTCAGACTCTCACTCACCAGATGCCATTTTTTGCATTAAGATCCCTACATAACACAGTGATCCATTAGTGGATGATTTTTTTATAAATCTCATGATATGACTACATTATTGTAGTTTGATTTTGATCCCTTGTTCAGGATGGTGATTTATCTAAGGATGATGGACCCTTTATAAGGAATCTTGATCGTGTTTGAGTATGCATCAAGGCCCATGAACCTAGCAAGGTATTCACTGGTCATGTTTTAATGTGGAATTTTTCAAGCTCATTGGTTTGGGTGGAGACATCAAAGGAAGTTATTTCAAGTAATGGTTGTGTTTTCATGAAAAAAATCTTATGATGTTTTCCCCCAAGTGAGCATCAACAGTTAGTATTCTTAGTGAAGATGCTCCCTTTATATGGGAGTTGGTTAGTGTTTCAACTAAAGATAACTATAGTGGTTCCATGGATGGACCTCCAACTAGAAGATAACATCGATATTATAGGCCCACCTATTGTAGGCCTAATTTCCAACTAGGAAGTTGTTCAGTGGAAGTTTAAATGGTGCAAGAGTAGTTGGAGATGAACGATGCATTGATCCACTCCCATAATCACTACCTTCAGTTAGTTCTTGTCAAGCATAAAGTATTTTCATTTAAAGATGGGGAAATATATGTGTGATGGATGACCATGGTTAGGCATCAATAGGTGTATTTTGGAGTGCAATTTGTGTACTCTCTTGATAGACCCTTAAACTAGATGTCATTGAAATGAGTTGTTCTTCCTACACCATATGTTTGGGAGTTGTAGATTCCGATGAAGCTCATACACACACCCACTACGCCAAAAATTGGATTTAGCAGTGGTTTTTTTCGTTTAGTGGCGGTTTAAACCGTCACTAAATCATTCTACGGTGGTTTTGAAAACCCGTCACTAAATCGTGTGTCAAGAAATAATTAGCGGTGGTTTTTTAAAACCGTTGTAGAACGATTTAGCGGCTGTTTTTTAGCAGCAGTTTCAACCGTCGCTAAATTATTTTTAATTTTTTTTAATTTTTAATTTTTTTTTAATTTTTTAATTTTTTTTATTTTCGTAATTTATTTAGGTATTTATTTATTTATTATTACAATGCTCATACCTATCTCCCTACACAAGTCCATGCCATATATAGAAATTCTGTGTTGGGTGAGATTTGAACCCCTTACCTCTTGCTTATTCTTCAAAGACTTTACCACTCCAGCAGACTCTTCATGTGGTCAATAAATGAAATTTAATATACTTATATATATATATTAATTGGAAAAATAAATAAAACATAACAAATAAATACACACTAAATAATTATTAATCAACAATTATTAATCAATAATGAATAATCAATGATCAATAATTAATAATTAATAAGTAATTATTAATATTTAATAATTACTAATTACAAAATACTAATTAATAAATAGAAAATAAATGAATAATAATTAGAGAAATGTATAATATAGAAATAAATGGTAAATAAAAATAGTAAATAATAAATAGTAAATATTAAATAATAAATAATAAATAGTAAATAATAAATAATAAATAGTAAATAGTAAATAGTAACTTGTAAATAATAAATACTAAATACTAAATAATATATAATATGTAATATATAATATATTATATATTATATATTATATATAATATCTAATATCTAATATCTAATATCTAATATCTAATATCTAATATATAATATATAACATATAACATATAATATCTAATATCTAATATATAATACATAATATATAATACATAATATATAATACATAATATATAATACATAATATATAATATATGATATATGATATATAATATATGATATATGATTTATAATTTATAATTTATAATTTATAATTTATAATTTATAATATATAATACATAATGTGTAATATATAATATATAATACATAATATATAATAGCTAATATATAGTATATAATATATAATATATAACATATAATATATAAGTAATGTATAAATAATAAATTAATTAAAAAATAATTTAATATATGATAAATAAATAAAAAATTAATAATAAATTAATAAATAATAGATAAATAAATAAATACTAAATAATAAATAATAAATAATGAATAACAAATAATTAATAATTAATAATAAATAATTAATAATTAATAATTAATAATTAATAATTAATAATTAATAATCAATAATTAATAATTAATAATCAATAATTAATAATAACTAATAATTAATAATTTATCATTAATAATTAATAATTAATAATTAATAATTGATATTAAAAAATTTATAAATAATTAATAAATTATTAAGAAATTTTTCATAAATAGATAATTAATAATTAATAATTAATGAGTATTGAATAAATAAATAAATAATAAATGAATAATAAACTAATAGTAAATTAATATTTAGTAAATTAAAAATAAATTAATAAATAACAAATAATAAATAATAAATAATGAAGAATAAAGAATAAGGAATAAATAGTAAATACATAAATAAATAATTAGGTAAATAATTAAATAATTAATTAATACTTAATAATTAATAATTAATAATTAATAATTATTATTAATTGATAATTGATAATTAATATTTAATAATTCTTAATTAATAATTCTTAATTAATAATTAATAATTCTTAATTCTTAATTAATATTTAATATTTAATATTTAATATTTAATATTTAATATTTAATATTTAATATTTAATATTTAGTATTTAATAAATTAATTAATTAATAATTTTTAATTAATTAATTAATAATGAATAAAAAATAATAAATAATAAATAAATGAATAATAAATGAATAATAAACTAATACTAATTAATTAAAAAAATTAAAAAAATTAATAATTAATGTGGACATAATAACTAAATAATAAATAAATAAATAAATTTATCAATAAATAAATTGATAGATAAATAAATAATATATAAATAAATAATTAAATAATTAATTAGTTAATAATAAATAAATAAATAAATAAATAATAAATAATTATTTAATTGAATGAATCATAAAACATTAAGAACCTCTTGAAACCCTAAAAACACTAAAATGACCATAAAATCTGACCCGAGACTCCTTTTTCAGCACCACAACCAGTAAAATCGAAGATCATGAAATGAGCTTCGATATGATATGTGGTACAGGTCGAACGAACACCTGGATCGAAAGTTATAACCGTTTGATTTTAAAAAATTGAAGTCTGCAACTAAAACCTCTGTTTCGGAGGCCTTCTGGGCCTTTTTGGAAAAATAAAAAAGGGGTACAATGCTCAAAAAGTTTGTATCAAACCTAAACGGCATAGAGCTCGTCGTAGGCTTCGATTCGATATGTGGTTGAGCCCAAACGGACACCCGGATTAAAAGTTATGCCCGTTTGAAATTTGAGTTCAATTTTTGACTTTTGGAAATTGAATATATATTTTTCCTTTGATTATCACATGATTTAAATCTCACTTTGTTTTAGATTATTCGATGAGCTTCGATTTGACTGGTTGTGGAGCTGAAATAGACACTCGGATCAGAAGTTATGGTCATTTGATGTCGAAGTCTGTTATTCAACTTATTGAAGATTTGTTTTCAGTTTAAAAATTTTATTAACTAATAATTATAAATATTTATTAATTGACACATTGTAAATAATTAAAATTATAAATAATAAACTATATTTGATTATAAATAATTAATAATTAATAATAATTAATAATTAAATAATTTTAAAAAAATCCTCAATTTTGTGGCGGTTTTGAAAAACTCGCCGCTAAAAAAATTGAAAATTTTTTTTGGAAGAAATTTTAAAACATTTATAAAAAAATATTTTAAAAACATTTAGCAGTGGTTTTTTCGCGACAGTTTTTAAAATCGCTGCTAAAACATTGTTTTCTTGTAGTGACCCTTATCATCTAGAGAATTTCTAACAATGGAGACTGTCTTTCACTCACCCCCAACTAGTAAAGTGAGATTATACTTAGTATAGAAATATGTCTTTAGTGGTATTACTCTATGGTAGATGTGAGATCCAGTGGTACCTACCTCGATATATATTAGATACTAATGATAGTACTATGTGGGGATACACAATTGAGTAAGTGAAGTGAGATCCACCCCCATTAGTGAGTGGGATCCTCTTAGGCGTGGTGAGCAGATCCCACCCTCAAGGATTTTTAGTCATATAACCATAAAATGATAAGCATGGATTTATGAACTAAGTGAATAGATGTGAACTTACTCCCTACGAATGTAGAGGAGTGCTTTAAGGATTCTGAATGGATTTATGAACTAAGTGAAATTCCACCTATACAATATTTGAAAGCGTAAATAAAGTACAAGCATGTTTTTAATAATTTGGATAATTATGACCAAAATTATAAGAATTTTCCTATTGAGTAAGAATGGGAGAGGAAAGATGATTTGTAATTTTTTTAATGCATTTTATGATATAAAAAACTTGATTTCCAAATCCACATATCCTACATCTACTTTGGGTAAGTTTGGAAGATTGGGAAGTTTTTGTGGGATAAAGTTGACAATGATAATGATATGATTAAAACAATGTATTGCAACATGAAGAAATTTAATAAATATTGGAGTCAATAAAGATTCAAAGTATATATCAATGTTATTATCAAAAAAGGATTGTTATAATGATATATAAGTAATATCAATTTTATGAAGAGCATGCAAAGGATTGCTCATGTAATTGGTTTAAATTTAAAAGCTTTCTTTTAAAATTATAATTTATTCATTTTATTTTATTGAGTTCAATTCTCTAACATATATATTGTAGATGTTGATGGGCCTTAAAAACGGAGTAGTTTGTCCAAATGATGATAAATCCCGGTCGGACAATTATTTGAAAAGGTCATTGATTAATATAACACTATGTAGAGTTGGATTCGGTTTTCCAACATACTGGAAATGTTATTTTGCTTTCATCTACTACCACGGGACAGAATGGGATCGATAAATACGTCCATTTAGCATGCGGATTTTGCGGCTCTATTTTGCATTGCTACATGATTCTAAATTATAAATATAAATAATTTGATTTTAGATATAAAATAATATATATTTAAATGGTTTTCCACTGGATGTGAATTTAAAATAATCATGTTTATCATATACCGTGAGCAGGCTTCCAAACATTCGGCCCACCACACGCGCGCACACACACATATATAAGGAGCATTCTCAGTTTCGTTTGTCATCGGCTTCTTCCATCTTTTTTGTCACATGCTTGGCACGTAGTGGACTGAATAAATGTTCATAAAATATATCATATATTTTTTCTAAACTAAAAAGTTAAAATTATAAAACTTTTATAATGTATTTCTTTTATAAAACGTTTTTCTATTATGAGTCATGCTTTTTTTGGTGTAACGTTTTTTTTTTTTTATTCCATTTAACGTTTTGTTGAAAACGTTCCATCTTCAATACCCCTGCCCAACACACGACGCCCCTCCCCAACACGCGACACCCCTTCCTCCCCCCGCCCATCCCTTCCTCTCCCAAATCCCTCAATTCCCTCACATCCCTCCCGCAAATCCCCTCCAAATCACTCTCAACGATCGTTGTGGCTTCTTCGCACTCCAAAGACTGTTGCGGCTTTGTCCAAATCACGCCCCTTCCCCGTCGTTGCGGCTTCCTTGCACTTCGGACGACGATCGCTGCGGCTTCTTCCTACTCACTTCAGCTTCCTCTGGTCCACCCAAAGATCGATGCCGCTACTGGCGAGTCCCGATCTTTTGGATCATTTCCCTCTTTTCTGGTTTGTCAATCTTTACCTTCCTCTCTCTGTTTATTTTCTCTAGGCTGAGCGTAGAAATTCTTCTGAGGCCTGAGGGTTTATGAATTCTGTAGTTTTCAAATTTTAATGTGATTTGTTGGGCAGAGACCTGAGATTGATTGTGAAGTGGATTTGCAGGTAATTTACTGGACTAATGATAATGTATTGGTTTCAATTTTTTCCTAAATTATGGTCGGCCTGTTCAAATTTGATCATTCATTTTGATACATAGATAAATATATATAATTTGAGCTAGGATAATACTGTGAGAGGAGTCCATCAGCGTATCAACTGCTAAAGATTTTGTTATTTAATGCGGGGTTTTATAGTAGGGTTTTAAGCCAATACAACAACCCCTCTCCGCTCAACCACACTCACATGTAGACGCAAACCCTCCATAAATTAGGTCCAATGAATGCATTTAAATTCAACACATAACACATTCTAATATAATATTCGTATTTTTTTTACAGTATGAATCATGATATTCTCGATGAAATTAGAGGCAATTATGATGATATTCCATCACAACCAATAAACATTGAAAATAATGTCGAACAAAATCAGATTGTTGGAATTAATGTGGTGGAAGGGGATGTTAATCTAGAGCCTAAGAATACAAGACAAACCACATTAGATGTTTGAAATTGGTGCACAAAAACTGATAAATGTCATGCTAAATGTAACTTATGTGGAAAATTGTTTGTGGGGGAAACAAATATGGTGCTTCAACATTATCTCGTCATTTGATCTGTTTTAAGCAGAAAAAACATTATGATGATGTGTCCAAAATGATTGTTAATCGTGAAGGGCGGTTGACATATTGAAAACTTGATGAAAAACTAGTTCGAGAATGTCTCTCTATGTGTATCATAGAACATGGTATCCCGTTTCATTTTGTTGAGATAAAAGAATCAGAGAACATATGAAGTAACTTTGATGTCAAGACATACAATAGAGGCACTGCAACATCTAATGTTATGAAATATTATTCTATGCAGAAAGAAAAGTTGAAACATATAATAGATTCTAGTCCTGGAAGAATGTGTTTAACATCTAATTGTTGGACTGCTTGCAATAGTGAAGGATGCATATGTTTGACTGCACACTTTGTTGATAATAATTGGAAGTTGAATAGCAAGTTATTATATTTCATAATCAAAATTCTATTGTGTGATGAAAAAGATTTCCATGTGAGGTGTTGTGCTCACATCTTAAACCTTATTGTTCAATGCTTAAAAATATCCAGTCATACACTTTAAAATTTGAGCAAGTGTAAAATATGTTAAAATTGTAGTGAGGCTAGAATGAGAGCTTTTCAAGTGTCTATTAAACATATTGGTGGTGTTGACACTAAAGTCGGATTGTGTCTTGACGTGTCAACTAGATGAAATTCAACTTTTACTATGTTTGAAAGTGCTATCGAGCATAAACAAGTTTTTTATAATCTTTCTTTGAGTGATGCTAAATATCAATACAGCCCATTAGAAGAGGAGTGGAAAAAAACATCAATTATATGTGAGTTTTTACGTCCATTTTACATGATGACTAAGTTGATATCAACATCATCTTATCCAACATCAAATCTTTACTTCATGCAAGTGTGGAAAATTGAATGTTTACTCAGAGAAAACATGACAAGTGACGATGATCTTGTTAAGGACATGACTTCTAGAATGAAAAATAAATTTGACAAATATTGGACTGGATATAGTGTTTTTTCCCTTGGGGAAGTTCTTGATCCAAAAATAAAGCTTAATTTGTTAAAGTTTTGTTATTTAAGACTTAATCTTTTTACTTGTGAAGAAAAAGTTGCAAGTCAAAAAGTGGTTGTATAAGTTGTATGAAAATTATGAAAAAAAGGATTCTAATAATAAGCAGGTGGTGCTTTTCAAGTTCAAGTATCTGCATTTTCCTCTAAACATGCCAAGGGGGGATTTGTAACGATCTTGGATTTCTTTGATGGAAGTATTATTTAAATCATTTTCTTATAAATTTATTTGTTTTAATCATATGTATTCTTTTATTGATATAGGAATATCTACAATATGAGTAAACATGTGAAAAAAACGGGAAGTCTCATTTAGATATTTATTTAGATGATCCAAAATTACAAATGAACCATTTTAAGGATCTAGTCATGCTTCAATATTGGAAAGATCACAAGCATTGCTTTGGATCTCTTGCAAACATGGCGTGTGATATTTTAAGCATTTCAATTACAACAATTACTTATGAATCTTCTTTTAGTATTAGAGGTCATATATTTTTAACAAGTATCAGTCTTCAATGCTGGATAATCATCTTCAAGCTCTCATATGTACTAGAAATTGGTTAAATGGATTTCAATAATTTGAAAAAGGTATACATATGCCACAATTTTTTGAATTTTAATATATTAATTATATTGTTCTTTGATTTTTATAATTACTAATAAACTTTTTTTTACTACAGATGAAGATGACTATCATGATAGTGAGGATGATGGTGTGTCCAAAGAAGAGTCTAATTGTATAGATATCCATGGAGGAGATGATGATATGAAATATATCAATTGTAAGTTAATTTTTTTGTTTGTATTTCATAGTTTATTGATTTGAATATATTTACCTTTTTATTTTAAAGATCGGCAGTTTAGAATTTAGAATATTAAATATATTTTTAATTCAAAACATAAGAAAGAAATGTTCGTGAAAAACATTATTTTGACTTGCACTAAATAATTTTCTTCGTTTCTATACAAGATATGAATTTGGGTCAAATTTCATTCAATACTAATCATTTTTCTAACTAAAGAGGTGAATTAATTTAACTTCATCAAGTTCTAAAATAAATTCGTTATTCCATTATTGTTAAGTGGTGTCACTTATGGTTTGATTCTTCGACTTCCGGGTTGTGTTAGATGGAGATGGCTTGGAAGATGAGAGATGTTGGGCACTGCACTTTGGTAAGGTTTTGTTTGGTGGTTCTATAAAATGACATGAAAATAGGTGTTAGATGTAAATGTCCTTTGTTTCTCACATTAAAAAACAGGGTCTCAATTTAATAGTTAAATCTCTCTTGAAGAATGCATTATGATAACTGTGGTGCAGGTCCTGACAGTGAATATTGAAGGGGAATCTAGTCCGACGGTGTGTGTGTAGGATTGCATAGAGGTGAGGCGGGCATGTACTATTATTTTAGGTGTTGGAATTTGGTGGGTTTTTGAGTGTTGTCGCCTGTAGGTGTTGGCATTTGGTGGGTTTTTTAGTGCTTTGTCGCATGTACACTTCAAGATGTCATATTAGCTTCTCTCAAAAAACCAACCATGTGTAAACTCTAATATGATGGGATGTCCTTTGTTTTGTAGTGTATATTTTTTGCATTATTCTTTATGTTTTTCTATCAATTTTTTTATATATATAATTTTTTAGGTCTGTGGGGTGATCTGCAAGTCCTTGGGTCCCGTCAGGGTTGGGTTATGATCTTTATTTTACAGTCTGCATTTTATGATGACCGGGCTGGTCCATTCTGTTAAATCTGCAGCCTGCATGGACCACCCCATGGGTTGGCCTGACCAGGTCTATTAATAGCTCTATAGATAACATATGCATTGGAGTATGGAAATATTAAGGAGAGTTGGGTATCAATGGGCTCACTAAGTTATTTAATGAAATTATGAAATCTAAGAAAATGTTTGATGAATGGATGGAGGAAGAACTCTAGTATTTGTGTATGAAAATAGAGATGTTTTAAGTTGTGGGAATTATAGAGGCATTAAGCCTATGATTCGTACCATGAAACTTTGGGAGAAAGTGTTTGAACAAGGGATTTGAAAGGAAACTTAAGTTTCAAATAATCAATTTGGTTTTATATCTCGACGTTCAACCACATAATCAATTTATTTGATTAGGCTTGATAGAGTATTATCGACAAAAGGCCCAAGATGTGTATATGGTTTTCATTGATTTGGAAAAGTCATATGATAAAGTTCCTGAAGAGGTTTTACGGAAAGCTCCTGAAATAAAAAGGGAGCAATTGGCGTATATCAAACTCATCCAAGAGGGAGTTTGAGTTAGAACTTTGTTGGAGTGTGTGTCCAACAGACTTGTGTTTTGTCATCATTATAATTCTCTATAAATAAACTCCTAAGGCCTCTTAAGAGGAATCTTAGGATCTTGGGTTTCTTGATTCTCTATTATAACATGGTATAAGGGGGGTCTAATCCAAACATTTCCTTCCAATCTCTCCCCTCTGAACACCATACGTTTTTTTTCAATGGGGGCGGCGGCCCCATGGCCTGCGACCCTAATCTGTCACCACCAATCCGTTGTTACACCCTCCTCCCAGCCGCTCGACTAGCCCCTTCCTTGTGTGCGTCCCTCCTCACTGCCTTCCTAGAAACCTCAATAGCCCCCAACACTACACTTCCTCTCTTCTAGTCGTCGTCTCCTACCTCGTCTCCAAGCAAATGCAATAGCCCTCCCTTCTATCATCTTTATCGCCCCTTCCGCCACGTGCGCCTTCTGTCGGTTGCACATCCCTCCCGTTGCCCTACTATAACGCGACGATTGTTGTTGAGTACATCTCCTCGACCAACTCCCACACTCCTCTTGGCGCACCTGAACCAACCTCATTCTTGCAGCTGATGCACGACGCCCCTCCCTCCTCTGACACCAGTCACACCCTATGGATTGGCGACATCCCCCAGTTCCTCTATGCACGCGCCACCATGTGCGCTCCAAACCCTTCATCGTTAGATCTGCTTGTTCAACCCCTCCGTCTATCTCGTAGGCCCTGCTGTCATCTTGCCACCCCAATTCACGTCGTTCCTGTCAGACCTCAGATCTTGTTGTGTGTTGTTCCTGTACACTTAGATGCTCATAACACGACTCTTCCCGTCGAGGCTCGATCTCGCTCTTCCTACCCATGTATTCCATTTCCAGTTATTCCTGTTGGTTCTACATTACGGATGTTGTTCCTTGGTTAAAACATCTTTTTTAGCGGCATCATCCATCATTCATCTTGAGGGGGAGCTACGATCACAGATGATTTCTTTTTGTTCCGTCTTGTTATATAATCAAGCTGGGTATGTCCAGCTTGAGGTGGAGTGTTAGTAGTGTTTTGTTGTTTGCTTTGTTTTCTTTTCTTTGTTTTATTTAATTATGTATCCAAGCTAGGTAGACCTAGCTTTAAGGCCATACATTTTTTTTAGTCTTAGATGAACTTATAAATAATATTCAAAATGAGATACCTAATTGCATGTTTTTTGTATATAATATAGTTCTTGTTACAAAATCTAAAGAGAGTATCAATTTTAAGATAGAGCTTTGGAGAAAGATTTTAGAATCGAAATGTTTTCGTCTTAATAGGGATAAGACAGAATATATGGAGTGTCATTTTAGTAAAGAATTGTCTAGTAATGTTGTAGATGTGAGATTGAAAGACCGCATTATTTCAAAAGTTTATCGTTTTCAATATTTAAGCGCATTTCTGCAATGTGATGAAGATATTAATGCATAATTATCTCATAGGATTCAAACCGGATGGATATATAAGAGAAATGATTCTGATATGCTTTATGATCATAAAATTTTGTAGAAATTGATGGATAAATTTTATAAGACTATTATTTGACCAACTATTCTACATGATAGTGAGTGTTAGTCTTTTATAGAACATCTTGAACAAAAAATAAGGGTAACAAAAATGAAAATATTAAGAGGGACATGCGGAAATACTAAGATGGGTAGGATTGGAAATTGATGTACTCGAGAAAAAATTAGAGTGACACTGATTGATGAGAAGGTGAATGAGACTAGATTAATATGGTTTTGACGTGTTAGAATAAAACCTAGGGATGCACATGTTAATAAGGTAAAATTTATGACAAATTTAGTTATTAAAACTGTTAAACCCTATTGTTTATTATTCTGGGTATTTCTGAGTCCCACATCGAAATACTCAATCATGTATTCCTTTTTCTCAATCTATAAAAGGACTATGTCTCACCATGAGGTAAGGAGAATTCCTCTTCTACCTGGTATCAAAGGGTAAATCCCAATTTTTTCCGACTCCTTCCCTACATGGCCCCCCTCCCGGCTCCTGCCCTACGCGCCCCCTCCCTGCTCCCGCCCTTTGCAGCTCCCCTCCCGACGTTTCTCCCGACTCCATCCCTACATGACTCCCTTCCCAGTGTCGCTCCTATCTCCCACCCTACGCGGCTCCCCTCCTGGCCCTCTTTCTGACTCCCGCCCGACGCTCCACACCACATCCATCATGCCTCCCGCCTCCTCACCTCCAGTGGCCATTTGGCCATCAGTGACTCCTGGGGCAATCCCGACCCCCCCATCACACTTCTGGTGCAGTTCTCGGCTCCCACCCTACGCAGCGCCCCCCCCCCCCATCACACTTCCTTTAAGTCAGCTTAAACCAGGACAGCTCACCAGGTATAGTCTTTTGACCGTGTCACATCTGTTTCTTTCAGGATGCCTCCCCGCGGACGATCAGCTAGAGCCCCGAGGGATGTACGTACTGACAGCCCACCAAGCGATGAGGCCTCAGTACATGACCCTTTTTTTCAGTTGAGGCACCAGTGGTACTACCACTCGTTGGGCCACCGATGCCACCAGCCCCAGCAGTAGGTGATGCACGCCGCTTGAGCGCGCTGCGTGAGTTCCAACGCCAGAGGCCACCCAGGTTCAGGGGAGAGACGGACCCACAGGTGGCTGAGGATTGGCTGGAGGCTGTGGTGAGAGTTTTCAGGCTAGTAGGTACACCAGCGGACTTCATGGTGATCCTAGCTGCCAGCCTCCTTCAGGCAGTAACAGACAGATGGTGGAGCCTGATGCTCTAGATGCATGAAGAGACGTCACTTCTATGGGCAGACTTCGAGAGCCTGTTCTGGGAAGAGTTTGTACCATCCACCCTACGAGCAGTGCAAATATAGGAGTTACTTCATATGCAGCAGGGCAGCATGAGTGTAGCTCAGTACTCAGCAAGGTTCACAGACCTCTCGCGCTACTCCACAGACATGGTACGAGACCCGTTCTTCCGGGCCCGAACCTTCGAGCAGGGACTGAGGCACGAGATCAGAGCTTCGACGATCCCTCTCAGCATCCCGACTCAGGCAGGGGTGTTGGAGCGAGCCCTCTTAGTGGAGAGTTTCCTTGCTGAGCAGACTCCAAAAGCGGGACCCACCACTAGTCGACTTGCAGCGGAGTCTTCTGCAGTTGGCAGTAGACAGATGACGCAGAGGTCCAGGAGGGCCAGACCTACTGGTGGTCGACCGCACGACTTAGGGTTGGTAGTGCGAGGCACCAAGGGTAGAGATAGAGCCAGACCTGCCATGCTGTGTTACACATGCGGCAGACATGGTCATATGGCTCGTGACTGTCCGACCCACCGCTCGGACGATCAGTAGATAGATGAAGAACCTCCTAGACAGAGGCATAAGTTCGATCGAGGCGGACCACAAGGAGCAGGAGGCAGAGGCAGAGAAGCTGGCAGTGCAGATAGAGGTGGACAACGCTTCGAGGTGTTGCCACCACCACCACCCGGAGGACCACCCCGACCGCAGGGAATGGGTGGACAGGGGAGAGCTTAGCTTCAGCCAGCTGAAGCATATGACTACGGAGCTCCGGAAGTAGGTAGACAGGAGTGGGTCTAGGCATGGAGGCCCTTGTTCTTGGTGTTTTCAGTTTCCATGTGATCGCTGTTGTAGTTGTATGTGTCTTTGTACTTTGAGCTGCAGTAATAAAAGACACCTTTCTTGTGACGATTACTTTACTGTCCACTTCGTATGGTTGATACTGAGAGGTTCCGGTTAAAACTGTTGACTTGACCCTCACTTTCGAGTTTTCTACTGGAGGAGACCCAGTAATCACACACTGATGCCGACAGTGTGACTCAACCCTTGGAAGCGAGAGTGATGGTTGGATCTCTTGGTAGTAGCGTCGAGGCCTTACGACGTCATCCGTGGCATGGAATAGTATCATTCATGTCAGGATTGACTGTATTAGGCGAAGAACGTGGTTCATCCAGGGGATGAGACCAGATTTCTCTTTTCGGCAGAGGAGAAATCTTAACAGCTCTTGAAGAACGTAAACAATGAAGGGTGGGAATGAGTTCTTACAATTGGTTAGTCTCACTCATTGATCGTTGAGCGAACGGTTTACGGTTCTCTTCAACTCAATAATCTCAGGTGTGTCTTCTCTCAGAAGAACATGAACCAGAGACAGCGGTGATAGCTTGAATTCCTCAAGGACTATGAATTCGAGATAGTTTATACTCCTGGAGAGGGGGACATTATAGCAGATTCTCTTAGTAGGAGATCGGGCTTTCAACTGTTGGGAGTGTCAAGACAGCAGCTGACCGCGTTTCAGCTATCCTTTGTGGATAGTGATGGGATCAGCACGTGTAGAACCAGAAATGGTTCAGGCTATGACAGAGAAGGTGTAGATCATCCATGAGCGGATGAAGACTGCACAGAGCAGACAATAGTCTTTTGCTGATAGGAGACAAGACCACATGAGTTCGAGGGTGACGACCACGACTTCAGACGGGTCTCACCTCGACGGGGTCTACAGAGATATGGCCGAGGCAGAAAGTAATCTCCGAGGTTCAACGGAATTTCTAGGTCCTCAGCAGGGTAGGCGAGGTGGTTTACCGCTTGACCTTTCCACCTCAGTTACACCGGGTGCATGATGTCATCCACGTATCTCAGCTAAGGAGATACGTGCACGATCCTTCACACATCATCGACCACAGGGAGTTGGACGTCGATGACAGGGCGACATTCGCGGAGGTTTCAGTGGAGATCGTGGATCGACAGGAGCAGGTCCTACGTGGACGATCGATTCCTCAGGTGCGCTTTCACTGGCAGCACGAGAACTTCCAGGAGAGCACGTGGGAACGGAAGGCTAAAATGCGTGCTCAGTACCACATTGTTTTCCCCAGTGTGTGTTGAAGCTTTACGAGGACGTAAATCCTTGAGGTGGGAGTAATGACTAGTAAATTCCAAGGATTTTTTTTCTTAATTTTGTTGGGATTTTATAAGTATGCAGTTTCTGACGGCACCTGATTCTGAGGCCCGGTGTGTCCGGAATATTTTTCCGAAGTTTAGCTTGGGTACGTTCAGTGAACGAACGAGCAGGTTTTTCTAACTTTTGAACCGGTGCTCGGAATCAAAATCCAAGGGCACCGATGAAACCGCAATGCCGGTAATTGCTCAAGAGCACCTTTTCCGAAGGTGCGTTTGCTCGGGGGGGAGTTGTTAAAAATGTGGTTTTAGTGAAGAATAAAATAAAATTGTATTACAATTTTATTTCTTTTTCTCTAAGTAGATATATCCTAAGTAAGGGAGTTGGGGGTGGGACCCACTTGTTGTTAACTAACCTTGAGAGGATAAAGGTGGGGTGGGGCCCACACGAGCCCAACCCCTCACATTCTTAACTCCTCTAAACCCCCCACTTAAGTTGTATAACTCATGAACTCCCCCTTTATTGGGTGGCTTTCCCTCTCCTTGCATTTAATTATGCCAACACACTAATTCATTTAATTGATTTGAGTTTTTGAATTTTGAAGAGATTTGTACGTGTTAATAAAATAAGGGAAGACCTTATTTTATTTGGGGTTAGATGTTGTGTGAGGAGATTTGGGGAGAGAATTTTAAGTCTGAAGAACTTCATCTTCCTTGTTGAAGAACGCGAAGAACGCGAAGAATGCCGACACCAAGGAGAGGCGACGTGCCGTTCTTTCCCCTCTCCGTAGCCGGTGTGAGACGCCATACCCTCTTTGGACACACACCGACATGCCATTCAATCTTCTCTCTGCGTTAAAGTAAGGGAGACGCCGCTTCCTCCTTAGACGTTCTTCGTCGACGTATACGGAGCTTCACCTCGCGATGCTGTTTCCCGTGACGATCATCATTCGACGACTTCTTTGAGGTAGGGGTTAGGTTCAATTTTATTTAATTAAAATTGTGCTTTGTTGCTCGTTAAGATTTCTCGTTCATATAGCCGCATGTTATCGTTGTAATGGGAGGAGTTCGGACCGCACAAACACGACCGATCCTCCTCCCCTTTTTATCGTTGATGTTCGTTAACAATCACGGCGAAGGCGGCGCGGTGTCGTTGCACCGCGCGGGAACGAGGAGAACTGCGACCGGAGCGGGTCGTGGCAGTGGAGGAGCGCGGCGCCGTCGCGCCGCACCGGAGAACCCGGAGGAGGAGGCCGCGAACAGGAGTGGGCCGCGGTGGAGGGGCGCGGCGCCGTCGCGCCGCGCCGGACGGGCAAGAGCCGCGACCCTTGGCCGCGACGATTCAGCAGGGGGGCGGCCGGACTCCGCCGGCGCTCCAGGAGGCGGGACCAATAGGTCCCGCGGCGGCTCACCGGCCGACCATTACGGCCGGGGGTCATAACCCCTGGCAGGTGGCAAAGGCGGGGCCCCCCAAGAGGGGTCAGTTTCGTCAATCAAGGGGGGCAGCGCCCCCCCCCCCCCCTCACGCCGCTCGGTCACAGACCGAGCGCCCAGCCGAGCCGGGCCGCTCACGCTGGGCAGGGCTGCCCGCGTCGGGCAGGTCTGGCCACGCCCAAGTGGGCCGGACCCGGACCTGGTTCGGGCCGACCCAGGGGGTCTTGTGCCGGGTCGGTCCGGGCCCAAAACCCCCTAAAACCGGACAACATTGTTCGAAGGCCCATAACTTGGGATACAAACCTCTGATCGACGCACCGTCAGTTGCGATGCGATCCTTGGATCGGGACGGTCGTTTCGGTATATTACACTCAAGGTTTCTTTAAACTTTGGGTACCGCCGGGTTGGTTTGAACACGAAACCAACCAGACCCTCGGAGCGGAAACACTTATAACTTGAGCTCCGGACGTCTGAATGATGTGTCGTCCACTTTGTTGGATTCCTCTTATTGAGAAGGAACTTTTGGCATAAATCACCTGAGGTTTGGATGCAGTTGGAGTAAGGACGGGTTGGATTGTACCCGAAATCCAACCGGACCCCTGGAACGGAAAAGCCGATATCTTATAGACCGGACGTCCGTTTGACGAACCGTCAGCGGTGTCGGTAATCACGTTGAGAAACGGTCCCTATGAGTATACTCTATGAGAGTTCGGGGTACAGATGAGATACGGTCGGGTTGGTTTATACACGAAACCAACCGGGCCCCCGGGACGAAAAGGCTAATAACTCACAGACCGGGCATTCGATTGACGCGCCGTCTGTTGCGTTGAAACCCCTGTGACGAGGTGGTCCTTTGTGATACTTCCTTTGTGGGACTTTGTGATACTTGGAGTATCGAACAGTAGCTCGTGGAGCGGATCCTCCCGGAGACGAGCGTACGGAGTGCAGCGACCTAGTAGCTGTGGACCTGATGACTGCTTGTCCGATTCAATTCAGAGTGACTTGTATAGCCCAGTGGGGAGCACTACTTTGTGAGGTGGCAGACTCATGGCGGAAGAGCACTACTTTGTGAGGTGGCAGACCCGCGGTACTCGACAGGAGGAGTACCTCTGTAGGCTATGAGGGGGAGCACCACTGTGTGAGGTGGCAGACCCATGGCGGGGAGCACTACTTTGTGAGGTGGCAGACCTGCGGTACTCGATAGGAGGAGTACCTCAGCAGTCTAAGGTTAGTGAGTATCACCTCAGAGTCGTGATAGGACTACTGTGCTCGACAGAGGAGGAGTTCTCCAGCAGTTGAGGTTTCGACATCATGATTTAAATCCTGGTTTGAGCTGAGTCAATGACCTTTGTGTTTTCCTCACGATTGAGATGAGTTAACTTGCTAACTTAGGTATAAGTATGGGCTTATACCTAAGTAAGGGTTATCTGTTGAGAACCTTCTTTGTGTTTATCCTTGTTGGATTTAGTGAGACCTTGAGGGTCTCGGGGTTCCTACTGAGTATCGTATACTCACCCCTGCACGGGCTATACCCGCACCTCGTTGTGTTGGTTGCAGATGATGGACATCACTGATTGTGGTTGAGGCTTGTAGAGCTGGACGGTACCCGGAGGAGGATCTCACGACGAGTCGGTACCCGGAGGAGACGGACGGACATGGACTGTTGAGGAGGACATATGTACCTACCCTTCAGGTAGGAAGCCGGAGGACGATCCAGGAGCGGCTTGTCACCTTTCAGCTGTTGTCCTTTGAGTTGTACTTTACTTTTAGTTGTAGTTGTACCTTTCTTTTGGGATTTTATTTCCGGCCCCTTGTACTTTCAGCACGTTTATTTTACTGCTTAGTGTTTACTTTCGCTTGTACTCTGTGGTGTTTGTTTACTTTCATAAAGGCAATGTCTTCCCTTTTTATCAGGATTTACGCCTTTGGTGCTAGTCGTCAGCCCCTGGCCTATGGAAGGCGGGCTTGGGGTAGTCACGGCACAGGCCCCGAGGACGGGTCGTGACATGCATGATTCTTGACTTCATCTCTTCACCTGCCCTTTGTGGCACATGTGCCTCGCAATTCTTTTAACCTTATATCCATCAGTAAGCTTACAAAGGATTTCAACTGTTTTGTAGTATTTACATCTTTTGCTGTTGTATTTCAGAAGTGGAAGACGAACTGGGAACTTGGTAGAGGCCAGTTTCGGGATGGGGTCTACATGTTTGATGGACCGACATCCATCGCCTGCACGTCTGTCTCTGCCCAGGCCTTGGACCTTCATTCTCAGTTGGAACATCCACCTGCCTCCATTCATCGACTATTTCTAGATTTTAGTTATCATGTGTCTTTTTAGTGTGAGTCTTGTAAATTTGTGAAACATCATCGCACTTCATACATTCCTTGAGTGGATACACAGGCCTTAAAACCTTTTGATCTAATTAATTCAGACGTTTGGGGTCCCTGTGCCATCTCAAGTCATTTAGGGTATAAATATTATATATCCTTCATTGATGATTTTTCACGAATGAATTGGTTGTACCTACTTCTAGAACGGTCTAGAGTTTTCTACTTTCCATACCCTTTACACTGAGATTCATACACTGTTTTCCTTCTCTATAAAATGTCTCCTTTCGGACAATGGGTGTGAGTATCTATCTACTCCCTTTCAGCAGTTCATTCAGCTGAAAGACATCATTCATCAGACATCCTGTTCTGATACACCCCAGCAGAATGGAGTAGCTGAGTAGAAACACTGACATATTCTTTATATTGCTCGTGCCCTCCCCTTCCACTGATAGGTGCCTCTGCTATTTTGGGGAGATGTGATCCTTACTTCCACTTACCTTATCAATCGCCTTCCTTCTTCTATCCTTCAGGGGGAGACTCCTTTTCAGACTATATTCTCCTCTCTCTCTCTTCACTC
This sequence comes from Viscum album, assembly GCA_963277665.1. Lineage (NCBI taxonomy): Eukaryota > Viridiplantae > Streptophyta > Magnoliopsida > Santalales > Viscaceae > Viscum > Viscum album. The sequence goes on along the minus strand of OY728155.1, from coordinate 1,389,111,481 downwards.
ACTTCCACTTTGGGTGTTTGGATACCTCTATCATGTTCGTAACACTCTACCCAGCCTCTTTAAACTCTCTCCCAAATCCCCCAGTTTCATCTTATTAGGATATTCACACACTCAGTGTGGATATCGTTGCTTCTCACCGGACCTACGGAGGTATGTCATCTTTACTGACGTCTCGTTTGTTGAGAGCTCTCTTTTCTCCTTTCCCTCTCCCCATCCCAACACTGCCATTGATGATTGTCTTCCTCTCATCATCCACCCTCCTTGCACTACTGGAAAATGGACCTATCCCCACGGTTTTCCCCAAAACCGTGGGGATAGACCCCCCCCTATACCCACGGCTTTGGAAAACCGTGGGTATATGTGAATTTTCAAGACCTATACCCACGGTTTTCCAAAACCGTGGGTATAGGTCTGGGATAAAATACCTATACCCACGGTTATGAAAAACCGTGGGTATAGGTCACTTTTGTGTGCGTGAGAATTTTTTTTTCCGCGGGAAGGAATTTTTTTTTTTGGCGGGAACCCTATACCCACGGTTCTTCCCTCTATACCCACGGTTTTTATAACTACATTTAACTAAATATATATATAAATACATATAGTTGATGTTAGGGTAGTGGTTAGATGCAGTGTTTGCAGCGAAGAGGTTGCGGGATCGAAACTCGGCGCCTGCATTATTTTAGGACCTATACCCACGGTTTTGAAACTGTGGGTAAAAGCCATTGACACCGTGGAAAATGGATATGTTTTGGTGACACTGTGGCATGACACCTATACCCACGGTTTTGGAAAACCGTGGGTATAGGTTGGGGACCTATACCGACGTTGTTCCAGCCCACGGTTCCCAAAACCATGGGTATAGGCTATACCCACGGTTTTGGGGGCTATACCCATGGTTTTGAACCGTGGGTATAGGCCGTTTTTCTAGTAGTGTTGGGTGTCTCCCCCTGTTGATTCCCATTTTTGTACGATCTGCTCTCATCGCCCATCAACTGTATCCCCTATCCCGGCCGACGACACCATCGTTCCCGCTTCGTCCGAGGCTCCTGCCCTGGCACCAGATGACTTGCACATTGCACTCCAGAAAGGTACTCTCTCTTTCCAGAGTACTCTATTTACATCTTCATACAGGGGTCTGTAAACACTGGAGGTGGTATCTATTCCCTGCATGGTTAGCGATGCAAAATCTCACCCGAGGTGGCTACAAGCGATGCAGGATGAATTACGGGCTCTATAAGACAACTATACTTGGGATCACATCCCCCTTCCAACAGGTAAAGAGGCAGTTGACAGGAAATGGATTTTTATAGTCTGCCTTAATGTCGTTGAAAGCCCGCCTTGTGGCAAAGGGCTTTGCTCAAACATATGGTATTGACTATTTTGATACCATATCTCCAATTGTCAAGTTGGACTTCGTTTGATTATTCATCTCTCTGATCATTCATCATCATTGGCACATTCATCAACTGGATGACAATAATATCTTCCTTCATTGATTTCTTGAGGAAGAGGTTTATCTGTAGCATCCCTCCGGTTTTTGTGCCTCCGGTGCCGACTCCCAAGTCTGTCGACTTCGCCGCTCTCTATATGGTCTTAAGAAATCTCCTTTTTCTTAGTTTGGCCAATTTAGCACCTTCGTCACCGACTTTGGGCTCTCGCAGTATGAAGTACCACACCATGTTCTACATGAAGACATCCACCGGCTGCATCTTGTTGGTAGTTTATGTGAATGATATCATTGTCACCGGGAGAGACTCCACTGGAATCTTCCATCTTAAGGGGCATCTTCATCATCACTTCCACACCAAAGATCTCGAACCTCTTACATACTTCTTAGGCATCGAGGTCTCCTGTTCTCCAAACACTATCTTCCTCTGCCAATGAAGATATGCATTAGACATTCTACAACATGTTGGACTGACACAGGTCACCACCGTTGACACTCCTCTTGAGCCTAGGGAATAGTCTCTCTATGACTCCTCGAAACCGTATTCACACCCAGAGAGGTACCATCGACTGGTGGGAAAACTCAATTATCTCACCATGACTCATCCATATATTTTTTGTGCTGTTGGGAAAGTGAGCCAATTCATGGAGCATCTGACCACCTCTTTGTGGAATGTTATCATCCGCATCGCCAAATACATCAAGAGAGACACTGCTCGTGGTCTTTGCTACTCCCACCACACTCATCTAAATATTGAGGTCTTCTGTGATGCTGACTATGCCGGTTGCCTTGCTACCCAGAATTCTACTTCTGGATTTTCCATTTTCTTGGCAGGCTCTTGGTGCAGCAAGAAACAGACTATTGTCTCCAAATCCAGTGTAGAGTCTGAGTACCATATCATGGAAACCATCACTACAGAGATCATGTGGCTTCGTCATCTTCTATAGGAGCTTGGATTTCCTCAATAGACATCTTCTCATTTCTGGTGTGATAATTAGGCAGCCACCAAGATTGCTTCAAATCCCGTCTTCCATGAATGCAAGAAGCATATCAAGGTGGACTACCACTTTCTTCGCCACCACCTCGAGCACAACCATGTCATCTTTAGCCACATCCTGACAGCGGATCAGCTTGCCGAAATCTTCACCAAAGGCCTCTCAGGGGCTCGCCTGGCCTCGCTCAGTTCCAAGCTGGGAATCCACAACATCTGCGACCCAGCTTGAGGGGGAGTGTGTATGGCCTTGTCTGATATCATCTTTCTTTTGTGGGACTTGTGGTCCAAGTTGGGAATGTCCAACTTGAGAAGGATTGTTAAACCCTATTTTTTATTATTCTGGGTATTTCCGAGTCCCACATCAGAATACTCAATCATGTATTCCTTTTTCTCAATCTATAAAATAAGGCCTCCGCCTCACCTTGAGGTAATGATAATTCCTCCTCTGCAAAAATAAATAGAGGTAAACCTAAAAGGACCCTTAAACAAATCATTCAAGATGATCTTATTCTAAATGGTTTCAATGAAAATATGGTCTTCAATAGAGCTAATTGACAACGTTTTATTCATATGGATGACCCCATTTAATTGAGTTCAAGGCTTTTTTTTTGTTGTTGTTGTAGGGGAAAGAAAAATACCTTTTAGATTTCTTCACGTGAAACATTTTCACAATGGTCAAGGGATCTCCCCCTTAAACATTTAGGAAAAAACTCCCAACTGGCATCACCATGTTGCTTCAATTATGTTTCAACACCCCCTTTATCAAATTCATTAAATCTAGTATCTCCCCCTAGACACATCCCCCTTTTTTGAGATGTCTATGATAAAAGTTAATCTCCATGAGAAGGGGGGGTGCCATTCAAATATTCAGTGTGAAGAGAGTGGTTGAGTTCCCTGACTCAACTTGTTATTCACTTTTACCTTTGACTTGATAGCCTTATCCATAATGTTACTTTTATGATGCACACAATTTAAGCATATTTCTTCACCCTTTGCTTCAGATCTTGGATTTTTCTCTATTTTTGGTTTGTAAAATATCTTTTGCATAATTCCACCAGTATAGATTTTTTATTTTTTTTTTCATTAGCACTATACTGTGCAGTTTCTCCTATAGCTTTGAAAGACTCTTCCCAACTTCTCATTTTCTTTCTCCAAACAAGATTGCTTCCTCCTATATAGTGCATCTCCTACAACTATTTCCTCTAACTTGTTATGACATTCTTGTGCTTCCTTTTCTTAGCCTCATAGTAATCTATCAGGGATTTTTCATTTCCTCTGCCCTTCCAAATTTGTTTCTTCTTGCTCCAAGACACTTGTTGAGAAATGGTAGATTTGTAACTCTCTGTGCATCCTTCAGCTTCATAACACTCTTTAACCAAACCATGAAACTTGTTTCAGTTGACAACAAATCTCTCTCCATGTTGATTTTCATTATTCAACCAAGTTTCATTCATATTCTGTAAAGGTATTATATACCTCCTCTAAGCCTCGTTTCCAAAATCCTTAATCATGTGTCCATAGCACAAATAAAACATTTTCCATGAAAATTATACATTCACTTTTCCTTTCTAGAATGAGAAGTTTTTCCAAGTTTTCCTCTGTTGAACACCACGGTCACCCTACATATATACATGGTGCTCCCTATGCCACCAAAATAGTAGCATCATGTCATCACTTTCACATGTGAGTTTCTCCTTCAATATTTAACAAGTGAATGACCTTTTCACGAAGGTTTAAGATTTTCACCTTTGCTCTTTCTACACAGACCTTCTCTTCCTATAAAATGATGTTTGTGTTTCATGAGAAGCTCATTAATCTCCTTTGATGATTTAACATACTTATCCTTGAATTTTCTTTCAATAGACTTTCCTCCAGATTGGCTATATAATACATCCAAAGCACCCTACTAAATAGTCATCATGAATACTTTTTGGTTTTAGTCATTATTTTGCTGAGTTTGACTCTCCTTCCTTCAAGCTCCATAATCTACATGTTTTTTGCTTTAGATGGGTCTTCATCATCTCCATCTGAGAATTCTTTTCATTATTCACATATTTAAGTTTATCTTCAATTTGAGAGAAATTATATCATCTTTAAGATTCTTATTTCACTTCCAATTCAGGAGCAATCCCATTCATCAAATTAACATGCTCCTTCATCTTTATATTCATCTTTTTCAGTGATTCCTTTGCAACCATGTCTTCTTGTTTCAACACCATCTTCTTCCACATTTATAGATGTGTAAATTTTTTATTTCCTCCCTATAAGAGTCTTTCACAAAATCATCAAACTTCAGATGTTTTAGGAATAACATCTATACTTTGTTGAATTGAAATCTTCTTTAGAAATCTTCTTCTTGGGTTTCTTCTTTCTTCCTTTGGAAACAAGACACATTTCTTCATTTGTTGAATCACAATCTCCAAACAAGTTTCTCTACTATAACCATATTTCATGAGTTGTTTCACAACATGTAATTTGGTTAAACAACTTGTCTGATAAACCGTAACACATAAGCCTCTGTGATTTTTCATCAAGAATTATTTTCTTTTCATATGTTATTTCAATATCATGAAAAACACATGTCAATACATCATATTCACAATAATTAAGATGGTCAAGTACATCATTATTCCAAATTTTAAAATCAGCGCCATCAAAAATCAGAATCCTCGTTTTTTTCACTTCATATCAACAAATCAATAAGGTCAAAAAATACCGATCAGATACATCAGCAGGTTTACTGATATCACCTTTAAATCGCAGAGTTCTGATGCTACTTCTTAGGCCCATTAGAAACTATTCTAACCCTGACGGGGGGAGTGAATCTGATGTCAGAGTTGTGCCCTAGATTCTAATACTTTTGTTTGGAGTTATTAATGGTGTGCGTCATGGCTAGCGCCAGAGACCAATGCACCACGTGACACCAGCGCAATATCCCAGCTGGGATGGCGTTTCATGATGTGCGCTATGTTGCGCCATGGCGTAGTGTGGCGTTGCGTGCGCCATTGCACCATCTTCATTTTTTGGTTTTTTTTTCAGTTTCAACCAACCAACCCAAACCTTATAAAAATACTTTATTAAATCACTCGTTGCAAGTCGAGCAAAGCCCCTCTTCCTCCCTCGACTTTGTATGACACATCGATCAACTATCGTGACCAAGCACACCCAACAACCTTACCACTTCCTTGACATTCTTCCCACAATTGAATTGCAATGATTTGTTATTTGAATGACTTATGGTTATTTATTAACAAAAGACTATTTTTCAAAATAAAATTTTCCTACAATTTATAAATATTTTTTCTTTTTTTATATTTTTATTATTACTGATAATTTTCTTATCTAACTTATTATTTGTTATTATTTTTATATGCTTATAGGCCCTTTGTGCACCGAAAGTTAATATTGTCACGTGCCATGCAATGCACTTTTACGCCAAGGACCTTTGTCGCCGTTGTGCGCCATGCGCCCAAAATAACTATGCTTTTGTTTGGAATGTGGGGCTGGTTGTATGGGGCTGGTCGGGTATTTTGTAACTGCCAAGGGGCGGTATTGTATTTCTGCAATTAATAGGTAGTTTAGGACAACTTTATCAGGTAGTGGTTTTTATGGGAAGTTTTTGTTTGGGAAGGTAGGGTAATAAATGGGGGTCCAACTGTTTAATAGAGGATGGGATTCATTTTGGCATTTCAGTTGGTTGCTGTTAGAAGGTCCGACCTTGGCAGGTTACAGACTTGGCTTCGGGGAGTGGCCTTCTGTGGAGAGTTCATTTTCCCGGTCTATTCTTCTTCTCTTAGAGTGATTCCTCTCATAGGTTCTATATAGAAAACACCAAAGCAGAGTATGATAAGTCCTGTGGACCAACTACTTGTATATTGCATAGAAATCTGAAATTACAGATGAAGAAGGGACGGTCAAGGATGAAGAAGAAGATGCAGGGAGAGGGAGATAGTGTTATGAATAGAGGACTGGAATATGTATTAATGGAGGAGATAAGGAATTACAGTTGGGGGAAGGAGGAATATTAATGGAGGATAAAAGGAATTACAACAGGGGGAAGGAGGGAAAAAATAGAGAAATACTACAGGCTTCCCCCCAGGGGAAGTCCCGCCCAAGCCTACAGCTGAATGCCCCTTTAACAGAAAATGAATATCCTACCACTCTACCCCCCCCCCTTATAAAAGCTTCCTAACAGCCCTATGGCTTAACAACCTTGAGATTCCTCCACTACCTCTCCTCCCACGTGTCAGCAGGTGACCCCACCAGTCCCTCTCCAGTTTGTTATCTTTGTTAATTTGTTTCTCCTGGCCCACCTGGCCTAGTATTTGGTTCTCCCTCTGGTTGAGAAACTTTGCCTCTCTTATAATACACCTTCCACTCACCTGGGAGGTCCTAGATCCTACCACTGCCCACCGCCTGAGAATCAGTTTTGTCCTCAAGACTGAATGTGAGAAATGGACTGTAAAGGACAAAGTCATCCTCCCAAGTTCCGTCAGTAGCAGGTTGGATTGTCCAGTGGTTCAAATATTGTGGCTAAAAAATATCATCCCGGAGGTGATAGCGGTGGGATAGGATGACAGCAGGCTCGGGTTGGGAAATTTCATCACTGGCCAGTAGGTGGAGGAGGGGGCAGAGAGGAAGACAGAGGAAACCAAGCAGTAGCATCGCGATTTGCTGGAGGCTTTCGAGGAGCTGCCTTGGAAGAACCTGAAGAGTCATGGAAGAATGCTAATTCAATATTGTGTGCCAGATGCAAGGCCTAAAGGTGTGTATCCGGGTTATGAATCTGCACCCAAGAGCGAATATCTTCTTTCAAGCCATTGACAAAATAACCCATGTATTGTGGTTTTGGAAGACGTGGCAGCAAGGAGGTGAGATGTTCATAATGTTCAATGTAATCCTGAACGAAGCCTTGTTAATGGAGGGTCTAAAATTTTCATAGGGGTTTTGGATGTTAAGGACACTAAAACATACCATGTTAAGTTTGGACAACCCTCTGTAAGAATGGTGAACCGATGGATGGTTGTGCCTTCCAGGATGACTTGGGCAAGCTGGATCCAAAATGGTTCTGGTGTCTGGTGAATTCTGAAGTAGAGTTCCGCCCAAGTGGGCTAGCCTCGAGGGTCTGAACCATTAACAAGGGGAAGCTCAACACGACGGGGAAGGGGAGAGGGATCATGAGGGGTAGTCGTACCAGAAGGTGGAAAAAGAAGAGGTGGGTGGCCGGAGATACTAGAGTGGGACGAAGGATCCGGGGGGTCGGGGATCAGGCTGTTGAGTTTGTTTTCTCCTAGCCCACCTGTCCTGGTAGTTGGTTCTCCCTCTAGATGGGAAAATTTTCCTCTCCTAGAATACACCTTCCACTCACCCGAGAGGTCCCAGATCCTACCAGAGGGAGTCTCGGTGGATCCCCAGGATCATCCCGCCCAAGCCTAAGGTCGCACCTATCAAATATATTTCTCTATATCCCCTTTCACTCCACCCCCCCCTTTATAACAGCTTCTCCAACGAAACATGCCCCCCAGCATATTCCATTTTATTCCCTAGAACATTCCTCCGAACCACCTTGACTAACCCACTATCCTGGGTACCTAACACTGCCCCACCCTTGAAAATCACCTTGTCCTCAAGGTGAGACATAGGGTGAGGTGCTGGTGTAGTAGGTGTTGATGCTCCTTTTATTGCATACAAGTTCCAAACAATCAACCATATATTCCTCCTCGGTTGACGATCAGTCTGCAAAACGTCTGTTAGTGGTTTGTGATGTTGCTCCTTCCGATGTGATGGTTCATGAGCCGCCATGTTCATCCAGTCACGCTCCCTTCCATGAGAAAAAGCTTTTTTTGGGTGTGCCCCTACTGCAAAACTGGAAGTGTCGGGCACAACCACTTTTTTTGTCTTTTTTTTCTGGTTTTTTTCCTTGTTATTTTTTTGTTCGTTTCTTTTTGGCAGCGCTGCTTTACATTGATGAAAAAACCATGAGACAGGCGTCTACGGCATGGTCAGAGGGTCGAGGTGCCCTCCCCACCTGCGGGCGAAGATCAACCCACACACGACATTCCACGCGGTTCGTCTGAGTGACCCAAGCTAGCGTGCAAGGAGGGATGAAGAACCGTCGTTATGTCGGAAGCAGACATCGCCTTTTGAGGAAGCCGACAAGAGGGGATGCACCAGAAGTGCACGCATCCTCAGTACGCCTTAGGTCAGTGTGTGCTATAGTCGATCGAACTGAAGAATCGCCTAATTGTGAGTCTAGAAGGCGGACGCCTGACAATATGCACCACTACTGTGCTGAGTGCGGGTGATTTTCCGACAGGCTGAAAGTGGTCAGTTTTGTGCTCTTTTTTTCCAAATACGTGAGCTGGTATCGTTCATCGTGGCTAATCGATGGGAACCCATTGTGCACTAAACGCTTGACGAAAATGGAACCAGTTGGAGGCGCATCACCTCCGAACAAAATAGGGAGAATGCGGTAGTTGCAGTATGCGAGTGAGTCATTCTGCACTAGTCGACAATTGTAAGTCGAGCGCATCCGATGCAGAATGGAAAAAGAGAAGGCTAGTAGTGAGACTCCTTATAGAAAAGAGGCATAGCGGTAGGTCGAACCAAATAATAAGTCTTATGGACCAACTACTTGTATATTGCATAGGAATCAGGAATTATAGAGGAAGAAGGGATGGTCAAGGATGAAGAATAAGAGAGAGGGAGAGGGAGGGAGAGTCTCGGTGGATTCTCAGGATCCTCCTGCACAGGCATAAAGCTCCACTTATCAAATATATTCCTTTATATCCCCCTTCACTCCACCCCAACCCCCCTTTATAATAGCTTCCCCAACAGAATGTGGCCCCCCAGCATATTCCATTTTATTCCCTAGAATATTCCTCCTAACCGCCCTGGATAACCCACTATCCTGGGTACCTAACAGAGTATAGGACATTCTTCCTCTTCTTATTCTCTCTCTCACACCTGCGTTCTAAAAATTGGTGCTCTTTTTGAGATTTGTTTCCACTACTAGAGACACGTTCGGTGTTAGTGTCACGATAGATGAGGAACCAATCAAAGGAAGGAGATCGCTGAGGGGACTCGCCTATCGTGAGAGAGGAGTTCGTTGTGAGTAGTGGAAAATGTTGTCGGAGTATGAAAAATTATTAGAAGTCTTTGATACGGAACAAACGAAGTACATGAGGCAGTTACACAGCTTTAAGAGCAAATGAAGATTTTCCCTGACCATGCAGGATGACCAACAAGTGTTGGAAAGTTGATGAGAGTAGTGAAGGAGCAACTTGTTTCTTGTATGGAATGACCCAAAGAGGTAATTCTTGATCCGGGTTCTAGGGTGGATAAGCGGGAAAGGAACAACAGGGAGTTGTAGCTGGTTCCTGATCTGCATTCCAAAACCTCTTACCAAAGTAGTGAGTCCAAGCGAAGAGCTGGCTGCATAGGATTGGAAAGAATGGAGAAAAACACCTCACTTACTACTCTCAATGACAGTGTAAATTGTTTTACCTTTCCTAGAACGAGTCATGGGGAACGTAGCCAGGCAGAGGACTTACAGACTATTCCTAGACAAGATGGGTTACCTGCTTCAGTAGGAGACAAACCTCTATTGATACTCAGATTGGATGTGAGCTTAGTGTTTTTTCAGAATCATCAAATATCATGTTTGGCAAGTGAAAAGTGCAACATCTACTGTGGAGTTTGCCTCCATGTTGGACTGGAATCTATTAAAGGAGAAAGGCATGTTCAAGTGATGCGAGAGTTTTTCCCACAATCCATGCAGCTACTAGTAGCTTGTAGGTTCCGGGCACAGTGGAAGCGTGCGATGGGTGGTGGACAACTTTGATTTTTTTTGTCATGATCGATGATCAATTCAAGATTTACATGACAACAAATGTTGTAATCAATAGAATTAGATCAAAAGAAACATACAAGGGATAGAATATCGGAACCAAGTGCAGGATCATCACTTATTATTTATAATTAATTTAATCAATTAAAAAATTACCTTGTGAGAATTCTTTATTCGTTGATGGATTTGACAACAGATCTACATTGTACCATCATTGCATTGGAGGAGGTGGGGATCCACACACCCATTTCACTAATCTCTGAACGTCGTCGTAGGAATCTCCGGGTTATAGCGTGGCAGATCCAAATGCTTGTGTCGTTCGCTTTTGATCTCCACGAGAATTGCTTTCAAAACATTTTCCTTGATCTCTCTAAACTCGAGAGTGGAAGGTGGAGACAGACTATCCTCTGTTCTTGGAAGCGTTCTTGGAGAGGGACCTCCCTAGATCTTGATAGGATTATCTCTGGTTATCGTTATTCACAACACAAACGATTGACTCTATTGAAAAATAATATAATTGGGTTGATATATTGTTAGGGTTACAAATAAATAATTGTAGAAGTTCCCTTTATTATTTATTTAATACCTTGTGGAACCCCATGTCCATAATAATAATATTATTATTATTTCTCAACATGCACTTAACTTGCGAATTAAAATTAAATATTATTTATCCATATAATATTCAATATATATTATTTTTCATCGGACCATTAAACTCGATCCGTCATTCACAATATTTATCGGGCTCTGAATAATGTCTATTTATTTATTAAAAAAATATCACTGCATTTTTCGCCAATAAATAAAATATTATATTCACTAAATAGAAAATAAATATTTATTAAATATTTCAATCACATAATATTCTCTCGAATAACTGGTGACAAAATATATGTGATCAAGAAAACATGAATAATTATTAAATCATGTGCGAGAATAATATTTATTCAACATGTTAAATAATAAATAAATAATATATTATTTAACTGAGATTCTAGATACACTTAGTGTGTGAACCTCTAGACCACTTTCTTAGTTGCATTAGGTGAAGCAGTCTAAAGTTCAAGGTTAACATCTAGAAACACGCCAAAGACACCCATAGAGAAAGAAGTTAATGATGCAATGACATAATACCTCATACAGACATTCACTATGTAATATAATCTCTTTATCACTATTGTGGTGAATTTTCCTTACCTCAAAGTGAGATGGAGACATTCTTTTATAGATACAATATAAAGATTACAAGGTGGAGTAATCCAATGTGGGACTCGGAAATACCCTTTACTCGGAAACATAATAAATCGGGTTTGACACTCCCCCTCAAACTGGACATGCCCAACTTGGACCAAGAGTCCCACAAAAAGATAGAAGATATCCAACAAAACCATACACACTCTCCCTCAACCTGGTTCGTTGATACTCCATCTTGGTACTCAGAGAGTCCAAATGAGCTCCCGAGAGGCCTTTGGTGAAGATGTCGGTAAGCTGATTGGTCGTCGGTATGTGGCTGAAACTGACATGGTGTTGCTTGAGGTGATGGAAAAGAAAGTGATAGTCTACCACGATATGCTTCTTTCTTTAATGGAATATAGGATTAGAAGCAATCTTCGTGGCTTCCTGATTATCACACCCGATATGAGCAGATGTCTGCGACGGGAAGCCAAGCTCATGGAGGAGATGTCGAAGTCTAAAGATCTAGTGATCGTGGCCATCACACGATATTCAGACTTCGTACTAAATCTAGAGACAACAGTCTTTTTCTTATTGTGCTGGGAGATGAGGTTACCTTCCAAGAAAATAGCAAACCCAGAAGTAGACTTTTGGGTAGCAAGACAACCAGCATAGTCAACATCACAAAAGGCCTCAACATTCAGATGATCGTGATGTGAGTACCAGAGAGCACAGGTAGGGTCTTTCTTGATGTATTTCACAATGCGGAGTACAACATCCCACTGAGATTTGGTCGGATGCTCCATGAATTGGTTAACATTTCCAACAGCGTAGGCAATGTCCAAATGCGTCATGGTGAGATAATTGAGTTTTCCCACAAGACGACAGTAGCTCTCTTAGTGAGAAAAGTGTTATGTGTTGTCATAGGGATACCATTCCCTAAGCTCAAGAGGAGTGTCAACGGGAGTGACCTGAGTCAATCCAGCATCCTGCAAGATATCTAAGGCATATTTATGTTGACAAAGAAAGATGGTGTCCGCAGAACGAGAGACCTCAATGCCAAAGAAGTATGTTAGTGGACCAGGATCTTTGGTGTGAAAGTGGTGGTGAAGATGCCCCTTTAGTTGTGTGATTCTAGTTGAGTCGCTCCCAATGATGATGATATCATCAACATACACCACCAGTAGGATGTAGCTGGAGGTCGTCACACGGTAGAAGTCAATGTGGTCTTTTATACTCCGAGAGAGCCTGAATGTAGTGATGACGGTGCAGAATCATCCAAACCAAGCATGAGGAGACTGCTTGGGGCCATATAGAAAGCAACGAAGTCAGCCAACATGAGAGTCGGATTCAAAGGCACGAAATCTTGGAGGTTGTTGCTGATACACCTCTTCTTCAAGAAAGTCATAGAGAAAGACATTTTTGACATCAAGTTGACAAAGGGGTCAATGATGATGAGCAACCCGAGATATGGAAAATCGGACAAATGTCATCTTTGCAACCAGAGAGAAGGTATCAAAATAGTCAATATGACATGTCTAAGCAAAACCTTTCACCATAAGTCTGGCTTTGAGGCGATGAAGGGTGTCATCTGCATTGAGGAAGACCGTATAGATCCATTTACTACCGACCGCCTGCTTTCCTACTAGAAGGGGGACCAGATCCCAAGTGTGATTGTCGTCTAGAGCCTACAATTCATCCCACATTTCCTAAAGCCATCCATGGTGAGATTTGGCGTCGCCGACCATGCAAGAAATGGATATCATCTCCATAGCGGAAAGACCCATGTATGAGGATGTGTACAGAGGAGTATCCTAGAAAGAACGAGTATCTTTTGTAGTGTAATGGGAAAGTCGTCTGGAGCCGAAGCATGAGCAGCAAATGAATTTGGGACGATGGTGTCCTCAGCCTGGATGGGGGATCCAATCAATGGGTGGTAGGAGTAGACAGTGTCAAACCGGTGACCAACAGAGTGGGGCACCAGAGGTGGGTGGATGATGAGAGGAAGACAATCATCAATGGTGGTGTTTGGATGGGGAGAGGGAGGAGTGAAAGGAGGGATCTCAACAAACAACACATCAACAGAGATGATATATCACTGTAAGTCGGGAGAGAAGCACTGATATCTATGCTGAGTGTGGGAATATCCGAGGAATATGCAATAGAGGGATTTGGTGGGAAATTTGGAGAGGTTGGGATGAGTTTCCTGAATATAACACAGACACCCAAACACACGGAGGGGAAGTGAGTGAGGAGGGAGAGAGGAGAAGAGAGTCCCAAAAGGAGTCTCCCCATAAAGGATAGAAGAAGAGATTCAATTTAGGAGGTAGGTAGCAGTTAGGATGTCATCAGACCAAAAAAGGAGAGGCACCTTCATGTGGAATAGAAGGGCACAAGTAGCCTCTAGAATATGACAATGTTTCCACTCAGCCACTCCATTCTGCGGAGGTGTTTCGGGGCAGGATGTCTGATGAATTATGTCTTTATCCTTAAGAAATTTCTTAAAGGAAGTGGATAAATATTCTCATCCATTGTCGGAACACATACATTTAAGGGAGGTGGAGAATTGAGTATGAATTTCATTATAAAAGGTCTGAATATGATAAAATACTTTAGACTGATCAAGAAGAAGGTAAAGGCATGTCATGTGTGAGTAGTCATCAATAAAGGATATATACTAACTATACCCAAACTGGCTAGGAACCCTGCAAGGACCCCATATATCAGAATGAACAAGGTTGAAAGGACTCACTGTATGCAGTTCCAGTCGAGGAAAATACGTCACCCGATGATGTTTAGCAAACTTATAGGATTCACAATGGGAGGAAAGGTGGGGGATGAATTCGGGCAAAGCTTATGTTTGAAGGAAGTTGGTGGATGACTAGGACGAGAATGTAGGTCAAGGGCATGGGCTGAGGTGGATGGAAAAGCAAGAGATGGTGGAGTATCAAACATGTACACCCCATTCCTAAGATGACCTCGACCAAGTTCCCGATTCGTCATCCACTCCTAAAAAACAACACCAAAGGATATAAAAGTAGTAACACAATTGAAGTCTGGTGATTTTTCTGATGTAGATAAGATTAAACAGATTGTGAGGAACATGAGCGACCAAAGCCAAGCGAATAGACAGGGTCAAGGGGCATGTGCCAAATTTGGAAATGGGGATTGTTGAGTCAATAGAAAGAATATTTGTAGAGGCACCAGTGTACGGATAATAGGTAGTGAACATACCATATTCCCCTGTGAGATGTTCCAGTGCACCTAAGTCAAGCATCCAAGCTGTCGGTTGATGAGATACATAGGCGGTAGAGCCGTCAGTCTGAGAAATGGGATTTGGAGAAGAGGACGGTGGCACAACAGTCTGATAAGATTGTATAAATGCAATCTCCTCCTGTGAGAGCGCCAATATATAACAGGTACAAGATGAAGGGGGTTCGCCTTGCGGGAAAACCAGTGATGGAGCATGGAACAACTACTCAAGCAGGCACACAAATGTAGGGATGAAGCATGGGGTTTTCGCACCGCAAGCCCGACAATAGTGGTGAGGGGGCATCCTTGTCATGACCAATTGTCATGCAATCCAAATAGTACTTAAGTATTTTCTCATATTCAATCCCCATGTCAAATTCATCATCCTCTATTGCAATAACCACTTTTTCAACAAGTGATGAACTCAAATTCACCTCAACCAGGAGGTGAGCATAATGACCAAACCTGGCCAGGTCAGCCTCCCTGTCCATTTTGATAGGAACGTTGGTAGCCACTGCAATGTCATACAAGATTTGGGGGTGCCAAAGAATCCAATTTAATCCATGAACTTTGACCCAAGTTTGCACAAAAGAGTTTCATACCTCAAGGGGATTGAAGTGGAAATCCCACTCCCAAATATGAAGAACACCCAGCTTGAGAAAAACAGAACCAAACCCTCAAACTTTGGTCTTTAATTCTTCATATCAGAAAAGAAGATAGAAAAAATTGAGACCTAGGGAAACGATTTTCCAACCCAAAAACCCCCAGACCTCCGAGAGATGAAGATCCAAATCTCCAATATTCCATGGCTTCGAATCCTTAACTAAAATAAACCCAGCAACAATTGAATGCTTTCCTTTCTCCAGCCTCTCTGAGATTGCCTCTGAATCAGCTTTCACGTGTGCTATATTCCCCTTGCGATGGGGATATCTAGAGATAGTTTATTTGAAGAGGGAGAAGGATGGAATGTTACCAGATCACAAAGAATCAATCGATAATCCACCATGATAAAGATGCTTACTTCCCCTATCAACCATGAACATCTTGTGACTATCAAACCTTCCACAAGAAAGGAAATCTTCAACCAAAGGAGTAGCATGCAAGGTGGCCATTTGAAAAGAACCCTAAACTCCATTTCATTGAAGAGAGGAAGATTGTCACACCTGTGATTCCATTTTGAGGTATTTTTATAATTATTTTTTGTCTATATTTTTTCCCTTGGGTTTCCTTTGAGTTTTTAGTGAAAAAATGAGAGTTTTGGGGTTAATAGTTGGTGGCGCATGGTTTGTGCCCTTTCCCAGGTAACCGCGTGGCCAAGTGGTGTTTTTGGGCAGTGGATAATCACACAGTTAGCACACGGTTTGTAAATATTGCGGACTAACCATGTGATATGTCCTGCTTGGATAGTAACGGGCATACAGTTTCCACACAGTTTGGAAAACCATGCGGGCAAACTATGCGGCTTGTCTAGGTTAATAAAATTTAAAATGATGGATGTGTCCTCTCAGGATTTAACCCCAAATCACCCATTTTCTTCCCAACTCAGGATTTCCAACCCTAGGCTCCTCTCCCTCCTCCCTTGGCTCCCTTGGATCTCCAAATTTTTGTTGGATTTGGTGCGGTTTCTCCAAGATTCTTCAAGTAAGCGAGTTTCTTCCTCAATTTCTTCCTGTTTTCTAGGGTTTCTCTTCTTCTTCTTCCTTGGGGTTTCATATCTCTAGTGGGTTGGGTGACCTATTTAGGGTTGGATCTTGATTCCAAGGGTTCAATCTTGATGTTTATGGTTTAATCTTGCCTTTATAGGGTTCACTTGAGGTGCGGTTGTGGTTTTACACTGTTTTCTAGAAGTTTCTACACTTGAGGTAGGTAATTCTATGCTTAAACATTATTTGGTGACATTGATATACTTTCATTGCTTCTTGGTTATGTTCTATGTGTTTTGTATGAGGTTTGAATTGTGTTTCTAAAAATGATTCAAGGTGTGTTTGTGTTGAAAAGTGTTTTTTCAAAGGAAATGGGTTGTGACGCATGTGTGTTCCATGTGTGCTTGCTTATTTTGTCCCTTGAGGGTGTTTGATAAAATGTGTAAGTGGTACGAAACATATTTTTAAATGGTTCTGGTGTGTGTTTGGATTTGAAAGTGGTTTTGGTTGTGGAAATGGTAATTTATCAATTGTGTTATATTGATTGGCATGTGTGCATGTGAATGTAGTGATCTATGTGATGTGTGGAATGAAAATTGAGCACGAAGGAAAACCTGGGTATCTAAGTGGGAAGACTGGGTTTATTACGCTAGTTGACTTGGAAGTGGCTTAGCTCGGATTCATCTAGCAGGATTGATGATTACAACACTAAATAAATTATTATGATGATTGGAGACCACTAGGACCTTGGGATGTTCCCTCATAGTGGCCCATGCATGAGAACACTATTGGTTGTGGTTTCTATACCACATTTCACTGAGGTACGATGTACCTAGTGTCCCGTTTGAGCTAGTGCCTATAGGCTTTTCCAATGATTTAGTGATCTTTTTTGATATTGTACCTACTGTCGTCATATGGTGCACTTTGTTGGTTATTTCAAAAGCAAAGCATGTTCTTCTTTAAAATGTTTGCCATAAAAATGTTTCTAGGTTCTCTTTCTATAAAACCTGCATATTAATTTGACTTATAATGTTTTTAATATGGATTATCTTTTATTGGGTGGAATCCTACTGGGTTTTGGCTCACACCCTGCATACACCTTTGGATGTATGCAAACTTGGTTATGTTCGATTCAGGTAAAGACAAGATGTATGGTGATGGTAGTTTGGGTTGCTAGTGGTCTTCTCTTGAAGGTTTTGGTGGTGGTGACTTAAGGATGATGCTCCTCTTATTGCTTGGAGGTTTATAATATATAATATACAATACATAATATGTAATATGAAATATATAATACATAATATATAATAGATAATATATAACATATAATATATAACATATAACATATAATATATAAGTAATGTGTAAATAATAAATTAATTAAAAAATAATTTAATATATGATAAATAAATAATAAATAAATAAATAAATAATAAATAATCAATAATGAATAATAAATAATAAATAATAAATTATAAATTGTAAAAAATAAATAATAAATAATTTTTAAGTTTTAATTTTTAATTTTTAATAACTAATAATTGATCATTGATCATTAAGAAATAATAATTCATAATTAGTAATTAACATTTAAAAATTTATAAATTATTAAGAAATTATTAAGAAATTTTTCATAAATAAATAATTAATGAATATTGAATAAATAAATAAATAATAAATAAATAAATAATAAATGAATAATAAACTAATAATAAATTAATATTTAGTAAATTAAAAATAAATTAATAAATAACAAATAATAAATAACAAATAACAAATAATAAATAATAAAGAATAAAGAATAAAGAATAAGGAATAAATAATAAATACATAAATACATAAATAAATAAATAGATAAATAAAAAAATAATTAATAATTAATAATTAATAATAACTAATAATTAATAATTGATAATTGATAATTAATAATTCTTAATTCTTAATTAATAATTAATATTTAATATTTAATATTTAATATTTAATAGTTAATATTTAATATTTAATAAATAATTAATAATTAATTAATTAATTAATAATTAATAATTAAATAATGAATAAATAAAAAATAAAAAAATAAAAAAATAAAAAATGAATGATAAACTAATAATAAATAATTAATTAAAAAATTAATTAAAAAATTAAAAAAATTAATAATTAGTGTGGACCTAATAACTAAATAATAAATAAATAAATAAATAAATTTATCAATAAATAAATACATATTAAATAAATAAATAACAAATAGTTAATAGAATAAATCATAAAACATTAAAAAAACTCTAAAAACCCTAAAAACACTAAAATGACCATAAAATCTGACCGGAGACTCCTTTTTCAGCACCACAACCAGTCAAATTGAATATCATGAAATGAGCTTCGATATGATATGTGGTACAGGTCAAACGGACACCTGGATCGAAAGTTATAACCATTTGAATTTTAAAATATCGAAGTCTGCAACTAAAACCTCTGTTTTGAAGGCCTTCTGGGCATTTTTGGCAGAATAAAAAGAGGTACCATACTCATAGACATGGTACTAGACCTAAACGGCATAAATTTTGTCGCAGGCTTCAATATGATATGTGGTACAAGACAAATGGACACCCGAATTAAAAGTTATGGTCGTTTGAAGTTTGAGTTCGATTTTTGACTTTTGGAATTTAAATATATTTTTTCCTTTGATTATCACATGATTTAAATCTCACTTGGTTTTAGCTTATTTGATAAGCTTCGATTTGACTGGTTGTGTAGCTGAAATGGACTTCCGGATCAGAAGTTATGGTCATTTGATGCAGAAGTTTGTTATTCAACTTATTAAAGATTTTTTTTCAATTTAAAAATATTATTAAATAATAATTATAAATATTTATTAATTGACACATTATACATAATCAAAATTATAAATAATAAACTATATTTGATTGTAAATAATTAATAAATAATTTTTTTTAAAAAAATCCTCAATTTTAAGGCGGTTTTGAAAAACTCACCGCTAAAAAATTGAATTTTTTTTTGGAAGAAATTTTAAAACATTTATAAAAAATATTTTAAAAAAAGTTAGCAGCGGTTTTTTCGCGACAGTTTTTAAAATCGCTGCTAAAACAGTGTTTTCTTGTAGTGACCCTTATCATCTAGAGAATTTCTAATAATGGAGACTGTCTTTCACTCACCCCCAGCTGGTAAAGTGAGATTATACTTAGTATAGAAATAGGTCTTTAATGATATTACTCTATGGTAGATGTGAGATCCAGTGGTACCTACCTCGATATATATTAGACACTAATGATAGTACTATGTGATGATACACAATTGAGTAAGTGGGGTGAGATCCACCCCCATTAGTGAGTGGGATCCCCTTAGGTGTGGTGAGCGGATCCCACCCTCAAGGATTTATAGTCATATCACCATAAAATGATATGCATGGATTTATGAACTAAGAAAATAAATGAGAACTTACTCCCTACGAATGGAAAGGAGTGCTTCAAAGATTCTGAAGGGAAACCCATGGTCATCCCTCAATAGGAGACTGATGTATACATCAACATTCATTATAGAGGTGACATTTAAGTGTTACTGATAAGAATGATAAACACCCTTGTATCCTTTATAGAGAAAATGGACTGAATCCATCCTTGTATAGGTTAAAGGTAGAGCCTATTATAGAATTAGAAAACGGTTTCAATGTTCTGACCAAAAATAGAAAAATGATATATATATATATATATGTTTATTTGGAATATAAATGATTTTCATTAATTATTATGAACCTAATTAGTTACATTCTATAAAGGTATCATTGGGAAGATGATTCTTGATAAAATAAATGGGCGAAGAAACCTACATACTTGGTATGAAGGAATTTTAAGGTAGATAAAATAGGTTTTTTGGATTGTGTCAGAATACATATATTGGTAAAATGATGGAGTGGTTTTGAATGTATAACTCCAAGGATGGGTATTTACTAGTGTTACATGTCATGAGTCTTATAATTACTCAATTTTCTTCCAATGGGTTAGAGATGAGAAACATGAATAAAATTCCTTATTCATTCACCATAGTATTTATCATGTATTCTATGTTGTGTAATCAACCTGATATTTCCTATTTTTTGAGTGTAATAAGTAGATACATATCTAATCTTTGTGAGGGTTATTGGATTTCTATCAAGAATTTAAACTAAGTATATGTTTTTTATCTTAAGAGGTGAGGATGAGATCATTTCAAGGGGTTACACTGATGCTAGTTTCCAAAAAAGATGATAAGAGATCATAATACCATTTTATGTTTTAACTCAATAGTGGAGATATCAATTGGAATAATTCCAAAAAAAACCCACTATGAAACACTTGACTACAAAAGCATAGTATATCACTACATAAAATGCAGTGAAGGAAGCTGGTTGGATTAAAAAAATTATCACTGAACTTAGGGTTATCCCTAGCATTGAGGGATAAATTAACCTTTACTATAACAAATATGAAACTATTTCCTAGGAAAAAGTGTGATAGATCACCCTGAGTTATCATATCCCAACACTTAAGTCAACCCACCACAAGTTTTTTAGCCTTGGTTAATTTTTATATCAACGTTTTGTGTATTTATTTTGTTAAATATTAATATCATCGAATCAAATAGGATGGATTTAAATAAAGAATGGATGGATGCCAATCGTCTGACCAAATAGTATGAAGATGGAGTGAAAGAGTTCATCAAGTTTATGAAAATCATGCATATGATCCTTCTCAAATCCTTTGTTCATGTTTACGTTATTTTTATTCAAGACAAGTTAGTCTAGAGGAGTTGGAAGAACACTTGATCTATCATAGAATAGATTGAAGTTATAAATGTTGGAATAAACACGAGGAAAAAGCGAATGTAGTAACTGGGATAACACTGCATTTTATGGATCATTTGATATGATTACAAGCATGGACAATGAAGAAGACCGTATCGAGGACGTGATTACATATGTGCATGATGATGATGATCGTATTAAGTAAATGACATGGACAGTTGAAGGTGAACTTTGTGATTGCCCAAAATTGTTTGAGTAATTAAAGAGTTGTGCAAAGACGTCATTGTATGATGGTTGCACTAAATATACAGTATTTTCAGCCATACTGAAGCTCTATAATTTTAAAGAAGGAAATGAATGGAGTGACGCTAGTTTTATAGAATTACTTTCTCTTTTGAATGACATGCTCCCAAAAGATAATGAGCTCCCAAGCCGAACATACGACGCCAAATGAATGTTATGCTTGATGGGTATGATCTCTAAAATAATACATGCTTGCCTGAATGACTGTATACTGTTTCATAAGGACCATAAATCACTTAGAGAATTCCCAAAGTGTGGTGCTTCTTGATACAAGAAAGATGAATCCGGTCATACGAAAGTTTCATGGTACTTTACAATCATTCCAAGGTTTAGGAACCTATATGGAAGTGGGGAGACTACAAAGCAATTGACGTGACACACATACAGAAGAAATAAAGATGGAAAACTATGGCATCCGACAGATTATCCGTAGTAGAATAGAATTGATCATGAGTATCCTGACTTTGAAAACGAGCCAAGAAATCTTCGTCTTGTGTTATCTATAGATGGAGTGAATCCTTTTGGTTTTCAAAGCAGTACTCACAGCACGTGGCTGGTTATGTTGGTAAATTATAACTTTCCACCATGGTTATGCATGAAACAAAAACACATCATGTTATCTATGCTTATATCAGGACCAAAACAATCAGGTAATGATATTGATATTTATTTGGCTCCATTGATCAAGGATTTGAAATTATTGTGGGATTCAGGTGTTATGATGTATGATTATTACAGAAATGAATATTTCACGTTGAGAGCCATGTTGTATGGGACGATAAATGATTTTACTACTTCTGGAAATTTCCCAGGATATAGCATTAAAGGAACTCTTGGGTGTCCCATCTACGAACAAGGTACACAATCAATTAGGTTGAAACATTAATCGAAAAATGTGTTTCTAGGACATCGCAGATTTCTACCCTAATGACAAAAGTACCGATCTTGGACGACATCAGTCGATGGAAGTTCAGAAGAACATACACCACCGTCTCCACTAACAGGTGATCAACTGTTTGAGAAAGTTAAGGATGTGGACACTGCTTTTGGTAAACCATTTTCGAAAAACCTTATGAAAACCAGTTGGAAAAAGAAATCAGTTTTTTTTAATTATCATACTGGAATTGTTTGTACGTCAAACATTTTCTTGATGTTATGCATGTTGAAAAAATGTTTGTGATAGTGTCATCGACATGTTTCTAAATGCACCCAGTAAAACAAAGTATGGAATAAAGGCTAGGTTGGACATGGTTGACATGGGAATACAAGAAGAGTTGGCACCAGGGAAGGGTGAAAAATGAACATTTCTTCCTCCTGCTGCTTACACTCTTTCCAAGCAGGAGAGATATTGTTTTTGCAACTTCTTGAATGACGTAAAGGTTCCAGAGGGGTATTTATTGAATATCAAGAACATCGTGCCAATGCATGATTTGAAGTTAAAATGTCTGAAATCACATGACTTCCATGTTTTGACACAAGATCTAATTTCTATAGGCTTACATTGCATTTTTCCCAAGAATGTTTGTCATAAATTAACAAAGCTCTGTTTCTTCTTCAAAGTTATATGTAACAAAATTATAGACCCGACAAAATTGCTGACTTTGTACAGAGAAATTGTTGTCATATTATGTGAATTGGAAATGTTTTTCCCTCCGACATTCTTTGATATGATGGTTCATTTGATGGTTCACTTGGTGAGAGAGATTCATCTATGTGGTCCTATGCACTATAGATGGATGTACCCCATTGAACGGTATATGAATATTTTGAAAGGGTATGTCAAAAATTGAAGTCGGCCAGAGGGTTGAATTGTGGAGCAATATACTATTGAGGAAGCCATTGAATTATGTACCGAATACATGTCTGGTGTGAAATTCATTGGTCTAACAAAATCTCATCACACTAGGTGACTTGCGGGTGAAGGAAATTCTGGAAAGGAGGTCGTCGCAATCAATATTACATATCAGGAGCAGACCCACCTTTATGTTTTGCATAACGGTTTGGACGTTGACCCATATGTTGAAACCCACAAAGAAATTCTTAGGCATTCGAATTAATCAAGGGTTGAAAAATGGATATCAAATAAACATAATCAACGGTTTATAGGATGGTTTTAGGACCATATTTTTAAGGAGTCAAATGAAAATCCAGACTCAATTTCAGAATGATTTTGATGGCTAGCCGGAGGACCAAGTGTGTACGTATTATCTTACAATGCTTATGTAATTAATGGTTATACATTGTATATTAATAAATATGATGAAGACAGTACCAGAAAGAATAGTGGAGTTACACTTATGGCTGTAGCGATGCATGTTTCTAGAGCTAAGGATAGAAATCCAATTTATGTGAATATGTCATATTCTGGCATCATCAAAAAAATATGGAGTTGGATTATACGACATTTTGAGTGTCAATTTTTCAATGCAAGTGGGTTGATATCTAAACCAAAAAGGTCATGGGAATGTATGTAATGAATCATTTTCTATAAATCATGTGATTATAGGATAGTTAAATCCATGAATCTACAGTTGGTATCAAATCTAGTATGTAGAGTATGTGTTTTTTGCACCATATCTGGGAACGTGGGTTTAGGGTGTCACATCAAACACATTTCCTATAAATCATTTCTTGAATTTAAATTAAATTTATATTTCTCCTTGACACCTAGAATGGTCCACAAGGAATTATATCATATTTTTTTTCAATATACACGACATTAAGGTTTTTCATCAACAAATTGTATTTCCAGTATGGTAACTCAAAGAAAATTATCCTTTTCTTCCAATTATGATTACATCTTCTTTGTGCAACTGGAATGTAAGGCATCAGAGGGGCCAAAAATCTTGAGAGTTATAAAGTGTGTAGATTTTCTCCTAGGTAAGTTGTGTTAATAATCGAGCACTTGTTAATTTTTTTAGTGCTTGACCATGTTATATTGTCCCATCAAATGAAACTTGATATTTTCTGAAATTATGTAGCATAGGAAGAAAATGTCTATGATGAGTGTATGCCCATTTCTTGCAATGTTTTACCCTTGTTGATTTATTACTTTGATTACAATAAGGGAATGAAAATTCTACCTTTTTCTTAAGTCAAAAAGTTGTTAATTGTCCAAATCAAAGTAGCCTGAATATTAAACATTTTTTAAGATATATCATCAAAATTCCTTACACATTTATCCCATAATTCATCCAACTCATTGATTAATGGTTGTAAGTAAATGTCAATCTTATCACCAGGGCTTGTTGGCATGTCGATAATATTAGACAATATCAAAAAAAGGTTTCTTCATGTATAACCATGGAGGAAGATTGTATTGAACCAAAAATGCTTGCCACGTGTTATGGGTTGCTTTAACCATTAATTTGAACAGATTAAAACCATAAACTACCAAACCGAGATGAACATTGTGAATATATTGAGATAACTATGGGTTCCTCTTATTAAACTCCTTATATTCGAGAGATTCTGGAAGGTGGGTTAATTTATCGATGTCTTTGTTCTTTTTTTCATTCCATCACATAATATTTGAAATTTTAGATGACATATTTTTTTTCAATCTTTGTTTTAGTGGAAAATATTACAATTATTTCATGGAAACCTATTTTTCATGTTTGGGACCTATATATGATTGATGCCGGTGAGTTTATTTTTTTCCATCATCCTTCCACCTAGTGGACTTGCAAACAATGCAACTATCGAGATTAGAATTTTCCTTTGTAAACAACATATAATTATTTAGACATGCATCCAATGTATCATATGTAAAACCAATATTTTCAGTTAACTTGTGTGAATCATAGTAAGTCTCGATAAGCTTCGCACTAATGGGTAAGACCTTATGAAATAGTTATAGTAATATGTCAAAAGATGTGTCTGTCCCTTGATTAAGAGTCTTAAAGTGTAGCAATTCCACTATAAATGATAACTTATTGAAATTTATATATTATGGGTACAGTTTGATCTGTTCATTGCTACTTTTATGTTATCTAAATTAAATGTTAAACCAATTTTTCATATAATGACTTCTGCACGTGATGATGCTCCCAATCCCCAGGCACGACAGGTTTCTCAACCTGCTACTGCTCGCAGTGCAGGCGAACAACAGGTTTCTCAACCTGTTGCCTTGTGTTAATATATGTTCATTGTTAATTTTATGTTATCTAAATTAAATGTTAAACAAATTTTGTAGATAATGACTTATGCACGTTATGATACTCACAATCCCTAGGAAAAACAGGTTTCTCAACCTGTTGTTGCTCATAGTGCAAGCGAACAACAGGTTTCTCAACCTGTTTATGCTCCCAGTGCAGAGGTACAACCTCTATCTGCACATGCCGATGCTATCCCTTCGGAGCTGGAGGAACATATTGATGAAGGTGGATCCGAGGAAATGAAAGGTGATGAAATACCAACGACACAGAAAAAAAGGAGCGTCATAGTTTGACAGTATTAGCAAAAATCATTAAGGCTAAAGATAAATGAATCAAATACAAGATTGGATGGAATAAGTGGGGGAAACATCTTAACCCCCAAAAGGTCATGTTTAGTAGTTATATTGGAATCATCACTTGGAAACGCATGGCAATTGATGTAACTTCATTGCATCATGTTGTGGCTGAGATTAAGACACTGATGTGGGGAGATATTACGGTAACATTATGATATCATTTTTTTAATTTACTAAAAATTAAATAATGAAACATTGACTTACACTTCATCATCTCTTGCAGAGTGCATTTATAGTAGATGACTCGCAAAAAGACTGTGTCTTAAGGGTTTCTGGAAGGATTCATAGGGATTTTCGCACACTTTTAATGAAATATCATCTTAAAAATGCTGAATGGAAAATAAAATTGTACCCACCTCTTATTTATGCACACCTGATAACCCAAGTATTGTGGGATGCATTTACGGGCATAGTCACAAGAATCAAAAACAACCACACCGGATGCAGACATATTTTCAGTGGCCTTGAAGCATCCATAAAAGTATGGTCGTGTCAGAGGTGCGGGGTTTGGGGTGACACCCTGAACATATTTTGAGAAAAAAAAACAAGATGAGGATCAAACCGTGGAAATGAAAAAAGATGAGAGAAACATTATCCATGTTTCAATAATAATTAAAATACTAGTGAGAGGTGATAGTAAGTTTGATGGGGGGAGGCAAAGAGAAGAAACAACTCAAGAACAACCCACGCGTGAAGATCCTGCCCCACCCCCACCAGTTTTGAGGCAAGCCATTCCCCTAAAAAACAATTCTTAACTGAGGCGGTCAATTTTATAATAATTGTTTCTATGAAATGTGAATTAGATAGACACCAGACACTGATACCTTTCCTGTATTGGTATTCTACAGGGTGAAAATGACTGTGATTTATATCTATCAACACTCACTTAACGCCTTATAGCGAGGGCTACAATGTTCAATATCCAGAACGACGTGCTGCACAATAGACCACTTCTGATAGATCATTTCAGATTGTCAATTACTATATCCCTAGAGCTGAGCACCAAGCTACCTGTTTCAATTGATGGTGCAGATATTCATACGGTCAAACAATCTCTATGAACATTCATTGCATGCCTGTTAAATTTTGTAAAAAAAACATGTCGAGAATGAGTTATTTATTTCCAATTTAATTTTCAAGCTAAACCTTAAACATTTAATGAAAAAAAGTCTAAACCGATGCAATTATTACACACGGACAAAGGGAATGGGTGAAATGAAAGACTGGTTCAAAACTATCTCAATGATCAACCAACTAATCAAAACGATCTACCCAAAGCACCTTAACCCCCCCCCCTCGTTCTATATCCACATTTATTATCATTGAAGGCTCATGTGGATACGAAGTTAAAAGATGGTGGTAACCACATGATTGATTTTGAAGCAAATATCTATGGAGGAGAAGATCCAGACTTCATTGGTGTTGAGAGTGCAACTGAAATCCTCGACTATGATTGGTTAGGTGGCTCAGTTGTAAATGTTTACATGAGGTATGTTTTCATGATTTGATTTTCCAAAATATTATATACTATGATAATAATGACTAAATACATTTCATATTTTTCACAAGAATATATATGAAAATCAATTGAAGGGATTTCCCAATGAACAAAAATTTGGAATCGTTGGTCCCCACGTCACCTCTATAGAACAAGAAGACATAACTTCCATGGAACATAATGAAATAGTGGCAGGACTACTCAAATCCTTTAACAACAAAATTATGGATGACAGACTCTTATTAATACCAATGATGTAAGGGTAAAACTCTACAATTTAATCATATCAAATATATTTTAATTTCTTTCATTACTTGTTCTTTTTTGTGTTCTTAGGCAGCATTGAATGCTCATTGTAGTCAATTTGGATACTCAAAAGATTTATTTTCTGGATTCAATGCATGGATATCCAACAAACCGACCACAAATGATGGTGTTTGTCAATTTGTAATAAACTACATCCAACATTTTAGAACTAAACATCCAGTTAAATAATTTATATTATCTTTTAATGAGAATTCTATTAGGATAGGGCGGTGTGTGAATATCGTCTACATCATGGAATGAGGCCAGGGGAAAAGGAAAAGAAACCTAAAAATTAATACAACTGGATACAAATCAGGGTATATATAATAAGATTTCACTATTGAAACACATATAAAAAATTAATTATTTTTCTCGATGTTTCTACAGTGCCTGAAACAAACAAACAATAAAGACTGTGGTTATTATGTTTGTAAATTTATGAAGGAGATCATATTCCATGAACAAACCAGCATCCCCGAAGAGGTATTTTCGAATATAATTTCTATTTCATTTAAAATACGTATTAATCCTTTCTGTATTTATATTTTTTCAGTACTACCATGATTTCCAAAAACATTCATATTCACAAGATGATATAGATATTCTTAGAAATGAATGAGCAGCATACCTGATGGAAGAATGTACAAATATATAATAAAGATGGTAAACTTCTCAAATAATTTCAACTCTGGGGAGTTCGAATATCTGGGAGTTGTGTCCAGAACTGGGAGTTTGGTGCTCATTCAACTGCTTGACAGTTATGGTTCGAGATTAAATGGCCCAATTCAAATCCAATGGTGATCATTTGATGGAAAATGATCCAAAGGTAAGATTATAAAGAGGAAGTTGGAAGATGGTTCAAATTTGAATTTGAATTTGAAATTCAAATTATTCGCAGGTTGTATTATAATCTGCTGTGCAAATTTGGTAATAATAAGAAATATACAGCAGAGAAGAAAAACAGAGAAAGGAATAGAGAGGAGAAGGAGTTGTGTCTTCCTAGGAAGAAGATGAAAGAAATAGTTTCATTGAATATCTGAAATATGAATATAGAGTTGTTGCTGAACAGAAATATCATTAAAGGTCAAATTCAGCGATGAAGAGTTACTGAGAATATATTTTAAGAACAGGCAAGTGGAATGCATTGATGAAAACATCTAGTTTACTGAAGGAGGTGTTGTAGTGGGTTCTCATAGATTCATCTGGAACATTGAAGTGAAGTAGACTAAATACATTGAATATAATTCCTATCCTAGAAATATTATATATAGAGGAGTTTTATTTCTGCTGTGCAAAGTCAGATTGAAGATCAAAGTCACAACTCTTATAGCACAAATTTGTTTATATCAGGAAGTGAATTTGGTAGCAGCATTTTAAATTCACTAGAGCATCAATATCTGGAACTTATGATGCAGATTTCAAGTAAAAAACTTGGAGCGACCTTCATGTCATTAAACTGAGAAGAAGGCCTACTAGTCTATAAAATGATACCTTCACCAAAGCAGTGTGCAGAGGAGAAAAGAGTGTGACCCTTGGTGAGAAGTGATCTTACCTAAACCATTCAACAGGCAGTGAGCTTTGGGTGCTCATCCCTAAATCATGTATGGGAAGTGAGCCTTGGTGAGGAGTGACCTTCCCTAAATATTGTATCCACCAAAGAAGAGTTACAGTGGATCCTAGTACACCAACATAATACTGAGTGTATGCTCCTTGGAGTAGCCTTTTATAGGTGAACCAAGTAAAATCTCAGTATTCTTGCATGCTTTACTTTCAGCACTTGTATATGATGTTTGATGTGGATTCACTGGAGAAAATACAGGTTGAATTGTGTTCCTTCTAACATAGGAACAAAATCCTAAAGATAAAAAACTAGGGAGAAGTTTAAATTAGTCTACACCCTAATTCACCCCCCTCTCAGGGTGTCCCGAGACCCCATAAGTGGTATCAGAGCCAATAGGTTCTGTTGGGAATTCAACCTAATATATCCGATTTGAGAAGATTAAGCAAGATATGGGTGCAACACTGAATGTTCCTCTATTTAATGAAAATCATTTTTCAAGCTTAAAGGAGTTTGTCATATTTGGAAGAACATGTTGGAATTCCCTGTGATATTTTGAGAATTGGATTTGTTTTGCTAAGCTGGAATGTAATTATATATGATATGGATCAAAGGAAACTAGAGATTGATGCTTCTGCTAAGAAGGCACTAAAAGATGCTCTGAAAGAAGATGTATTCAAGAAGATAGCCTACTGCAAGACTTCTAAAGAAATGAGGATAAAGTGGAAAGATCTATATGGTGAAGAATTAAGTTAACTAATGAAAACCAAGTGGCTTATATAAGTGAAAAATATGAACCAACTGAAAATCTGGATATGAAGTCAGTTGAAGAAGGATGTTATGTGTCTAGAAGGAAGAAGAAAAACAAGAAGGCAGCCAAGAAATTGAGTGTTCCCAAGAAGGTGAATAGAGTAGATTCTTTGTGTATATCTGAATCTAACTCTCCACCAGATGTCACTTGTAAATCTAAAAATGCAAGACTTGAAGAGTGAAGTACAATTCTTGAAAGCTGAAGGTGATAGAAACTCGACTTATGTAGCAGAGTTGACCGATCGACACCGACAGACACTGTAGCGACGGACTTCCAGCCAACAGCCAATGTAGCACTTTTGACTTGAGTGGTCGCATTTCATTGTAGCAATGTGGATTTTCTAAGGTTGGTGGAATAGTGATTCGTCCTCAACGTTAGCCCATTTTTGGGCTAGGGTTTTGTGTGTGTGAGAAACTCCTGTAAATTGTGCTCCCGGATTAAAGTGATTTTCTGCCTCTCCATAGGCTTAGAGATTATTCCCTGTGTCTTTGTTCTTTTTTTCCCTTTTACTCTTCTGTGATTCGTGTTTTTGATTCGTTGCTCCTGACGTTTCGGCAACATAATTATATTACACTGTGAGCATCCGTGGAAGGTTGTTGTCGTTGCGAAATTAACAACTTTCTCTATGGATGTATTGACGTGATGCTAGATGCTGATCTTGGACTTTAAGGCAGTGAGGTTAATGTCACTGGAAAAAAAAATATTAAAGGGTCAAACGCTAAGTGTATCCAAAATCTAAGTTAAATTCTATTTGAATTTAATATTAGAGTAAATATTATTCTCAAGTTCCAAGGAATAGTAATTTTCAGGTAATGTTGATTGAATGTAAGAGGATCGTCGGGGAAGTTAAGGGGTTTAGAATAAATGACATCATCATCATCATCATAGTTATAATTCAAAGTTCGATAATTTCCGAGGATCGGCAGGGAAGTTAAGGGGTTCGGAAGAAATGTCATCATCATCATCATCATTATTCGACGTGGGGTTTTACGTAGAATTAAGAGATTAGTTAAGGGTTTTTGTACAATAACTAATTCTATAAATCATGTTATATCATTTCTTAGGTAATCGATTTGTCGTGCTCAACATTTCTCTCTAGAGAATTCTCTCAAGCCTAGAGTGAACTTTCTCTAAAACGCTCTAAAAAACGGAGTGTCGATCCTCCTACCTCTCAAGTATCCAAGAGAACTAGATAGATTCCTTCCAGCCTAGAAGGAAATCTAGTAGCGATCAACGGGAAAGACACAATGCTGGCCTTCAGTGCTGGCATGCAAAGATCCATCTACGACATTCCGAGGTTCGTGGAGCACATGTGGATAAGAATTCTACACTTGAATCCTTCATCGCAACAACGGTACAATTGAACAGGATTTGATCGGTCAACAAAACCAACAAAGAAAGAATTTCAAGACGAGGTAATTTTTATTTATAAATTAATTATAAATTGTATATGAAAGATCATGTCTCGAGGATTCTGGGGTTGTTATTCGTTCGGTTTTGAGGAGAAATCCAAGGAAACCGACGAAAAAATGTTATTGGGCATGGGTGCCGCTTCCGCTACACCCTGAAACCTTCATCAGGGTGAGGCCTCCTTGGGTCAATTTTAACTTCTTTAATCTTAATAATCACAACTCATTTGGATCTTGACCTATATGTTAAAGTCACCGTTATGGTTCTTTTTTGATAGAGTAAGGGATAATATCAATCAATACCTAGAAGGTGTATTCCAAGAGAGGAAAAACGATCAATCGAGCTCCTTCAACTTTATGACTTTAAAGATGCGGGGGTTGGGAGAGAACTTTCACCTTTTGTCCTGGGGCTTGAACTGGGAGAGAGAGTCCCCCTCCTGAGGTGAAATCGTTCGATACTTGCTTTCTTTTATGTTGTTGTACCGAACCAGGAAGAGATCCTATAAATTGAGGAAGATTTTTGCTGACTCGTCTTCATTAATTGGTCCAACCTCTAGGAAAGTCAAACGACGGGATGTATCGATGATGGAGACGTGGCGTCAAGCTTGACTTGAAGAAGTTGAAGAGCAGGTAGGTAAGATTGATCTGAAGCTTGATGCAGCTAACTCTTCTTTGTCTTCGATCATTGACAGTCTCTCAACGAAGCAACAAGCCTGGGAGCAAACACGTCAAACATAGCTTGAGCAGGAGCGCCTTGAGCAGGTTCAATTCCAGAAGGATCAAGCACACGAGCTAGTAAAATTCCACAAATATGTCTTCAGCTTGGTTCTTTGATTGGACAAGCTTCCGCAGCATGAGGCGGACCGGTCGTCCCTGACAATGAAAGCATCAATCTCGCACGCCATGGAGTCTGTCGACCATCGGCTACAAGGTTGGTTTACTGAAGCGCTTTCGTACCTTTTTTATCATGGATGTGAATCGCACGCCGCTAATCGTCGAGTTGAATTACTGCTTTTTGATGACACAGATCCTCACGGATGGATCGCCCGAGCCAAGCTGTTTTTCCAAATCAAACGTCGGGACCTAGAAAAGTTTCGCTTGCTCATCATTATTAGATTTTTCAAGAACAAATACAAGCAAAACAAGAAGACAACGGAAACACGAGGCCAAACCCACCCCGCCCTAGGGAGGCCTAAAGTAGTGAATACCCAGAGCATCCCCTCAAATCAAATTGACCCCTTCACATTTAAGAAAAGTGATGTTAGGGAGACAAGTGACATTGGACCCATGTTCCGCTAGCGAAGCTAGGTGATCCGCAACCTTGTTTCCCTCCTGCCATGTGTGAGTTACTTGGATGCTCCTGTTAAGGAGATCCTTACATTTCCTGATGATATATGCAACCAACCATGGGATGGATCCTTTTCCATGCAAGGAGTCATGTAGGATCATAGAGTCGGTTTCCACCTGCGTAAGCTCCATACTCATCAGATTACAAAGAGTGAGGCTAGTAAGCGCTGCATTCGCCTCTGCCTGAAGCGAGGCACCACTTCTATAATGAGCTGTAAATGCGAGGACACTTCCCCCGGCATCCCGAAACACACCTCCTCCACGCATGTCATCCAAAATACAGGACCCATCGGTGTTCAGTTTGAGGCCATTTGTTGGGGGGATCCATCGAATCCAGTGACCCTACTTTCGAGTCGTGGGGGGCATGGCCAGAGGTGGGATAGACTGAAGAGGACTCAGAGATGGGGCCTCCCGCCAATTCCCTATGAGCATCACCAAATCAGCCAAAAGGCTCTTCATCCGCATAACGATGGATCTACCAACAAGGTTCTGTTGGATTGGTGTAGCTCTATCCGGTTGGGCCAAATGATTGTGGCATGTACTGCGCATCAGCCCACAAATTTGTAATTCGAGCTCCGTGGTGAGCTCGTTGGGGGTTTTGCAGGGTGCAATGCGCCCCTGCTCTAGTGGTCCGGGTGCCAAAGGCCCCCGACCCAAATTTTAGGCTACTATAGCAGAGCTAACCAACCGAAACTGACAGACACTGTAGCAGTGCGGACTTCAGAGTCAACAATATTGCAACTCTTTAAACTTCCATCCAGTAGTCACTGTATCACTTTTGACTTGGATGGCCACCTTTCATTGTAGCGACACAGACTTCCAACCGCCTTTCTGATAAGATCCAGCAACTCTTTGAACTACTTATTTGGATTAACAAACAGAATTACATATAGAAATTTCAGATGGATGAAACAAGGAAGAACAAGAGTGGAGAAGAAAGAAGAACAATCGAGGGACCCCAGGTCCACTTGCCCAAGCCCTCTGGCCAAACTAACATAATTCCCCCCCTTCTCTCTAACCCCTCCCCCCCCCCTCTTTTTATAACCACCTCCTTTAACAGAATATTCTTCTAGAATGTACAGTTGTGTCCAGCTGCACTTGTACCCCTTGATATGACTCTTATGCACCTTCTTAAAGTATTCCTTCTTATTTATCTTAACTCCCTTGTGCGGAGGTCTCTATCACTTTCACTGTAGCACAGTGGACTTCCCAACGGTTGGTGGAATAGTGTTTTGTCCTCTACATTAGCCAATTTCGGGCTAGGGTTGTGAGTGTATGAGAAATTCTGAGAGATATTCTGTAAAATTGTTCTCCCGACATGTAGTTAAGTTTTGCCTCCGTGAACGTAGGGATTATTCCCGAACCACGTAAATCCTTGTTTTCTCGTTTTTTTTACGACTCTTCTTTGAATTGTTGTTTTGTCGCTGCAACTCCTGACATTTACACATCAGGTTCGGTTCAAGATTATATCGAGCAATTTGAGTATTTAGCCTCACTACTTCCACATCAACCCAAGCAACAATATGTCGGATATTTCCTCCATGGTTTTAGAGAGGAAATTCGTCATTGGGTTCGCATTCATAATCCCCACATCGAGCAATATGTGATTGGTTCTCCATATTGAGTTAGCGACATGCACAGAGGAGTGGGATTCTCTAGTTGTGGCAGTGGATTCCAACTGACTTTAGGCCATGAAAGGAGTCATTGGTAACTGACTGCGCACTAGAATCCACCATCATCCCACACCTCCATTTTGGTCAGAGAAACGGTTCGGTCCACAAGCAGGCGGTACCGGTTCAAAGATACCACGACAAGGGCCTCCTCTGGAGGGCGTGGAATTCAACACTTAACTTCTCAGGAATGGGAGTGATGGAAGGGATTGGGTTTTTGACGTGGTAATACTTTTAATCCTATGCACAAGTTCCCTGATTCAAAAATACGAGTGTTGTAACTAGCTGACGATGAAGTCCCCCATGAAGAGCTCGATACAAGGGCTGATAACAACCATGAGTTGAACGATACAGATTTCTTGGGTGAGGCAATGTGCCAGGTACTAGAAATCCATGGTTCTTGAGCTTATTTCCAAGTTAGTGGCTGTGACGAATTGATAGGTGATTTTCTAAGTAAAGGGAAAAATTAATCCAGAAGA
The DNA here is from genome assembly GCA_963277665.1 of Viscum album. Taxonomy (NCBI): domain Eukaryota; kingdom Viridiplantae; phylum Streptophyta; class Magnoliopsida; order Santalales; family Viscaceae; genus Viscum; species Viscum album. Next base: position 1,389,076,434 of record OY728155.1, on the reverse strand, counting down.
AAGTTACCTTTGATTTAAGAGTTGTTCTGTACAACAGTTTTAGAGCTTCAGTTGCTCCTCCTGGAAAAGTTTCATCTTCCCACGCCCAGGCTACAGCCGATCCTTTCCCCAAACAATAGACCTGATCCCCCTCCCCAAGTGTCGACCTCTCTATTTAAAACCCAAACAAACCCAACAAGTCTTATTACACAACTTCCCCTGGCAGTTACACCCAAACAAGTCTTATTACTCAACTGCCCCTGGCAGTTACACCCCAACCCGGGCAGTTACAACTGCCTGGGCATCTTCCTACATTGATATGTATATTGGATAGGTGGCCTAACCCGTGGAAGACTACCTCCCACTCTATCATTTCCTCCTCCTTGAAAACTCACCTTGTCCTCAAGGTGACAATCAAGGAATTGGTTTTTGAGTATAGTAGCATCCTCCCAAGTTGCTTCTTCCAGTCTTCCGCGCCATTTGACCACCCATAACTGGGTAGGTCCTTGTTCTTCCACTGCCATAATAGCTTCAGGACATTCTTCCTCACCCAGAAATTATTCTGGAAACTCCGCTTCCACAGGATGATTCCCCACTGCCGCCTTCAGCTGGGACACATGAAAAACAGGGTGTACTTTACTGGTTTCGAGCAATTTCAACTGATAAGCAATTGTCCCAACTATTTTGGAAATAGTAAAGGGTCCAAAATACCAAGCACCTAGTTTTCTATTAATTCTAGCCTTCCCCCTAGGAATATTCAGTCGCAATTTGACCCAAACAAGGTCACTCGCCTTAAACTATACTTCCCGACGATGTCGGTTCTCAAACTAAACCATTAATTGTTGTGAACACTAGAAATTAATACACAATTGTCTTAACACTTCATCCTTGTCCACTAAAGCATTTGTCGCTGCTTCTACAGCTGCTTCCCCCCTAGAATATTGAACAATCTGGGGCGGTTTTTGTCCATATACTGCTTCAAAAGGTGTATGTCCAATAGAAGTGTGGAATGAAGTATTAAAACAGTATTCAACCCATGAAAACCACCTAATCCAACGCCACGTCTGATCTAGAGTAAAACACCTGAGATATATCTTCAAACATCTATTTATCACTTCAGTCTGTCCATCACTTTGAGGATGATAAGACGAACTAATCTTCAAAGTAGTTCCTTGTAATTTGAACAAATCTTTCCAAAATAGACTTGTAAAAAGAGGGTCTCTATCACTAACTATATCATTGGGAATCCCATGAAACCAAACCACCCCCTTCATGAATACCTCATCCATTTTTTTTGCCAAATAGGGGTGCTTTAAAGGAATAAAATGTACATATTTACTCAGCCTCTCAACCACAACAAGCACCACTTCGTACCATTGAGACTTGACAATCCTGAAACGAAATCAATTGATACTTCCTCCCATACTAGTGCAAGAACAGGTCAGGGTTGAAGTAATCCACCTGGACTTCAAGCCTCATATTTACTTTTTTGGCACACTTCACATTCTCGTACATACTTGTGTACTGCGTGTGTCATGTCAGTCTAATAAACCCCATTTTCCAACCTTTTGTAAGTCTTCAAATACCCCAAATGTCTCCTAACAGGCGGAGAATGAAAGTGTAAATTAAATTTGGAATTAAAATAAATGTAAAGGAAATTAACGGTCTCTTCTTGTAAAATAACAGGCCTTCTTGATAGGTAAAACCAGATTTCACCTTATCTCCTCACCGAATTGCTTGAATTATAGTCAGCAACTCTTCATCTTTGAATATTTCTGCTCGTACCACATGTGATTCTACCCAATTTGGTCCAGACACCACAATTTGACACAACTCCACTTCAGGAATAGATATGGACAAACCAACTACTGTAGTGTGCAGTTTCCCAGGTCAATATATAACCTTCAAAACTATACCTCGTTAATTTATCTTTCCAACATTGTTGGTTTGCTGATAACACCCGCTGGCTCATAATATGTTTTAAGCTCTGGTGGTCAGCAATCACCTTAAATGGACTACCCAACAAATATTGCCTCCAATATTGTATTGACAAAACCAATGCCATCAATTCTTTCTCATAAATCGATTTTTCCAAATTATTATCAGACAGTGCTTTACTAAAGTAAGTCAAAGGACACCCGACTTGAACCAATACCGCACCAGTTCCCAGCCTGAAAGCATCACATTCTACAAAAAAAAACCTTTTGAGAAATCTAGTAATCCAAAAACAAGCGCAATTGTCATACTTTTTTTAAGTTCCTAAAAATCCATTTGTGCTACCTTTGTCCATTTAAATTCTACCTTTTTTGTTAATGATGTCAAAGGTCTTGCAATCTTTCCATAATCTCTTATAAATTTCCAATCACCCAGTAAGACTGAGGAACCCCCTTTACATTTTGTGGTTCTCGCCGTTCTTTCACAACTCCCAACTTCTTAGAATCTATAGACACCTTTAGATAAAATTATATGCCCTAAATATTCAACCATACGCCTCCCAAAAGAGCATTTTTTTCTATTGGCATGCAGTGAATTTTATTTTCCATCAACTGTAATAGTTGTAGTAACATAGCTAAGTGCTCCTTCCATTCGCAGTTGTAGTAACATAGCTAAGTGCTCCTTCCATTCGCAGTTGTAGAACAAAATATCATCAAAAAACATTAAAACTTCCTTCCTCAACATTGGTCGGAAAATATTGTTCATTGTAGCTTGGAATGTTGTCCGCGCATTCATCAACCCAAATGGCATTACCAAATACTCATAGTGTCCTTCGTAAGTTTTAAATGTTGTTTTACAAATGTCCCCACTCTTCATCTATACCTGATGAAATCCTGGTTTTAGATCCAGTTTAGTAAAATATGTTGCTCCATACAATTCATCCATCAATTCCTCAATCATCGGAATGAGTACCTATCATCCACTGTTATATTGTTTAAAGCCCGAAAGTCAACACACATTCACCACCCTCTATCTTTTTTTGACAATTATTATTGGGCTAGAATAAGGATTGCGGTTATGTCTTATGAATCCTAATTCCAACATCTCCTAGACCTGATTATCAATCTCATTTTTCAAATGGTAAGCATGTTTATAAGGCCTGATATTCACAGGTTCCGCCCCTACCTTCAGCTTAATTGCATGGTCAGTCTCCCTCATCGGTGGTAATCTGCTAAGTACATCAAATATTGTGCTCAAATGTTCCAAAACTTTTTTGTAATTGTTGCCGTTGAATATTGTCCAAATATGTATCCTCCTCGCTACCCCTTTCCGTCGCTACCCATTGAATTCCCTGCAACTTTATCTATCCTTTTCCCAAATATTCCTGTAAAGATCCTGGTATTTCCTATGTGGGATGAACTCCTTGCAATTCCACTTGTTTTCCTTTCCAATCAAATTTCATAGTCATTTCCTTCCAATTAGTTGTTACATATCTGTTGGACCTCATTTAAGTTTAATAGGTATTTCTGAGTCCCACATCGGACTTACCCTCCTTGTAATTATTTTTACTCATCTATAAAACAATGTCTCCACCTCACATTCAGGTAAGGGGAATTCACCAATTACATGGTATCAGAGGGAAATTAATCCTGAACCCTCCCTCACCTGCGGATACCGAGTGCTGTCCGGCCCCGCCTCTCTCCCCTCTAGCTTTTCCCTTCCCGTCAGCGCTCTCTCCTGCGCGACTCCCCTCCCGGCGGCCCTCTCTCTCCTACGCGGCTCCCCTCCTGGCACCCTCGCCCAGCACCAACCCCTCGCCCCGGCTCCCAGTGCGGCTCCCGACGGCCTGATCTCCCTCAGACGCTGCTCCACGGTGCCCCTCTCCTGCGCGCTCTTCCAGACCGTGCCTCCCGCCATCGCTGTTTCCAGACGCGGCTCCCTACGCCCTCACCCCGACGTCTCCTCCTGAGTGCGACCCTCCATCGCGGATCCCTCCGTACCCGCTTGACTAGCATCATCACCCGCGGCCTTCCCCGAAGGCCTCCCTTCCATAGCGGCTCCATTCCGGGCGGCTCCCTTCTAGCGTGCGGCTTCCGGCAACCCTGCGCCAACCCTGCCCTCCTTGCGCGCTCGTCCCGGTGGCCCAGCGCCAGCCTCGCCCTCCCCAGATCTTCCCGGCGGTCCCCGCTCCCACCCGACCTTCCAGCTGTTCCCGAAGACCGCTCCACCTGCGCCTCTCGTCGCCCTCCATGGACGCGTCCTCGGTTCTGCCTTCCATGATCATCGCCTCCTCCCGGATCATCGATGACCGGCTGGACGCCACCAATTTATACGACACTCGTGGACGCGACCGTGGCGACGACCGACCTCCCCCCCTCTGTCTGCACTGTGTAAAGCTCGGCCACCTGGTTGACCGTTGTTGGGTACTTCATGGCCGTCCCGCTTCGCACCCACAACAGGGCCAGACTGCACTCCGAGATGCATCCCCGCCTGCTGCTGCTCTTCCGTCATCTTTGGTTCTCTCCCAGGCTGAGATCCAGCTGATTCACGATCATAGGACCACCTCCCTATCGGGCTCTTCATCAGCATCTCTTGCCCACTCTGATGGTCCCACTTCTTTTGTCAGTCAGCGTTCCCCTGCCTGGATGCTTGACTCAGGTGCTTCCGACCATCTTACAGGGGATGTAGGTATACTCTCCAACTACCATCCCTATACTGGTTCATCATCCATCACTGTTGCTGATGGTTCCACTCTCCCCATTGTCAGATTTGGTACCTTCTCCCTCACCTCCTCCCTTCACCTATCCTCGGGGGCCCATGTACCACACAATCCATTTAACCTGCTTTCCATAAACAAGCTAACCAAAGATCTCAATTGTAATGCTATCTTTACCTCATCTTTTGTTATGTTTCAAGAGCGGACGACGAACCAAGAACTTGGTAGAGGCCAGCTTCGAGATGGGGTGTACATGTTCGATGGCCCGACATCAATCGCCTGCATGTCTGTCTCTGGTCGTGCCATGGACCTCCATTCTCGGTTGGGCCACCCCTCCGCCTCCTCTCTTCATCAGCTCTATCCAAATATTTGTCTGCGTCTTTCTTTTCATTGTGAGTCATGTAGCTTTGCAAAACACCATCGCACATCATATTTTCCTCGACTTGACACATGGGCTTCCAAACCCTTTGATTTGGTTCATTCCGATGTATGGGGTCCCTGTGCCACCTCGAGTCAATCTGGGTATAAATATTACATCTACTTCATTGATGATATTTTCTGTATGACGTGGATTTACCTTCTATGAGATCAGACAGATTTTTTCTCCACCTTTCAGACCTTTTACCATGAGATCCAGACACAGTTTTTTATCTCTATAAAATTTCTACGCTCCGACAATGGGCGGGAATACTTATCCACTCCATTTCAGCAGTTTGTGCGGGCACACAACATCATACATCAGACCTCCTGTCCTGATACCCCTCAGCAAAATGGAGTGGCCGAGCGAAAACACCGGCATATTCTGGAAACTGCTTGTGCCCTCCTCTTCCACTGCAAGGTGCCTCTTCTCTTCTGTGGGGATGTCATCCTCACTGCTACTTACCCACTCAATCATCTTCCTTCCTCCATCCTTCAGGGGGAGACTCCTTTTCATTCTTTGTTCCCCTCCTTTCCTCCTCACTCCCTTCCACTCCGTGTCTTCGGATGTCCCTGCTATGTCCGGGACACTCGCCCCAATCTCTCTAAACTTTCTCCCAAATCCCTTCAATGTATTTTTCTTGAATATTCCCTCACTCAGCGTGGCTACCAGTGCTTCTCTCCATACTTACACCGCTATATCACCTCTGCCGATGTATCATTTGATGAGGGCTCTCCTTTCACTCCACCCTCTCCTCATCCGAACACTACCATTGATGACTGCCTTCCTCTCATGATTCACCCGCCTCTGGTGTCTCCTCCTACTGGTCATCTCTTTGGACAGACCTACTCTCGTCGTCCATCGACTGTACCCCCCATCCAGGCCGAGGACAACATTGTTCCTACTTCGTCTGATGCTCTTGTCACAGCACCCGAGGACTTGCCAATTGCACTCCGAAAAGTTACTCACTCGTGTTAGAATACTCCTCTCTTTGTATCTTCGTTCAGGGGACTATTAGCTCTGGAGACAGTGTCGATTCCTCGCATAGTTGGTGAAGCCAAAACTCACCCTGGATGGCTAGTGGAAATGCAGGATGAATTGCAAGCTCTGGATGACAACCAGACATAAAATCTCATCCCCCTCCCTGCAGGCAAACAGGTGGTTGACTGCAAATGGATTTATACGATCCGTCTCAATCCTGATGGCTCTCTTTATCGCCTCAAATCCCAGCTTGTGGAAAAGGGATTTGCTTAGACATATGGCATCGACTACTTTGAGACCTTCTCTCCGGTCGCCAAGATGGCGTCTGTCCGCCTATTCATATCTTTGGCTACTCATCATCACTGGTCGCTACATCAACTGGATGTCAAGAATGCCTTTCTCCATGAATTTCTTGACGAAGAAGTCTACCAGCAGCAGCCCCCTGTCTTTTGTGCCTCTGGTGCCGACTCCCATGTCTGCTACCTCCGTCGGTCCCTCTATGGCCTCAAGCAGTCTCCTCAGGCTTGGTTTGGCCGCTTCAGCACTGTCGTCACGGCCTTTGACCTCTCTCGTAGTATGAAAGATCACACAGTCTTCTTCCGTATGACGACACACAGTTGTATCTTACTCATGGTCTATGTTGATGATATCATCATCACAGGGAGCGATTCCACAAGAATCGCCAACCTCAAGGCGCACCTTCACCACCACTTTCACACCAAAGATCTTGGTCCCCTCACCTACTTCCTTGGCATTGAGGTCTCCCGTTCTGAGGACACTATCTATCTCTGCCAACGCAAGTATGCTCTTGATATCTTACAAGATGCCGGTTTGAGCACAACAACTGCAGTGGACACTCCACTTGAGCCTGGGGAATGCTCTCTCCATACCAACTCAGAACCATTTCCTCATCCCGAGAGATATCGTCGTCTGGTGGGTAAACTTAACTAACTCACCATGACGTGACCAGACATTGCCTACGCCGTTGGAAAAGTTAGCCAGTTCATGGAGCATCCAACCAAATATCAGTGGGATGTTGTCCTCCGCATTTCCAAATACATCAAGAAAGACCTTGCACGTGGCCTACAGTACTCCAAACATGCTCACTTGGATGTTGAGGCCTTATGTGATGCGGACTATGCAGGTTGTCTCGCTACTCGCAAATCTACTTCGAGATTCGTTGTGTTCTTCGCCGGTAACCTCATCTCCTGGCGCAGCAAGAAGTAGATAGTCGTCTCCAGATCGAGTGCAGAGGTCGAATACCGCGCCATGGCCACGGTCACCACTGAGATCCTCTGGCTTCGTCATCTCCTCCATGAGCTCGGCTTCCCGGCACGAACCCCTGCTCATATCTGGTGTGAAAATCAGGTAGCCACAAAGATTTCCTCGAATCCCATCTTCCATGAAAGGACGAAGCATATCGAGGTGGACTGTCACTTTCTTCGCCACCATCTGGAACATAACCATATCAGCTTTGGCCATATTCTGACGGCAGATCAGCTTGCCGATATCTTCACCAAAGGCCTCCCAGGCACTCGCCTTGACTCTCTCACTACTAGGATGGGTATTCATAGCTTCCCTAGCCCAGCTTGAGGGGGAGTATGAGGTGGTCTTTGTGTCTTGTCATCTTTTTTATTTGTGGGAATCAATCCAATCTAGGCATGTCCAGCTTGAGGGGGAGTGTTGGACCCCATTTAAGTTTAATGGGTATTTCTGAGTCCCACATCGGATTCACCCTCCTTGTAATTATTTTTACTCATCTATAAAAGAATGTCTCCACCTCACATTGAGGTAAGGGGAATTCACTAATTACAATATCCAAGAGTCTCCATCCATGAAATTCCCAGGACTAAATCTAGCCCTGTAGTAACAAATATGTAAGCATCAACCATGAATTTCTCAGTTCCAAGTTCAATTGGTATTGACTTGCATAATCCTCTGGATGCTACAGAGTGGTCATCGCCCAACCGGATATTGAACGGCCTGGTCTCATCAACTTGGGCAGCAAACTATCTCGTGAGTTTCCTTGAAACGAAGTTATGACTTGCCCCATTATCAATTAGGTATTCCTTCCACTACCCACTATTAACATCGACTTGGTTCCTAAATTTCTTTTCAAGTCACATGGTGTGGTTCCCAACATTTCTAATTCCAAAAAGCTCTTAGCCTTTCATTATAGCCACATTTTCATTCTCCTTTGCGTCTTCTTCCCATGGATCTATGCACTCCTATACTAGCTTATATCCTTTTTCAGAACAATGATGTGTAGGATTGTATTTTTGTCCACAATAATAACACAAACCTTTGGACTTTCGGTTCTCAAATTCTTCCCTGGACAGATTTTTAACCCCTCGAAATCTAGTTGCGGTTCCTCCCTTCTTGTCTTGTTCCCTAATTTCAACTGAAGTCACTGCCATAGAAGTACTAGGATACCATCCTTTGCTCACCGAAATACAAGGTCCTGCCTCGTGGTTCTGTGAATTTAATAGTTCCCTTAATTAACAGCTCTCGCTCCACACGCCACACCATAGTTAACAAACAAACCTTTATCTGAGGCTCATGTGTTATTATAGTACTACATATTTCTGGTTTAAGTCCCCCAATAAACAAACTCATATACCAACCCTTGGTTAAATCAGGTATCCGTAACGCAACGCGTTCGAACTCATCAACATAAGCATCCATTGTCCCGGATTGTCGCAACTCTTTAAGAAAAACCACAAGATCTTCTTATTCAACGTTTCCATACCGTCCCATTAATTCAACTTTTAACTGTATTAAATCCTGTTGAACTGATCGCAACGGTATGATCCAATAATGTGTCATTCCCTCCATGTTGAGTTGTGAAAGTGGCACCTTGAGATCCTCCCGTGTTCGTTGGATCGAAAAAAATAATTTTAGTCGTGTGATCCACGAGACCGGTTCCTCTCCAGAAAATAAAGGCATCTTTGTCTGCCTGGTCATGGAATGCAACTCCTCCTGCTCTGCTTCGTGATATTCACATTCCACCATCACTTTCAAGTTTTGCCTCCCTCCATCAAAATCGAACTTCATACTACTCTCACCTTCCACCAGTTCAGCTACCTTGCCTTTGTTGTCTCCCTATCCAAAACTCTCAAGCTGGCTCGGCCTGAGTTGTGCTACTGCAATGATCAAATCCTAAAGCTGAACTCCCTATCGTCAGTAAGCATCTTCCTACCGCTAATACACATCTTCCAGTCGTTGAATTCTTAACTCATGGCATTGCAAACCAGTTTTTAGATCAACTGTTGTTGCTTCCAGTTGTGTCACTCGGTTTCCATGCGTGTGGACATTCAAAAACAAATCTTCTTCCAAACTTCTCTCACTTAAAGAAATTCTCTCACTCTAAAACCACTCTATCCGTAGGACTAGGAAATGTCTCAATGAAATCACCAAGTTGATAGGTGATTTTCTAAGCAAAAGGAGAAATGAATCCAGAAGAAAGTTACCCTTGATTTAAGAGTAGTTTTGTACAACAGTTTAGAGCTTCAGTCGCTCCTCCTAGAAGAGTTTCATCTACCCAGTTGTGTCACTCGGTTTTCCATGCATGTGGACATTCAAAAAACAAATCTTCTTCTAAACTTCTCCCACTTCTAAAAATTCTCTCACTCTAAAACCACTCTATTCGTAAAACTAGGCAGTGTCTCTCAACGAAAACACCAAGTTGATAGGTGATTTTCTAAGGAGAAATAACCCAGAAGAGAGTTACCTTTGATTTAAGAGTAGTTTTGTACAACAGTTTTAGAGCTTCATTCGCTCCTCCTGGAAGAGTTTCATCTACCCAGGCCCAGGCTACAGCCGATCCTTTCCCCAAACAAGTCTCGATCCCCCTACCTAATTGTCGGCCTCCCTATTTAAAACCCAAAAAAACCCAACAAGTATTTTTACACAACTGCCCCAGGCAGTTGCACCCAACCCAGGTAGTTACACCCAAACAAGCCTTCTAACTCAACTGCCCCTAGCAGTTACACCCCAACCTGGGCAGTTACAACTGCTTAGGCATCTTCCAACATTGATATGTATATTGGACACATGGCCTAACTCAAGGAAGACAACCTCTCACTCTATCACGAATTGCCATCTATGAAGATGGAAGGTCAAGTGTGTGACATTCCAATGCATATTTTATTAGGAGAATGACACAGACCAAAACAGAGCAATAATTCGAGTTAAGGACCAAGAATTGAGAAAATTCCAATGAAGGACCTTTTATTACGCACAGTATCTAAATAATCTTTATGACGTAAAAAGCCTTCCCACTTCTCATACCTGATTCCCTCCAGCATCGTAGCCCTCTCCCACGCTCATCCCACCACTGCATCCTCTCCCGTGCTCGTCCAGTCGTTGCATTCTCTCCCATGCTCGTCCAACCGCCTCCTCTACCGCACTCATCTCATCGTCGCCTCCTCTCTGGCGCCCATCCTATTTTCACCTCCTTAGTGTGTTACTCCAATCATCCTTCAATGTGCTCCTCTTGTCTCAGGCGGTCATCCCGTTGTTGTCTCATGCGGTCATCCTTCTGGTGCCGCGGTGGGCTTGCTCCTAAGAGTTCCCTCCTCCCACCATCAGCTCCTGTCTCACCAACAGTCTATCATTCTTACTCTTTTCTGAGCACCAAGTGTATCTGAAACCAGATTTTCTGTAAATTATATGTTGCCTATATTGTTTTTGATTTATTTTGTTAATTGATGTAAATATGAACTCAAAATGATTTTTAATGTCCTATATTCATTAATGCCGCAAGTTGATTGATACAAGATGATGTCAAATTATTTGCAAAAAAAAAGTTTTGTTATTTTCATTTTGATAGACTACTTCTCAGCAATTCACAAGAAAAAATGCATTATGAAGGTGGAAGATCGATGAGTAGAGTGCTAATAGAATGAATTTCATTTGATGAAATATCAAGATTGGCATCGTAGATTCTGAAGTATGATGTGTCATCGTTAGATTTAAAATAAAATACACGTTAAAATTTGACGATGGTATTTTTTTAGACCTCATAAATGATAGGGAAGTTGAGCAATTGTTCACATTCAATGAAAGTTTGGCATGTTACACTATTTTGAGGTTAGATGAATGCTTGCAGTCGATAGTGGATGTAAATCAAAGGTCAAAATTGTTTATATTAATATTTTGTTCACATGTTATGTATTTACATTTGATATTTAAATTGTAGGGTTGAATTAGTTGGTGGGAATTCAGAACAAAGTTTATCATCTGATGGTGATTTTCAAATGCGACCTTATGCAATCAATAGCGTTCCATGTTCGATGTCAGAGTTAAATGTTTCAAAGTTGAATGAATTATTGGTGGATGCTGGCCAGATTTTTCCTTCAGCCAAAGCATTGGGGGAGATGATCTTCAAGTATAGCATTGCACACAGGATTTACTGAATATTTAAGGAATAATCCAGAAAAGATTATTGTCAAATGCAAAGTTTAGAGAGTTGTGGCTTGGAGAATTCCACTCCATTTTTTTGTGTGATAAATTTTCAAAATGCTCATATGCACCTCAGCTCAAGATAGACTAACAATTTGTCGTAAATCAAGGGTAGAATGAATGTCATCTATCATTTGTGAGGAGAAGTAAAATGTGGAAAAAATTTCCAATAAAATTATAGTTAGCTTGTACAAAAACTATGTTATATCCCTTACATACCATCAAGCGTTAAGATCCAAGGAAAAACCAATTAATGGAATATATGGGGTTCTAGAGTAGTCATATATGTCAATCCCTTGGATATGCAATAGACTAATGGAAGTTGATCTAGAAACAATAGTGAAATGGGTATCTTCAGAAAATGGTAGATTTGAAAGATTATTCATTGCATATGGGTGTTACATAAATTGATTCTTATTAGGTGTTCAACCTGTGTTGTTTGTGGATGGATGTCATCTTAGTGGTCCTTATAAAGGTACTTTGTTGGCAGCATCAGCATGTGATGTAGATGAAAACATTTTCTCATTGGCATATTCAATTGTTGGAGGTGAAACATATGATGATTGGACATGGTTTTTAAACAACATAAAAGAAATTACAAGTACTATTTGATTGGTCATTGTATCTGATCGACACAATGTGATTACAGGCTCTAGTATAACTATTTTTGGTGGAGATAGACATGTGATATTGTTACCATCATGTGAAAGAGAATTTTAGCTCTAAAATTGCAAAATTACGTAGGGGAATGGGAAGAGGAACAAAGGAAAAGGCATTGAAATTATTGGATGTCATTGCTTATTCTCGGTTGAAATGTGATTTTGATATTTCTATGAAGAATTTGAGAATCTTTTGTCTAGAATTATCGAGACGAGTTGAAAAGGATGGTGATGTTGATAGGTGGAAAATGTTGCGATTTCCACACCGTGGATGAGATCATATTACAACCAATTTAGTCGAATCATTCAATGCATGGATTGAGGAGAGACAAAATATTTGTTTGTTGATTAATGAACATCATGAGAAATTGAGTAATAAAATTTTTACAACCAAGGAAGACATGAAAAGGTGGAGAAATGGAAAAAATAAAAGTGGATGTGTTAAGGGCTGAAACTTTGATAGTAGAGCAATAAGTATATAATGTTTTCTTAGTTCGGACCGGTAATTTGGATATCACTGAACAACTAGGCAGTCAGGAATTCAGTTGTCAAGCATGGAAAATGAGGGGGATCCCTTGTCTCATGCATGTGCAGCAGTAAGAAAAATACATGGTAACCTGTATAAATATGTAGAAGATTGTTATCTATTTAACACCCAACAAAAGACTTATCTTGATGTTATGCATCTGGTTGAGACCAATGATATGCCACATTTGAATGCATTGACATATAATGATTATATGGATCAAACTTTTTTTCAACCACCAAAAACTTCTCGTCCTCCTGGTAGACCATCGTGTAATCGTATTAAGTCTCAATTTCAAAATAAGAAGTTGTATCATTGTTCTAGTTGTAAAAAAGTTGCTCACACGTGAAAAAGGTACAGAAATATCAATCCAAGTTGATGCGACAAGTTTGAGATGGTTGTGTTTTTTGTGTATGTTTCCTGATATGTTTCTAAAGGGCATGTTTGAGCGGGAAATGATGTAAATATGAAAACAAATGAAATATGTTTTTTTGTGGAGTTTTTTTGTTTAAATCCTGTGAATTCTGTTTTTTCATGGTTTTGTGTTACAATGATGTTGAGCTATGATTAATCACTAGTGTTTATAAATTAATTGATGTCGTCATGAAGATGTATGCCATTCTAACATTTAAACCATGTCAATATGTTTAAATGACAAAATTTACAGATTTTAACACCGATCTTCTAGGTTTTAACACCAAACCTCCAGATTTTAACACTCCTGGCTCCAGGTTTTTTTGTTTTGTTTTTTGTAAAAGTCAACTAGCACTCCATGAATTTTACATAACATACTTTTTAGATTGTAACACATATGTTACAATTGAATGTGTTGACATATACCAATGAAATGTATGAAACTTTATGCAGCCACTAAAGATTTGTCTTCATCATTGTAAAGAAGTTGATCACACGCGAAAAAGGTGCAAAAATCCCAATCCAAGTTCATGTATGCTGCCTAATATGTTTCTAAACAAGGGAATGTTAGAGTGGACAATGATGTAAATCTAAAAACAAATGAAATATGTTTTTTGTGGAGTTTCGGTGTTTAAATCCTATGAATTTTAGTTTTTTTGGGTTTTGCGTTACTTATAAAGTTGTTGAGGTATGAATAATCAATGGTTTTAATAAATTAAGTGATGCAGTCAGGAAGATGTATGGCATTCTAACATTTAAACCATGTCAACATGTTTAGAAGACATAATTTACAGATTTTAACACCGACCTTCCAGGTTTTAACACAGAGCCTCCGAATTTTAACACTCCTTCTCTGAGTGTTTTTGTTTTGGTTTTTGTGAAAAGTCAACTAAAACTGAATTTTACATAACATACCCTTCATCATTGTAAAGAAGTTGGTCACACTCCTGCTTTAGATTCAGTATGTCATTGGTTCAACAACTCTGTATTCAAACCGCATTCCATAAGTACATGAAATACATTTCAAAACAATTCCATTCTTCAAAATATGAATATGATTATATCCTACCGCACTTTGCTGCCATGATGCCTTCTCAAGGTGCACAAGTCATAAACCCTCCTTTTAAGGTCGGTTGGGCCTTTGAGAAGTTGTTGCGCATAGGGTGACTATTTTTTTCGGTCTTCTTTCTTTGTGACCTCCTAAGAGTCGTCCTTGCAAATGAGTCTCTCAATATTGGTTCGAACACAATTTTATCCACTTCCTCTTTCATTGCCTCATCGACTTCTACTGCTCCCCCCTCTTCTTGATCACTTCACCGACCTATAGCTCATTTTCTTTCTCATATTCCCCCACCTCCTCAACTTCATCGATCTCTTCCACTTCCTCTCCAAAGTCCTTTGAATGCTCCTCATACTCTCTCCATCACCCTCTATTTCTTCCTATAGGACATGATCAAATCTATCCACTTCAGCAGTAGAGGATCCAACTAACAAATTACCTTGAACTCGAAGGAGTTCATGTAGGTACTCATTGACACATTTCATATATCCATTGTACAAAACTTTGATATCCTATATATAATGGTGAGAAAATGTTAGAAACAGATATAAACATAAATCTTTACAATTAAACAATCAAAATAATAACATATGGGAATCCAAAAATAGGCTTCCAAAGTAATCAACATCAAGCTTACAGAAATTAATACAGAGCATTCGCAATTTAACACTGAGCATCCAGATTTTAACACTAGTCATCTGGTTTGTAGACATGAAAAGTAAAGACTTTCAATTGAACATTTCAAAGTTAGAAACACTAAAATCTCACATTTTAACATTAAAATTCCATTATTTAACACTAGAAAGACACATAATAACATATAGGCATCTAAAAGGGGGCTCTCAAAATATTTAACATCAATCTTATAGAAATTAACACAGAACATCCCCAATTTAGAACATCCATAATTTAACACTGAGCATCCAAATTTCAACACTAACTGTACAGTTTTTAACAATGAAAATAGACATCTAAACACATGGTCATTTCTAATAAGGATTTCAAGGCATTTAACATCAACAAACCGGAAAAAGATACAAACAGGAAACTTTTAAATTAAACACTCCATATACAAACACTAAAATTCTAATGTTTAACAACAATATAATTACATGTTTTAACACTAGAAAGACACATAATGACATTTGGGCATCTAAAGAGTCTTTCAAAGTATTTAGCATTAAGCTTACAACATCCCCAATTTAACACTGAGCATCCAGATTTTAACACTAACCCTCCGGTTTTTAACACTAACAATTTAGACATGAAAAGTCATTCAATTGAACATTTCAAAGTTGATAACACTAAAATCCCACATTTTAACCCTATAATTCAAGGTTTTAAACAATGAAAATAAACATCTAAACACATGGTCATTTTTAATGAGGACTTCAAGGCATTTAACATCAACCTACAAAAAATCAACACTAACCTACCAGAAATTAAGAGTCAGAATCCAGATTTTAACACTGGGCATCCACATTTTAACTTTAATGGTAATAGATACAAGCATGAAGCTTTTTAATTAAGCACTCAAGATATAACACTAAAATTATAATATTTAACACTAATTTCATGTTTTAACACTGGAAAGACACGTAATAACATATGGGCATCTAAAAAGTGGTTCTCGAAGTATTTAACATCAAGCTTATAGCAATTAACAAAGAGTATCCCCAATTCATCATTCAGATGAAGCAAATTGAAATCAAATATCACTTCATCAAGGAAAAGTGGAGCATGGGCTTGTAAAGGTGTAGAGTATGTGTCTACTGAACTACAGGTTGCAGACATCCTGACAGAAGCCTTACCCAAAGAAGCATTTGAATGGCATGGACTGGCTCTTGGGATTTAGTCGACTCCACACTCCTGAACAATGAGGATGTGGGACCCCCTCTCCCTGACGTATATAGTGTTTTTCCTTGTGTGTTGATATGTGTTCTTACCAAGTTGCAAACCTCAAAAGAGTGACCTTTCGGTTCATTGACAAATGGGGAGATGATGTCTTGATCAAGATAGGGGGAGAAGCGAAACATAGACAGTTTAAATATGATGATGTTGAAGTTGATCTCAAGGGCCAAGCATTTTCGAGAAGGTTTTTGAAGACACAATCATAAACGAAGTAATTCATCAATGAACTTTGCATTCTACACTTGTTTCTCACACTGAGCTTAGCTCATGTGAGCTTAAAATACGTGTTAAGAAAGTCTTTGATCGCTATTTGGGGCTGCAGAAGGTAAATAGTTTGCAAATGTGCATGTTTTTTCAACACAACGATTCTTGAAGTTTTAAAGTGTTGTCAACTGTTTAAACCCTTTTATTATTTTGGGTATTTCCGAGTCCCACATCAGAATACTCCTATTTGTATTTCTCTTTCTCAATCTATAAAAGAAGGCATTTGCCTCACCTTTGAGGTAAGGGGGTTTGGGTATCAGAGGGAACCTATTCCCGAGCCCTCCATTTTTTTCCCTCCCGGATCTGCCCTAAGTGGCACCCCCCTCCCTCCTCGGTCTGCCTTATGCATCCCGGCAGCCCTACTCAGTCTGGTCGGCCTCCCAGCGGCCCTGATCCGTCTGGCCCCGGCATCTGACGCTCTCACATGGCGACCGCCGCCTCCCTGCATCATCCGGCCCTGGCCTCCCAGTGGCCCTGCTCCGTCGCAAAGTCGTCTGCCAACCCCCCGGTGCTCGACGCCTCCAGCGCCCCCCCCCCCCCCCCCGACGACCCTCCTCCTCGGCGCTCGACGCCTCCAACGGCCCCCCTGGCGGCCCTCCTCCTCTGCGCTCGACGCCTCCAACAGCCCCCCCAACAGCCCTCCTCATCTGCGCGCGACACATTCCAGCAGCTCCCACCCATCAACCTCTCTCGGCCACCCTCCCGGCGCTCTAGCCAGCTCGCCATTCACGGATTCCCGGTATGCCTGACCCCCCACTGATTCTGGCGCTGCCCACTACTGCGTCTTCACCCACTACCCGACGCCTCCATGGCAGACTCCTCCCCTATGCCTTAGATGATCACTGCATCCACCCGCCTCGTCGATGACAGGTTGGACTCCACAAATTTCTCCATCTGGCGGAGGACTGTGGTGATGTCCCTGTCCAGGATGGACCTTGATCGTCACCTTGAGGATCCTCCCTCAGCTTCAACTGACCCCAAATACCATTCGTGAAAGCTTACTGATAGAAAAATCTTCGGTCTGTTGGTCAATTCAATGGATCTATCGGTCAAGGATGTCACCCACACAATGAATACAGTCAAGGAACTCTAGGACTCCTTGAACATCATGTATTCTGAGACCAACAACCTGGCTCGGGTTTCCGATATCCTCCAGCATCTGTCCCATATTCGACAGCAGGACTGGTCCTTCACCACATATTTCATGGAATGGAAAGGGCTTCGTGATTAATTGCAGGAGTTGTGGCCCGTTCCCCAGAAATCGGCAGAGGCTCAGACACAGCGGGACCAACTCTACATCTTCACTCTTCTTAGCAGCCTCGCTCCAGAGTTTGCCACCACAGCTACCAAGCTGCTCGCCAGCCCTTCGACGTTAGAGATCTCTCAGGTTTATCATCGGCCGAGCAAGGCCCAACGAGCTCTTCCCCCTCTCGCCCCCATTATCGACCACTCAGCTCTCATCGGTTAGGGAGGTGGACGCTCCTTGGGCCCTCGTGGACGTGGTCATGTGGAAGGTCATCCACGTCCCCTCTGTCAACATTGTGGCAAGCTTGGCCACCTGATCGAACAATGTTGGGTTCTTCATGGACATCCATCTCAGTGCCTGAGGCAGGGACAAACAACGGTCCAGGAGGCTTCCTTGGCAGTCGCCACTCTTCCACCATCTCTGGACCTGTCTATGGCTGACATCCGGCTGACTCATGATCCTCGGGACCCCGCAGAACCCAGTCCATCCTCAGCTTCTCTGGCCCATTATGTTCGCTCCGCTGCCTTTGTCGATTGTCGTTCCCCTTCATGGATGCTCGAATCAGGTGAATCCGACCACCTCACCAGTGATGGTGGTATGTTGACCTCCTACTGCCCTTATACTGGGTCATCCGCCATCACAGTCGTCGATGGCTCCATTATCCCCATTGTGAGCTTCGGCGCATGCTCCCTGACTCCATCGATTCACCAACCCTTTGTGGCACATGTTCCCCACAGTCCATTTAATATTCTTTCCATCAGTAAGCTGACAAAAGATTATAACTGTGCTACCATATTTACCTCCTCTGGTGTTGTATTTCAGGAGTAGACTACAAACCGGGAACTTGGTAGAGGCCAGCTTCGGGACGGGGTTTACATGTTCGATGGACCGGCACCCATCGCTTGCACGTCTTGTTGGATTGGTGTTTCCAGATCTGGTTGGTCCAAATGCTTGCAGACTTCGGAGTCAACTTTAGTGTAGCACTTTTGACTTCCTGCTGGCAGCCACTGTAGCCCTTTTGACAAAGTCGGCCGCCGTTCACTGTAGCGACGCGGACTTACTTTTTCAGAATAGTGATCGTCTTCTTGATTTTATAGCCCATTTTCGGGCTAGGGTTACCACTGAAGATCCTCTGTAATTTTGTGCTCCTGATATAGTGAATTCTGCCTCTCCCGTGGACGTAGGGATTTTTCCCGAACCACGTAAATCGTTGTGTCCTTATTTTGCTTTCTTTCTTTCGTTTTCTCGTTTCTGTCATTGTGTCTCCCGATGATTTCGCAACACGTCTACCTCTACTCAAGCATTGAATCTTCATTCCCGGTTGGGACACCCGCCGACTTCCGGACTTTAGTCGGCATAATTCTTTTCATTTCGAGTCATGTACATTTGCGAAACATCATCGCACTACATACATTCCTCGAGTGGATACAAGGGCCTCACACCCTTTTGATCTGGTTCATTCAGATGTGTGGGGTCCTTGTCCCATTTCGAGTCATGTGGGATATAAATATTATATATCTTTCATTGATGATTTTTCGTGAATGACTTGGTTTTACCTCATTTGAGAACGCTCTGAAGTGTTTTCCACATTTCAAAACTTTTACAATGAAATTCAAAACCAATTTTCCATCTCTGTAAAATGTATCTGCTCAGATAATGGCCATGAATATCTCTCCACTCCCTTTCGGCAGTTTCTCTAGAAAAAAGACATCATTCATCAGACCTCCTATCCCGATACACCTCAGTAGAATGGGGTGGCTGAGCGGAAACACAGACATATTCTGGAGACTGCTCGCACCCTCCTCCTCCACCGAAAGGTGCCTCTGCATTTTTTGGGAGACGCAATTTTCACCACCACCTACCTTATAAACTGTCTTCCTTCCTATATCCTTCAAGGGGAGACTCCTTTTCGAGCTTTGTTCTCCTCTATCCCTCTTCACTCCCTTCCCCTTCACGTGTTTGGATGCCTCTATTACGTTCGCGACACACGTTCTGGCCTCACCAGACTCTCTCCCAAATCCCTCCGGTGTATTTTTCTTGGCTACTCCCGCACTCAGCATGGATATCGCTGCTTCTCACCTGACCTACGAAGGTATGTCATCTCGGTCGACATCGCATTTGTTGAGAGCTCTTCGTTCTCCCTTCCCTCTTCTCATCCTGACCCCGCCATCGATGATTGTCTTCCTCTCATCATCCACCCTCCACCAGTGTCAACCCCTGTTGACACCCATTTTGGTCAGATCTACTCCCGTCATCCATCAACTGTTTCCCCTGTCCCAACCAATGACATCGTGGTCCCCGCTTCGTCCGACGCTCCAGCCCCACTGCCCGATGACTTGCACATTGCCCTACAGAAAGGTACTCGCTCCAGCCAGAGTACTCCTCTATTTGTATCTTCATACAGGGATATTTCCGCTCTGGAGACAGTTTCTATTCCTCGCACAGTTGGTGATGCCAAATCTCACCCCGGGTGGCTGGCAACAATGCAGGATGAATTGCAGGCTCTGGAAGAAAACCATACTTGGGATTTTTTCCCCCTTCCAGGAGGAAAACAGGCGATAGACAACAAATGGATTTACACAGTCAGGCTGAATCCTGATGGCACTCTCCATCACCTCAAAGCCCGCCTTGTGGCCAAGGGCTTCACACAGACTTACGGTATTTACTACTTCGATATCTTCTCACCAGTTGCCAAGATGGTCTCCATTCGATTATTCATCTCTCTAGTCGCCCATCATCATTGGCCTCTTCACCAACTAGATGTCAATAATACCTTCCTACATGGATTCCTTGAGGAAGAGGTTTATCTGCCGCATCCCTTCGAATTTTGTGCCTCTGGCACTGAGTCTCAAGTCTGTCGACTCCGCCGCTCTCTTTACAGCCTCAAGCAGTCTCCCCGTGCTTGGTTCGGCCACTTTAGAATTTTTGTCCCTGGATTTAGGCTCTCTCACAGCATGAAGGACCACACAGTGTTCTACAAGACGACCTCCACTGGCTGCATCCTATTGGTCGTTTATGTGGATGATATCATCATCACCGACAGCGACTCTGTAGGTATCACCCACCTCAAGGGGTGTCTTCACCAGCACTTCCACACTAAGGATCCTGACCCTCTCACATACTTCCTCGACATCGAGGTATCTTATTCTTTAGACACTATCTCCCTCTGCCAACAGAAGTATGTGTTGGATATTCTGCAGGATGTTGGGCTGACACAGGCCACTGCTGTGGACACTCCTCTGGAGCCTGGGGAACGGTCTTTTTATGCCCCCTCGGAACTGTATCCACATCCAGAGTAGTATCGTCGCTTGGTGGGCAAACTCAATTATCTCACCATGACTCCTCCTGACATTGTCTGCGTTGTTGGAAAAGTGAGTCAATTTATGGAGCATCCGACCACCTCTCATTGGGATGTTGTCCTCCGCATCACCAAATACATCAAGCGAGATCCTTCCCATGGTCTTCGCTACTCTCAGCAGCCTCATCTGCATATTGAGGCATTCTTTGATGCTGATTATGCTGGTTGTCTTGTTACTTAGAAATCTACTTCTGGGTTTGCCGTCTTCTTGGCCGGCAACCTCATCTCTTGATGCAGCAAGAAACAGACTATCGTCTCCTAATCCAGTGCGGAGTCTGTGTACCGTGCCATGGCCACCGTCACTACGGAGATCCTTTGGCTTCAAAAACTCCTCCAGGAGCTTGGATTTCCTCAACGGACATCTTCTCACATCTGGTATGACAATCAGGCAGCCACCAAGATTGCTTTGAATCCCGTCTTCCATGAACACACGAATCATATTGAGGTTGACTGCCACTTTCTTCGCCACCACCTGAAGCACAATCATGTCAGCTTTAGCCACATCCCGACGGCGAACCAGCTTGATGACATCTTCACCAAAGGCCCCCCAGGGGCTCACCTAGCCTCGCTCACTTCCAAGATGGGCATCCACAGCATCTGCAGCCCAGCTTGAGAGGGAGTGTGTCTGGTCTTGTATGATGTTATCTTTCTATTTTTTTTGTGGGACTCGTTATCCAAGCTGGGCATGTCCAGCTTGAGGGGAAGTGTTAAAACCCTTTTATTATTTTGGGTATTTCTGAGTCCCACATCGGAATACTCCTATTTGTATTTCTCTTTCTCGATCTATAAAAGAAAGCTTTCGCCTCACCTTTGAGGTAAGGGGGTTTTCCCAATCTACATCAACAAACAAACCCAAAGAGGTTATTGTTGGAAAAAATCTCTCTTGATGGTGTTTTTTGGGTTGTTATGTTTGTTGACAAGGTTGGAAGTTGTTGACAACAATTTTTTGTCAAAGAAAGCATGAAATTGTTTGGAGTTTTGCGTTGTATTTTGGTAAAGGATCACGAGGAGTGCGTAAGTGCTAAAGGAACACGTGGAGCGTGCAAGACCTAAAGGATCACGCGGAGCGCGTAAGTCCTAAAGGATCATGTGATCGCATTAAAAGTTGGCCATCATGCAATCGCATGAAATGAAGCGGATCAAGCGATCACAGAAAATGAAGCGGATCATGAGATCCCATGAACTAAAGGAGATCACACAATCACATAAGCTAAAGAACCTCACGCGATGAAGTCTTGTGAATCGCATGAAGGGTGTTTTGCTGGAAATAATGGATAAGTGTTGTGATTGCTTGAAATCACGTGATCACATGAAGCGAAGGGCACCTCACGATCGCATAAGTGAGTTTTTTGATCGAAGAAAATTTGTCTAAGACGGAGTTATGTTACAGTCGCTCAGGATCACGCGATCTCATATGTGTCAATGGATCACACGATGAAGTCATGGCAAAGCGCATGAAGTGACGCTGTCTGAGGTGAAGAGAACTTACGCAATCGTATGAGCCATAGGAGGTTATGCGAAGCACGTAAGATTAAAGTGGAGTTTGCTAAGGCAGTGGAGCGGACGGCTTACCACGACTTGCGGAGTTAAGGCAGTGGATTTATGCCTATAAATACCCCTTAACTCATTCTTAAGAAGTCAAAAAGTTTGCTTAAACATTTTATCCGAAGCAAAGTCCAAAAAAGTGGTTTCACGTGAAGTGAAGGAGTTTACACAAGGGTGATTAGCATCACGGTCTTGCGCAAGGATAACGTGTCAGGGTCTCGCACAAGGAGATACTCGCCAGAGTTATCACGCAAAGAGATACTCGCCAAAGTTCTCACGCAAGTGTTAAACGCCAGGGTCCCGAGCAAGGAGACACATCAGGGTTCTCAAGCAAGTGTTACATGCCAGGTTCTCACGCGCAAGGGTCTCGTGCAAGGAGATATGCATCAGGGTTCTCGCGCTCAAGGGTTACGTGACCGAGGGTATTGCGCTTGAGGTGTTACCCTGTGAATAGTACCATTGTCATTTCTGAATTTTGAAGAAAAAAACAGACGATATACACTATTCGACAATAATTACAGAATGAGTTTATTCACTACTACATCCAAGGCAGTGAAAGGAAGGTGTTGTAACACCCCAAGATTTTAAAAGAAGAAAACTATTTTCAGTAGCGTAAATGATATGCAACACGGACTTATCTTGTGTTACACGCAACGAGTTTTTTCAATAGCTTGCATTACACCCAAGACTGAGTTTTACCGAAACAATACATTATTAATATGATGGTTATCACCTAGACGTTGGAATGTCAGGTATAAATGGGATTAACTTATGAAAATATATAGTTTACACATATTTATTTAGGTATCTATTGATTAGTAATAAAATAAGAATCATTTGAAAGAAAAGAATGTTTTCTAGAAATTTTTTTTTTCTAAGACAATTTAATCGTGTTTGGCGCACATAATTTAAAATTAATTTTTACCAATGATAGGAATGTTGGAGCTGTTGGTTTATTAGAATAAATGTGGTTAGAGTATAACTGCTTGTGGGACCCTAGAGGAATATATTGGGGGGACACTTTTTGTTAGGGAAACTATTTTAAAAGGGGGTTAGGGAGGTAGAATGGGGGGATACAGAGAATTATTTCCAGTTTGTTTCGGCCAACTCGACTTGGGTAGGAGAAGCAGGTTCTCTTAATTGTTTTCTGTTTTTCTATTTTTGTTCTGTTTGATTTTTTTCTTCCTGCTGTAAAGCTATACATACATAGCTTTATAGCAGGAACTGGCTACCATGAATAGACTCCCATGTATGTAAAGCTTTATAGCAGGAAGAAAGAAATCAAACAAAACAAAAGTAGAAAAACAGAAAACAATCAGGAGAACCTACTTCTCCTGCCCAAGCCGAGTTGGCCAAAACAAACTAAAAATAATCCTCCGTATCCCCCCATTCTACCTCCCTAACCCCCTTTTAAAGTAGTTTTCCTAACAATAAATGGGACCCCAAGAATATTCCTCCAGGGTCCCACAAGCAGTTATACTCTAACCACATTTATTCTAACAAACCAACATCCCCAGCATTCCTATCACTACTGTCGTCCTAAAAAAACACCTTGTCCTCAAGGTGGTGGATTCTTCAGACATGTCAAGCAATCTGCCATACCAGTCATGCTCCATGGAACTAAGGACAAGGTGCACTGAACATGTAGTCATGGCAAGCAATTAGCCAAATGGCCCTTCTGGCTTCATGGTCCTTGAAAATTTGTTGGCGACGCATCCTGGCTCCACCTACTCCCCAGGCAATCTCTCAGATGGTCCTTCCTGCAATGTGGGTCGATCGTGTGTGTTGCTGCCTGATCATAGGTAACTCATCGCCCCTTACTCTATCAAGTTTCCAGTGCCCTCTCCAGTCGCCGGAGAAAGCGACAACACCAACACTGGTGACATCATATTGCTGAATGCCTGGAATGTGGTCAGTGCAGTGGTGTCTAATGGCCAGATCACAGGCTCCATGTTCGTCTCTATGAAGCCACCCATGACAGGATGTGTGGTTGATGTCGTAGCTATCATTGGTTAGGCATCTTCCCCTGTAAGCGACCCAACCGGTCCCATAGCCAACAGAAGTCGCTCCACCTCCTAATACGGCGTTGGCAGCCCCGACAAAGCTACTTCATAGTGGTGAAGTACTAACCCGATGGCAGTCACCTCGTGCACCTCTTGCTCTTACACCAGTGGTTCACCAAATTCCTCTAGATTCGCCTCTCATATCCCTGTCGCTGGCAGGATCCATACATCAATTGGCGGGTGCAACACCTCCTGGTGAGCCACCCACTGGAGAAGTACCTTTCGAAATTCAGCCTCCTCACGCCAGTGGTGATCCCATTTTTGATTCCACGAAAGCTGGTCCTACCACATCATCATCTCAGGACCTGAGCATGCTTTGGATCTTTGTTTCTTTTTTTTTTTTGTTTTTTTGTTTTTTTCTTTTTTTCTTTTTTTTTTTTGTTTTTTTTGTTTTTTTTTCTTAAGCAAACTGCGTGCGCATTCCTTGAATGGGCTGCGCAACTCTGCTGAACTGAAGAGGAGCGACTTAATTGGAACGAAACCAGTTCAGTGCGCGCGATCTTGGCCGATTTTTCCACGTTGAAGTGAAGGCTCGTCGGTGCAGTTCATCGGTGACCGTCAGCTCATTTTTTATTCCATGAAAGTTGGTTCTACCGCATCGTCATCTCAGAACCCGAGCATGCTTTAGCTCTTTGTTTCTTTGTTTTGTTTCTTTTTTTTCTTTTTTTTCTTGTTTTTTCTTGTTTTGATTTTTTTTGTTTTTTGTTTTTTTTTTTGTCTTAAGAAAACCGTGTGCACCTTCCTTGAATGGGTTGCACACCTCTATTAAACTAAAGAGTGACTTACTTGGAATGAAACTGGTTCAGTGCGCACGATCTTGGTCGAGTTTTCCACGTTGAAGTGAAGGCTCGTCAGTGCGGTTTGTCGGTGGCGGTCAGCTCCTACGAAGTCGACTGTGCTGGCAGCTTCGAGGGCTTCCTGCAACGATCGTCTCGGAGAAATGAGTGCATGTCTCCGCTGGTCAGGAGCAAGCAGCGCGCGTCTCCTCTGTGCGCCTGTTTGCCTCGTCTCGAGCCAACAATGTGGGTCCCCAGCAAAAAGGAATCAGACGATTCGCACGAATCGTCTAGTCTGATCTGCCCGGTGGTGATGTCACCCCTGATGTAGGGTAGGAGTCTCTTGTTGCAGCAGTCGTCCCAGGTGAGTCGACCTTGCGCCTGGTAGCGAGGTCAGGAGTGTTACCGGAACAGTTAGTCTATGTCAAGTGAAATTTTGGCCGAAGAGGCGTGGCAGTTGGATTCGACCCAAGGAAGAAGGCAGATCAGACCAATTGATACAAAGCTTCACACAAACTAGCTACCACAAACAGACTCATATGTATGTATAGATTTACAGCAGGAATAAAGAAATCAAACAGAACAAAAGCAAAAAAATAGAAAACAATCATGAAAACCTGTTTTTCCTGCTCGAGCCGAGTTGGGCGAAACAAACTAGAAATAATCCTCCATATCCCCCCATTCTACCTCCCTAACCCCCTTTTAAAGTAGTTTCCCTAACAGAAAGCAGGCCCCCCAGCATATTCCTACAGGGTCCCACAATCAGTTATACTCTAACCACATTTATTCTAACAAACCAACAGCTCCAACATTCATATCAACCACTTTTAGAAAATTTATATGACAAAATAAACTTCATTTTTTGAAAGCAGGGTATCAAAATTAGCTTAAGGTTAATTTTTGGTATTTTTCAGACATGTTTCATTTTTTTATGAATAGTGAAAAATACTGGATTTTAATGGAAAACTATTTTTTCATCTAAATAATTTATAATGTCAAATTATATTTTTAATTGGTTTTAAAGTCACAATAGTTCAATTATACATCTATTAATCCAATATAGGTCATTGGAATCATTTTTATATTGAATTTTGATATAAAAACATTGTAAACTTTCAAACATTTTCACTTTAAAAACTAAATTTCTCTTCATGTCTGCGGGATTAATTTTAAATAAAGTTATTCAAATTCTATGAGTTTAATTTAGAAAAATGGATTTCATATTTAGAATCAGCGTAATTTTTATTATCTAATAATGACAACTTTATTTTTGACCATAATGACTAAAATTTAAACTTAATGGTTAAAATTTAAACTTAATGGTTAAAATTTAAACTTAAAGGGCCAAATGACCTAGAAATTTGTCAAACACTCATTGGGTAGACATAGTTCGACCCTTCTCACCTTAGGCTCGATTTTTATGAGTTAGTGGGATATTATTCCCATAGTTTTCAATCTCGGATCGCGACGCGACGCGGCAGGGTTCTGTAGCGGGATAGCGGCGACGCGGATCGCGTCGCGACCGCTTTTTTATCTAATCGCGGACCAAATAATATAATTTAAATTATATAATTTTACACATATATATGATGAAAATTAAAATATGTTAAATAAAATATAAAACATAATTAAAATAATACATATATAATAACATAATAAATAAAAAGGGGATGCTGGAAAATTTTAACCAACAAATGGAATAAAAAAACAAAAAACAAGTTAAAAATGGAGGGATTGATGCTGCGAAATAGAAAAAAAAGATCCAACAAGAAATAAAATATAAAAAAAATTAAAGGAGTCAGGGAGTGTCGTCGGCGTCGTCGTCATAGACCAGAGCAGCAGATGCGAGTTACGACCCATGGGGGGGACTTCGTTGGCGTTGAGGGGTCAGCGGCGACGATGTAGGCCAAAGCAGTAGAGATGCGGGGTTGCAAATCGATGGGGGGTGGGGTCGTCAGGGTTGAGGCGGTGGCGGCGCGGTAGAATAAACAAGATGGGAGGGGATGTCATCGGCGTGGAGGTGTCACAATAGCAGCGACACAAGCAAGCAAATAGGATGCGGCCACTCCCACCGGGATCACGTCGGAACCACGACAGTTGGGATCGCGACGGAGGCGGCGCGATCACGTTTTGCCCGCGATCCAGTCGCCAGGAGCGGCGATGCACCGCTCCGCACCGCGTCGGTGCTACAACGCGTTTTGATAACTATGATTATTCTATGAAAGTAACCTATATAATAAGTTAAGTAAAAAAAGACAAAAAAAATAACCTTTTCTTTAATTTTTAGAGATGAAATAATTACTTAAAATGCTCAATAAATTTCAATGGAGTCATTATTTAGTTGATAATTAACTAAAATAAATGATGCTAAAAATATTAAAAGTGAGGTAAATTTAATGAATTATTGTATTCCATTATTTTTATAGAATAATATATCATGATGCACAGGTGTTAACTTAATTTATTCAAATTCCATCATTTTCTTGATTTTTTTAAATTTAAATTAAATAAATAATGTCAAAATTGACATTATTGTAATTTTATAATAAATGATATTTTATTAAATGATTTAAAATTACTAAAAACATCATATTGGGCTAAGTGATTTGTAAGTGTTAATAAATATCAAATATGATTCATTCATGGACCAATTGATCTTTTATGATGAACATATTAACCCCTAAATAGTAAAAACTTTGTTAACGAGGTTAGGGTTAAAGCAGTGTTTTTGAACATTACATGCGCTTCTATTAAATTTAATTTCCAACCCATATGGGATTTTTATTTTATAAATTAGGTACTAAATTTTCTAATAAGTCTCACTTTAATTTAGTCTTAAATGATAAATTACATAGGTTAGAAAACTAGTTACCATAGTAAAAACAAGAAAGGGTAAAATTGAGTAAGGTTAAAGACTAAGGAACAAAATAATAAAAATGTTTTTCTTTTTGTGTGATGTAAGTTTGGCTCGACCATACTTTCCTCCCACTCCATTAGTTGTCAATTTTGTAAGCACGTAATGTAAATGAGACCTCCCAATAGTGAAAACTTTTTGAGTATTTACAAGAATGTCACTCCTTAACTATAAAAGGGCACTCATTCTCCTCCTCTCTTCACACCACTCAAGCCCTTTGGCTTGACCAAGCCTTGCCCAAATCACTTCTCCAATTCAATCCTCTCATCCTAGAAGCCTTACTTTGGGTAGAAAGTCAACCAAGGAAGGCCTCCAGTGCAAACCATAAGGAGTAACCCGAAGAAATGGTAACGTTCATCAACATGTGTTTTTACTTTATTTTTTCTGCACCCTCTTCAACACTTCTTATATCATTCTTATATAATAACTTCAGTATCCTCAATATATTGAGATGTTATGTTAAGGGTATGACCTAAAAACACACACACGTCATCAAATGGGTTACAAAATCACCATTCGTGTGTACGGTGGACTACCGCCTTGCGAAACGATGTCATTCGTTTTTTCATCACCACCTCTCATGGCTGAGCATAATGATGGACATATTGTTTATATATGATATTTATGATATTTATAACATAATTATGTCTTTGGAGTCTTTATATCATATACACCCTTTTTACATTCCATACTGTATATGATAACGTAATAAGAGTAATGATAATGAATATATATAATATACATGACATCATTATGATATTCATGACATAATTATCTTTCTGGAAATATAATATATCATTTCAATGATCATAATGTTGGTTCATTTTTTATTACCATATTTCATTATTAATTTTAAAAATATAATTGGTGTATAAATATGATAATTATGTCATGATTATTATTCTGAAGATGTTTAAATAATGGTCTTTTTAACCATAGTCAACCTACTAAAGTCATTTTTTGACACATAAACCGAATATGGTCAAAACATCTGACTTAAACTTAATTGATCAAGTAATTATATATAACTTGTTGATAAGTGAAATAAAAGTAATAATAAACTTGAAAAATGTTTTCAGGCAAGTAAATAATTAACATAAGTTTATTATTCATTAAGATAAAGACACGTGTGACGAATCAGACTCAAGGTAAGGGATTTCATCTCAATTTCCTTTCATTGAGTCATTTTTTGATTTTATGCATCTATATTCTTTTATAAGGTGAATATACATCCCCTTTAACATGTTATATCATGAATTTCTCTATTTTCATTATATTTAAATTTTTGTTTAAATTAATCTTTCATGTGACTTATGATTCAAGTGTTTCTGGAGTAATAAGGGATTTTTCCTTTAAAAAATCATCTTTTAATGTTTTTTCCCAAACCCTATTTCTCTTCTAAGTCCGTGTTCTAAAAATGATTTTATATGGACATAAAAGATTTATAAAGTACATTTTGTCTTTACTTTATTTCAATGGTTTTCAAAAAGAAATCATTTTACATGTTTTATATGGAACGTTTTGACAAATGACAAAAGAAATGTACTATTCTTAACGTACACGGCGACAACTTTTCTACCGTCATGACCATTATTTGTTTTCTATATTCCTTTGCAAGATTTCATGTTTTCTTCAAAGAAAAACTCTTGTATTTTGGTATTGAAAATGGTTTTTCAAAGAAAATGGTGTTTTGGTATTAAAAATGGGGTTTTAAAAGAAAATGGTATTTTTCTCAAGTCTTTTTTCGTATGGGTTTAAAAGAGTTTTTCAAAGGGTTTTATGATGAAAGTGTTTTATTCATTATATATTACTTGAGAATTATATGAAACGAGTGAGCCCGATACAATTTATACGAAGGGTTGAGCCCCATTATAGCTCACAGGTGAGCTTGATATAAAAAATTACAACGGTCGAGGGAGGGGAATAAATACAAGAAAATCCCTACACTACCAACAGATAACTCGGAGAAACTCAAACTCGAGACCTCGCTGAGACCCCGCAAAGCCGCTCCCAAATGAGTTGCACCCTGGGGGTAAGGATGAGTTCGATATAGCTTATACAAAGGGTTGAGCCCCATTATAGCTAATGGAAAACGAGTGAGCCCGATATAGCTTATACAAAGAGTTGAGCTCCATTATAGCTCACGGGTGAGCCTGATATAGTTATACGAAGGGTGAGCCTCATTATAGCTCTCTAATTCATTGAGTGATGATTATATTGGAAGTCAGTCATATGGTTATTCCAATTAAAAATGTTTTGAAAGGGTTTTATGAATATGATGTTGCAAGTCACCTAAAAGGAGTTTTAATTGATTGTTATGGGTTTTAAAGGATTTATTTGAGCAAAATGTGTGTGTTTTCTTATGAAAATGTTTTATTTTTTTCACTCAATGAACATTGATGAAAAAGTAAACATTTCATGGGTTTTCATATTTTTCCTGAACTAACAGTTTCCTTTCTTTTTATATCCCTTACTGAGATTTCGTGTTCATTCTAAGTTTTTTTAAAATGCTTTCACAGGATTTAAGGATGGGTAAGGGAAAGGAAGAAGTCAGGTTGAAAGTCGTGGAAATTTTCCATGAAAAGAAATCATGCTTTATTTTAAAAGTTTTATATTATGGGAAAAATGGATACTAATCGTAAGTTTCCACTTTGTATTATATGGTTTTGTTATATATGAGTTATAGACTAATTATCTAAAACTATAAACCTGAAAAGAACCTCAAAGTGAAAGAAATTAAATTCTTGCTAAAAATCAAGATCATGTAATGTTTATGGTTAGGTCCTTATAGGTGTTGCATTCCAACAAGTGAAGGGATTTCTAGAATCATTCTAGAAAAAGGAAGACTTGGCATCTCTTGAAGAACTTTCCAAAGTGAGGAGTTTCCATAACCTCTCATGGAAAGATGATGCTCGACAGTATATTCACATCAAAGCTGTAAAGAAGCACGTGAAGTTCAAAGGCACCTATCTTACATTTGGTGAAACTCCCAACAATAGATGATATTGTTCTTTGATCTGCATGTCAATTGATTTTTCTTTTAAAGCAGTGAGCATAAGAGGGAAGTGTGAGGGAAGTGATCAAAGAGAGATGGTGTATTTACCCAAGACCTTTGTAAGGGCAGTGAGCCTAGGCAGGAGTGACCTACCTTAAAATCAACAAGCACCGAGCTTAATGATTTTGGTGCACCAACACAATGTTGGATGCATGCTCCTTAGAAAAATTGACTCTCATGGTATCTAAGCCCCTTTAGGGCCTAACATATCTTCAAGACATCTAAGAATTAAATCCCACAAATTTTCCTTGATCTTCGTGGCCAAATATTCAAATTCCCGCTTCATGGCCATATGCATTGGGAAACATGTTTTTTTTTATTTCACGTGTCAAATTCAGTTTAGTTATCGTGGTTTCTCCTCAACATGTCTCGTATTTTGGTGACTTCTATACTCAATGCAAATTTCATTCACTCATCACCTACTCAACAAAACTTCAATTATCTACTCAATGTAGTCGGTCCCAAGTTCCTACTCAACGCAACATTCATATGTGTGGTTCCAACTCAACGCAAATGCCCAATCTACTCAATGCAATTGCTTAGTTTACTCAACACATCTTCTTTCCGTACAATTTGACCATGTGCATCTCAAATATCTAATCCACAAAACTTGTTGAGGTGAACATATCCATAGAATCTACTTCATGCAACTTCATTCCCTTGCAATTCGACTCACCGCAACAATCTTCTGAAACACCAAATATTCTTCATGAAATGTTCAACATATTTCCACATAAATATTCACCTACTTCAAACAACATTAAGCCACTGAATCTCCATTCCCATCATATATTCACTCTTGTAAATCATTTCATAAACTCACCTTAAGATTCATTCATCATCTCAGCACATATAACATTCATACTGAAGCATAATCAGTTAGGGACTCTAACACAGAACGTCTGCTCCTGGCTCAAAACATATTCTCACATAATATAACCACCAACCTCCTGCTTCATAGAAAATAACTCAAACTCCCATAGCACAACAAGGCACATTGGAAGGCTCTCTCTAATAGTCTGGATAAATCCAAACCCATATCAGTCGGCAAACAACATCCCCTTCAATTGAGATTATTTCCACCGAACATATACTCTCTTTATCTAGTTGGCACGGAACATATCTTTGATATAGTACACAAAACAATTGCAACATCAATCTCTATCAAATTGTAACAAAGGATGTATATACAGATACTACAGGTCACACCTCTTGATCCAGCCATCACCTGAACCGAGAGCACAGTTGTTTACGGTGCACAGTGCAAAAATGGCGACGAGGGCCCTTAGCGCCATGACGCATGGTGCACTACGCTGCGCATGGAAATTTCATTAACGGTGAAAAAATCATATATAAAAAATTATATTAGGAAAATGAAAAAAAAACATTATCTCACGAAAATTTAGTTAAAAAAAGAGGAACATGGAATCAAAATATGTCTAAATAATACAAAATATGCAAAGACAAATTTTCATACAATGTCTAAAAAAAATATTTCTTCATTCTCATCCATGGAAACACAATTGCCATTGCCGATGGGATCATCAAGAAGCTCTTCAATATCCTCCTCTTCACTCTCTAGACTCAAGATATTCCTCTTCTTCGATATGATGAAGAGATGCTTTTTCCCTCTCGTTTCCATGGTAGTGGATGCTCTAGTAATACAGTCAGGTTCTTCAGCTCCAGATGCTAAAGCTACAACCCAAGTTAAATCATCCTCCTCAAAAATAAGATTGTTTCCTACAACAAGTTCTACCACTTACCCAAGCATCCATTCATTGCAATCATCAATGTCTTTCAATGAGATAGGATCAATGGTGTCACGGTCATTAAATCTCCTAATCAACACCCTATTATATTTGACATAAACCAAGTGATTTGATTTTGATTGAGCAAAGCCTATTTCATCTTTTTGTGTGGGGATTTTCAAACACACTCTAATTATATTGAACTGTCTCAAATGGGGAGTTGAAGCGCCATTAGATGCCCACCAATCAGTCAGTGCTCTCAATTTTATGTTTCAAATAGCCAAATTAGTTCCAAGAGTGCCTAAAGCATCTCAATATTCTTCCATCTCCTCGGAGATTTTATCCTGAGTACCAAAATCTGGAATCAATCTCTGGATACAATTCACCAAACTCAAGTTCATTACTTCATCACTATCAATGTTAGGATTGAGATAAAAAAAACTCGAGAATCAAGTAGTATCCTGCAACACACAATGGTCGATGAAGTTGCACATTCCATCTTTTATCGATAATTTTGAAGATCTTCGTATACTTGACTTCATTGTCGTTGAAAGATTTTGCAATGACCTTGGCCCTATCCATAGATTTGTAAATATATCCCATTGGAGGTTTTTTTCTCCATCAACCAATCTAAGAACTTGAACAATAGGACCCCCAACCTTAAGGGAATAAAGAAAATTATTCCAAAATGAAGTGCTCTGCACAATAAGTGTTTTCATCTTACCTTGTTGCCCATTTTCCCCCTTGTTGATGTTCCATTCCTCTGAGCCAAACATCTTTCTTAAATTTCTTTCTTTGTTGGTTGTGCATGCTAGAGAGTGATCATGGCAACGGAAAATCTTGTTTTGGCAGGCCTAAGTAGCTCCCTCTATTAGGTGAATTGCCTCATTGTGTGGAACACACCCACATGGTTATAAATATAACCATTGACCAACACTGCCTTCTTCAAAAGCCGAGCAAAGA
Organism: Viscum album; assembly: GCA_963277665.1. NCBI lineage: Eukaryota > Viridiplantae > Streptophyta > Magnoliopsida > Santalales > Viscaceae > Viscum > Viscum album. The sequence goes on along the minus strand of OY728155.1, from coordinate 1,389,042,440 downwards.
ATCCGAATTTTCTACATGTCCCCCAACATCAAGTCCAAACAATGAGCAGTGCATGGAGTCCAATACAAATCTAGATAGGTTGCCTCCAAGAATTTTCCTATTAAAGAAAATCCAGATAAGAATAAATTATCACTATAAAAAAATGAAAAATATTAATTAAAATGGAAAACAATAAAAAAATTATAATTCTTACTGACACTACCGATGACAACTTGAACAACATTAGATGGCCCAACTTTTATAACAAATTTATCAAGAAGCTCAAACATTTTTGAGCCACTTTTCACACAGGATGAAGCGTCAACTGATTCAATGAAGACGGGTCCCTTTGGGCTATTCACCAAGAAATTGATAAGTGTTCTTCCTCTTTTATCCGTCCAAAATAATTCACCAACAAATTTGTTCGTTCCAATTATTTTATTAAGGGAACTCGTACCTCATGATATGATGGTGGTTTCATTGTCAGGGTCATATTTCCCAACTCCTTCAATGACAAACTCCCTCTTTTTTTCCTTTTTGTATGCATCACTAATAGTTGTCTATTTTGAAGTTTCAACTTTACTTTGTCGTACAACCTCGGACTTAGAGTGAAGTAGTGATCAATACCTTCTCTTGAATTTGAATGAGAAGTCTTTATACTACTTCATGTTGCAAAATTGTCTAAACTACTTGTTGTCTTCCTTTTCACTCCTCCTATGGTTGGAATTAAAGGATCTTCCTCTCCATCATCTTCCATCAGATCAATATCCTTATATTGGGAAGTCGAGTTTATTTGATCCTTCAATGACTTTTTTTCTCCAACGGCCTTTCTAATTTCTTCTCTGACATGTGGTAGAAAAATTTGGCAACCTATTGTATTTCGAAAACCTTTTTTCAAATGTTGTTTGTCTATTGTATGCTACCATTTTTCATGTCACACAGTTTTTATTTTTAGAATTACTCGATGAAAAATATGCTCAAGCTAGATCTTTTCCAAAATTGTTAGCAACCATTCAATTTATAGGCAAAAAAATCTGAACAAAGAAATAGATAAAATAAAACACATAATAACACAAGCAAAATAAAGTAAAAAACAAATGAGGGCAGGCACGTGAGTTGCAACAGCTGCTCCAGGGTAGCAGAGTAGCAAGCCAACGAAAGAGAAAGGAGGCAAACCTCTAGGCCAGGCTAGAGAAGTTTAGAAGAGAAAAGAACTTGAGGAAGATGGAATAGTTGTGGAGCATACGTTTATTGTCCAAGGGTTGCTGTAGTACCCCCCAGTTTCTGGTAAGTAACCCTTGTTTTATGTTTTTTAAGTACATGAAGAATATGATAAATTGTTGGAAAAGTTTGGAGACTTTTAAAATGTCAAAGGGAAAAAAGGTGGTGACGCACGGGCTTCGCACGGGTTGCCCAAATCGTGCGGAAGCCATGCAGGTGGTGTCACTTTGGACAGAGGAGACGGCACGGTGTGCGCACAGTTTGGGCAAACCATGCGAGGAGGCCGTGCGGAGCACCCCTTCCAAGCAGTGACTACCACACGATTAGCACACGATTTGACTAACCGTGCGGACAAACCGTGCGCGAAGTCAACTTAGATCCTATTTTTAAGGATCTAATCCATTTTATCTTTAAACCCACTCATTTTTTCTCCTAGACGGACCTAACTCGGGATTTATCTCTGGTGAAGGTGGGATAACACTTACCAGGTGTTTTGGAAGTGATCCGGAGGTTTTCATTGGCGTTTAGAGGCCGGTTGATCGAGGTAAGTCTCGTTTCCTTTAGTTTTCTTAGATCTCCTTCTTCCCTCTTGATGGATCCTTAGATATACACCCAAGGTGGGTAGATCTAAGGTAGTGGATGACTTTTAAGTTGGGTTTTGGTTTTTTTGGTGATAGGGGAAGGAATCTAAGGAGGTTTCGTGGTGTTTCGACCCAGTTCTTGGTTGGTTTCGCCTTTTTTGTTGAGCTAAGTGGCTTCACTTGATTCCTCTTTCTTAGAACTTGAAGGTTAGTTTCAAATTGCTTTCCTTGATTGAAATGGTTTGTTTATTTGCTGTGAAAGAATGGTTGAAACACCTTTTTAGTAACAAGTGTTGGAAATTTTGTGTTTTTGGAAAGTGTTTGTTGAAGTGAGTTCAAAAGGATGATTTTAAACTGGTTACGGTTTTGCTACTTGAAAGAAATGGTTTTCAATAAAAGGTTTGATGCTTTATTGAAAGGTTTTGAACACACTTGGTTTTGGAATGGATTTTCATGGGTTTTGGTGTGTGTTCATATGCATTGGGATGGATAAGGGCGAGAAGTACCCCCATCAAAAGGTTGGATGGATAAGGTCGAGAAGTACCCCCATCAAAAGGGACGGATAAGGGCGTGAAGTACCCCCGTCAAGGTAGTCCACTAAGTGACGGCTTAGTGGAAGGATAACTCACCACTCGTGAGTACAGGGAGATCCAGGTTGCATGCATGGTTGGTTGTGTGGATTTGTGAAATGGAATGAATGTGAAAAAATAGGAATGGGAATTTGATTGGAAACTTTGCTTGGTTGCTTTTCTTGAGAGAGATGGTTTTTGTTGGAAAATGGTTTTGACATGGAACTTGTTGTATTGTGAACTGTTTTGGAATTGTTTTATACAAATTGTTTTATATAAATTTTCTAACATGTTTTATCCTAGAGGCATGGGTTGGGAAGTCATTGGGGAAAACCTACTGAGTTTCATTACTCACCCCCTTCTTTGGCAGGTTGGTGCTTTTGCAGATGTCATATACCGGGATGTTGGCAAAGGTAAAGTGTCACATGTTTATAGCTCTACTTCGTGATGCTTGGGCTGGTTAGTGATGTTGGAGCTTGAAGCTTGTGGAGCATTGAGTTGGGTTGTCGTCTTGTGGTCTTTTAGTTTGTATTTCCGCTGTTTACTCTGATTTAGTGTTGGTTTCCGCTGTGGTACTTTTGCTTGGTTTATGATAAAATAATTGATTGAGTTGTATTAGCTTTTATCATGCATCATTTAGTTGATTTGTTTGGTTATGTTTGTTGGATCTATGGTATGTTCTAAAAGGGTAAACCATTCCCCACTTGTTTTGAAACCCTTTTGCATTTATTGTCAGCCTTTGGTGCCTTGGGAATGTCGCTTAAGGCCTAGTAATGACTCGTTGTACTCTCAAGCTAATGAGAATTGGTGGGTCATCACAAATGGTATCAAAGGGGGACGATTTACCCTTTTAGAACATACCACAGAGCCAACAAACATAACCAAACAAATCAACTAAATGATGCATGATAAAATCTAAGACAACTCAACCAATTATTTTATCATAAACCAACCAAAAGTACCACAGCAGAAACCAACACTAAATCAGAATAAACAGCGGAAAGACAAACTAAAGGACCACAAGACGACAACCCAACTCCATGCTCCACAAGCTCCAAGCTCCAACATCACGAACCAGCCCAAGCATCATGAAGTAGTGCTATAAACATGTGACACTTTAGCTTTGCCAACATCCCGGTATATGACATCTGAAAAACACCAACGTGCCAAAGCAGGGGGTGAGTAATGAAACTCAGTAGGTTTTCCCCGATGACTTCCCAACCCATGCCTCTAGGATAAAACATGTTAGCACATTTATATAAAACAAATTGTATAAAACAATTCCAAAACAGTTCACAATACAACAAGTTCCATGTCAAAACCATTTTCCAACAAAAACCATCTCTCTCAAGAAAAGCAACCAAGCAAAGTTTCCAATCAAAATTATCATTCCCATTTTGGCACATTCATTCCATTTCAAAAATCCACACAACCAACCATGCATGCAACCTGGACCTCCCTGTACTCGCGAGTGGTGAGTTATCCTTCCACTAAGTCGTCACTTAGTGGACTACCTTGACGGGGGTATTTCACGCCCTTATCCATCCCTTTTGATGGGGGTACTTCTCGCCCTTATCCATCCAACCTTTTGATGGGGGTACTTCTCGCCCTTATCCATCCCAATGCATATGAACACACACCACAACCCATGAAAATCCATGCCAAAACCAAGTGTGTTCAAAACCTTTCAATAAATCATCAAACCATTTATTGAAAACCATTTCTTTCAAGCAGCAAAACCGTAACCAGTTTAAAATCACCCTTTTAAACTCACTTCAACAAACACTTTCCAAAAACACACAATTTCCAACACCCATTACTAAAAATGGGTTTCAACCATTCTTTCACAGCAGATAAACAAACCATTTCACTCAAGGAAAACAATTTGAAACTAAGCCTTCAAGTTCTAAGAAAGAGGAATCGAGAGTGAAACCACCTACCTAAAAAAAGGCGAAACCAACCAAGAACCGGGTCGAAACACCATGAAACCTCCTTATATTCCTTCCCCCATCACCAACAAGACCAAAACCTGACTTAAAATTCATCCACTACCTTAGATCTACCCACCTTGGGCATAGATCTAAGGATCCATCAAGAGGGAAGGAGATCTAAGAAAACTAAAGGAAACAAGACTTACCTCGATCAACTGGCCTCTAAACGCCAAGACAAACCTCTGGATCGCTTCCAAAACACCTGGTAAGTGTTCTCCCACTTTCACTCGAGAGAAATCCCGAGTTAGGGCCGTTTAGGAGCAAAAACGAGTGGGTTTAAAGATAAAATGGATTAGATCCTTAAAAATAGGATCTAAGTTGACTCCGCGCATGGTTAGTCCGCACGGTTAGTCAAATCGTGCGATAACCGTGCGGTAGTCACTGCTTGGAAGGGGCGCTCCACACGGCCTCCTCGGATGATTTTCCCAAACCGTGCGCACACCGTACGGTCTCCTCTGTCCAAAGTGACACCGCCTGCACGGCTTCCACACGGTTTGGGCAACCCGTGCGAAGCCCGTGCGTCACCACTTTTTTCCCTTTGACACTTTAAAAGTCTCCAAACGTTCACAACCATTTCTCATATGCTTCATGTACTTAAAAAGAATAAAACAAAGGTTACTTATCAGAAACCGAGGGTACTACATTCTCTCCACCATTGGCCTTTCCGTCTCCAGAAAGTAGAAAACCATCGCTTGCCTGAAAGAGTTCTGGACACTGCTCTTTCATTTCTTTCTCGCGTTCCCAAGTCTCTTCCTGAATCTGACCATGCTGCTATAAAACTCGCACTAGACCGATGCTTTTTCCACGCAAGACTTTCTCTTGCCTATCCACAATCCGTACCGGGATATGTATCAATGAAGCATCCGACTCTTGGTCAACGTGATCCCATCTGATCACATGGTTAGGATCAGGATGATACTTCTTCAACTGAGATACATGGAACACATTATGCACTGCACTGAACCGTGGTGGTAATGTCAACCGATACGCCACCTCGCCAACCCGTTCCAGTATCTCAAAAGGGCCCAATATATCGAGGAGATAATTTTCCCTGCTTCCCAAAACGACGATGTCCAAGCTTTGGAGAGATTCTCAAAAAGACATGATCACTCACCACAAACGACAACAGTCTTCGGCGATGATCTGCATACGATTTCTGATGACTTTGTGTCGTCTCCATCCTCTTTTTTATCAACTGAATCTTCTCCATTATTTCTTGGACAAGGCTTGGCCCAACTAGTGAAGTCTCACCTGTTTCCACCCAACAAAGTGGAGAACGACAAGGACGCCCATACAATGCTTCAAACGAAGCCATGCGTATCGAGGCTTGATAGCTATTATTGTATGAGAACTCCACTAAGGGTATATTCTCCTCCCATGAGCCCTCAAAATCCATTACACAATCCCGCAACATGTCTTTCAACGTCTGTATCTTCCTTTCGGATTGTCCATCCATCTGAGGATGATACGCCATACTCATATTCAACTGAGTTCCCAGGGCTTTCTGTAAGGATCGCCAAAAAAGAGATGTGAACCTCAGATCTCTATCTGAGACGATAGACACTGGTACACCATGCCTCTTTACCACTTCTCGGATATAGATTTTTGAAAGATCTTCCACCGTATGAGTTTCACGAATAGGGATGAAATGGGCCGACTTGGTTAGACGATCCACTATCACCCAAATGGCATCATGTTTCCGGACCGTTCTTGGAAGAGCTATAACAAAATCCATTGTTATCTGATCCCATTTCCACACTGAGATAGGTAAATATTGTAACATACCAGCAAGTCTCTGATGCTCTGCTTTAACCTGCTGACAAGTTAAGCACTGTGAGACAAACTCAGCCACCTTCCTTTTCATGTCGCTCCACTAAAAATGCACCTTCAACGCCTTATACATCTTTTATGTACCTGGGTGTACAGACCATCTTGAATGGCGGTAAGCATGAAGGAGTTGTTCCTAAGAAGTTAAAGGTACAACCATCCGATCTCGAAACTGCAAAACTGAACTCTCATCCAGCTTCCATCCCTCAATGGTCTCCCCACCATTGAGTTTTGAACTCATTGCAACACAGTTTACGTCGAATGTCTGTGCCTCCTTTATTATCTATACCAAATCAGGAATAAGCACAACTGAAAAGAAAACCGCAACATCAGCTTGGTCTTCACATTTCGTACGCATGTCGGCTAGGACCGACATCAACTGAAACTCATCTAAAGCTTCTTTCGCCAACTGAGTATATTTCCAGCAAAATCAAGATGGCTATAAGGGGAACTTTCAACTCTTGAAAAGATCTCTGACATTCCTCAGTCCATTGAAATGGAGCATTCTTATTTTTCAGAGCTGTCATAGGCAAAGCTAGTCGTGAGAAGTCATGCACAAAGCATCGATAATAACCAGCTAGACCAAAAAAAATTCGTATTTCAAAAACATTCTTCGGCAGTTTCCAAGAAAGAACAGCTTCTATCTTTTCTGGATCCACTGAAACACCTTTCTCAGAAACAACATGGCCCAGAAAGCGTACCTCTTGTATCCAAAAATCGCACTTTGATAATTTGGCATACAACTGATGGTCTCTCAAGATTTACAACACTATCGCCAGGTGTTGTTAATGCTCAGCCCTTGTTCTTGAATACACCAATATGTCATCTACAAACACCACAACAAAAGAATCCAGATATCGCTGAAATATCTGATTCATCGATGCTATAAAGACTATTGGTGCATTCGTAAGACCAAAAGGCATTACTACATATTTGTAGTGGTCATATCTGCTTCTGAATGCTGTCTTCGAAATATCCTCCTTACAAACTCGTAACTGGTGATATCCTGACCGGAAGTCAATCTTAGAGAACCATTGAGCTCCCCTCAATTGATCAAATAGGTCATCAATGCATGGAAGTGGATATCTATTCTTTACCGTAACTTGGTTAAGTTTACGATAATCCACACATATCCTCAAAGTTCCATCTGATTTCTTTACAAAAAAAACCGGTGCTTCCCACGAAGACACGCTTGGCAGAATAAAACCTTTGTTTTCCAGTTCTTCCAATTGCACTTTCAATTCCTTTAACTCTTTTGGTTCCATCCTATAAGATGGAAGTGAGATAGGACTGGTCCCCGGAAGAAGATCAATTGCAAACCCTACTTCTCTTACAGGTGGTAACCCTGAGAAGTTTTCAGGAAAAACATCAGGAAATTGATCTGCGACTACTGGAAAACTGTTATTCGCGATCTTGTCCATCGATTCCAAGTTTAATACAGCCAACTGGTAAGAGATCGTTGCCACTACTAGTGCCAACAAGCCCGTTGCACCTGCCTTCACCAATATTTCTTCTCTAAAGAGGTGCTCGATTCCATCCTTAGTCGCGAAACTGACTGTTCTGCTATAATAGTCGATGTGAGCCCTAAACTCTGTCAACCAATCCATACCCAGGATTATATCATAGAAATCCATCTCCAGCACAGAGAAATATCATTTCAGCTCAACTTCATCAATAGTTATAGAACATGCTTTACACACGAAGGCTCTACATTCTCTTTCACCGAGAGGAGTTTGAAGTTTTATCACAGAAGGCACCATTTCAAGTTTTAAGTTCAGAAAATCAGCACTATGAGAATCAAGAAAAGAATGTGATGCACTAGTATCGAACAACACTTGCATGAGGGTAGAATTCAAAAGAATCGTACCTCTCACCGTAGATGGTCCAGACTGGTCATCCACAATCACCTGTTCCGCTCCATACAATTACTTTGTTGCTGCACTTTTCTCCTTATTACCTTGTTGAGATTGCTCTGCCTGAGGAGTCATGGTATTCCTGGAATCACCATAACTAGCTCTGTTCTGCTGGCGAGACTGATTTTGCTGTCCTCGCTCTGTCGAAGCATAAGATGCTTGCAAAACTTGAGAAGTGTCACGAACACCCGAACGTGGAGCACTGCGACAATATCACTGATGATGCCCCATCTTGTTGCAATTGTGGCATGCTCTCAGTGGTGCTGTACATTCTCGTTTAATGTGATCAATCGAGCCACATTGAAAACACCCGGCTTTCATCATGGATCGTGGAGGAAGATTCACCGATCCAGCCATCTGATTCTAATTTGAACTCCCACCTTGGAAGTAGGTGTCCCTCTTCCGCTTGTTCCCAGCATTAGAGTTATCACCCGTTCTCGTGGGTATCATCATACTTCCTCCTCCCATAACTCCTGAGATGTCTCTTTCAGCTATTGTTTCTCTGTTTACCATCTCTGTATAATCCGTAATACAGAGCACAGCTATCTTCGAGCGAATCTCCTATCGCAACCATGATTCAAAGATGTGTGCCTTCAGCGACGCACTTGCAGCAACTTCCGATGAAAAGCGCACTAAATTCATGAATTTAGCTGCATACTCCGTGACAGAGAGATTCTCCTGCTTCAGGCTGAAAAAGTCTGTCGTCATCTTGATCTTAAATGTGTGAGGATAGAATTGTTTATTGAAAAATTCCTCAAATTCCTCCCATATTGGACCTTGATACACCTTGGCCTACACCACTAGCTCCCACCATTGTCGTGCAAGATCCTCCAGCATATACGTCGTCAACTTTACTTTCAATTCTTCTGGTGTGCCGATGAAATCGAAGATACGATTCATCCTACTCAGCCACACCTCCTCCTTTTCTGGTTCAGAATCACCCCAAAAGATGGGTGTATTCTGCTTCTAGAATTGGACAGAATGGTCTAAATTCCTTGACTCATCCCTCCGATTCCCCGTGTCCACAGCCTGAAACGCTTGAACTATACTTTGGACTAGCTTCTGGTTCACCTGTAGCCCAGGTGCGACCACATTCTCTATAGCCTCTTCCGTTTGGTTTCTATGACGCCTAACATGTGCCATTTTCTATACAAACAACGCACGTTGTTAGTCTCACTTCCTAGAAACTGAAGGCTTAGCATTTCAATTCCTATCACATCACCATCACAACATTGATTTCCAACCATCAAGCTTTTCCACATTTACTCATTTCTAAAAAAATATCTTTTCTTTCTTTTGAAAATCAATCTATTTTCAAAATACATCAACCATTCTCTTTTCGAAATCTTTCATTTGAAAACAAGTTTACAATTTTCAGAAATCACGCTTTTGCATCAAACCATAATCCATTTCTCAAAATGATATATGCACTCCTAGTGGGAAGTCATTCCTCTAATGCATGTCATGCTCATCTCATTGGCTAAACCCATGACAATGAGATTTGTTATCCTATAAGTGTCTCCAGAACACTTATGTACCCAAGTTCAGCATAAAAAGGTTAGCTACATCTTTTTATGCTCTACATTCCAAGTTCCGACAATACTACTCCTTCCTAAGATGACCACCCAAGGAATAGACACGTAAGAATTCAACGTCAAGACCAACAAAACTGATGACTACTTGTTCCACAAAGAAAGGAACAAGCTGATTGCATTTATAAACCAAGGACCGAACAAACTGATACCATTTGTAACACCCCGCCCCTACCTCATTGGCTTGAGGAGGCGGTGAGGGTTACTTGGCCTTAAGCTACATCCCCGAGGCGGTAAGTCTTGTTTCCTTTAGTTTTCTTAGATCTCCTTCTTCCCTCTTGATGGATCCTTAGAACTACGCCCAAGGTGGGTAGATCTAAGGTATTGGATAACTTTTAAGTCGGGTTTTGGTCTTGTTGGTGATAGGGGAAGGAATCTAAGGAGGTTTCGTGGTGTTTCGACCCGGTTCTTGGTTGGTTTCGCCTTTTTTGTTGAGCTAGGTGGATTCACTCCCGATTCCTCTTTCTGAGAACTTGAAGGCTTAGTTTCAAATTGTTTTCCTTGATTGAAATGGTTTGTTTATCTCCTGTGAAACAATGGTTGAAACCCCTTTTTAGTAACATGTGTTGGAAATTGTGTGTTTTTGGAAAGTGTTTGTTGAAGTGAGTTTAAAAGGGTGATTTTAAACTGGTTATGGTTTTGCTGCTTGAAAGAAATAGTTTTCAATAAAAGGTTTGATGCTTTATTGAAAGGTTTTGAACACACTTGGTTTTGGAATGGATTTGCATGGGTTGTGGTGTGTGTTCATATGCATTGGGATGGATAAGGGCGAGAAGTACCCCCATCAAAAGGTTGGATGGATAAGGGCGAGAAGTACCCCCATCAAAAGGGACGGATACGGGCGTGAAGTACCCCCGTCAAGGTAGTCCACTAAGTGACGGCTTAATGGAAGGATAACTCACTACTCGCGAGTACAGGGAGGTCCAAGTTGCATGCATGGTTGATTGTGTGGATTTGTGAAATGGAATGAATGTGCCAAAATGGGAATGGGAATTTGATTGGAAACTTTGCTTGGTTGCTTTTCTTGAGAGAGATGGTTTTTGTTGGAAAATGGTTTTGACATGGAACTTGTTGTATTGTGAACTATTTTGGAATTGTTTTATACAAATTTTTTTATATAAATGTGCTAACATGTTTTATCTTAGAGGCATGGGTTGGGAAGTTATCGGGGAAAACCTACTGAGTTTCATTACTCACCTCCTGCTTTGGCACGTTGGTGCTTTTGCAGATGTCATATATCGGGATGTTGGCAAAGGTAAAGTGTCACATGTTTTAGCACTACTTCGTGATGCTTGGGCTGGTTCGTGATGTTGGAGCTTGGAGCTTGTGAAGCATTGATTTGGGTTGTCGTCTTGTGGTCTTTTAGTTTGTATTTCCGTTGTTTACTCTGATTTAGTGTTGGTTTCCGCTGTGGTACTTTTTCTTGGTTTATGATAAAATAATTGGTTGAGTTGTCTAAGCTTTTATCATGCATCATTTAGTTGATTTGTTTGGTTATGTTTGGTGGCTTTGTGGTATGTTCTAAAAGGGTAAATCGTCCCCCACTTTTTTTGAAACCCTTCGGCATTTATTGCCAGCCTTTGGCGCATTGGGGATGTCGCTTAAGGCCTAGTAATGACTCGTTGTACTTACCAGGCATTTTGGAAGCGATCCGGAGGTTTGTCTTGGCGTTTAGAGGTCGGTTGATCGAGGTAAGTCTTGTTTCCTTTAGTTTTCTTAGATCTCCTTCTTCCCTCTTGATGGATCCTTAGATCTACGCCCAAGGTGTGTAGATCTAAGGTAGTGGATGACTTTTAAGTCGGGTTTTGGTCTTGTTGGTGATAGGGGAAGGAATCTAAGGAGGTTTCGTGGTGTTTCAACCCGGTTCTTGGTTGGTTTCGCCTTTTTTGTTGAGGTAGGTGGTTTCACTCTCGATTCCTCTGTCTTAGAACTTGAAGGCTTAGTTTCAAATTGTTTTATTGAAATGGTTTGTTTATCTGCTGTGAAAGAATGGTTCAAACATCTTTTTAGTAACGTGTGTTGGAAATTGTGTGTTTTTGGAAAGTGTTTGTTGAAGTGAGTTTAAAAGGGTGATTTTAAACTAGTTATGGTTTTGCTGCTTGAAAGAAATGGTTTTCAATAAAAGGTTTGATGCTTTATTTAAAGGTTTTGAACACACTTGGTTTTGGCATGGATTTGCATGGGTTGTGGTGTGTGTTCATATGCATTTGGGATGGATAAGGGCGAGAAATACCCCCATCAAAAGGTTGGATGGATAACGGCGAGAAGTACCCCCATCAAAAGGGACGGATAAGGGCGTGAAGTACCCCCGTCAAGGTAGTCCACTAAGTGACGGCTTAGTGGAAGGATAACTCACCACTCACGAGTATAGGGAGATCCAGGTTGCATGCATGGTTGGTTGTGTGGATTTGTGAAATGGAATGAATATGCCAAAATGGGAATGGGAATGGGAATTTGATTGGAAACTTTGTTTGGTTGCTTTTAATGAGAGAGATGGTTTTTGTTGGAAAATGATTTTGACATGGAACTTGTTGTATTGTGAACTGTTTTGGAATTGTTTTATACAAATTGTTTTATATAAATGTGTTAACATGTTTTATCCTAGAGGCATGGGTTGGGAAGTCGTCGGGAAAAACCTACTGAGTTTCATTACTCACCCTCTGCTTTGGCACGTTGGTGCTTTTGCAGATGTCATATATCGGGATGTTGGAAAAGGTAATGTGTCACCTGTTTATAGCACTACTTCGTGATTCTTGGGCTGGTTCGTGATGTTGGAGCTTGGAGCTTGTGGACCATGGAGTTGGGTTGTCGTCTTGTGGTCTTTTAGTTTGCCTTTCCACTGTTTACTCTGATTTAGTGTTGGTTTCCGCTATGGTACTTTTGGTTGGTTTATGATAAAATAATTGATTGAGTTGTCTTAACTTTTATCATGCATCATTTAGTTGATTTGTTTGGGTATGTTTTTTGGCTCTGTGGTATGTTCTAAAAGGGTAAATCTTCCCTCACTTGTTTTGAAACTCTTCGACATTTATTTCCAGCCTTTGGCGCCTTGGGGATGTCACTTAAGGCCTAGTAATGACTCGTTGTACTCTCAAGCCAATGAGAATTGGCGGGTCATTACAGTTGCACGTCCGAGGTAGTGTGCGTTCTAGGGTGCCGCAAGGTCAGGTGGGGTTAAAATAAAAAAAAATAACCAAAACTTAAAAAAAACGCACGGAGATAGCGCGCAATGGCGCGCTCCATCTCATTTGCACCACGCCAAGGGCATGGAGTGGCGCGACATTCCATGGCACAACACCATGCGTCATGGTGCGCCATTCACAACTGTGACTGTGAGATAGACATATTTATCATAATTTCATTGTTCTAAATAGTCAACACTTCGACATTCAAATATGCATTGATTTCCAACAAACCAATATCGAACAACTCAATATAATTTCAACTCAGTAGTTGATAACAAACCCAACATAACTTCACTGAATATGCGAAACGATCTCCCACTTTGAATTATGTTGTCAACTCTACCATAAATCAATTATTCATAAAATATAAACATCTTTAGTAACTTTAATAATCCATTATAGCTCTCTTTTTTTCCTCCCCCTTGGACACACAATCCAATGATTAAAAAAATTAACAATGGCACTCATATCTAATGAATTAGATCTCGCATCCATCCTTCACATCTTCACATAGTTTCACATTACTGATGATTCAAAGAGTGAGCTTAACATGCAACAAACAATCGTCGACAAATCCTCTAAGCAAACTTGAGTTAAGACCAATGTGGGAAAACAGAGAATTAGTAAACATCAAGTTGTCCATTGAACTCCCATGCTCCTATAATTCAATTACAGATTAAAGAATGAGTTTCAGTGCCATGCCCAAGCAACTCTCACTGTGATTTAACCCAGACCTTTAATAAACAATCAGTGAAAAAACATTAATCAGAACAAGGGCAAGAGGTGTACCTTTCAAATTTCTTCATGTCAAACGTTTTCATAATGGTTAGAGGATCTCCCCATTAAACACACAAGCAAGATTTCTGAAATACCATTACCATGGTGCTTCGACTTTAGTTCAACTCCCCCTTTATCAAATTCATTCAATCTAGTATTATCCCAAGACACATACTCCCACTTTTTCTAAGATGTTTCTAATAAAAGATAATCTCCATGGGAAGTGGGGGTACCATTCAAATCTCCTCAACGTGAGGAAAGTGGTTAAGTTCCCTGACTCAACCAATTCTTCATTTTAACTTTTACTTGATGGCCTTCTCCCTAATGTTACTCTTCTAATGCACACAATTTATATTTCTTCACCCTTTTCTTCTGATCTTAACTTTTTCTCCACTTTTGGTTTATAAAATATCTTTTGTATAATTCCACTGATATAGATTTCTTCCTTCTTTGCATTAGCACTATATTGTGCAACTTTATCATTCTCCTATGGCTTTGTAATTCTCTCTTCCTTCCCTCTAATTCTCTTTCTCCAAACAAGATCGATTCCTCCTGTATAGCATCTCGCTTGCAATTCTTTCGTCTGACTTGTCATTACATTTTTGTGTTTGCTTAGCCACATACCAAGTTGTCAAGGCTTCTTCATTTCCTACACCCTTCCAAATGCCTTTCATCTCTCTCAATGAAACTTGTTGAGCAATGGAAGATTTTTAGTTCTTCATACATCAACTTCATAACACTCTTCAACCAAACCATGAAACTTGTTTCAGTTGACAATAGATTTCCCTTAAAACTCCATGTTTATTTTCATTGTTCAACCAAGTTGGATTCTTCTTCTGTAAAGATATTGTATACCACCTCTGAGTTTTCTTGCCACAATCTCTGACTATGCATCCATAGTTATCACGAATAAAAGGAATCACCATGAAAATCCTCCATCAACAACGTTCATAGACCCTCAAGGGAGCAGAAGGTAGATAGAAGAATAAGGAATCAAGGATTGTCTCGATTCGCGCGGATTCAGCCTCACGAAAGGACGAAATCCAAAGGGTCAATAACAAGCACTCCAAGGCATCTAGGGAACTCCCACAGTCGCCAAGGGTCATCTAAAGAGAGAAGAAACTGAACGGAAAAAGGGAGTGGAATTTATAAATAAAAAGAGAAATCCAAAAACCATGGCATAATGATACAAGTAAAAAACGTAACGGGTGTCGTCATCCATAAATCCGAAAACCACAGCGCAATCCCCCTTCTCTCCTCTAAAATATCAGTCACAAAACTTTCAAATTCGATGATATCAAAGAACATTACGACGTAATGTATCTCATTACGTTGTAATTCACCCGATCAAAGGGCCGATTCGAGATTTACGGCCCAATCCATGCTGATATCCAATTTTCACAGTTGCCTTACCTTTTTAAATCAAGCTTAATCAAAATACATCACGACACAACACATAATATTACAGTGTAATGCACAAGCCCCTTCCTTGAAAATCACGGACTGAAACCACAGCCTAACCATTCTCCATAACAACTAGTCGTAACACATCTTCCCCACATAGAATCAAAACACAGTTTAACCCACGATACTGCAATGTTTGAAACCATGGTACAATGAACAAGTCGTGATCGCTAGCAGTAACACCTTCCTTCAACCCCAACACTTAAACAAATATATTTACCCCGGAAAAAAATCACGACATGATTGAAGTCAATGCGGCGTGATCTGTGTGTCAAATGAAATTTCATCCCAAACTCAACTCCTTAGCTCCAATGCCTCAAAATCCACAAACACCCAAAAGAAAGTGTATTGAAAATTCAGGCCTTCACAAACAGCATGGCATTGACTAAAATATAAAACTGAGATGTTTCTTAAACTGCTGACTGGTTTTCAAAAGAACCTTGGAAATGGTTCTCAAAGAAATCAATCATGGTATATAAATAATTAATGATGACTGCTTACCAAATTCAGATGATTCCTGTGCAGGGAGAGGTGTTATAAAGTTTTTGTTTCGGGAAAAATAAAGCAACAAAAAAAAGATAAAATCATGCAATATAATTTCAACACATGAGATAAGAATTTCAATTTTGAAATTGTGACGATATCGATTCCTGTCAGTTTTATATGTGAACAAAATCTAAAATCATCCAAACTCCACATATTCCCGGTTTCTTAAGAACCCAAAACAACATATCCATATAAGACCTGCATACAGTGAAGTGTCCTGATTTAACAAATAAGAAGTAGACAATCCAGACTAAAATCCAACCAATGGATGAAAAAAAAACATCGGACTGATAGAAAGCACCTACTCGAAAGTTGTTCGACCTGAGCCGGCGTAAGTCTCGCCGTGAATTCAGTTCCAGCATGCTTGTAAACGAAAATAATTGACTTCTTTGCATCCTCCTCGCTACGTCACACACGGCAAGACGTACGCAAAAAATAATTAATAAAAATGAATTTGAATCGGTTGGAAAAAGATCGTATACCTACCGAGAACGGCAGTTAGGGTCTGGATGTGGGATGCCTCGTCATCGTCACCGCTAAGGTCCTCGGTGTGGACGATGTAAACAACAGAGCCTGAAACCGAACTTCCTACCTTAGCATTCGCCATTGAGATCAGCGGAGATAACAACAAAGCAACCAGCACGGACAGTGGAAACCAAGGTGACGAAGATGGGGTGATGGAGCTAGCTGTTCGACGAAATTTAACCCTTGCAGCCATTTTGTTTATATATTTATATATACATACATATAACAAAAAATCGGTAGAATTTATCTGTTATTTAATATTCATCATTACTGTCATTAAAACAGTTTTTAATTCTGACAGAAACCATCACGTAATGCTGACAGAAACCATCACGTAATGGTCACTTTTATAAAAGGGTTTGGCCTGTAAATCATTCTGGATTTCCGATTTGTGATTCAGGTTCTCTCTTTCCTACACGGAATAGTAATGTGATGTTATTAGTCATTTTTAATCAATTAATAATAAATATTAATTACTAATAAACAATAATTAACTATTAATGGGCTTTGCATCAATTGGCACACCGACCAAAACCCAAACTTGGTTTTGATACATGGAACCCCATTTAGAATTCATGACTTCTTTCCATCTTGAAGCTTTTTAGCTCTATACTTCATCTTTATAGGAGAGATGTTTATCATTTTCAACCAATAACGATTCACCGTCTTCGGTGACTAGGAAACCATATCTCTCCAGTTCTCTTACCTCTTTTGCGCTCCTACGCAGTACTTCTATTTCAAGAACTACTTATTCTTATACAAACTCTTGTGTATCTTGAGCACCAACTTCATCAAAGTCAATCTTTCTCCCACTATCCTTTTGAGGATGTGCTCCCTCTCAAGAAAGATGACTTTTTGGCATCAGTAACTTTCTTGCCTGAGGGGTTGTATAGGTAGTATCCCTTTGTTTCCTTGAGATACCCTATAAAGATACACTTTGTGCCCCGAGGTGCTAGTTTGTTGCTTGAGAATGTCTTAACAAACTCCTTGCAGCCCCATACACATGTATGTAACAAAACGAGTTTCTTTCCACTCCACAACTCGAAGGGAATTCCATTTCCCGCTTTAGTTGGTACTCAGTTTAATGTGTATGCTACAGTTTTTAATGTATATCCCCAAAAGGATAATGGAATATCTACATGAATCATCATCGACCTTACCATGTCTAACAAGGTATGGTTTCTCCTTTCACTAACACCATTACACTATGGTGTGTAAGGTGGAGTGAGTTGAGATAGAATCCCAAACTCTTATAAAAATTTGATGAACTCTTGGTTAAGATATTCACCACCTTGACCAGATCGAAGATTCTTTATATTCTTTCCAAGTTAATTCTCTACTTCATTCTTGAACTCGTTGAATTTCTCAAAGGATTCGGACTTGTACCTTATCAAGTAGACATAGCCATATCTACTAAAGTCGTCAGTAAAAGTTATAAAGTAAGAATATCCACCTCTAGCTTCTACTGGAAATGGTCCACACACATCAGTGTGTACCAATCCTATAATATTTTTGGCTCTTTCACCCTATCAGTCAAATGGTGGTTTGGTCATTTTTTTTCTTATAAACAAGCATGATATATTTCAAGCAGTTTTAGCTCAAATGAGTCTAAATAACCCTCTTGAGAGATGTTTTTCAAACACTTCTCATTTACATGAAAAATACAGTGATGCCAAAACTGGGTGTTATATGAGTCATGTGAACATGATTCATTATCAATCACCAATACTTGGTTTTCATAACTTAATACATGAAAACCATTATTTAAATGTTCCATTCCACAACATATGTTGTATTTATAAAAGAAAAAACTTTTATTTCTAAACTTGGAAATAAACCCATATATATCTAGGCATAATACAAAAATTATTTTCTTGGTAACAATAGGTACATAATAACAATCTTTTAAAACCAAAATCATTATCATTGGCAATGAAAGGTGGTAGTCACCGATGGCTAGAGCATCCGACCTCGCACTATTGGCAGCTCGTAGATCCACCTATCCTTTAGAAATATTTTAGAATCTACTTGGTTCCTGCATTTAGATACAAATGTGATCACCGCAAGATATATCTAATACTCATTGTGTAAATATCGAAAGATTACTGATTAACCACTAAATGAGGCTAATATTCATTGTTAATATATATAATATTCATGTGTTTTATTATTCATAAACACCATTTTAGTGCATTTTACACTTTGAACATCATTTCACATTATGATTGTAATTCTTTCTTAAAATGCACTATTATGTGGTACATTTTTTAACATCATTTAAAGTACCCAATGATTCATCTGATTTTAAGGAATCTAATTATAAATATTTTAATTTGATATTTTGGGAAATTTATCTACACTTAATTATGAACATGTTTGATTCAGGGATCAATGAAGAATTCATGGAAGAAGATGGAGATATTATGTGATGAAAGGAAACAATTCTGGAGAAGTCGGATTGGACACCAACCCACTGATAAGAATGTGGGGACCAATATACAGACCCAATTAATCCCAAATTTCGTGGGATTCTATAAGACATGTAGATTAAGAAATAACTCTTCAGTATCCAATGCTAATTCGGCCTCCATTGTGGTCATTTAGGTGGCCCAAGTTAGAGATAAAATTCTGGGCCAGATTCTATGGCCCAGAAAAAAATCCTACTAAAATGATCATATCTCGGAATCCACAACTTCAAATGGGCCCAAATTTTACAGACGTTTATAATACATCAGGAACTCCATTTTCTTCTTCTATGGACCACTATTATTCGGCCATATAGAAGGTATTCCAAGCGCGTCTGTTCGGTGGATGAAAGCTGACTGCCACCTCGGGTCAAGTGTGGAAAAGTCCAAGTTCCACAAGCTTTCCACCACCCTAGGCCTACCATAATCAAGTGGGATACTTTTTACTGTTGAAGGATCGACCCAATTATTCCAAAATACCTATTTAAGGCAGTGGTGGTGGATGAGTTTATCATCTTTGAGATTTTTTTCATCTTAATGTTATGCTGCCAATTTGTCTTTGTAATGTTCTTCATTCACATGTAAGTTGTTTTAATTCATCCTAGTTTCTTAATAAAAGTTCTTCTTATCCTCTTATTCTGTTGTTCTCCATCTCACTTTGATACCGTTGCCTCAAGGTGTGAATTTATTCACACCAAATCTTGTGAAATTATTCACACAACGGTGGAGTGGTCATTTTATTTTTATTGTTTTCTTTACTTCTCCATTTCCTCCCTCATGAGTCTACTTTCCGCTTCCATTGAAACCATATAATCAATGGAGGGATAACCCACTTATGGGTTGATCCAAGGGAGTAGAAAGGGGATGGATTGGATGTTATTTAGCACCTCATTAATGTCTAATCACTTCTTTTAATTGAGATTTTTATTTGATGATTTTTAAACTCCATCGTCCTTGTTGAATTTAAGGTAACACACTTCAAGTGAGAATACGAACCTTTACCTTGAAGTGCTCAAAACTTTGATCCTTCAAGTGTATAGGTGATTAGTATTAAAGTGTGTAGGTATTAAACTAGTAAGTGAGTATGTTGTTTGATCTTCTTAAATGAACTCATCTCAAATATTAGAAATTGAAATAGTTGAAAAAGAATTTCATCCAATCCACCCCGAGCGATAACCTAGGATCAACTCATTATTTTAAATTGAATTCACTTAAATATGTTAGTTATCCTTTAAACCCATCTAAAATTAGCCCAAAGTTGGCCACTTCATAGCAAAAAACAATCCATAGAATGTTCGTGTCTGTAGGTTACTTCTTAGGTCTCTGAGGATTCGATAACCCAAGCTAAACTAAAGGGACCGTTCTACCTTCATCTCTTGGGTAAATTTAAGCGTGAATCAAATTTTGGCACTGTTGTCGAGGACCCAAGTAATTAATCTAAACACCCATTCTATTCTCCCCCATTTATTCTTTTCTCATCCAAATTCTCTTATCTTGTCTCTTTCTCGTTTTTTTTTCTTTTGGCGCATGTCCGCCTACATCCGCGATCAATCAAACCATCTAGTTAGGGTGGATAGTCCTGGGGTTGGGGAGTCAAGTACACCAAGAGAAATATTTCCATTAGATCCTAATCTTCCTAATACTCCAGAGTCAAAAATTGAGCCCACTTCAATGGAAGGTCTTTAGAGAAACCAACTCATAAACTCGGGTGGAAACCAAAATGGAAACCCAAATGAGGCATCCCCAAACTTGGGGAATTCAGTTGATCAAACCATGAATGACTATCTCACACCTTCCTAGAACAATGCCCCCTCATGCATTAGACACAACTCCCTAGGAGATGCTAACTACATATTTAAACCCCATGTCCTAAACCATCTTCCCACATTCCATGGAATGGAGTCCGAGATGCCCTACCTTCACATTAAGGAGTTCAATGACATTGTAGAAACCATGTGTCCCCCACATCAACTAGAATCAGCTAAGATGAGGCTGTTTCCTTTTTCTTTAAAGGATCGATCTAAAAATTTGATAAACAATTTGAGACCATCATCCATCAACTCTTGGGACCAACTACAATGAGAATTATACAAAAAATACTTTCCCCACCACAAAACAATTGCACTTAAAAAGAGTATCCAAAACTTTTTTGAAAAAGAGGGAGAGTCATTCTATGAAACATGGGAGAGGTTAAAAGACACCCTAAACATGGTTCCACACCATGGTTTTTCTATTCCTGAACAAGTGAGAATTTTCTATGAAGGGTTGGGTCCGGGGAACAAACAATTCATTGACATGATGTGTAATGGAACCTTTAAAAACAAAGCCTCAAATGATGCTTACGAGTATCTAGAAAGCCTTTTTGAACAAAACCAAACATGAGGAACTTCACCTTATTCTAAAAAGACACAAAGAACTACTGGAATTCATACACTTAGAGAAGAGGAAAGCCTTAGGGCTAAACTCGCAGCACTCTCTAGGAAGGTTGAAGAAATAGACCTTAGTAAAGTCCATGAAATCCAAACTGTAGACCTTGTTTGCACAATTTGTGAAAAACATGACCATAAGACAGACAACTGCCCAACCATTCCATCCATAAAGGATGTTCTTTTATGAGGACCCTCAGCAGAAGTAAATGCCTTGAACTTTCAAAAGCCTCAATACCAAAACAACTTCAACCCAAGGTATAATGATCACCCAAGCTTCTACTGGAAAGATAACCAATAACCTAGCCAACCACAGGGACAAAATCCTTACCCACATCAAAACTACCAAACCCATTACCAGTTCCAAACCCAACCTATCCAATACCAACATCCACCAGTCCATTTTCAACAAACCATCCCACCTCCAAAATATCCCCTGGGATAAACCAATCTTCTCAAGCATCAGCCCAAACTGTTCCACAAAGCCTACTAGAACAACTGTGCAAACAAATGGAAAGGATGAACTCTGAAGTCTCTTCCCTTAAAAAAGAACTTCAAACCATCAAAACTAGAAAGGCACCCATGCCTACTCAGGCGGTGCCATCCTCAACTTCAAGGGGAGAGTCAAGTTGTACTCAAACAACTCATGAACAACTAAAGGCTGTGACTATTTTAAGAAGTGGGAAATCAATTGAGAAACACAAACAACTAGTTCAGAACCCACCTGAAGATTCAAACTTGGATGAAAATTCAAATGAACCAAATGATCAAACTGAAAAACACGATAACATTTTCAAAGAAACAACTCTTCAACAAACAACCACACAACCTACACCATTTCCTCAACGCATGAGGGGGAAAACCAAGCCTAAATTGAGTGAAATATTGAGGGAAATCTTCTCACAAGTCAAGTTGAACATTCCCCTTCTCGATGCAATCCAAACCATACCTTCCTACTCAAAGTACCTTAAGAAATTGTGCACTTTTAAAAGAAAAATTTCACATAAAAACCAAGTCCTTTTGGCTTCTAATGTGAGTACCACCATTCAAGGGACCATTCCTCCTAAGTTTAAAGACCCGGGTTGCCCTTAAATCAATGTTGAACTAGGAGAGATCAAAGTTATCAAGGCCTTGTGTGACCTAGGTGCTAGTGTCAATCTCATTCCCTATGCTGTGTACTACCAGTTAGGCTTAGAAGAGCTCCAACTCACATCTGTCGCACTTCAACTTGCTGATCATAGCATTAGGGTTTCAAAGGGTATTTTAAAGGATGTTTTGGTAAAGGTTGAAAACTTCATCTACCATGCTGACTTCATTGTCCTTGACAACCATCCAAACCTAGGAAATAAGGAACAAACCCAAATCATCCTTGGTCGTCCTTTCCTTGCAACAATCAAATCTGTTATCCGAGTCCGAAATGGGAACATGACCATCACCTTTGGAAACATGAGTCTAGAATTGAACATCTATAATGCAAGCTCACAAATAGGGGATGACGAGGAAATTCATGAAGTAAACATGATAGGAAGAATTGATAATGAATCCATAGAACATCAAGGAATATTTGATGAATGTTTAAGTCAGGATGAGATTGATTTCCTTTGTTCATATAAAGGAATTTTATCTCCTTGGCTTGAATCATTTTCAAATTTATATTATGATGAAGTATTAGGTCCAACAATCAGTGAAACCTTTCAAGAAACCACTTTCATGGAGACCACTCCAACTTCCTTCCCTAAATCTGATCAAGCCAATCTAGTAGATGAAACTTCTACATGTGGGGAATCAATCCTATCTAAAACTTTAGGAAATAAAATTGATCTTGATCCAATGTCCCAATCTTCTGCTGAAATTCTGAACCGACCTGAGCTTGAATTGAAGGAACTTCCCGCTTCACTCAAGTATGATTTCCTAGGGGACAATCAAACACATCCTATTGTCATTTCTTATTCTCTTTAATCCAATCATGAGAGGATTCTTATAGATGTCCTTAATAAACATAATAAAGTCATTGGTTGGACCCTGTCTGATATTCCCAGGATTATACCACTTATTGGGACTCATAGGATTGTTCTGGAATCTGATTTAAAGTCATGTCGTCAACCTCAAAAGCGACTCAATCCTAATCTCATGGAGGTAGTAAGGAAAGAACTTATGAAATTGTTAAAAGATGGTATCATATATCCCATAGATGAGAGTGAATGGGTGAGCACAATCCAAGTGGTTCCAAAAAAGGCTGGAATCACAGTGATAACCAATGAGGATGGAGAAATTATTCCAACAAGGGTGAGTAGCTGCTGGAGAGTCTACATCGACTATAGGAAGCTAAACTCATTTACCAAGAAGGACCATTTTCCCTTACCATTCATTGAACAAGTCCTTGAGAGAGTGGCAGGTCATGCCTTCTACTGTTTCTTAGATGGGTACTCGGGGTATAATCAAATTGAGGTCTTCCTAGAGGATCAAGGGAAGACTACATTCACATGTCCATTCGACACCTTTGCCTTCAAACGCATGCCCTTTGGTTTATGCAATGCTCCTGGAACCTTCCAACGGTGCATGTTGGGAATCTTATCAGACATGGTAGGGGATTTTCTAGAGGTCTTCATGGATGAATTCTCTGTGTTTGAGGATATATTTGAGGGATGTCTGCATAATGTGGAGAGAGTCTTGTCAAGATGTGAAGAAAAAAATCTGGTCCTAAACAGGGAAAAATGTCATTTCATGGTTAAAGAGGGACTAGTTCTAGTTCATCTGGTCTCACACTACTACAAAAATGGGCAAGCAAAGGGCCACCTTTATCAGCGCTAATCAAAAAATGTTGATAAAGGATAATCTTTATCAGCGCTATTTAAAAGCGCTGATAAAGTGCAGATTTATCAGCGCTTTTCTAGCACTGATAAAGGATAGTTTTTAACAGTACTAAAATTTTAGCGCTGATAAAGGGTGGCTTTATCAGTGCTTTTCTAGCGCTGTTAAAACCTGTCTCCGATTTTATTAAAAGGAGACAGACAGTCTCCTCTTTTTTATCGTTCCCTAAGCTCTCGCGGTACTGTACCCTTGCGACTGCTTCCCTCCCCCCGATCTTCCCTTGCTGGACCTCCGTCGTACTATTTCTCCTTATCCTCGACCCTCTTACGCGGATCTTCCTCCCTTCCGAACCCTACTCCTCCTATTCAATGGTTGGCGGCTCCTCTCGTGCACCCCCACTCCGGCGGTCGCGTCTTCCAGGCAGCACAGAAGGCTCCCTCACCTTGAGTTTTCCTTGGACTTCCGATTTCTTCACCCAAGGTCAGTGGATTCCCTAAATATTGTTTTTCAGTGTATGTTGATCTTTAGGTTTTTCATGCAGTTGTCATTTATTGGCATTTCTTGTTCATAGTGAGTTGGAAAACCTTCTTTGAGGTTTGGAATTCCTTCATTTCTCACTTTTTTGTTTCATGCAGGAGGGGTTTACTCTTGTCTATCATTGGGGATGGTTTGCACTAACCTAATTAAGATAAATTAATAAGTTAATTTAAATTCAAGGGGAAGGGTTAATGATTCTTGTACTTTTACAGCTTTGATATTATTGTGATGTTGTGTTTGTACGGACTGAATACCCCGCTAAAAATCATGGATATTGGGCGCCCTTTCTTTCACTGTATTTGTTGTCATATGGAAGCCTTTTTTCATGTTGTTGTGATGTCACCCCAAAATGGAAATTGGATAACCACTTATATTTGGATAATGAAATGCTTTCCCCTGGATTTATGGAATGTGTGATAACACTCTTAAAGTAAAGTGAAATGTGCTAAAATTCCCTTTGTTAAATCTATAAAATGGTCTTTGATGTGTTGTGATGTGTGTTCATGCTAGTGGGGGTCACGATAATTGGTTTTGATGTGGTGTGGGATGATGTATGGTTTGTTTTTCCATGCTTTTGGTTTGGAGAGGTGATGGTTTGTTTTGCCATGCTTTTTGGGTAGTGAGGGGATGATTCATTTGGTTTTTCTTTTTGGGTGGCAAGGTGATGGATTGTTTGGCCATGCTTTTGGGGTGGTGAGGTAATGATTTGTTTGGTCATTCTTTTGGGGCGGCGAGGCGATGATTCTATGGGAATGATGAGCTACGTTTTATGTATGGTTTCTTTGTGCTAGAAGCCTAGGTAGTGAAGTAATAATTATTTAATAATTATAGAAATGGTTGGATTTTGGTTTGGATAATGGGATTGGTTGGAAACTATAAATGTGTCTTGTGGATTTAACCCCTTTCCAAGATCCACCAAGACTCATCCATAATCAAGAATATGACTTTATATTATAGGGAACATATATCTTAAACATGGATTTAACCCCTTTCCAAGATCCACCAAGACTCATCCAAGATGTTTAATGTTTATTATGAATGAGGTGACTAGTAGGAGTGGTTAAAAGGATGTTTAATGTTTTGTTGCAGGGTGGTGGGTGCTAGAACTATTGGTAAGGGGGCTGGAAAGTGTGTTCATTTTGATGGGGGTTTATCCTGGTTCTGTTGATTTCCAAATCTTTATTGAAAATGGTTAGGCTATATTAGTATCTATTTTTATAGGGAAGTGTTTCTCTACTACTTTGTATTTGGAAGTATTATTTTGTGTATTTGAATCATAAATAATAATATTTCAGATTCAAATAGGATGTAGATGAATAAAGATTGGATGGATGCTAATCGTTTGACAATAGAGTATGAGAACGGAGTGAAAGAGTTCATCAAGTTTTCAAAGTATCATGCAAAGGATACTTCTCAAATCCTTTTTCCGTGTTTACGTTGTTGTTATTATAGACTAATTACCCCAGAGGAGTTGGAAGAACATTTGATATGTCATGGAATAGATCGGAGTTATAAATGTTGGAATAAACACGGGGAAAAAGCGAATGTAGCTACTGGCTGGAATAAAACTATATTTTATGGATCATCAGATATGATTACAAATATGGATAATGAAGAAGACCGTATAGAGTATATGATTACAGATGTCAATGATGATGAATATCGTATTGAGGAAATGACAAGGATAGTTGAACATGAACTCCGTGATTTCCCAAAATTGTTTGAGAAGTTAAAGAGTTGTGCAAAGACGCCATTGTATGCTGGTTGTACTAAATATATTGCATTTTCATCTGTACTGAAGTTGTATAAATTGAAAGCAGGCAACGGATGGAGTGATGTCAGTTTCATGGAACTACTTGCTCTTTTGAATGACATGCTTTCAGAAGATAATGAGCTCCCAAGCTGGACATATGAAGCTAAACAAATTCTACGCTCGATGGGTATAATTTCTGAAAGAATACATGTCTGCCCGAAAGACTGTATATTGTTTTGCAAGGAGAAAAAATCACTTACAGAATGCCCAAAGTGTGGTGCTTCTCGATACAAGAAAGATGAACGCAGTCCTACGAAAGTTGTATGGTACTTTCCAATCATTCCAAGGTTTAGGCGTCTATATAGAAGTGAAGAAACTGCAAGACAATTGTCGTGGCATGCAGATAAAAGAAATAAAGATGGAAAATTACGTCACCCGACCAACTCTCCTCAATGGAAGAGAATTGATCATGAGTATCCTGAATTTGGAAATGAGCCGAGAAACCTGTGTCTTGTGTTATCTACCAATGGAGTGAATCCTTTTGGTTTTCAAACCAGCACTCATAGTACTTGGCCTATTATGTTGGTAAATTATAACTTGACACCCTGGTTATGCATGAAACGGAAATTTATTATGTTATCTTTGCTTATATCAGGACCAAAACAACCAGGTAACGATATTGATGTATATTTGGATCCCTTGATCGAGGATTTGAAGTTACTGTGGGATTCAGGTGTTATGTTGTATGATGCTTATGAAACAGAATACTTCACGTTGAGAGCGATGTTGTATGGGACGATAAATGATTTCCCTGCTTATGGAAATTTGTCAGGCTATAGCATTAAAGGAACTCAAGGGTGTCCTATGTGCGAAGAAGATACAGAATCAA
The DNA here is from genome assembly GCA_963277665.1 of Viscum album. Classification (NCBI taxonomy): domain Eukaryota; kingdom Viridiplantae; phylum Streptophyta; class Magnoliopsida; order Santalales; family Viscaceae; genus Viscum; species Viscum album. The sequence continues at coordinate 1,389,015,389 of OY728155.1, read as the reverse complement.
TTAGGTTGAAACATTCATCAAAATCTATGTTTCTAGGACATCATAGATTTCTACCCCATCGACATAAGTACTGATCTTGGACGACATCATTCAATGGAAGTTCAGAACAATGCAAAACACTGTCTCCACTAACAGGTGATCAGCTGTTTGAGAAAGTAAAAGACGTTAACACTGTTTTTGGTAAACCATTTTCGAAAAACCTTACGAAAATCAGTTGGAAAAAGAGATCAATTTTTTTTGAATTACCATACTGGAAATGTCTGTACGTCAGACATTTTCTTGATGTGATGCATGTGGAAAAAAATGTATGTGACAGTGTTATCGGAACGTTTCTAAATGCGCCTGAAAAAACAAAGGATGAAATTAAGGCAAGGTTGGACATGGTTGACATGGGAATAAGAGAAGAGTTGGCTCTCGTGAAGGGTGAAAATCGAACGTTTCTTCCTTCAGCTGCGTACACTCTTTCCAGGGATGAGAGATATCAGTTTTTCAACTTCTTAAATGATGTAAAGGTTACATAGGGTTATTCATCAAATATCAAAAACATTGTGTCAATGAATGATTTGAAGTTAAAAGGTTTGAAATCACATGACTTCCATGTTTTGATGCAAGATTTAATTCCTATAGCTTTACGTTGCATTTTACCCAAGAATGTTCGTCATACATTAACCAAACTTTGTTTCTTATTCAAATCTATATGCAACAAAGTTTTAGACCCGGGGAAATTTCCAGCTATGGAAAGAGAAATTGTCATCATATTATGTGAATTAGAAATGTTCTTCCCGCCAACATTCTTTGATATGATGGTTCATTTTATGGTTCATTTGGTGAGAGAGGTTCGACTTTGTGGTCATGTGCACTATAGAGGGATGTACCTCGTTGAACGGTATATGAAGATTTTGAAAGGGTATGTAAAAAATCGAAGTCGGCCAGAGGGTTGTATTGTGGAGCGATATATTGTTGAGGAGTCCATTGAATTCTGTATCGAATACCTATCTAATGTGGAAAGCATTGGTCTGCCGAAATCTCGTCACACTGGACGCATTGAGGGTAAGGGAATTTACGGAAGATATGTTGTGACAATCAATATTACAGATCAGGAGCAGGCCCACCTTTATGTTTTGCATAACAGTTGGGAGGTTGCTCCATATATTGAAACCCACAAAGAAATTTTGAGACAGTTGAATCCATCAAGGGCTGAAAAATGGATATCAAATACACATAATCACCAGTTTATAGGATGGTTTCGAGACCATATTTTTAAGGAGTTAGATGAAAATCCGAATTCAATTTCAGAACGACTTTGATGGCTAGTTGTCGGACCAAGCGTGTATGTATTATCTTACAATGGTTATGTAATTAATGGTTATACATTCTATACAGATAAACATGATGAAGATAGTACCATGAAAAATAGTGGAGTAACACTTGTGGCTGAAGCGATGCATGTTTCTAGTAGTAAGGATAAAAATCCAATTTATGCGAATATGTCATACTTTGGCATTATCAAAAGAATATGGGAGTTGGATTATACGACATTCCAATTGCCGATTTTTCAATGCAACTGGGTTGATAACAACAATGGTGTTAAAATAGATGAATTGGGATTTGTGAAATTTGATTTCAGTAAAGAAGGGTACAAAGACGAACAATTTATAATGGCATCACAAGTGGTACAAGTATTTTATGTGCCAGACCCCGTAAACCGAAAGTGGTCGATTGTTCTGTTATCGTCCAAAACTATTGAAGGGTCTGATGAAAATTCAATTGAGGATGATCCTTTCAGTGGGACGTCGCAATCATTTTGCAGAGGTCCCAATGAAGACGACGTTTTGTATGTTAGAGGAGACCACAATGAAGGGATTTGGATTATCGATAGAGGTGTCAAATCCCTTCAGCCTTTGAAAAAAAAGAGAGTTCAATAAACAGGTTATATTTTGTTTGTAATAAAGATCTTGTTATCTCATGTTATTATATTATCATTATTAAATTTATGTAATCCAACTTAATTGTTAAACCTTTTTTGCAGATAATGACTTCCGCACGTTCTGGTGCTCCTAACCTCGAGGCTGAACAAGCCTCTCAAGCTGTTGTTGCTGCTGCTTCTGCTGCTGCTGCTTCTGAACAAGCCTCTCAAGCCTCTCAAGCCTCTCAACCTCAACCTGTTGTTGTTGGTGCTGCTGCTACTACTATTGGTGCTCCTCTTGTTGAGGTCCAACAACCATCTAAACATGTTGATGCTAGCATTTTAGATGAAAACATTGATGATGCTGATATATACGAAATGGTCGGGGATAAAGGAGCAACATCACAGAAAAAATAGGTGTGTCGTAGTTTAACAGTGTTGGCTAACGTTCTGAAGGAAAAGAGAAAAGGAATCAAATTTGATGTTGGGTGGAATGCACGAGGCCAACATGTTAACCCCAACAAGGAAATGTTTAGTAGTTACATTGGAATTTTCACTCGGCAACGCATGCCGATTGACATAGCTTCATGGCACCATGTTGCGTCCGGCCTGAAGGCTGTGATGTGGGAAGAAATTACGGTAACATTTTGATTTCATTTCTTTAATTTACTAGAAAATAAAATAATGAAACAGTGTCTTACTCTTCACAATCCATTGCAGAGTGCATTTATAGTAGATGACTCACACAAGACTTATGTACTAAGGCTTGCAGGAAGGTGTCATCGAGGTTTTCGCACTCTTCTTACAAAATATCATCTGAAATATTCCAAGGGTAAAATAAACCCGCACCCACCCATTGTCTACACTCACTTGATATCCCAAGAATCATGGGATTCATTTGTTGGTCATCGTGGAGATCAAAAGTTTCAGGTACATTGTGACTGATAACATGTTGTTTGAGGATATACATGTATTCATCACTTTGATTGTCAATATTTCATTTATGAAACAGCAACTCAGTACTGAAAACAAGGAACGCGCATCAAAACCGACGTACCCCTATCGTAAAGCAAGGATGGGATACGCCTCACTAGAAAAGAAAATGGTGTGTATTTTAAATTTACAGTGATATTGTTATGTGTAAAGAAACAACTTTATAAAAATCTTTCTCTATTTATATGTAGATTGATGCCTCTGAAACTAAACACACATCCATCCCTCATCATGTGCTATGGAAGGAGGCACGTGTGGATAAGGAAGGGAATCTAGTTGATGAAAACACACAAAAAGTGTGGGAAATATGTGTAAGTATGACATGATAAAATGTTTTGTTTTAAATTTATATTATATAATAATAATTACTTATTTTCTTATATCCGACAGTCACAGGAGTCAGGTACTCCTGCAGCTGGTGCAGACATATTAGCGACAACTTTGAAGCGACCAGAACAATAAGGTCGCGTCAGAGCTGGGGGGTTTGGGGTGACACCCCGAGTATATTATGAGAAAAAAAACAAGAGGATGAAAAAATGAAGAAATGACAGAAATGAAAAATAGACTAGAAACTCTTGAAGAACAGTTTCAATGGCAGAGAGAGTTGCTAGAAACTTTAATGGGTGAGAAGCCAAGAGAAGAGACAACTCAGGAACAACCAGCGCATGAAGATCTTGCCCCACACCCCACCAGCTTTGAGGCAAGTCATTCCCCTCAAAGAGCTGTCTTAGTCGTGGTAATCAATATTCTATTAATTGTTCTGATGAAATGTGAATCAGAAAAACACTGATTTCTTCCTATACTGATCTTCTGTAGGGTGATAATGATTGTGATTTATATCTTTCAACACCCACCTATCGCCTTGTAGCGAGGGCTACAGTATTCAACATCTCAGAAGACACGCTGCACAATAGACCACTTCCAAAAGATCATCTAAAAGTGACGATTACGGTAGCTCATGAGCCAAGAGAACAACTACCTGTTCCACTTGATGATGATGATATTTGTACAGTCGAATAGGCTATTGGGACATTCATTTCATGGCCATCACAACTTGTGAGACTACATGCCGAAAAAGAGGTATTTATTTACAGTTTTTTAAGCCAAACCTTTAACAAAAAAAGGTCCGAACCAATGAATTTTATTGTAGATGAAGAAAGGGGATGAGGTGAAAGGAAACTTGGGAGCATCGAAAGGATCGACCAGCCAATCCAAAAGATCTACTGAAAGTGGAATTACACCGCCTATTATCTATCCACATTTAATTTCATTGAAGACTCATGTGGATACGAAGTTGAGAAATGGTAGTAGCCATGTAGTTTTTTTTAAGAGAATGTGTATGGAGAGGAAATACAAGATTTTGTTGCTACTGAGAATGTAAATGAGATCCTTGAGTAGGGTGGCTCAGTGTCACAAGTGTAAATGTGTATATGAGGTATGTTTTCAACCCCGTCACTTTTCCATAAGCTGATATATTGTGCTAATTATGATTAAATACATTTTATATTATTGGCAGAAGTATATATGAAAAGCAGTTGAAGGGTTTTCCTCCTGAGCCAAAATTCGGACTCGTCAGTCCTCATATCACATCAACACAAGAAATACAATTATCAGAATCAAAAATTAAGGAAAGAGCGACTGCTTTGCTGAAAGCATTTGACAGCAAGATAACGGATGACAGACTCTTCATCATACCAACCATGCAGGGGTAAAACTCTACGATTAAAGAATATCAATTATATTTTCATTTATTTCATTACTTATACCTTTTTGTGTATTTAGGAAACATTGGTGGCTAATTGCGGTGAATTTGGATACTCTCAAGATTTATTTTCTGGATTCAAAGCACAAATATCCAACAAACCGACCGCATGTGATTCAGTTTGTCAATCTGTAAGACACTACATCCTACGTTTTAGGTCTAAACATCAAGTTATATAATATATATTATCTTTTACTGAGGATTCTGTTATGATAGGGAGGTGTACCAATATCGTCTAAATCATGGTATGAGGACAGGGGCTAAGCATAAGGAGCCGAGCAAGTACTACGTCTGGACAAATATCAGGGTATATATAATAAAATTGCACTATACAAACATATATCAAAACAAGTTACTTACTCGCATCATGATCAATGGTTCTGCAGTGTCCAAAACAAACAAACGGCAAAGATTGCGGTTATTATGTTTGTAGATTCATGAGAGAGATCGTTGTCAATGGACAAACTAGCATCCTTAAAGAGGTATTTTCGAAAACAAGTACTATTTCATTTAAATTATTTATTAATTCTTTATTTATATATTTTTCAGTACTATTATGAATGCCGAAAAGCGTCATATTCATAAGACGATGTAGATATGTTCAGAAACGAGTGGGCCGCATACCTGATGCAAGATTGTCCAGAAATAGCATGAAGATCTGACTTTTATTGCAAGAGTTGCAGACGCGTATAATTGGTGGAAATTTTTGAGAGGGGTTCATGGGGATAAAAAGATGAAACATTCTTGTATGTAAATGTTTGTAGAAAATTGTAATTATTATTAAATAAAACATTCTTTCTCCAATGGGTCATTTGTCCATTTTAACAGATGAAATGCACCAGCAACATGCAAGAATGATGAACCACATTTCTTTGGCCTTTGGACAAAAAAACCAGTAAAATCTCCAAAATACCTTCATATCATGCATGAACCAGTAAAATCTCCAATCATTAGTTGCATGTATGCGGCAACTTCCATGATAGATTGGAAGTTCACCAATCCATTTGATGAACAAGATGGGATGTTAAATCTAGCATTTAGAACATTCAATGCAAGAAATTGTTCCAATGATTTGGAAATTGAAGCTACATTTAAAGATATTTCCTCTGTTTCATCAAGAGAGTGAAAATTCTCTTGGCGAACTGGAATGACAACTCACTCTTGTGATTTTGCGTCTCTACTTGCCTCTTCATGTGTGCAGCTATTTCCATTCCAGTTTTCCAAGAGAATTTTCAAGTAAAAACATAATATTGTCATGGTTTGGGCTTCAGATCATTCTCGAAGGTGGGAATTGAATTTCTATATGTATCATGAGCGTTCTAATGCATATCTTGGTTGTCCTTAAGTTTCAACAGAATCCAAATGCGTTTGGTCGGTTTGTCGTATGTCAGTTGTTGATTTCACTTAAAATTAAGTCCATTTTTAACAAAACAGTGACACTGTGAGTGGTGTTGGCCACACCGAGCCTCATATTGATGCGGAGTTGACTCGTACACGTCACACATGAGTCGTGGATCATTGTGAAAAATTATCAACACAATCAGAAGCCGTTAGATCGGTTTGGCGTATGTACGTAAAATATTGTCCATTTTAAACAAAATACATACACTTGGAGTGATACCAGTCACACCACGCCTCGGATTGAGGCGGGGTTGACTCATACACGTCACATATGACACATGGATCGTTTTCCTAAAGTTTCAACACAATCCTAATGCGTTTGGTCGGTTTCCCGTATGTTAGTTGTTGATTTCTCACTTAAAAATAAGTCCATTTTGAACAAAATAGAGGCACTTGGAGTGGTGTCAGCCACACCAGGCCTCAGATTGAGGTGGGGTTGACTCATACACGTCACATTTTAAGGTGAGTATGCATAAACGATAGTTGACCTTCTTAGAGAAGAGTTTCTGGAAGAGTATAAGAGACATGAAGCAATGAAGATCATCAGAGTGTTGGAGCAAATGTGGTTGCTACAAACAATGTGGCAATCGACTTGTGCAAGGCGGCCTAAGTTACAACTTGCAGGTATTGTAATTTATTTTTTTCTGGAGGGTTTCAGTTTAAATTCATTTTGGAATGATCATTGCTAGACATTGTCTTTTAGGTTTTTTTGACAGCTGAGGGGAAAGGGTGGGGTCTGCAAACATTGGAGGATATGTCGAAGGGTGATTTTGTGTGTGAATATGTTGGAGAAATGTTAACTCACGCAGTTCTGAAAAGATTCACTATTTAAAAGAAAGTCACAAGTTTAGATACATCTCAAGATGGTCAGTTTAAAGACATTTTGAGGGACACTACTAAATACATGCTCAAATATGCACACATCCCCCAATTTTAGATCATTGTCTACTACAACGATCTTCCAACCAAGATATGCATTAGAACGCTCATGATACATAGAGCAATTCACTCCCCACCTTCGAGAATGATCTGAAGCCCAAACCATGACAGAATTATGTTTTTCCTTGAAAATTATTTTGGCGAACTGGAATGGCAATAGTTGTACACATGAAGAGACAAGTAGAGACGCAAAATCACAAGAGTGAGTTTCCATTCCAGTTCGGCAAGATAATTTTCAAGGAAAAACATAATGATGTCATGGTTTGGGCTTCAGATCATTCTCAAAGGTGGGAAGTGAATTGCTCTATGTATCATGAGCGTTCTAATGCATATCTTGGTTGGAAGATTGGTCCGAGAAACTCTTGGATTCTCTTTTGGCATATCGCACAACATTCAAAACCATCCTAGTAATGTCACCATATAGGTTGGTTTATGGAAAAGCATGTCATTTACCTGTTGAAATTGAGCATAAGACCTTTTGGGAAATTAAGAAAATGGATTATGACCTCTCATTGGCCGGAAAAAAAAGGAAATTAGATCTTAATGAACTGGAGGAACTAAGGATGGAGGCTTATAAGGATCAATAAAGCTAGAGTTCAAGCCTACCAATCTAGGAATATTAAGGTCAAACATTTTGAACCGGGAAAACTTGTGCTCTTGTATAGTTCAAAACTTCATTTACACCCAGGAACGTTAAGGTCTAGATGGTCAGGTCCTTTCATAGTGCATCATGTATACCCCCATGGGGCAGTAGAGATTCAAGATCCCACAAGTGGTTATATTTTCAAGGTCAATGATCAAAGGTTAAAACCATTCATTGAATCATTCAATAAACAGAAAATAGAGGTTGAGTTAACTGAGCCAACCTATGAACCGGAAAAAAATTGATAGATTTAGGATCCATGTCGGGCTAGCGACATTAAACAAAGCACTGCATGGGAGGCAACCCATGGTTTTCAAGTTTCCTATCATTTTGTTGTTTTAATAAAATTTATATTTTAAATAGGATTAATTAATCATTTTTATATTTAAAAAAATAGACTGTTGACATGTTCTTCTATTATGAGTATGGGTGGGTATGAAAGGGGAGCACCATATTCATCTGTGTCAAATGGTGTGATCCTTGAGTAATGTCTTACCCATAAATTTAAAAAGAAGACAATGTATCATCAGTTTATTTTATTTTAATTTTTTTGTAGGTTAAAATAAAAATACAAAAAAATAAATAATAATATAATAATAATAATAAAAAGGGACACGTCGTGGGTCGTGGGTCAAACCCCGTCACAACCAGCGAAGCCGCAGGGATTCGAACCCAGGACCAAAGAGAGACAGGGGCACGCGCTTACCACTGACCTATGACTTTTTGTGCTTCCTTATTCTATAATTTTTATATATATACTTATATTTTACTTTATTTATTATATATATATATATTTTTTTTTTTTTTGTTTTTTTTTTCCTTTTTCTACTAGGGAACTCTGCAAGTGACATGGATATCAAAGGATTAAAAGGGAGCAGCGAGAATTTCAACTTCAACCATCAGGTGACTTCATTCCATGATCCTCATTTTCAATTTCCTTTTTGAACTTTCATTCTCTACCTCTACCCCCTTCTAAATTTCCTTTTCTTTAAACATCGGGGACAGTGTTATTTTAAGTTGGGGGGGAAGATAAAATAAAAAATTCTTTTGTGTCAAAAAAAATGAATGATTTGAAGAAAAAAAGAGTAAATGGAAGGAAAAATTCCTTTAACTTTGAACATGGTAATACACATTGCACACTTTGAAACTGAATATCAAATAATTTAGCATGCCCTGATTCTAATTTTAATCCTTGTATAATTTCATGAGCATAGATTTTGGAAAGTGTGGTTGTCCAATGTGATATTTCATCGTTTATATTTTCATCCAAATAAAAAAAAGATCACAATGCACGTCCTTTGGATAGTGGTGTATTAGTTAGAGTTCATGGGGTCCCCCAAATAAATAGCATAGGTTTGGTGATCATTTTAGTTTTAATATGAGTATTCAATAAAAAATAATAATAATAATAAATTTGCGCGTAGAGCAATGAAATGACATAATGCGTGGCTTTCGGCACTTGGAGATCGTGGCTCCATAGTTGTCTGGCCCAGAGTTAGTAATTTTATCTCTATTTTTGGTAATTTGAATTTGTTTTTGACTGAGTTAACTCGAGATGATGCCCGAGTATGTGGGATTCACTTGGTTCCCTAAGGTCTTTGAACCTGGGAGTCATCGGCAAAGTCTCGCTACAGGAGTTGACTCTTTTGAGTGCAATTTCAATTACCATGGAAAAATTGCAAAAAAAAACAAAAAAAAAATAACACAATAATTTTTTTTTGAATACTCATCTTAATATTGAAATGTGATTCCACCTAGCGCTTCCTTCATTCCCCCCTTGAATAAATATGAAACCTCATGTCTATTGTGATGCATAACACATCTTCATACTTAATTGATATTGGATGAAATATGGCAATGAATTTGAACAAAGGAATGCGATTGGGATTGAGATCTGCTTATGAAACTATCATGTATTAAAATATTTTGATGTGTTTCATGATTGTTTTGTATAGAATTTTTTGGTGATCATTGTGTATTAAAATGTTTTCGGAAAAGGGAATTCAAATTTCATATTGTTGAGATAAATTTTTCTCGGGACTAGCAAAACTCAAGTTGGTGGGTGTGATTAGCCACTAAATGAGGCTAATATTCATTTTTAATATATATAATATTCATGTGCTTTATTATTCATAAATACAATTTTAGTGCATTTTACACTTTGAACGTCATTTCACATTATGATTGTAATTCTTTCTTAAAATGCACTATTATGTGGTGCATTTTTTAACATCATTTAAAGTACCCAATGATTCATTCGATTTTAAGGAATCTAATTATACATATTTTAATTTTATATTTTGAGAAATTTATCTACACTTCAATATGAACATGTTTGATTCAGGGATCAATGGATAATTCATGGAAGAAGATGAGGATATTTTGTGATGAAAGGAAACAATTCTGGAGAAGTCAAATTGGACACCAGCCCACTGATGAGAATGTGGGGCCCAACATACAGGACCAATGAATCCCAAATTTCGTGGGATGCTATAAGACATGTAGAGGAAGAAATCACTCTTCAAGATCCAATGCTAATTCGGCCTCCATTGTGGTCATTTAGGCGGCCCAAGTTAGAGATAAAATTCTGGGCCAGATTCTGCGGCCCAGAAAAAAATCCTACCAATATGATCATATCTCGGAATCTACAACTCCAAATGGGACCAAATTTTACAGGGGTTTAGAATACATACGGGTCTCCATTTTCTTATTCTATGTACCACTCTGATTCACCCATATAGAATGTCTTCCAAGCGCATCTGTTCAGTGGATGAAAGTTGGCTTCCACCTCGGGTCAAGTGTGGAAAAGTCCAAGTTCCACAAGCTATCCACCACCCTAGGCCTACCATAATCAAGTGGGATGATTTTTACTGTTGGAGGCTCGACCCAAGGCTTATAAAATGCCTATTTAAGGCAGTGGTGGTGGAGGATTTTATCATCTTTGATCTTTGTTTTCATCTTAATGTTATGCAACCAATTTGTCTTTGTAACGTTCTTCATTCACATGTAAGTTGTTTTAATTCATCCTAGTTTCTTAATAAAAGTTCTTATTATCCTCTTATTATGTTGTTCTCCATCTAAATTTTATACCATTTCCTCAAGGTGTGAATTTATTCACACCAAATCTTGTGAAATTATTCACACAACGGTGGAGTGATCATTTTATTTTTATTCTTTTCTTTACTTCTACATTTCCTCCCTCATGAGTCTACTTTCCGCTTCCATTGAAACCATAGAATCAATGGAGGGATAACCCACTTATGGGTTGATCCAAGGGAGTAGAAAGGGTCTGGATTTGATGTTATTTATCACCCCATTAATGTCTAATCACTTCTTTTAATTGAGATTTTTATTCGATGATTTTTAAACTTCATCGTCCTTGTTGAATTTAAGGCCACACACTTCAAGTGCTAATACGAACCTTTACCTTGAAGTGCTCAAAACTTTGATACTTAAAGTGTATAGGTGATTAGTATTAAAGTGTGTAGGTATTAAACCAGTAAGTGATGATGTTGTTTGATCTTCTTAAATGAACTCATCTCAAATATTAGAAATTCAAATAGTTGAAAAAGAATTTCATCCAATCCACCCCGAGTGATAACCTAGGATCAACTCATTATTTTAAATTGAATTCACTTAAATCTATTAGTGATCCTTTAAACCCATCTAAAAGCATTTCAAAGTTGGCCTCTTTATAGCCAAAAACAATCCATAGAATGTACGTGTCTGTAGGTTACTTCTTAGGTTTATGAGGATTCGATAACCCAAGATAAACTACAAGGACCATTCTACCTTCATCTCATGGGTAAATTTGAGTGTGAATCAATTACACTCGATAACTAATGCACCATTAGGTTCCCCTTGCTTATGGGTGCAATTCCTCTTCGAGCGGCCTGACTTGCCACATGCAAAATATATTGACTCCTTTTACTTGCCCTGCCTCTGGATATTCTTATTCTTGGAAGGATGATGCTCGAGAGATTTAGAATTATTATGAGTCTTAGGCCCCCTTGTCTTATTCTTCATTTTCTTGTTCACCATAAGGACCACGAGTTTATAATTCCCCATGTCCTTATCCACTTGGCGAATCAAAGTAAGAATTTTCGAAAGACTCTTCTCATTAGTGCTCGTATTGTAATTAACAATAAAACTGGAGAATCTCTTGGGTAGTGATGGAAGTATGAGATCTATACGCAACTCATCCAACAATTTAATCCTTAAGATGTCTAAGCATCCAATATATCTAATAAGCTTGACTACATAAGGCCAAGTTGGTGCAGAATCTCCAAGATTAGTTGTAAACAAAGCATTGGAGATCTTGTACCTCTCTTGTCTCGCCTTCTCTTGGTAGAGATTCCAAAGGCAAGACATCATTCTATATGCATCCATGTCCTCACGTTGCTTCAAAATATCACTGAGCATGGATGATAACATGAAACATTGAACATATGTGGAATCATTCAAATGTTTCTCATAGAGTGGTAACTCTTTACCACTTACCTCATTACTAGGCGCATCAGGAATAGGTTATTATAACACAGGTAATTTTCTTTCATGGTGAAGGATAACACATAAGTGCCTTTGCCGCTCTTGAAAATTTGTTCCGGTGAGAAGGTTATCCTTCTCAAGTATGGATCGCATGGATATGTTTGAAGTTATTTTTATGTTGTTTCCACAAAATAAGATAAATAGAATTTTAGTACTTTACCTGATAAAATTTAGTCAAATAAATAAATATTATATTTATTAATCTCCCACTATTTTATCGAAACCCAATAGCCCTCGCCATTAGATTCAGAATATCCTATTGCTTGCAAATTCTAGTGGAAAAGATCCATATTCTCATTCTCATTACCCCAACTTTGGTTGGTCAAGCAACTTGAATAGTTTTAGATAGACATTCCAAATGTCAACTTCATTAACTCACAGTTCCTTGATCTATTGAGTGGACTCCCCAATCCTGAAATCCTTAAATTGGATTTCATCAACCTTTGCCTCTCAGTTACACCAAATCCTATTTTGGTAGCCAACTATTGATGTGAACTAAGTTAAGTCAACCCAAAAATTCAAGTTAGATTTCCCTAATAATTGAAAGCGCCCCAACTTTTACTGGTCAAGTACTTTGAGCTATAGTTTGGTTAATATCTAAAACACGCCAAAGACACCCATAGAGAAAGAAGTTAATGATGCAATGACATAATACCTCATACAGACATTCACTATGTAATATAATCTATTTATCGCTATTGTGGTGAATTTTCCTTACCTCAAAGTGAGTTGGAGACATTCTTTTATAGATAAAATATAAAGATTACAAGGTGGAGTAATCCAATGTGGGACTCGGAAATACCCTTTACCCTGAAACATAATAAATCGGGTTCAACACTCCCCCTGAAACTGGACATGCCCAGCTTGGACCAAGAGTCCCACAAAAATAAAGACGATATCCAACAAAACCATACACACTCTCCCTCAAGCTGGGTCGCTGATACTCCATCTTGGTACTCAGAGAGTCCAAATGAGCTCCTGAGAGGCCTTTGGTGAAGATATCGGCAAGCTGGTTGATCGTCGGTATGTGGCTGAAACTGACATGGTGTTGCTTGAGGTGATGGAAAAGAAAGTGATAGTCTACCACGATATGCTTCTTTCGTTAATGGAAGATAGGATTAGAAGAAATCTTCGTGGCTGCCTGATTATCACACCAGATATGAGCAGATGTCTGCGGCGGGAAGCCAAGCTCATGGAGGAGATGTCAAACTCTAAAGATCTAGTGACCGTGGTCATCGCACGGTATTCAGACTCCGTACTAAATCTAGAGACAACAGTCTTTTCCTTGTTGTGCTGGGAGATGAGGTTACCTTCCAAGAAAACATCAAACCCAGAAGTAGACTTTTGGGTAGCAAGACATCCAGCATAGTCAGCATCACAGAAGGCCTCAACATTCAGATGATCGTGATGTGAGTACCAGAGAGCACGGGTAGGGTCTTTCTTGATGTATTTCACAGTGCGGAGTACAACATCCCACTGAGATTTGGTCGGATGCTCCATGAATTGGTTAACTTTTCCAATAGCGTATGCAATGTCCAAATGTGTCATGGTGAGATAATTGAGTTTTCCCACAAGACGACAGTAGCTCTCTTGGTGAGAAAAGAGTTATGTGTTGTCATAGGGATACCATTCCCTAAGCTCAAGAGGAGTGTCAACGGGAGTGACCTGAGACAATCCAACATCCTGCAAGATATCTAAGGCATATTTATGTTGACAAAGAAAGATGGTGTCCGCAGAACGAGAGACCTCAATGCCAAAGAAGTATGTCAGTGGACCAGGATCTTTGGTGTGAAAGTGGTGGTGAAGATGCCCCTTTAGTTGTGTGATTCTAGTTGAGTCGCTCACAATGATGATGATATCATCAACATACACCACCAGTAGGATGCAGCTGGAGGACGTCGCACGGTAGAAGTCAATGTGGTCTTTTATACTCCGAGAGAGTCTGAATGTAGTGATGACGGTGCAGAATCATCCAAACCAAGCATGAGGAGACTGCTTGGGGCCATATAGAAAGCAACGAAGTCAGCCAACATGAGATTCGGATTCAAAGGCACGAAATCTTGGAGGCTATTGCAGATACACCTCTTCTTCAAGAAAGTCATGGAGAAAGACATTTTTTACATCAATTTGACAAAGGGGTCAATGATGATGAGCAACCAGAGATATGGAAAATCGGACAAATGTCATCTTTGCAACCGGAGAGAAGGTATCAAAATAGTCAATACGATATGTCTAAGAAAAACCTTTCACCATAAGTCTGGCTTTGAGGCGATGAAGGGTGTCATCTGCATTGAGGCAGATTGCAAAGCATCAATCGATAATCCACCATGATAAAGATGCTTACTTCCCCTATCAACCATGAACATCTTGTGACTATCAAACCTTCCACAGGAAAGGAAATCTTCGGCTAAAGGAGTAGCATGCAAGGTGGCCATTTGGGAAGAACCCTAAACTCTATTTTATCGAAGAGAGGAAGACTGTCACACCTGTGATTCCATTTTGAGGTATTTTTCTAATTATTTTTTGTCTATATTTTTTCCCTTGGGTTTCCTTTGAGTTTTTAGTGAAAAAATGAGAGTTTTGGGGTTAATAGTTGGTGGCGCATGGTTTGCGCCCTTTCCCAGGTAACCGCTAGGGTTTCTCTTCTTCTTCCTTGGGGTTTCATATCTCTAGTGGGTTGGGTGACCTATTTAGGGTTGGATCTTGATTCCAAGGGTTCAATATTGATGTTTATGGTTTAATCTTGCCTTTATAGGGTTCACTTGAGGTGCGGTTGTGGTTTTACACCTTTTTCTATAAGTTTCTACACTTGAGGTAGGTAATTCTATGCTTAAACATTATTTGGTGACATTGATATACTTTCATTGCTTCTTGGTTATGTTCTATGTGTTTTGTATGAGGTGTGAATTGTGTTTTTAAAAATGATTCAAGGTGTGTTTGTGTTGAAAAGTGTTTTTTCAAAGGAAATGGGTTGTGACACATGTGTGTTCCATGTGTGCTTGCTTATTTTGTCCCTTGAGGGTGTTTGATAAAATGTGTAAGTGGTACGAAACATTTTTTTAAATGGTTTTGGTGTGTGTTTGGATTTGAAAGTGGTTTTGGTTGTGGAAATGGTAATTTATCAATTGTGTTATATTGATTGGCATGTGTGCATGTGAATGTAGTTGTAGGAGGAGAAAATAGGAGAGACCGGAACCCCCAAGGTCTTTTCTCCAAAGGAGCCATTGGGGTGTATTTATAACAAAAGGTAAAGACCACACCGGACCTCAAGTCCGATGTGGGATGCAGACTCCAACACTCCCCCTCAAGCTAGGTGTACCTAGCTTGGACACATAATGAAAAGAAAACAACGAAACAGACGCTAACACTCCCCCTCAAGCTGGACATACCCAGCTTGATGACAAAACAAGATGAAATAAAATATTAAGCTGTTGCTGCTGCTGCTCCCCCTCACGATCTGCTGCTGCTCCCCCTCACGATCAAAACTCCCCCGCAGGATGATGGATGGATGTGGCGGGCGCAGCAGATGACCACGCAGACCGGCCAGTTGACGGAACGCCAGGAATGCCGCACTAGTGGGGCCGGTCGATGAAACGCCGGGAAATCCAATCTAGCACCGGGAAAACCGCACTTGCGGGGCCGGCGACGGGAGGCGGGGATTCCGCAGAATTGTTGCGGGACTGGCGGCGCCAACGGGCCCAAATCCGAGGATGTCGAGCGACTGCGCCAGCGAATGGACGTGCCGGCGGAGAGAGATGCGGGTGCCGGGAGGTGTCGCGAGATGCCGGCGAGGCGGGGATCCGCAGGAGGAGGCCGGCGAGGGTGCAGGAGGCCGGGAGACAGCGCTGGAAACCGGAGGAGGCCCCCCGCGTGGAGCGGCCGGCACGGGTAGAGGCCGGAACAGTCCGGATCTGCCCGGATCTGCCCGGAACAGTCCGGATCTGCCCGGAACAGTCCGGATCTGCCGGATCTTGCCGGATCAGGCCGAAAATCACCGGATCTGGCCGGAGTAGCCTGTATCAGGCCGGAGCCGGCCGGAGTAGTCCGGATCTGGCCGGAAATCACCAGATCAGGCCGGAGCGGTCCGGATCTGTCCGGATCTGGCCGCCTGAGAAGAGTCGCCGGCCGGAGAGGGGTCGTCGGCTGGAGAGGGGTCGCCGGGAGGGAGGAGAGCAGAGGAGGGCCGCCGGGAGCAGCCGGGAGGCCGCCGGCGGGGCGCGCGGGAGCAGAGGGAGGCGCGGGAGGCCACAGGATGCAGGGGCGAGCCGGGAGTCGGGTCGCGCCGGGGAGCCGCGTCGCGCCGGGGAGCCGCGCAGGGAGGAGGAGTGCGCCGGGAGGGAAGAGATCCGCCGGGAGGGCCGTCGCGTGCAGTGGAGGTCCGGCGACGGGATGGGCCGTGCGGGTGATGGCGTCGGGAGCCGCGGGGAGCCGCGGGGAGGGAGCGCCGTCGGGGAGAGGGCGCAGGGGGGGAGGAGGAGTGCGCCGGGACGGTGGGGCGAGCCGGGAGCCGGGGAGCCGGGAGAAGCCGCCGGGAGAGGACGAGCCCGGAGGGGAGGGGGGCGGCGGCTATGTGGATTGGAGCCGCCGCCCCCGGACGGGAAACCCTAAAGCAAAAGGAGGGAAAAAAAAAATAGGGAGGGAGGGATTGGGGGTTCAAAAAACCTCCTCTGAGAACACTATTGGTTGTGGCTTAGCCCGGATTCATCTAGCAGGATTGATGATTACAACAGTAAATAAATTATTATGATGATTGGAGACCACTAGGCCCTTGGGATGTTCCCTCATAGTGGCCCATGCATGAGAACACTATTGGTTGTGGTTTCTATACCACATTTCACTGAGGTACGATGTACCTAGTGTCCCGTTTGAACATGCACTAAACCAAGATGTAGTGACCTTCACTATGATGTGATTTACTCCAACATAAACCACATCATGGTTTAGTGTTGCTGCATATTTTTATCAACTTCCATATTTTGGTGGTGAGATAGCAAAAAAAACCAAAAGCAATATGGTTGATTGGAGCATGAAGAAAAGAAATTGTTTACCCTTAACAATGTTTTAACCATGATATTTTGCACCAAAAATTGAACGATAATCTGAATTTGGGGGGAGTCCTTAGGGATTTTTTTCATTTTTGATGGGGTGCACATGTTTTAGATCTTATTATTTAAGAAGGGTTGAAGATTATTGATTTGGAATATCAAAAAATTAGGATAATCATTCCTTTTCTTAATGGTGTTAAGGGTAGAAAGACATACTTTCAAGATTGTGCAAAGAATGTTTCAGTAGACTAGTGTGGTTTTGCAATAGGATGTTTTCACTGTGAAATGCCACCTATACGATATTTGAAAGTATAAATAAAGTACAAGCATGATTTTAATAATTTGGATAATTATGACCAAAATTATAAGAATTTTCCTATTAAGAATGGGAGGAAATATGATTTGTAATTTTTTTAAATGCATTTTATGATATAACAAACTTGATTTCCAAATCCACATATCCTCCGTCTACTTTGGGTAAGTTTGGAAGATTGGGAAGTTTTTGTGGGATAGAGTTACAATGATAATGATATGATTAAAACAATGTATTGCAACATGAAGAAATTTAATAAATATTGAAGTCAATAAAGATTCAAAGTCTATATCAACGTTATCATCAAAAAAGGATTGTTATAATGATATATAAGTTATATCAATTTTATGAAGAGCATGCAAAGGATTGCTCATGTAATTGTTATCATCACATGCTTGGCACGTAGTGGATTGAATCAGTGATTGACTGAAAATTCGTTTTTTATTTCATTTTCAAAAGCCGCTTTATGATTTAGCGGTAACCAAAACGAGAACCAAAAAACAGGTGATACCCAATTTCAAAGTTCGTGCACACCATCCGAGAAGATCACGATCAAAGATCCCGCGTCACCCTATTACCAGCCATCATGATCAAGATGCCCAGCTATCGAATGCGGGTGTAATTTTTAGCTCGGAGCGACCATCAGCACGCCAGGTTGCTCTGCCGGTTAAACAATCCAATCAAAAGATTAACATAAAATAACAATGATTAAATTATTAAAATAGCAATGACTAATGAATTATTATTGTCCTTGTTGAAAATTTAAAGAAAACAGTTAGATGAAAATATTATAAGTTGTGTTCCTGAAAAAGAAGCTCAACAACAAATGGACTCGACAAAAACAATAAGGATTAAAAAAAACAATGAAAAACAGCCCAAAAATGAAAGGCTTTTTTAAGGAGATTGTTCGCTGTAATGAATACGTTCCTTGTTCAATTCAATGTGCCTAAATGAGAGTTACACCGCCCTTTAGGTCTGCAAAATGGGGCGGAAAGTCACAACGTATGCACGCAGATAGAGTTGCAGGTTAAAGAGAGTGGTTCATATGTGAAATCACATGTATGCACGCAAGTTAAGTCAGATAAAGGTGCTGTCTCTAATAGCCAGTAAACAACAAATTTGCACGATAAATCCAAACTCATCTCAGTCAAACCATCCTCCCCTGCAACTGAGATTATTTCCAGAGAATAAACACTCTCCCTTAACCTAGGTGACACAGAACATATCCAACACCAATCACACTCAAATTGTAGCACCACAACATATATATACAACGCCCTTTAGTACAGGTCACGGTTGTTCATCCAACCACCCCCTGAACTGACATGCTTATCATAATTCCACTGTTCCAGAGAGTCAGCAACACTACTTTTTACATATGCAATGATTTCCAGCATACCAACATCCAACAACTCAGCAGAACTCCCATTCCAGAATCCTTAAATAATTTTATTCAGAGAAAAAAGGCAGGGTTCCCAAACAAGAAGACAAAGAGACATAAAGCTACGGGGACAAGTGGTGTAACCCGAGGGCATCCCCTCTTACTAAATCAATAACTCCCCCTTTGTAGTAATGAATATACTTGGACTTGATATGTTGTTGCTCATAGAGAGGCTAAAAAAACAGTGAGCTAAATCTCAAATTTTTGAGGAACTGTATCATCCATTGCATACTAAGAACGGTGAAAGAAAAATTTACAGTTTAGCGAGAGGTAAAGAGCTAAAATCTAAAGATTTAGATTTGCATAAAAGATGAAGGACATAAGAGTAGATTAGACATAGATAATCTAAGTATTAGTAGAGAGGAAATCAATTACAACTATTATCAAAAAGTTCGTCCATTTGAGGTTAAAGATGCTCCAAGAAGGATGGAAAATGGTGAAGAAATTGGGCTAGATAACTAGAGTTGTGAAAAAAACCGCAATCCCGAGGGCCGATCCGCTAGCCTGTGAATTTTTGTGGGTTAGGGATATTCAAATCCGCATAAATCTGGACCACAAATGGCCCGTTCGTGAAACCCGCAGCACGTGCGGATGAACCCACTAAGTATCCGCAAGTCCAAATATTTGATTTTTGTTGAACCCCATATTTTAGTATAATGGGTATTTCCGAGTCCCATATCGGAATATCCCCCTTGTAATTATTTTTTACTCATATATAAAGGCGGTCGAAGTGCTGCACCGCGGTGAAGGAAGCACGAGGGTGTGCCGGCAGACAGGGAGACGACTGCCGGGAGTCGTCGGGAGATGCCGACGACAGGAGGCGTGGATTCCGCAGCAGGTGCTGGAGATCCGGATTTGGAAGCAGGGCAGCCGCTGGGAGAGACAAGAGCCAAGAGCTGTTTGGAGGAGGCGCACGCGTAGCAGGATGCACCGGCGACTAGATCTGGCAGGATCTGGCCAATCTGGGAGGGAGGAGGCCGACATGGAGGGAGCAAGGATTGGGAAAGGCTCGTGCAGGAGGGTGTGCCGGGACGCGTCGCGGAGGTCGGCCGGGAACCCGCACTGGATGCGGGGGCCAAGAGATTCCGCAACAGAGATGGGGCCGACGGGACGACTCTTCTCGGGCGGGATGTAGGGCCGCAAGAGGAGCCGACGGGTGGAGGACCAGCCAAGGAGGGAGATGCCGGGAGGGAGATGCCGGCAGTGGGGAGATCCGTTGGGAAATCCGAAGCAGGGAGGGATCTGCCGCACAAAACCGGGAGGTCGGACAGAAGCCGAAAAGCCTGCTGGGAAACGAGCCCAGAGGGGCAGCGACATAAAATAAACCCAGCCCTAGATGGGGAGGGCGCCCCCCACGGGGGATAAATTATGAGAAACCCTAAACGGGGAAAAATAAAAAATGGGAGGGAGGGCTCAGGATTAGGTTCCCTCTGATACCATGTAGAATGATAAAGGAAGAGAGACCCAAGTCCCCAAGGTCCACTCTAAAGGAGGCCTTGAGGTTCTTTTATAACAAATAATAAAGACCATACCGGACAACAAGTCCAATGTGGGATGCAGACTCCAACAAGGTCCAACCTTGGCATGTCATGGCCTTGTCTCCAGGGAGTGACCTTCCGCGGAGAGTACATCTTCCTCGTCTCTTCTTCTTCTACTATTGTGATTCCTCTCATAGGTTCTGTACAGAAAACACCAAAGTAGAGTATACAACATTCTTATTCTTATTCTCTCTCTCACACCAACGTCCTAACAACTTTATACTTTCGATTATATTCAAAGATTTGAATATTAATAAATACATGATGAGTGTTCTTCTATGGAACATTAATGTAATAATATCTTTAGAGTATTTGTCGCATCGAAAAGTTAGAGCACTACTATAATGAAAACCTTGAAGTGTTATGACAATATTATTAAATACATGTTTTATAACCGGAAGACATCTATCTGACGAAACACACGTGATGTAGGCTATCAGGTGTCGAGGGCTCATAAAACCTTGAGACTTCTCATTAAGTTCATACATGATAATCTCCAAGAGAGAAGGTTATGAGAAAAAACCCGCCCGTAAGAATTTCACATGTTATATGTGTCATTGGTAATTCCTATATGTGAGCGTGTGTATTGGTCTTTAGACTAAAGATTATTATTAATGTATATCATGAGTCGCGTACTTTAACGTATTGACGAAAACCATGACGACATATGCTCGCAGCAAGGTAAGATACGTTAGATGTGTCACAAATGATACGACAACAATGAATAAGTCAAGAAATGATTAGTCCCTTCCGAGTTAAAGTAAATATCTCAGGCCCTTTGATTGGAATGGAACAACCTGATTAAGTCCATGCCCATAACGGTTTTATCAACAGGTTCATTTCAGTAAAGTCGTATAGGTTAATGATACAAGTATGCATCTTGCTTGATTAGATATCAAGACAAATGAATTATTGTTACAACCATAAGGTTGTATTTTGTATTCATTAACAGTACAAATTGGATTAGTTGAAAACGTGATGATGATGAGATGAAGAATGCACATGGAAGATCTGGTTTGCTCAGGAAATGGAGTTTCGTACTCCAATGATGAATGGCTTGATGAAATACAATCATTGAAGGTTGTTGAAGGACAATTTCATAAGGTTGATGATGTTGGATATTGAAAGATTGATGTGAAGACATTCAAGGAAGATTTGGGGTAGAGGTGTTCATAGAAAGATATTACTTTGGAAGAGGTTTGAAAAGGTTTAAATGAAGTTGCATGATGAACAAAGCCTTGGTTGAAGAATGGTTTGAAAAGGAGGTCTTATTATGGAGAATGAAGGTATATTTGGCTTTAAGCGATTATAAATGAACGGACAATGTTTCCAGAGTTCGCCAAATTTTTGGATGCAAAAAATGGAGAGAAGATAGAGCGCAAAGAAGTACCACACCCAGTACCACGTCGTGGTGGTATCCATGGTGAACATGAAAATGGTTGGAGTGTGGGTGTTGTGGGCGTTTTTGATGCCATGTCAAGATGTGAGTATTTCAGTTGGAAACGGCACGGATGACCACGCCTTAGTGGACGGCGTTTCATTTGAGAAGTTTACCTATAAGAAACGGTGACTGTTGCGCAAAACAGTGGGAGACGATTCACAGAAAAGTAAAAGAGAAAAAACGATAAGATCTTGGGACACAGAGATTTACTTGGTTCGGGAAATGATCCCTAAGTCCACGGAGAAGAGAGATTTCACTAGTTTCAAGAGCACAAAAATACAGGGAGATCTCAAAGTTTCACACACATAAACACTACCCTTAAATGAGGTAATAAAGAAGATGAAGTATTGTGCCACCAAGTACAAGTTGCTACAGTGGTCGGCGACTGGAAAGTCCGCGGAGCTACAGTACCACTGTCTTCAAAGTCCACAGTGCTAAAGTGCCCTGTCGGCGTCATTCAGCCAGCTCTGCTACGGTCGGTCAGAGTTGTTACAGTTTCCCAAAATTTGGGTCAGGGGCCTTCGACCCCCGGAACAAGGACGCGTTGCCCCCTGCAACCCCCAACGAGCTCACTGCGGAGCTCGACCCGCGAGAGTTGTGGTCTGGTGCACAATATGGGCCGCAAGCATTCGGGCCAACATCATCCAAGACAGATCGAGCTACACCAATCCAACAGGTAAGGACTATGTTGTGGCAGTCGACATTTTAAAGGAATTGAAACAGTGAAAGTCGCGGAAGACCTAAAGTTTTGGAAACGGTATACAAGCCGTTTCACTCAGCATTTGATATGGGGAGAAAATCCACACCACAGCAGAGGGCATTTTGGGATTACAAAATCCCTGTGCAAAACGGCAAGGCCCATTACAGGCATTATGAAAGTCATGGTCATATTCGAATGGAAGTTTATGATTTCTTATCAGGGTGATCAAAACGGGCAAGTAGAGAGCACCACATCGTTTTAGAAGGGGTGTAGTGCAAAGGAAATTTCTGGAGGTGAACTAACACGGGCAGGTGTGCGTGTGGCTAGGCGTGTTGAAAGGTGTTTTGACTGAAAGTTGCAGTATGTTGTGGTATTTCATGCAACATGACATGGGCAGTCAGAGGCGGAGCCCAACACGGGGCGTTTTGAGAAGGGACCACTCCGGGGAGTTCGAATATCTGGGAGTTGTGTCCAGAACCGGGAGTTTGACGCTCATTCAACTGCTTGACAGTTATGGTTCGAGATTAAACGGCCCAATTCGAATCCAATGGTGATCATTTGATGGAAAATGATCCAAAGGTCGGATTAGAAAGAGGAAGTTGGAAGATGGTTCAAATTTGAATTTGAATTTGGAATTCAAATTATTCGCAGGTTGTATTATAATCTGCTCTGCAAATTTGGTAATAATAAGAAATATACAGCAGAGAATAAAAACAGAGACAGGAATAGAGGAGAAGGAGCTGTGTCTTCCTAGGAAGAAGATGAAAGCAAGAGTTTCATTGAATATCCGAAATATGAAGATAGAGTGGCTGCTGAACAGAAATATCATTGAAGGTCAGATTCGGCGATGAAGAGTTACTGAGAATATATTTGAAGAACACGCAAGTGGAATGCATTGATGAAAACATCTGGTTTACTGAAGGAGGTGTTGCAGTGGGTTTTCATAGATTCATCTGGAACATTGAAGTGAAGTAGACTAAATACATTAAAGATAATTCCAATCCCGGAAATATTCTATCTAGAAGGTGTATTCCAAGAGAGGAAAAACAATCAATCGAGCTCCTTCAACTTTATGACTTTAAAGATGCGGGGGTGTGGAGAGAACCTGCACCTTTTGGCCTGGGGCTTGAACCGGGAGAGAGAGTCCCCCTCCCGAGGTGTAATCGTTCGATACTTGCTTTCTTTTATGTTGTTGTACCGAACCAGGAAGAGATCCTATAAATTGAGGAAGATTTTGCTGACTCGTCTTCATTAATTGGTCCAACATGTAGGAAAGCCAAACGACAGGACGTATCGACGATGGAGACGCGGCGCCAAGCTTGACTTGAAGACGCTGAAGAGCAGATAGGTAAGATTGATCTCAAGCTCGATGCAGCTAACTCTTCTTTGTCTTCGATCATTGACAGTCTCTCAACGAAGCAACAAGCCTGGGAGCAAACACGTCAAACATAGATTGAGCGGGAGCGCCTTGAGCAGGTTCAATTCCAGAAGGATCAAGCGCACGAGCTAGTAAAATTCCACAAATATGTCTTCAGCTTGGTTCTTTGATTGGACAAGCTTCCGCAGCATGAGGCGGACCGGTCGTCCCTGACAACGAAAGCATCAATCTCGCACGCCATGGAGTCTGTCGACCATCGGCAGCAAGGTTGGTTTACTGAAGCGCTTTCGTACCTTTTTTATCATGGATGTGAATCGCACGCCGCTAATCGTCGAGTTGAATTACTGCTTTTTGATGACACAGATCCTCACGGATGGATCGCCCGAGCCAAGCTGTTTTTCCAAATCAAACGTCGGGACCTGGAAAAGTTTCGCTTGCTCATCATTATTAGATTATTCAAGAACAAATACAAGCAAAACAAGAAGACAACGGAAACACGGGGCCAAACCCACCCCGCCCTAGGGAGGCCTAAAGTAGTGAAGATCCGGAGCATCCCCTCAAATCAAATTGACCCCTTCACGTTTAAGAAAAGTGATGTTAGGGAGACAAGTGACATTGGACCCATGTTCCGCCAGCGAAGCCATGTGATCCGCAACCTTGTTGCCCTCCCGCCATGTGTGAGTTACTTGGATGCTCCTGTTAAGGAGATCCTTACATTTCCTGATGATATACGCAACCAACCATGGGATGGATCCTTTTCCATGCAAGGAGTCGTGTAGGATCATAGAGTCGGTTTCCACCTGCGTAAGCTCCATACTGATCAGATTACAAAGAGTGAGGCCAGTAAGCGTTGCATTCGCCTCCGCCTGAAGCGAGGTGCCACTTCCATAATGAGCTGTAAATGCGAGGACACTTCCCCCGGCGTCCCGAACCACGCCTCCTCCACGCATGTCATCCAAAATACAGGACCCATCGGTGTTCAGTTTGAGGCCATTTGTTGGGGGGATCCATCGAATCCAGTGACCCTACTTTCGAGTCGTGGGGGGGCATGGCCAGAGGTGGGATAGACTGAAGAGGACTTAGAGACGGGGCCTCCCGCCAGTTCCCTATGAGCATCACCAAATCAGCCAAAGGGCTCTTCATCTGCATAACGATGGATCTATAAGTAAGGTTCTGTTGGATTGGTGTAACTCGATCCGGTTGGGCCGAATGCTTGTGGCATGTACTGCGCATCAGCCCGCAACTTTCGTGAGTGGAGCTCCGTAGTGAGCTCGTTGGGGGGTTTGCAGGGGGCAATGCGCCCCTGCTCTAGTGGTCCGGGTGCCGAAGGCCCCCGACCCAAATTTTGGGCTACTGTAGCAGAGCTAACCAACCGAAACCGACAGACACTGTAGCAGTGCGGACTTCAGAGTCAACAATATTGCAACTCTTTGGACTTCCAGCCAGCAGCCACTCTATCACTTTTGACTTGGATGGCCACCTTTCACTGTAGCGACGCAGACTTCCAACCGCCTTTCTGATAAGATCCAACAACTCTTTGAACTACTTCTTTGGATTAACAAACAGAATTACAGACAGAATTTGCAGATGGATGAAACAAGAATAAGAGTGGAGAAAAAAGAACAATCGAGGGTCCCCAGGTCCACTCGCCCAAGCCCTCTGGCCAAACTAACATAATTCCCCCCTTCTCTCTAACCCCCCCCCCCTTTTTATAACCACCTCCTTTAACAGAATATTCTTCTAGAATGTACAGCTGTGTCCAGCTGCACTTGCACCCCTTGATATGACTCTTATGCCCCTTCTTAAAGTATGCCTTCTTATTTCTCTTAACTCCCTTGTGCGGAGGTTTCTATCACTTTCACTGTAGCACAGCGGACTTCCCAACGGTTGGTGGAATAGTGTTTTGTCCTCTACATTAGCAAATTTCGGGCTAGGGTTGTGAGTGTATGAGAAATTCTGAGAGATATTCTGTAAAATTGGGCTCCCGACATGTAGTGAAGTTTTGCCTCTCCGTGAACGTAGGGATTATTCCCGAACCACGTAAATCCTTGTTTTCTTGTTTTTTTTTCCTGACACTTCTTTGAATTGTTGTTTTGTCGCTGCAACTCCCGACATTTCCGCATCAGGTTCGGTTCAACATTATATCGAGCAATTTGAGTATTTAGCCTCACTACTTCCACATCAACCAAAGCAACAATATGTCGGATATTTCCTCCATGGTTTTAGAGAGGAAATTCGTCATTGGGTTCGCATTCATAATCCCCACATCGAGCAATATGTGATTGGTTCGCCATATTGAGTTAGCGATATGCACAAAGGAGTGGGATTCTCTGGTTGTGGTAGTGGATTCCAACTGACTTTCGGCCATGACAGGAGTCATTGGTAACCGACTGCGCACTAGAATCCACCATCATCCCACACCTCCATTTTGGTCAGAGAAACGGTTCGGTCCTCAAGCAGGCGGTACCAGTTCAAAGATCCCACGACAAGGGCCTCCTCTGGAGGGCATGGCATTCAGCACTTAACTTCTCGGGAATGGGAGTGATGGAAGGGATTGGGTTTTCGACGTGGTAATACTTTTAATCCTATGCACAAGTGCCCTGATTCGAAAATACGAGTGTTGTTACTAGCTGACGATGAAGTCCCCCATGAAGAGCTCGATGCAAGGGCTGCTAACAACCATGAGTTGAACGATACAGATTTCTTGGGTGAGGCAATGTGCCAGGTACTAGAAATCCATAGTTCTTGAGCTTATTTCCGAGTTAGTGGCTGTGACGAATTGATAGGTGATTTTCTAAGTAAAGGGAAAAATGAATCCAGAAGAAAGTTACCTTTGATTTAAGAGTAGTTCTGAACGACAGTTTTAGAGCTTCAGTTGCTCCTCCTGGAAAAGTTTCATCTTCCCACGCCCAGGCTACAGCCGATCCTTTCCCCAAACAATAGACCTGATCCCCCTCCCCAAGTGTCGACCTCTCTATTTAAAACCCAAACAAACCCAACAAGTCTTATTACACAACTGCCCCTGGCAGTTACACCCAAACAAGTCTTATTACTCAACTGCCCCTGGCAGTTACACCCCAACCCAGGCAGTTACAACTGCCTGGGCATCTTCCTACATTGATATGTATATTGGATAGGTGGCCTAACCCGTTGAAGACTACCTCCCACTCTATCATTTCCTCCTCGAAAACTCACCTTGTCCTCAAGGTGACAATCAAGGAATTGGTTTTTGAGTATAGTAGCATCCTCCCAAGTTGCTTCTTCAAGTCTTCCACGCCATTTGACCACCCATAACTGGGTAGGTCCTTGTTCTTCCACTGCCATAGTAGCTTCAGGACATTCTTCCTCACCCAGAAATTCTTCTGGAAACTCCGCTTCCACAGGATGATTCCCCACTACCGCCTTCACCTAGGACACGTGAAAAACAGGGTGTACTTTACTGGTTTCGAGCAATTTCAACTGATAAGCAATTGTCCCAACTGTTTTGGCAATAGTAAAGGGTCCAAAATACCGAGCACCCAGTTTTCCATTAATTCTAGCCTTCCCCCTAGGAATATTCGGTCGCAATTTGACCCAAACAAGGTCACTCGCCTTAAACTGTCCATCACGACGATGTCGGTTCGCAAACTTCACCATTAATTGTTGTGAACGCTGGAAATTAATACGCAATTGTCTTAACGCTTCATCCTTGTCCACTAAAGCATTTGTCGCTGCTTCTACAGCCGCTTCCCCCCTAGAATATTGAACAATCTGGGGCGGTTTTTGTCCATATACTGCTTCAAAAGGTGTCTGTCCAATAGAAGTATGGAATGAAGTATTAAAACAGTATTCAGCCCATGACAACCACCTAATCCAACGCCGCGGCTGATCTAGAGTAAAACACCTGAGATATATCTTCAAACATCTATTTATCACTTCAGTCTGTCCATCACTTTGAGAATGATAAGACGAACTAATCTTCAAAGTAGTTCCTTGTAATTTGAACAAATCTTTCCAAAATAGACTTGTAAAAAGAGGGTCTCTATCACTAACTATATCATTGGGAATCCCATGAAACCGAACCACCCCCTTCATGAATACCTCAGCCGCTGTTTTTGCCAAATAGGGGTGCTTTAAAGGAATAAAATGTACATATTTACTCAGCCTCTCACCCACAACAAGCACCACTTCGTACCCTTGAGACTTGACAATCCTGAAACGAAATCAATTGATACTTCCTCCCATACTAGTGCAAGAACAGGTCAGGGTTGAAGTAATCCGCCTGGACTTCAAGCCTCATATTTACTCTTTTGGCACACTTCACATTCCCGTACATACTTGTGTACTGCGTGTGTCATGTCAGTCCAATAAACCCCATTTGCCAACCTTTTGTAAGTCTTCAAATACCCCAAATGTCTCCTAACAGGCGGAGAATGAAAGTGTAAATTAAATTTGGAATTAAAATAAATGTAAAGGTAATTACGGGTCTCTTCTTGTAAAATAACAGGCCTTCTCGATAGGTAAAACCAGATTTCACCTTATCTCCTCACCGAACTGCTCGAATTATAGTCAGCAACTCTTCATCTTTGAATATTTCTGCTCGTACCACATGTGATTCTACCCAATTTGGTCCAGACACCGCAATTTGACACAACTCCACTTCAGGAATAGATATGGACAAAGCAACTACTGCAGTGTGCAGTTTCCCAGGTCAATATATAACCTTCAGAACTATACCTCGTTAATTTATCTTGCCAACATTGTTGGTTTGCTGATAACACCCGCTGGCTCATAATATGTTTTAAGCTCTGGTGGTCAGTAATCACCATAAATGGCCTGCCCAACAAATATTGCCTCCAATATTGTATTGACAAAACCAATGCCATCAATTCTTTCTCATAAATCGATTTGGCCAAATTATTATCAGACAGTGCTTTACTAAAGTAAGCCAGAGGACACCCTTCTTGAACCAATACTGCACCAGTTCCCAGCCTGAAAGCATCACATTCTACAAAAAAAACCTTTTGAGAAATCTAGTAATCCAAAAACAAGCGCAGTTGTCATACTTTTTATAAGTTCCTCAAAAGCCATTTGTGCTTCCTTTGTCCGTTTAAATTCTACCTTTTTTGTTAATGATGTCAAAGGTCTTGCAATCTTGCCATAATCTCTTATAAATTTCCGATCACCCAGTAAGACCGAGGAACCCCCTTTACATTTTGTGGTTCTCGTTGTTCTTTCACAACTCCCAACTTCTTAGAATCCATAGACACCTTTAGAAGAAATTATATGCCCTAAATATTCAACCATACGCCTCCCAAAAGAGCATTTTTTTCTGTTGGCATGCAGCGAATTTTATTTTCCATCAACTGTAATAGTTGTAGTAACATAGCTAAGTGCTCCTTCCATTCGCAGTTGTAGAACAAAATATCATCAAAAAACATTAAAACTTGCTTCCTCAACATTGGTCTGAAAATATTGTTCATTGTAGCTTGGAATGTTGTCCGCGCATTCATCAACCCAAATGGCATTACCAAATACTCATAGTGTCCTTCGTGAGTTTTAAATGTTGTTTTACAAATGTCCCCACTCTTCATCTGTACCTGATGAAATCCTGGTTTTAGATCCAGTTTAGTAAAATATGTTGCTCCATACAATTCATCCATCAATTCCTCAATCATCGGAATGAGATACCTATCATCCACTGTTATATTGTTTAAAGCCCGAAAGTCAACACACATTCGCCACCCTCCATCTTTTTTTAACAATTATTATTGGGCTAGAATAAGGATTGTGGTTATGTCTTATGAATCCTAATTCCAACAGCTCCTGCACCTGATTCTCTATCTCATTTTTCAAATGGTAAGCATGTTTATAAGGCCTGATATTCACAGGTTCCGCCCCTACCTTCAGCTTAATTGCATGGTCAGTCTCCCTCATCGGTGGTAATCTGCTAAGTACATCAAATATTGTACTGAAACGTTCCAAAACTTTTTTGTAATTGTTGCCGTTGAATGTTGTCCAACTATGTATCCTCCTCGCTACCCCTTTCCGTCGCTACCCATTGAATTCCCTGCAACTTTCTCTGTCCTTTTCCCAAATATTCCTGTAAAGCTCCTGGTATTTCCTGCGTGGGACGAACTCCTTGCAATTCCACTTGTTTTCCTTTCCAATCAAATTTCATAGTCATTTCCTTCCAATTAGTTGTTACATATCTGTTGGACCCCATTCAAGTTTAATAGGTATTTTTGAGTCCCACATCGGACTTACCCTCGTAATTATTTTTACTCATCTATAAAAGAATGTCTCCACCTCACATTGAGGTAAGGGGAATTCACCAATTACATGGTATCAGAGGGAAATTAATCCTGAACCCTCCCTCACCAGCGGATTCCCGGTGTTGTCCGGCCCCGCCTCTCTCCCCTCCGGCTTTGCCCCTTACCGGCGGCCCTCTCTCCTGCGCGGCTCCCCTCCCGGCGGCCCTCTCTCTCCGGCGCGGCTCCCCTCCTGGCGCCCTCGCCCAGCGCCAGCCCCTCGCCCCGGCTCCCGGTGCGGCTCTCGGCGGCCCGATCTCCCTCAGACGCCGCTCCCCGGCACCCCTCTCTGGCGCGCTCTTCCAGGTCGTGCCTCCCGCCGTCGCCGTTTCCAGACGCGGCTCTCAGCGCCCTCGCCCCGACGTCTCCTCCTGAGCGCGACCCTCCATCATGGCTCCCTCCGTACCCGCTCGACTAGCGTCATCGCCCGCGGCCTTCCCCGACGGCCTCCCTTCCCCAGAGGCTCCATTCCGGGCGGCTCCCTTCCAGCGCGCGGCTTCCGGCAACCCCGCGCCAACCCCGCCCTCCTTGCGCGCTCGTCCCGACGGCCCAGCGCCAGCCTCGCCCTCCCCGGATCTTCCCAGCGGTCCCCGCTCCCGCCCGACCTTCCGGCTGTTCCCGACGACCGCGCCACCCGCGCCTCCCGTCGCCCTCCATGGACGCGTCCTCGGTTCTGCCTTCCATGATCACCGCCTCCTCCCGGCTCGTCGATGACCAGCTGGACGCCACCAATTTCTCCGACACTCGTGGACGCAGCCGTGGCGACGATCGACCTCCCCCCCTCTGTCAGGATTGTGGCAAGCTCGGCCACCTAGTTGACCGTTGTTGGGTACTTCATGGCCGTCCCGCTTCGCACCCACAACAGGGCCAAACTGCGCTCCGAGATGCATCCCCGCCTGCTGCTGCTCTTCCGTCATCTTTGGATCTCTCCGAGGCTGAGATCCAGCTGATTCACGATCATAGGACCACCTCCCTGTCAGGCTCTTCATCAGCATCTCTTGCCCACTCCGGAGGTCCCACTGCTTTTGTCAGTCAGCGTTCCCCTGCCTGGCTGCTTGACTCAGGTGCTTCCGACCATCTTACCGTGGATGCAGGTATACTCTCCAACTACCGTCCCTACACTGGAAACTGTTCGTGCCCTCCTCTTCCACCGCAAGGTGCCTCTTCTCTTCTGAGGGGATGACATCCTCACTGCTACTTACCCACTCAATCGTCTTCCTTCATCCTTCAGGGGGAGACACCTTTTGATTCTTTGTTCCCCTCTCTTCCTCCTCACTCCCTTCCACTCCGGGTCTTCGGATGTCCCTGCTATGTCCGTGACACTCGCCCCAATCTCTCTAAACTTTCTCTCTAATCCCTCCGGTGTATTTTTCTCGGATATTCCCGCACTCAGCGTGGCTACTGGTGCTTCTCTCCAGACTTACGCCGCTATATCACCTCTGTCGATGTATCGTTTGTCGAGGGTTCTCCTTTCACTCCACCCTCTCCTCATCCGAACACTACCATTGATGACTGCCTTCCTCTCATGATTCACCCGCCTCTGGTGTCTCCTCCTACTGGTCATCTCTTTAGACAAACATATTCTCGTCGTCCATCGATTGTACCCCCCATCCAGGCCGAGGACAACATTGTTCCTACTTCGTCCGATGCTCCTGTCACAGCACCCGAGGACTTGCCAATTGCACTCCGAAAAGGTACTCGCTCGTGTCAGAATACTCCTCTCTTTGTATCTTCGTACAGGGGACTATTAGCTCTG
The DNA here is from genome assembly GCA_963277665.1 of Viscum album. Taxonomy (NCBI): domain Eukaryota; kingdom Viridiplantae; phylum Streptophyta; class Magnoliopsida; order Santalales; family Viscaceae; genus Viscum; species Viscum album. The sequence goes on along the minus strand of OY728155.1, from coordinate 1,388,983,295 downwards.
GAGACAGTGTCGATTCCTCGCACAGTTGGTGAAGCCAAAACTCACCCCGGATGGCTAGTGGCAATGCATGATGAATTGCAAGCTCTGGATGACAACCACACATAAAATCTCGTCCCCCTCCCTGCGGGAAAACAGGTGGTCGGCTGCAAATGGATTTATACGATCCGTCTCAATCCCGATGACTCTCTTTATCGCCTCAAAGCCCGGCTTGTGGCAAAAAGATTTGCTCAGACATATGGCATCGACTACTTTAAGACCTTCTCTCCAGTCGCCAAGACGACGTCTGTCCGCCTATTCATATCTTTGGCTGCTCATCATCACTGGCCGCTACATCAACTGGATGTCAAAAATGCCTTTCTCCATGGCTTTCTTGACGAAGAAGTCTACCTGCAGCAGCCCCTGGCTTTTGTGCCTCTGGTGCCGACTCCCATGTCTCCCAACTTGGTCGGTCCCTCTATGGCCTCAAGCAGTCTCATCGGGCTTAGTTTGGCCGCTTCAGCAGTGTCGTCATGGCCTTTGACCTCTCTCGCAGTATGAAAGATCACACAGTCTTCTTCCGTATGACGACGCACGGTTGTATCATACTCGTGGTCTATGTTGATGATATCATCATCACAGGAGCGACTCCACAGGAATCGTCAACCTCAAGGCGCACCTTCACCACCACTTTCACACCAAAGATCTTGGTCCCCTCACCTACTTCCTTGGCATCGAGGTCTCCCGTTCTGACGACACTATCTATCTCTGCCAACGCAAGTATGCTCTTGATATCTTACAGGATGCCGGTTTGAGCACAGCAACTGCAGTGGACACTCCACTTGAGCCTGGGGAACGCTCTCCCCATACCGACTCGGAACCATTTCCTCACCTCGAGAGCTATCGCCGTTTGGTGGGTAAACTTAACTAACTCACCATGACGCGACCAGACATTGCCTACGCCGTTGGCAAAGTTAACCAATTCATGGAGCATCCAACCAGATCTCAGTGGGATGTTGTCCTCCACATTGCCAAATACATCAAGAAAGACCCTGCGCGTGGCCTACAATACTCCAAACATGCTCACTTGGATGTTGAGGCCTTCTGTGATGCGGACTATGCAGGTTGTCTCGCTACCCGCAAGTCTACTTCGGGATTCGCCGTGTTCTTCGCCGGTAACCTCATCTCCTGGCGCAGCAAGAAGCAGGCAGTCGTCTCCAGATCGAGTGCAGAGGTCGAATACCGCGTCATGGCCACGATCACCACTGAGATCCTCTGGCTTCGTCATCTCCTCCATGAGCTCAGCTTCCCGGCACGAACCCCTGCTCATATCTGGTGTAACAATCAGACAGCCACAAAGATTGCCTCGAATCCCATCTTCCATGAACGGACGAAGCATATCGAGGTGGACTGTCACTTTCTTCGCCACCATCTGGAGCATAACCATATCAGTTTTGGCCATATTCTGACGGCAGATCAGCTTGCCGATATCTTCACCAAAGGCCTCCCAGGCGCTCGCCTTGACTCTCTCACTACCAGGCTGGGTATTCACAGCTTCCCTAGCCCAGCTTGAGGGGGAGTATGAGGTGGTCTTTGTGTCTTGTCATCTTTTTTCTTTGTGGGACTCAATCCAATCTGGGCATGTCCAGCTTGAGGGGGAGTGTTGGACCCCATTTAAGTTTAATGGGTATTTCTGAGTCCCACATCGGACTTACCCTCCTTGTAATTATTTTTACTCATCTATAAAAGAATGTCTCTACCTCACATTGAGGTAAGGGGAATTCACCAATTACAATATCCAAGAGTCTCTATCCATGAAATTCCCAGGACTAAATCTAGCCCTGTAGTAACAAATATGTAAGCCTCAACCATGAATTTCTCAGTTCCAAGTTCAATTGGTATTGACTTGCATAATCCTCTGGATGCTACACAGTGGTCATCGCCCAACCAGATATTGAACGGCCTGGTCTCATCAACCTGGGCAGCAAACTATCTCGTGAGTTTCCTTGAAACGAAGTTATGACTTGCCCCGTTATCAATTAGGTATTATTTCCACTACCCACTATTAACATCGACTTGGTTCCTAAATTTCTTTTCAAGTCACATGGTGTGGTTCCCAACATTTCCAATTCCAAAAAGCCCTTAGAATCACCTTCCATTGTAGCCACATTTTCATTCTCCTTTGCGTCTTCTTCCCATGGCTCTATGCACTCCTATACTAGCTTATATCCTATTTCAGAACAATGAAGTGTAGGATTGTATTTCTGTCCACAAGAATAACACAAACCTTTGGATTTTCGGTTCTCAAATTCTTCCCTGGACAGATTTCTAACCCCTCGAAATCTAGTTGTGGTTCCTCCCTTCTTGTCTTGTTCCCTAATTTCAACTGAAGTCACTGCCATAGAAGTACTTGGATACCATCCTTTGCTCTGTCCACCGGAAGATAAGGTCCTGCCTCGTGGTTCTGTGAATTTAATAGTTCCCTTAATTAACAGCTCTCGCTCCACACGCCACACCAGAGTTTACAAACAAACCTTTCTCTGAGGCTCATGTGTTATTATAGTACTGCATATTTCTGGTTTAAGTCCCCCAATAAACATACTCATATACCAACCCTTGGTTAAATCAGGTATCCGTAACGCAACGCGTTCGAACTCATCAACGTAAGCGTCCATTGTCCCGGTTTGTCGCAACACTTTAAGAAAAACCACAAGATCTTCTTCTTCAACGTTTCCATACCGTCCCATCAATTCAACTTTTAACTGTTTCCAAGTTAAATCCTGTTGAACTGATCGCAACGGTATGATCCAATACTGTGTCATTCCCTCCATGTTGAGTTGTGCAAGTGGCACCTTGAGCTCCTCCCGTGTTCGTTGGATAGAAAAAAATAATTTTGCTCGCGTGATCCATGAGACCGGTTCCTCTCCAAAAAATAAAGGCATCTTTGTCTGCCTGGTCATGGCATGCAACACCCCCTGCTCTGCTTCGTGATATTCACGTTCCACCATCACTTTCATGTTTTGCCTCCCTCCATCAAAATTGAACTTCATACTACTCTCACCTTCCACCAGTTCAGCTACCTTGCCTTTGCTGTCTCCCTATCCAAAACTCTCAAGCTGGCTCGGCCTGAGTTGTGCTACTGCAACGATCAAATCCTGAAGCTGAAGTCCCTGTCGTCGGTAAGCATCTTCCTACCGCTAATACACATCTTCTAGTTGCTGAATTCCTGCCTCATGGCATTGCAAACCAGTTTTCAGATCAACTGTTGTTGCTTCCAGTTGCGTCACTCGGTTTTCCATGTGTGTGGACATTCAAAAACAAATCTTCTTCCAAACTTCTCTCACTTCTAAAAATTCTCACTCTAAAACCACTATATCCGTAGGACTGGGCAATGTCTCAAAGAAAGCACCAAGTTGATAGGTGATTTTCTAAGCAAAAGGAGAAATGAATCCAGAAGAAAGTTACCCCTGATTTAAGAGTAGTTTTGTACAACAGTTTAGAGCTTCAGTCGCTCCTCCTGGAAGAGTTTCATCTACCCAGCTGCGTCACTCGGTTTTCCATGCGTGTGGACATTCAAAAAACAAATCTTCTTCCAAACTTCTCCCACCTCTAGAAATTCTCTCACTCTAAAACCACTCTATTCGTAAAACTAGGCAGTGTCTCAATGAAAACACCAAGTTGATAGGTGATTTTCTAAGGAGAAATAACCCAGAAGAGAGTTACCTTTGATTTAAGAGTAGTTTTGTACAACAGTTTTAGAGCTTCATTCGCTCCTCCTGGAAGAGTTTCATCTACCCAGGCCCAGGCTACAGCCGATACTTTCCCCAAACAAGTCCCGACCCCCCTCCCTGACTATCGGCCTCCCTATTTAAAACCCAAACAAACCCAACAAGTATTTTTACACAACTGCCCCAGGCAGTTGCACCCAACCCAGGCAGTTACACCCAAACAAGCCTTCTAACTCAACTGCCCCTAGCAGTTACACCCCAACCCGGGGGGTTACAACTGCTTAGGCATCTTCCAACGTTGATATGTATATTGGACACGTGGCCTAACCCGAGGAAGACAACCTCCCACTCTATCACGAATTGCCATCTATGAAGGGTCAAGTGTGTGACATTCCAATGCTTATTTTATTAGGAGAATGACACAAACCAAAACGGAGCAATAATTCGAGTTAAGGACCAAGAATTGAGAAAATTCCAACGAAGGACCTTTTATTACGCACAGTATCTAAATAATCTTTATGACCTAAAAAGCCTTCCCACTTCTCATACCTGATTCCCTCCAGCGCCGTAGCCCTCTCCCACGCTCATCCCGCCACTGCATCCTCTCCCGCGCTCGTCCAGTCGTTGCATTCTCTCCCATGCTCGTCCAACAGCCTCCTCTACCGCACTCATCTCGTCGTCGCCTCCTCTCTGGCGCCCATCATATTGTCACCTCCTTAGTGTGTTACTCCAGTCATCCTTCAACGTGCTCCTCTTGTCTTGCGCTCATCCCGCTGTTGTCTCATGCGGTCATCCTTCTGGTGCCGCAGTGGGCTTGCTCCTAGGAGTGCCCTCCTCCCACCATCAGCTCCTGTCTCACCAACAGTCGATCATTCTTGCTCTTTTCTGAGCACCAAGTGTATCTGAAACCAGATTTTCTGTAAATTCTATGTTGCCTATATTGTTTTTGATTTATTTTTTAATTGATGTAAATATGAACTCAAAATGATTTTTAATGTCTTATATTCATTAATGTAGTAAGTTGATTGATACAAGATTATGTCAAATTATTTGCAAAATAAAAGTTTTGTTATTTTCATTTTGATGGACTACTTCTCGGCGATTCACAAGAAAAAATGCATTATGAAGGTGGAAGATCGATGAGTAGAGTGCTAATAAAAGGAATTTCATTTGATTAAATATCAAGATTGGCATCGTAGATTCTGAAGTATGATGTGTCATCGTTAGATTTAAAATAAAATACACATTAAAATTTGACGAAGGTATTTTTTTAGACCTCATAGATGATAGGGAAGTTGAGCAATTGTTCACATTCAATGAAAGTTTGGTCATGTTACACTATTTTGAGGTTAGATGAATGATTGCAGTCGACAGTGGATGTAAATCAAAGGTCAAAATTGTTTATATTAATATTTTGTTCACATGTTATGTATTTACATTTGATATTTAAATTGTAGGGTTAAATTAGTCGGTGGGAATTCAGAACAGAGTTTATCATCTTATGGTGATTTTCAAATGCGACCTTATGCAATCAATAGCATTCCATGTTTGATGTCAGAGTTAAATGCTTCAAAGTGGAATGAATTATTGGTGGATGCTGGCCAGATTTTTCCTTCAGCCAAAGCATTGGGGGAGACGATCTTCAAGTATAGCATTGCACACAGGATTGACTGAATATTTAAGGAATAATCCAGAAAAGATTATTGTCAAATGCAAAGTTTAGAGAGTTGTGGCTTGGAGAATTCCACTCCATTTTTTTGTGTGATAACTTTTCAAAATGCTCATATGCACCTCAGCTCAAGATAGACTAACAATTTGTCGTAAATCAAGGGCAGAATTAATGTCATCTATCATTTGTGAGGAGAAGTCAAATGTGGAAAAATTTGCCAATAAAATTATAGTTAGCTTGTACAAAAACTATGGTATATCCCTTACATACCGTCAAGCGTTAAGAGCCAAGGAAAAAGCAATTGGTGGAATATATGGGGTTCTAGAGCAGTCATATATGTCAATCTCTTGGATATGCAATTAGACTAATGGAAGTTGATCTAGAAACAATAGTGAAATGGGTATCTTCATAAAATGGTAGATTTGAAAGATTATTCATTGCATATGGGTGTTACATAAATGGTTTCTTATTAGGTGCTCAACCTGTGTTGTTTGTGGATGGATGTCATCTCAGTGGTCCTTATAAAGGTACTTTGTTGGCAGCATCAGCATGTGATGCAGATGACAACATTTTCTCATTGGCATATTCAATTGTTGGAGGTGAAACATATGATGATTGGACATGGTATCTGATTGGTCATTGTATCTGATCCACACAATGCGATTACAGGCTCTGTTAGAACTATTTTTGACGGAGATAGACATGCGATATTGTTACCGTCATGTGAAAGAGAATTTTAGCTCTAAAATTGCAAAATTATGTAGGGAAATGGGAAGAGGAACAAAGGAAAAAGCATTGAAATTATTGGATGTCATTGCTTATTCTCGGTTGAACTGTGATTTCGATGTTGCTAGGAAGAATTTGAGAAGCTTTTGTCTAGAATTATCGAGACGAGTTGAAAAGATGGTGATGTTGATAGGTGGACAATGTTGCGATTTCCACACCGTGGATGAGATCATATTACAACCAATTTAGTCGAATCATTCAACGCATGGATTGAGGAGAGACAAAATATTTGTTTGTTGATTAATGAACATCGTGAGAAATGGAGTAATAAAATTTTTACAACCAAGGAAGACATGAAAAGGTGGAGAAATGGAAAAAATGAAAGTGGATGTGTCAAGGGCTGAAACTTTGATAGTAGAGCAATAAGTATATAATGTTTTCTTAGTTCGGACCGGTAATTTGGATATCACTGAACAACTAGGCAGTCAGGAATGCAGTTGTCAAGCATGGAAAATGAAGGGGATCCCTTGTCTCATGCATGTGCAGCAATAAGAAAAATACATGGTAACCTGTATAAATATGTAGAAGACTGTTATCTGTTTAACACCCAACAAAAGACTTATCTTGATGTTATGCATCTGGTTGAGACCAATGATATGCCACATTTCAATGAATTGACATATAATGATTATATGGATCAAACTTTTTTTCAACCACCGAAAACTTCTCGTCCTCCTGGTAGACCATCTCGTAATCGTATTGAGTCTCAATTTCAAAATAAGAAGTTGTATCATTGTACTAGTTGTAAAGAAGTTGCTCACACGTGAAAAAGGTACAGAAATCTCAATCCAAGTTGATGCGACAAGTTTCAGATGGTGGTGTTTTTTTGTGTATGTTGCCTGATATGTTTCTAAAGGGCATGTTAGAGCGGGCAATGATGTAAATATGAAAACAAATGAAATATGTTTTTTTTGTGGAGTTTTGTTGTTTAAATCCTGTGAATTCTGGTTTTCCGTGGTTTTGTGTTACAATGATGTTGAGGTATGATTAATCACTAGTGTTTATAAATTAATTGATGTAGTCATGAAGATGTATGACATTATAACATTTAAACCATGTCAACATGTTTAAATGACAAAATTTACAGATTTTAACACCGATCTTCTATGTTTTAACACCAAACCTCCAGATTTTAACACTCCTCGCTCCAGGTTGTTTTGTTTTGGTTTTTGTAAAAGTCAACTAACACTACATGAATTTTACATAACATACTTTTTAGATTGTAACACATATGTTACAATTGAATGTGTTGACATATACCAATGAAATGTATGAAACTTTATGCAGCCACTGAAGATTTGTCTTCATCATTGTAAAGAAGTTGATCACACGCGAAAAAGGTGCAAAAATCCCAATCCAAGTTCGTGTATGCTGCCTAATCTGTTTCTAAACAAGGGCATGTTAGGGTGGACTATGATGTAAATCTAAAAACAAATGAAATATGTTTTTTGTGGAGTTGCGGTGTTTAAATCCAATGAATTTTAGTTTTTTTTTGGTTTTGCGTTACTTATAATGTTGTTGAGGTATGAATAATCAATGGTTTTAATAAATTAACTGATGCAGTCAGGAAGATGTATGGCATTCTGACATTTAAACCATGTCAACATGTTTAGAAGACATAATTTACAGATTTCAACACCGACCTTCCAGGTTTTAACACCGAGCCTCCAAATTTTAACACTCCTGCTCCGAGTTTTTTTGTTTTGGTTTTTGTGAAAAGTCAACTAACACTGAATTTTACATAACATACCCTTCATCATTGTAAAGAAGTTGGTCACACTCCTGCTTTAGATTCAGTATGTCATTGGTTCAACAACTCTGTATTCAAACCGCATGCCATAAGTACATGAAATACATTTCAAAACAATTTCATTCTTCAAAATATGAATATGATTATAGCCTACCGCTCTTTGCTGCCATGATGCCTTCTCAAGGTGCACAAGTCATAAACCCTCCCTTTTAAGGTCGGTTAGGCCTTTGAGAAGTTGCACATAGGGTGACTATTTTTTTCGGTCTTCTTTCTTTGTGACCTCCAAAGAGTCGTCCCTGCAAATGAGTCTCTCAATCTTGGTTCGAACGCAATTTTATCCACTTCCGCTTTCGTTGCCTCGTCGACTTCTACTGCTCCCCCCTCTTCTTGATCACTTCACCGACCTCCAGCTCATTTTCCTTCTCATCTTCCCCCACCTCCTCAACTTCATCGATCTCTTCCACTTCCTCTTCAAAGTCCTTCGAATGCTCCTCATACTCTCTCCATCACCCTCTATTTCTTCTTATAGGACATGATCAAATCTGTCCACTTCAGCAGTAGAGGATCCAACTAACAAATTACCTTGAACTCGAAGGAGTTCATGCAGGTACTCATTGACACATTTCATATATCCATTGTACAAAACTTTGATGTCCTATATATAATGGTGAGAAAATGTTAGAAACGGATATAAACATAAAGCTTTCCAATTAAACAATCCAAATAATAACATATGGGCATCTAAAAAGAGGCTTCCAAAGTAATTAACATCAAGCTTACAGAAATTAATACAGAGCATTCGCAATTTAACATTGAGCATCCAGATTTTAACACTAGTCGTCTGGTTTGTAGACATGAAAAGTAAAGACTTTCAATTGAACATTTCAAAGTTAGAAACACTAAAATCTCACATTTTAACATTAAAATCTCATGCTTTAACACTGGAAAGACACATAATAACATATAGGCATCTAAAAGGGGCTCTCAAAATATTTAACATCAAGCTTATAAAATTAACACAGAACATCCCCAATTTAACAATAAACATCCAAATTTCAACACAAACCGTCCAGTTTTTAACAATGACAATAGACATCTAAACACATGGTCATTTCTAACAAGGATTTCAAGGCATTTAACATCAACAAACCGGAAAAAGATACAAACAGGAAACTTTTAAATTAAACACTCCAGATACAAACACTAAAATTCTAATGTTTAACAACAATATAATTCCATGTTTTAACACTAGAAAGACACATAATGACATATGGGCATCTAAAGAGTCTTTCAAAGTATTTAGCATTAAGCTTACGGCATCCCCAATTTAACACTGAGCATCCAGATTTTAACACTAACCCTCCGGTTTTTAACACTAACAATTTAGACATGAAAAGTCGTTCAATTGAACATTTCAAAGTTGATAACACTAAAATCCCACATTTTAACACTATAATTCAAGGTTTTAAACAATGACAATAAACATCTAAACACATGGTCATTTTTAATGACGACTTCAAGGCATTTAACATCAACCTACCAGAAATCAACACTGACCTACCAGAAATTAAGAGTCAGAATCCAGATTTTAACATTGGGCATCCACATTTTAACTTTAACGGTAAAAGATACAAGCATGAAGCTTTTTAATTAAGCACTCAAGATATAACACTAAAATTCTAATATTTAACACTAATTTCATGTTTTAACACTTGAAAGACACGTAATAACATATGGGCATCTAAAAAGTGGTCCTCAAAGTATTTAACATCAAGCTTATAGCAATTAACAAAGAGCATCCCCAATTCATCATTCAGACGAAGCAAATTGAAATCAAATATCACTTTATCAAGAAAAAGTGGAGCATGGGCTTGTAAAGGTGTAGAGTATGTGTCTACTGAACTACAGGTTGCAGACATCCTGACAGAAGCCTTACCCAAAGAAGCATTTGAATGGCATTGACTGGCTCTTGGAATTCAGTCGCCTCCACACTCCTGAACAATGAGGATGTGGGACCCCCTCTCCCCGACGTATGTAGTGTTTTTTCTTGTGTGTTGATATGTGTTCTTTACCAAGTTGCAAACCTCAAAGGAGTGACCATTCGGTTCATTGACAAATGGGGAGATGATGTCTTGATCAAGACAGGGGGAGAAGCGAAACATAGAGAGTTTAAATATGACGATGTTGAAGTTGGTCTATCAACGAAGAAGAATCATGAAAGGGTGTGAGGGGTTCATGATGTTAGTTGTTAACATATGCGGGTTGAGAAGTGATCTCAAGGGCCAAGCATTTTCGAGAAGGCTTTTGAAGACACGATCGGAAACGAAGTGATTCATCAATGAACTTGGCATTCTACACTTGTTTCTCACACTGAGCTTAGCTCATGTGGGCTTACAATACGTGTTAAGAAAGTCTTTGATCGCTATTTGGGGCTGCAGAAGGCAAATAGTTTTCAAATGTGCATGTTTTGTCAACACGACGATTCTTGAAGTTTTAAAGTGTTGTCAACTGTTAAAACCCTTTTATTATTTTCGATATTTCCGAGTCCCACATCAGAATATTCCTATTTGTATTTCTCTTTCTCAATCTATAAAAGAAGGCATTTGCCTCACCTTTGAGGTAAGGGGGTTTGGGTATTAGAGGGAACCTATTCTCGAGCCCTCCCTTTATTTTTTTTTCCCTCCCGGCTCTGCCCTAAGTGGCACCCCCCTCCCTCCTCGGTCTGCCCTACGCATCCCGGCAGCCCTACTCAATCTGGTCGGCCTCCCAGCGGCGCACTCACCCAGCGGCCCTGATCCGTCCGCCCCCGGCATCTGACGCTCTCACATGGCGACTGCCGCCTCCCTGCACCGTCCAGCCCCGGCCTCCCAGCGGCCCTGCTCCGTCGCAAAGCCGCCCGCCAACCCCCCGGTGCTCGACGCCTCCACCCCCCCCCCCCGGACGACCCTCCTCCTCGGCGCTCGACGCCTCCAGCGGCCCTCCTCCTCTGCGCTCGACGCCTCCAGCAGCCCTCCTCATCTGCGCGCGACCCATTCCAACGGCTCCCACCCGCCGCCCTCTCCCGGCCGCCCTCCCGGCGCTCTAGCCAGCTCGCCATTCACGGCTTCCCGGTACGCCCGGCCCCCCACTGATTCTGGCGCTCGCTGCCCACTACTGCGTCTTCACCCACTACCCGACGCCTCCATGGCAGACTCCTCCCCTCTGCCTCAGATGATCACCGCATCCACCCGCCTCGTCGATGACCGGTTGGACTCCACAAATTTCTCCATCTGGCGGAAGACTGTGGTGATGTCCCTAACCAGGATGGACCTCGATCATCACCTTGAGGATCCTCCCTCGGCTTCGACTGACCCCAAATACCGTTCGTGAAAGCTTGCTGATAGCAAAATCTTCGCTTTGTTGGTCAATTCAATGGATCGATCGGTCAAGGATGTCACCCGCACAGCGAATACGGTCAAGGAACTCTGGGACTCCTTGAACATCATGTATTCTGAGACCAACAACCTGGCTCGGGTTTCTGATATCCTCCAGCGTCTGTCCCATATTCGATAGCAGGACCAGTCCTTCACCACATATTTCATGGAATGGAAAGGGCTTCGTGATTAATTGCAGGAGTTGTGGCCCGTTCCCCAGAAATCGGCAGAGGCTCAGACCCAGCGGGACCAACTCTGCATCTTCACTCTTCTCAGCGGCCTCGCTCCGGAGTTTGCCACCACGGCTACCGAGCTGCTCGCCAGCCCTTCGACGCTAGAGATCTCTCAGGTTTATCATCGGCCGAGCAAGGCCCAGCGGGCTCTTCCCCCTCCCACCCCCATTATCGACCACTCATCTCTCGTCGGTCAGGGCGGTGGACGCTCCTTGGGCCCTCATGGACGTGGCCATGTGGAAGGCCGTCCACGTCCCCTCTGTCAACATTGTGGCAAGCTTGGCCACCTGATCGACCGATGTTGGGTTCTGCATGGACGTCCATCTCAGCGCCCGAGACAGGGACAGACAGCGGTCCAGGAGGCTTCCTCGGCAGTCGCCACTCTTCCACCATCTCTGGACCTGTCTATGGCTGACATCCGGCTAAATCATGATCCTCGGGACCCCGCAGAACCCGGGTCCATCCTCAGCTTCTCTGGTCCATTATGTTCACTCCGCTGCCTTTGTCGTTTGTCGCTCCCCTGCATGGATGCTCGAATCAGGTGCCTCCGGCCACCTCACCAGTGATGCTGGTATGTTGACCTCCTACTGCCCTTATACCGGGTCATCCGCCATCACCGTCGTCGATGTCTCCATTATCCCCATCGCGAGCTTCGGCGCATGCTCCTTGACTCCATCGATTCACCTACCCTTTTGTGGCACATGTGCCCCGCAGTCCATTTAATCTTCTTTTCCATCAATAAGCTGACAAAAGATTATAACTGTGCTACCATATTTACCTCCTCTGGTGTTGTATTTCAGGAGCGGACTACAAACCGGGAACTTGGTAGAGGCCAGCTTCGGGACGGGGTTTACATGTTCGATGGACCGACACCCATCGCTTGCACGTCTTGTTAGATTGGTGTTGCCCGATCCGGTTGGGCCTAATGCTTGCGGACTTCGGAGTCAACTTCACTGTAGCACTTTTGACTTCCAGCCGGCAGCCACTGTAGCGCTTTTGACAAAGTCGGCCGCCGTTCACTGTAGCGACGCGGACTTACCTCTTCGGAACAGTGATCGTCTTCTTGATTTTATAGCCCATTTTCGAACTCGAGTTACCACTGAAGATCCTCTGTAATTTTGTGCTCCCGATATAGTGAATTCTGCCTCTCCCGTGGACGTAAGGATTTTTCCCGAACAACGTAAATAGCTGTGTCCTTATTTTGCTTTCTTTCTTCCGTTTTCTCGTTTCTGTCGTTGTGTCTCCCGACGATTTCGCAAAACGTCTGCCTCTACTAAAGCATTGGATCTTCATTCCTGATTGGGACACCCGCCGCCTCCACCATTCGTCAACTTTTTCCAGACTTTAGTCGGCATAATTCTTTTCATTGCGAGTCATGTACATTTGCGAAACATCATCGCACTACATACATTCCTCGAGTGGATACAAGGGTCTCACACCCTTTTGATCTGGTTCATTCAGACGTGTGGGGTCCTTGTCCCATTTCGAGTCATTTGGGATATAAATATTATGTATCTTTCATTGATGATTTTTTGCGAATGACTTGGTTTTACCTCATTCGAGAACACTCTGAAGTGTTCTCCACATTTCAAAACTTTTACAATGAAATTCAAAACCAATTTTCCATCTCTGTAAAATGTCTCCGCTCAGATAATGGTCGTGAATATCTCTCCACTCCCTTTCGGCAGTTTCTCCGGACAAAAGACATCGCTCATCAGACCTCCTGTCCTGATACACCTCAGTAGAATGGCGTGGCCGAGCGGAAACACAGACATATTCTGGACACTGCTCGTGCCCTCCTCTTCCACCGACAGGTGCCTCTGCATTTTTGGGGAGATGCAATTCTCACCGCCACCTACCTTATAAACTGTCTTCCTTCCCCTCTATCCTTAAAGGGGAGACTCCTTTTCGAGCTTTGTTCTCCTCTCTCCCTCTTCACTTCCTTCCCCTTCGCGTGTTTGAATGCCTCTGTTACGTTCGCGACACATGTTCTTGTCTCACCAAACTCTCTCCCAAATCCCTCCGGTGTATTTTTCTTGGCTACTCCCGCACTCAGCGCGGATATCGCTGCTTCTCACCTGACCTACGAAGGTATGTCATCTCGGTCGACGTCGCATTTGTTGAGAGCTCTTTGTTCTCCCTTCCCTCTCCTCATCCTAACTCCGCCATCGATGATTGTCTTCCTCTCATCATCCACCCTCTACCGGTGTCGACCTCTGTTGACACCCATTTTGGTCAGGTCTACTCCCGTCATCCATCAACTGTTCCCCCTGTCCCGGACAATGACACCGTGGTCCCCGCTTCATCCGACGCTCCAGCCCCGCCGCCCGACGACTTGCCCATTGCCCTACGGAAAGGTACTCGCTCTTGCCAGAGTACTCCTCTATTTGTATCTTCATACAGGGATATGTCCGCTCTAGAGACAGTTTCTATTCCTCGCACAGTTGGTGATGTCAAATCTCACCCCGGGTGGCTGGCAGCAATGCGGGATGAATTGCAGGCTCTGGAAGAAAACCATACTTGGGATTTTGTCCACCTTCCAGGAGGCAAACAGGCGGTAGACAGCAAATGGATTTACACAGTCAGGCTGAATCTCGATGGCACTCTCCATCGCCTCAAAGCCTGCCTTGTGGCCAAGGGCTTCACACAGACTTACGGTATTTACTACTTTGATATCTTCTCACCAGTTGCCAAGATGGCTTCCGTTCGATTATTAATCTCTCTGGCCGCTCATCATCATTGGCCTCTTCACCAACTGGATGTCAAGAATACCTTCCTACATGGATTCCTTGAGGAAGAGGTTTATCTGCAGCAGCCCCCTGAATTTTGTGCCTCCAGCACCGAGTCTCAAGTCTATCGACTCCGCCGCTCTCTTTACAGCCTCAAGCAGTCTCCCCATGCTTGGTTCGGCCGCTTTAGCATTGTCGCCACCTGCTTTAGGCTCTCTCGCAGCATGAAGGACCACACAGTGTTCTACAGGACGACCTCCGCTGATTGCATCCTATTGGTCGTTTATGTGGATGATATCATCATCACTGGCAGCGACTCTGCAGGTATCACCCACCTCAAGGGGCGTCTTCACCAGCACTTCCACACTAAGGATCTCGGCCCTCTCACATACTTCCTCGACATCGAGGTATCTTATTCTTCGGACACTATCTCCATCTGCCAACAGAAGTATGGGTTGGATATTCTGCAGGATGTTGGGCTGACACATGCCACTGTTGTGGACACTCCTCTGGAGCCTGGGGAATGGTCTCTTTATGCCCCCCGGAACTGTATCCACATCCAGAGCGGTATCGTCGCTTGGTGGGCAAACTCAATTATCTCACCATGACTCGTCCCGATATTGTCTGCGTTGTTAGCAAAGTGAGTCAATTTATGGAGCATCCGACCACCTCTTATTGGGATGTTGTCCTCCACATCGCCAAATACATCAAGCGAGATCCTGCCCGTGGCCTTCGCTACTCTCAGCAGCCTCATCTGCATATTGAGGCATTCTGTGATGCTGATTATGCTGGTTGTCTTGCTACTCGGAAATCTACTTCTGGG
The DNA here is from genome assembly GCA_963277665.1 of Viscum album. Classification (NCBI taxonomy): domain Eukaryota; kingdom Viridiplantae; phylum Streptophyta; class Magnoliopsida; order Santalales; family Viscaceae; genus Viscum; species Viscum album. The sequence goes on along the minus strand of OY728155.1, from coordinate 1,388,968,188 downwards.
TTTGCCGTCTTCTTGGCCGGCAACCTCATCTCTTGACGCAGCAAGAAACAGACTGTCGTCTCTTAATCCAGTGCGGAGTCTGAGTACCGTGTCATGGCCACCGTCACTACGGAGATCCTTTGGCTTCAAAAACTCCTCCAAGAGCTTGGCTTTCCTCAACAGACATCTGCTCACATCTGGTGTGACAATCAGGCAGCCACCAAGATTGCTTTGAATCCCGTCTTCCATGAACGCATGAAGCATATTGAGGTTGACTGTCACTTTCTTCGCCACCACCTGAAGCACAATCAAGTCAGCTTTAGCCACATCCCGACGGCGAACCAGTTTGCTGACATCTTCACCAAAGGCCTATCAGGGGCTCACCTAGCCTCGCTCAATTCCAAGCTGGGCATCCACAGCATCTGCAGCCCAGCTTGAGAGGGAGTGTGTCTGGTCTTGTATGATGTCATCTTTCTATTTTTTTTTTTTGGGACTCGTTATCCAAGCTGGGCATGTCCAGCTTGAGGGGAAGTGTTAAAACCCTTTTATTATTTTGGGTATTTCTGAGTCCCACATCGGAATACTCCTATTTGTATTTCTCTTTCTCAATCTATAAAAGAAAGCTTCCCCCTCACCTTTGAGGTAAGGGGGTTTTCCCCATCTACATCAACAAACAAACCCAAAGGGGGGATTGTTGGCAAAAATCTCTCTTGATGGTGTTTTTTGGGTTGTTATGTTTGTTGACAAGGTTGGAAGTTGTTGACAACAATTGTTTGTCAAAGAAAGCATGAAATTGTTTGGAGTTTTGCGTTGTATTTTGGTAAAGGATCACGAGGAGCGCGTAAGTGCTAAAGGAACACGCGGAGCGCGCAAGATCTAAAGGATCACGCGGAGCGCGTAAGTCCTAAAGGATCATGCGATCGCATTAAAAGTTGGCCATCACGCAATCGCATGAAATGAAGCGGATCAAACGATCGCAGAAAATGAAGCGGATCATGCGATCGCATGAACCAAAGGAGATCACGCAATCGCATAAGCTAAAGAAGCTCACGCGATGAAGTCTTGCGAATCGCATGAAGGGTGTTTTGCTGGAAATAATGGAGAAGTCTTGCGATCGCTTGAAATCACGTGATCGCGTGAAGCGAAGGGCACCTCACGACCGCATCAGTGAGTTCTGTGATCAAAGAAAATTTGTCTAAGACGGAGTTATGTTACAGTCGCTCAGGATCACGCGATCGCATATGTGTCAATGGATCACACGACGAAGTCATGGCAAAGCGCATGAAGGAAGTGACGCTGTCTGAGGTGAAGAGAACTTACGCAATCGTATGAGCAATAGAAAGTTATGCGAAGCACGTAAGATTAAAGTGGAGTTTGCTAAGGCAGTGGAACGGACGGCTTACCACGATTTGCGGAGTTAAGGCAGCGGATTTATGCCTATAAATACCCCTTAACTCATCCTTAAGAAGTCAAAAAGTTTGCTTAAACATTTTATCCGAAGCAAAGTCCGAAAAAGGGGTTTCACGTGAAGCCAAGGAGTTTACACAAGGGTGATTAGCATCACGGTCTTGCACAAGGGTTATGCGTCAGGGTCTCACACAAGGAGATACTCGCCAGAGTTCTCACGCAAAGAGATACTCGCCAGAGTTCTCACGCAAGTGTTAAACGCCAGGGTCCCGAGCAAGGAGACACGTCAGGGTTCTCACGCAAGTGTTACGTGCCAGGTTCTCGCGCGCAAGGGTCTCGCGCAAGGAGATACACATCAGGGTTCTCGAGCTCAAGGGTTACGTGACCGAGGGTATTGCGCTTGAGGTGATACCCCGTGAACAGTACCATTGTCATAACTGAATTTTGAAGAAAAAAACAGACGATATACACTATCCGACAATAATTACAGAATGAGTTTATTCACTACAACATCCAAGGCAGTGAAAGGAAGGTGTTGTAACACCCCAAGATTTTAAAAGAAGAAAACTATTTTCAGTAGCGTAAACGATACGCAACACGGACTAATCTTGTGTTACACGCAACGAGTTTTTTCGATAGCTTGCATTACACCCAAGACCGAGTTTTACCGAAACAATATATTATTAATATGATGGTTATCGCCTAGACGTTGGAATGTCAGGTATGAATAGGATTAACTTATGAAAATATATAGTTTACACATATTTATTTAGGTATCTATTGATTAGTAAAAAAATAAGAATCATTTGAATGAAAAGAATGTTTTCTAGAAAAACAAATTTTTTCTAAGACAGTTTAATTGTGTTTGGCGCTCATAATTTAAAATTAATTTTTACCAATGATAGGAATGTTGGAGCTGTTGGTTTATTAGAATAAATGTGGTTAGAGTATAACTGCTTGTGGGACCCTGGAGGAATATGTTGGGGGGCCACTTTTTATTAGGGAAACTATTTTAAAAGGGGGTTAGGGAGGTAGAATGGGGGATACAGAGAATTATTTCCAGTTTGTTTCGGCCAACTCGGCTTGGGCAGGAGAAGCAGGTTTTCCTAATTGTTTTCTGTTTTTCTGTTTTTGTTCTGTTTGATTTTTTTCTTCCTGCTGTAAAGCTATATATACATAGCTTTACAGCAGGAACTGGCTACCACGAACAGACTCCTATGTATGTATAGCTTTACAGCAGGAAGAAATCAAACAAAACAAAAGCAGAAAAACAGAAAACAATCAGGAGAACCTGTTTCTCCTGCCCAAGCCGAGTTGGCCAAAACAAACTAAAAATAATCCTCCGTATCCCCCCATTCTACCTCCCTAACTCCCTTTTAAAGTAGTTTTCCTAACAAAAAGTGGGCCCCCCAGAATATTCCTCCAGGGTCCCACAAGCAGTTATACTCTAACCACATTTATTCTAACAAGCCAACATCTCCAGCATTCCTATCACACTGCCGTCGTCCTGAAAAAACACCTTGTCCTCAAGGTGGTGGATTCTTCAGACATGTCAAGCAATCTGTCATACCAGTCGTGCTCCATGGAACTGAGGACAAGGTGCACTGAACATGTAGTCATGGCAAGCAATTAGCCAAATGGCCCTTCTGGCTTCATGGTCCTAGAAAAATTGTTGGCGACGCATCCTGGCTCCACCTACTCCCCAGGCAATCTCTTAGATGGTCCTTCCTGCGTTGTGGGTCGATCGTGTGTGATGCTGCCTGAGCATAGGTAATTCATCGCCCCTTGCTCTATCAAGTTTCCAGTGCCCGCGCCAGTCGCCGGAGAAAGCGACAACACCAACACTGGCGACATCATATTGCTGAATGCCTGGAATGTGGTCAGTGCAGTGGTGTCTCATGGCCAGATCACAGGCTCCATGTTCGTCTCTATGAAGCCACCCATGACAGGATGCGTGGCTGATGCCGTAGCTATCGTTGGTCACGCATCTTCCCCTGTAAGCGACCCAACCGGTCCCATCGCCAACAGAAGTCGCTCCACCTCCTAATACGGCGTTGGCAGCCCCGACAAAGCTGCTTCACAGTGGTGAAGTACCAACCCGATGGCAGTCACCTCGTGCGCCTCTTACTCTTGCACCGGTGGTTCACCAAATTCCTCTAGAGTCGCCTCTCCTATCCCTGTCGCCGGCAGGATCCGTACATCCATCGGCGGGTGCGGAACCTCCTGGTGAGCCACCCACTGGAGAAGTACCTTTCGAAATTCAGCCTCCTCACGCCAGTGGTGATCCCATTTTTGATTCCACGAAAGCTGGTCCTGCGGCATCGTCATCTCAGGACCCGAGCATGCTTTGGCTCTATGTTTCTTTTTTTTGTTTCTATTTTTTCTTTTTTTCTTTTTTTGTTTTTTTTTTGTTTTTTTTTTTGTTTTTTTGTCTTAAGCAAACCGCGTGCGCCTTCCTTGAACGGGCCGTGCAACTCTGCTGAACTGAAGAGGAGCGGCTTAATTGGAATGAAACCGGTTCAGTGCGCGCGGTCTTGGCCGATTTTGCCGCATTGAAGGGAAGCCGCGTCGGTGCGGTTCGTCGGCGACGGTCAGCTCATTTTTTATTCCACGAAAGTTGGTTCTACCGCATCGTCATCTCAGAACCCGAGTATGCTTTAGCTCTTTGTTTCTTTGTTTTGTTTCTTTTTTTTCTTGTTTTTTATTACTTTTTCTTTTTTTGTTTTTTTTTCTGTTTTTTGTTTTTTTTGTCTTAAGCAAACCGTGTGCGCCTTCCTTGAACGGGTTGCACACCTCTGTTGAACTAAAGAGCGACTTACTTGGAACGAAACTGGTTCAGTGCACGTGATCTTGGTCGAGTTTGCCACGTTGAAGTGAAGCCTCGTCGGTGCGGTTCGTCGGTGGCGGTCAGCTCCTGCGAAGTCGACAGCGCTGGCAACTTCGAAGGCTTCCTGCAACGATCGTCTCCGAGAAATGAGTGCACATCTCCGCTGGTCAGGAGCAAGCAGCGCGCGTCTCCTCTGTGCGCCTGTTTGCCTCGTCTCGAGCCAGCAGTGCGGGTCACCAGCAAAAAGGAATCAGACGATTCGCGCGAATCGTCTGGTCCGATCTGCCCGGTGGTGATGTCGCCCCTGATGTAGGGTAGGAGTCTCTTGTTGCAGCAGTCGTCCCAGGTGAGTCGACCTTGCGCCTGGTAGCGAGGTCAGGAGTGTTACCGGAACAATTCGTCTATGTCAAGTGAAATTTTGGCCGGAGAGGCGTGGCAGTTGGAGTCAGCCCAAGGAAGAAGGCAGATCGGACCAATTGATACAAAGCTTCACACGAACTAGCTACCACAAACAGACTCCTATGTATGTATAGCTTTACAGCAGGAATAAAGAAATCAAACAGAACAAAAGCAGAGAAACATAAAACAATCATGAAAACCTGTTTCTCCTGCCCGAGCCGAGTTGGGCGAAACAAACTGGAAATAATCCTCCGTATCCCCCCATTCTACCTCCGTAACCCCCTTTTAAAGTAGTTTCCCTAACAGAAAGCGGGCCCCCCAGCATATTCCTCCAGGGTCCCACAAGCAGTTATACTCTAACCACATTTATTCTAACAAACCAACAGCTCCAGCATTCATATCAACCAATTTTAAAAAAATTATATGACAAAATAAACTTCATTTTTTGAAAGCAGGGTATCAAAATTAGCTTAAGGTTAATTTTTGTTATTTTTCAGACATGTTTCATTTTTTTATAAATAGTGAAAAATACTGGATTTTAATTGAAAATTATTTTTTCATCTAAATAATTTATAATGTCAAATTATATTTTGAATTGGTTTTAAAGTCACAATAGTTCAATTATACATCTATTAATCCAATATAGGTCATTAGAATCATTTTCATATTGAATTTTGATATAAAAACACTGTAAACTTTCGAACATTTTCACTTTAAAAACTAAATTTCTCGGCGGGAATAATTTTAAATAAAGTTATTCAAATTCTATGAGTTTAATTTAGAAAAATGGATTTCATATTTAGAATCAGCGTAATTTTTATTATCTAATAATGCCAACTTTATTTTTGACCATAATGACTAAAATTTAAACTTAATGGTTAGCGGCGACGCGGCAGGGTTCTGTAGCGGGATAGCGGCGACGCAGATCGCGTCGCGGCCGCTTTTTTATCTAATCGCGGACCAAATAATATAATTTAAATTATATAATTTTACACATATATACGATGAAAAATTAAAATACGTTAAATAAAATATAAAACATAATTAAAATAATACATATATAATAACATGATAAATAAAAAGGGGATGCTGGAAAATTTTAACCAACAAATGTAATAAAAAAACAAAAAACAAGATAAAAAATGGAGGGATTGATGCTGGGAAATAGAAAAAAAAAAAGCCAACAAGAAATAAAATATAAAAAAAAATTAAAGGAGTCAGGGAGTGTCGTCGGCGTCGGCGTAGACCAAAGCAGCAGATGCGAGTCGCGACCCGTGGGGGGGACTTCGTTGGCGTTGAGGGGTCGGCGGCGACGACGTAGGCCAAAGCAGTAGAGATGCGGGGTTGCGACCCGATGGGGGGTGGGGTCGTCAGGGTTGAGGCGGCGCGGCGGAACAAACAAGATGGGAGGGGTTGTCGTCCGCGTGGAGGGGTCACAGTAGCAGCGACACAAGCGAGCAAATAGGATGGGGCCGCTCCCGCCGGGATCGCGTCGGAACCGCGACAGTTGGGATCGCAACGGAGGCGGCGCGATCGCGTTTTGCCCGCGATCCAGTCGCCAGGAGCGGCGAGCACCGCTCCGCACCGCGTCGGCGCTACAGCGCATTTTGATAACTATGATTATTCCATGAAAGTAACCTATATAATAAGTTAAGTAAAAAAAAGACAAAAAAAATAACCTTATCTTTAATTTTTAGAGATGAAATAATTACTTAAAATGCTAAGAAATGTCAACGGAGTCATTATTTAGTTGATAATTAATTTAAATAAATGATGCTAAAAATATTAAAAGTGAAGTAAATTTAATGAATTATTGTATTCCATTATTTTTATAGATGAATATATCATGATGCACAGGTGTTAACTTAATTTATTCAAATTCCATCATTTTCTTGATTTTTTTTAAATTTAAATTAAATAAATAATGTCAAAATTGACATTATTGTAATTTTATAATAAATGATATCTTATTAAATGATTTAAAATTACTAAAAACATCATATTGGGCTAAGTGATTTGTAAGTGTTAATAAATATCAAATATGATTCATTCATGGACCAATTGATCTTTTATGATGAACATATTAACCCCTAAATAGTAAAAACTTTGTTAACGAGGTTAGGGTTAAAGCAGTGTTTTTGAACGTTACATGTGCTTCTATTAAAATTAATTTCCAACACATATGGGATTTTTATTTTATAAATTGGGTACTAAATTTTATAATAAGTCTCACTTTAATTTAGTCTTAAATGATAAATTACATAGGTTAGAAAACTAGTTACCATAGTAAAAACAAGAAAGGGTAAAATTGAGTAAGGTTAAAGACGAACAAAATAATAAAAATGTTTTTCTTTTTGTGTGATGTAAGTTTGGCTCGACCATACTTTCCTTCCACTCCATTAGTTGTCAATTTTGGAAGCACGTGATGTAAATGAGACCTCCCAATAGTGAAAACTTTTTGAGTATTTACAAGAATGTCACTCCTCAACTATAAAAGGGCACTCGTTCTCCTCCTCTCTTCACACCACTCAAGCCCTTTGGCTCGACCAAGCCTTGCCCAAATCACTTCTCCAATTCACTCCTCTCATCCTAGAAGCCTTACTTTGAGCAGAAAGTCAACCAAGGAAGGCCTCCAGTGCAAACCATAAGGAGTAACCCGAAGAAATGGTAACGTTCATCAACATGTGTTTTTATTTTATTTCTTTCTTCACCCTCTTCAACACTTTTTATATCATTCTTATATAATAACTTCAGTATCCTCAATATATTGAGATGTTATGTTAAGGGTACGACCTACAAACACACACACATCATCAAATGGGTTACAAAATCATCATTCGTGTGTACGGTGGACTACGGCCTTGCGAAACGATGTCGTTCGTTTTTTCATCACCACTTCTCATGGCTGAGCATAATGATGGACATATTGTTTATATATGATATTTATGATATTTATAACATAATTATGTCTTTGGAGTCTTTATATCATATACACCCTTTTTACATTCCATACCGTATACGATAACGTAATAAGGGTAACGATAATGAATATATATAATATGCATGACATCATTATGATATTCATGACATAATTATCTTTCTCGAAATATAATATATCATTTCCATGATCATAACGTTGGTTCATTTTTTATAACCATCTTTCATTATTGGTTTTAAAAATATAATTGATGTATAAATATGATAATTATGTCATGATTATTATTCTGAAGATGCTTAAATAATGGTCTTTTTAACCATAGTCAACCTACTAAAGTCATTTTTTGACACATAAACCGAATATGGTCAAAACATCTGACTTAAACTTAATTGATCAAGTAATTATATATAACTTGTTGATAAGTGAAATAAAAGTAATAATAAACTTGGAAAAGGTTTTCAGGCAAGTAAATAATTAACATAAGTTTATTATTCAGGAAGATAAAGACACACGTGACGAATCAGACTCAAGGTAAGGAACTTCGTCTCAATTTTCTTTCATTGAGTCATTTTTTGATTTTATGCATCTATATTCTTTTATAAGGTGAATATACATCCCCTTTAACATGTTATATCATGAATTTCTCTATTTTCATTATATTTAAAGTTTTGTTTAAATTAATCTTTCATGGGACTTATGATTCAAGTGTTTCCGGAGTGATATTTTTCCTTTAAAAAATCATCCTTTAATGTTTTTTCCCACACCCTATTTCTCTTCTATGTCCGTGTTCTAAAAATGATTTTATATGGACGTAAAAGATTTATAAAGTACATTTTGTCTTTACTTTATTTCAATGGTTTTCAAAAAGAAATCATTTTACATGTTTTATACGGAACGTTTTGACAAACGACAAAAGAAATGTACTATTCTTAACGTACACGGCGACAACTTTTCTGCCGCCATGACCATTATTTGTTTTCTATATTCCTTTGCAAGCTTTCATGTTTTCTTCAAAGAAAAACTCTTGTATTTTGGTATTGAAAATGGTTTTTTAAAGAAAATGGTGTTTTGGTATTAAAAATGGGGTTTTAAAAGAAAATGGTATTTTTCCCAAAAGTCTTTTTCGTATGGGTTTAAAAGAGTTTTTCAAAGGGTTTTATGATGAAAGGGTTTTATTCATTATATAGTACTTGAGCATTATATGAAACGAGTGAGCCCGATACAGTTTATACGAAGGGTTGAGCCTCATTATAGCTCACAGGTGAGCTTGATATAAAAAATTACAACGGTCGAGGGAGGGGAATAAATACAAGAAAAGCCCTACACTACCAACAGAGAACTCGGCGACACTCAAACTCGAGACCTCGCTGAGACCCCGCAAAGCCGCTCCCAACTGGGTTGCACCCTGGGGATAAGGATGAGTTCGATATAGCTTATACAAAGGGTTGAGCCCCATTATAGCTAATGGAAAACGAGTGAGCCCAATATAGCTTATACAAAGAGTTGAGCTCCATTATAGCTCACGGGTGAGCCCGATATAGTTATACGAAGGGTGAGCCTCATTATAGCTCTCTAATGCATTGAGTGATGATTATATTGGAAGTCAATCGTATGGTTATTCCAATTAAAAAGGTTTAGAAAGGGTTTTATGAATATGATGTTGCAAGTCACCTAAAAGGAGTTTTAATTGATTGTTATGGGTTTTAAAGGATTTATTTGAGCAAAATGTGTGTTTTCTTGTGAAAATGTTTTATTTTTTTCACTCAATGAACATTGATGAAAAAGTAAACATTTCATGGGTTTTCATATTTTTCCTGAACTAACAGTTTCCTTTCTTTTTATATCCCTTACTGAGATTTCGTGTTCATCCTAAGTTTTTTTAAAATGCTTTCACAGGATTAAAGGATCGGTAAGGGAAAGGAAGAAGTCAAGTTGAAAGTCGTGGAAATTTGCCATGAAAAGAAATCATGCTTTATTGTAAAAGTTTTATATTATGGAAAAAATGGATACTAATCATAAGTGTCCACTTTGTATTATATGGTTTTGTTATATATGAGTTATAGCCTAATTCTCTAAAACTCTAAACCTGAAAAGAACCTCAAAGTGAAAGAAATTAAATTCTTGCTAAAACTCAAGATCATGTAATGTTTATGGTTAGGTCCTTATAGGTGTTGCATTCCAACAAGTGAAGGGATTTCTAGAATCATTCTAGAAAAAGGAAGACTTGGCATCTCTTGAAGAACTTGACAAAGGGAGGAGTTGCCATAACCTCTCATGGAAAGATGATGCTCGACAAAATATTCACATCAAAGCTGTAAAGAAGCACGTGAAGTTCAAAGGCACCTATCTTACATTTGGTGCAACTCCCAACAATAGATGATATTGTTCTTTGATCTACATGCCAATTGATTTTTCTTTTAAAGCAGTGAGCATAAGAGGGAAGTGTGAGGGAAGTGTGAGGGAAGTGATCAAAGAGAGATGGTGTATTTACCCAAGACCTTTGTAAGGGCAGTGAGCCTAGGCAGGCTTGACCTACCTTAAAATCAACAAGCACCGAGCTTAATGATTTTGGTGCACCAACACAATGTTGGATGCATGCTCCTTAGAAAAAGTGACTCTCAGGGTATCTAAGCCCCTTTAGGGCCTAACATATCTTCAAGACATCTAAGAATTAAATCCCACAAATTTTCCTTGATCTTCGTGGCCAAATATTCAAATTCCCGCTTCATGGCCATATGCATTGGGAAACATGTTTGTTTTTATTTCACGTGTCAACTTCACTTTAGTTATCGTGGTTTCTCCTCAACATGTCTCGTATTTTGGTGACTTCTATACTCAATGCAAATTTCATTCACACATCACCTACTCAACAAAACTTCAATTATCTACTCAATGTAGTCGGTCCCAAGTTCCTACTCAACACAACATTCATCTGTGTGGTTCCAACTCAACGCAAATGCCCAATCTACGCAATGCAATTGCACAGTTTACTCAACACATCTTCTTTCCGTACAATTTGACCATGTGCATCTCAAATATCTAATCCACAAAACTTGTTGAGGTGAACATATCCATAGAATCTACTTCATGCAACTTCATTCCCATGTAAATCGACTCACCGCAACAATCTTCTGAAACACCAAATATTCTTCGTGAAATGTTCAACATATTTCCACATAAATATTCACCTACTTCAAACAACATTAAGCCACTGAATCTCCATTCCCATCATATATTCACTCTTGTAAATCATTTCATCAACTCACCTTAAGATTCATTCATCATCTCAGCACATATAACATTCATACTGAAGCATAATCAGTTAGGGACTCTAACACAGAACGTCTGCTCCTGGCTCAAAACATATTCTCACATAATATAACCACCAACCTCCAGCTTCACAGCAAATAACTCAAACTCCCATAGCACAACAAGGCACATTGGAAGTCTCTCTCTAATAGTTTGGATAAATCCAAACCCATATCAGTCGGCAAACAACATCCCCTTCAATTGAGATTATTTCCACCGAACATATACTCTCTTTACCTAGTTGGGACGGAACATATCTTTGATATAGTACACAAAACAATTGCAACATCAATCTCTATCAAATTGTAACACAGGATGTATATACAGATACTACAGGTCACAGCTCTTGATCCAGCCATCACCTGAACCGAGAGCACAGTTGTTTACGGCGCACAGTGCAAAATGGCGACGAGGGCCCTTAGCGCCATGGCGCATGGCGCACTACGCTGCGCATGGAAATACCATTAACGGCGCAAAAATCATATATAAAAAATTATATTAGGAAAATGAAAAACAAAACATTATCTCATGAAAATTTAGTTAAAAAAAAGAGAAACATGGAATCAAAATATGTCTAAATAATACAAAATATGCAAAGACAAATTGTCATACAATGTCTAAAAAAATAGTTTTTCATTCTCATCCATGGAAACACAATTGCCATTGCCGATGGGATCATCAAAAAGCTCTTCAATATCCTCCTCTTCACTCTCTAGACTCAAGATCTTCCTCTTCTTCGATATGATGAAGAGATGCTTTTTTCCCTTTCGCTTCCATGGTAGTGGATGCTCTAGTAATACAGTCAAGTTCTTCAGCTCCAGATGCTAAAGCTACAACCCAAGTTAAATCATCCTCCTCAAAAATAAGATTGTTTCCTACAACAAGTTCTACCACTTACCCAAGCATCCATTCATTGCAATCATCAATGTCTTTCAATGAGATATGATCAATGGTGTCACGGTCATCAAATCTCCTAATCAACGCCCTGTTATATTTGACATAAACCAAGTTATTCGATTTTGATTGAGCAAGCCTATTTCATCTTTTTGTGTGGAGATTTTCAAACACACTCCAATTCTGTTGAACTGTCTCAAATGGGGAGTTGAAGCGCCATTAGATTCCCACCAATCAGTCAGTGCTCTCAATTTTATGTTTCAAATAGCCAAATTAGTTCCAAGAGTGCCTAAAGCATCTCAATATTCTTCCATCTCCTCGGAGATTTTATCCTGAGTACCAAAATCTGGAATCAATCTCCGGATACAATTCACCAAACTCAAGTTCATTACTTCATCACTATCAATGTTAGGATTGAGATAAAAAAAACTCGAGAATCAAGTAGTATCCTGCAGCACACAATGGTCGATGAAGTTGCACATTCCATCTTTTATCGATAATTTTGAAGATCTACTTATACTTGACTTCATTGTCGTTGAAAGCTTTTGCGATGACCTTGGCCCTATCCATAGATTTGTAAATATATCCCATTGGAGGGTTTTTTTCGCCATCAACCAATCTAAGAACTTGAACAATAGGACCCCCAACCTTAAGGGAATAAAGAACATTATTCCAAAATGAAGTGCTCTGCACAATAAGTGTTGTCATCTTACCTCCTTGCCCATTTGCCCTCTTGTTGATGTTCCATTCCTCCGAGCCAAACATCTTTCTTAAATTTCTTTCTTTGTTGGTTGTGCATGCTAGAGTGATCATGGCAGCGGCAAATCTTGTTTTGGCAGGCCTAAGTAGCTCCCTCTGTTGGGTGAATTGCCTCATCGTGTGCAACACACCTACATGGTTATAAATATAACCATTGACCAACACTGCCTTCTTCAAAAGCCGAGCAAAGAATCCGAATTTTCTACATGTCCCCCAACATCAAGTCCAAACAATGAGCAGCGCATGGAGTCCAATACAAATCAAGATAGGTTGCCTCCAAGAATTTTCCTATTAAAGAAAATCCAGATAAGAATAAATTATCACTATAAAAAAATGAAAAATATTAATTAGAATGGAAAACAATAAAAAATTTATAATTCTTACTGACACTACCGATGAAAACTTGAACAACATTAGATGGTCCAACTTTTATAACAAATTTATCAAGAAGCTCAAACATTTTTGAGCCACTTTTCACACAGAAGACGGGTCCCTTTGGGCTATTCACCAAGAAATTGATAAGTGCTCTTCCTCTTTTATCCGTCCAAAAAATAATTCACCAACAAATTTGTTCGTTCCAATTATTTTATTAAGGGAACTCGTTCCTCATGATATGATGGTGGTTTCATTGTTAGGGTCATATTGCCCAACTCCTTCAATGACAAACTTCCTCTTTTTTTCCTTTTTGTATGCATCACTAATAGTTGTCTATTTTGAAGTTTCAACTTTCCTTTGTCGTACAACCTCGGACTTAGAGTGAAGTAGTGATCAATACCTTCTCTTGAATTTGAATGAGAAGTCTTTATACTACTTCATGTTGCAAAATTGTCTGAACTACTTGTTGTCTTCCTTTTGACTCCTCCTATGGTTGGAATTAAAGGATCTTCCCTCTCCATCATCTTCCATCAGATCAATATCCTTATATTGGGCAGTCGAGTTTATTTGATCCTTCAATGACTTTTTTTCTCCAACGGCCTTTCTAATTTCTTCTCCGACATGTGGTAGACAGATTTGGCAACCTATTGTATTTCGAAAACCTTTTGTGAAATGTTTGTCTAGTGTAATGCTACCATTTGTAACTTTGCTGCAAAATTTGCATGTCACATAGTTTTTATTTTTAGAATTACTCGATGAAAAATATGCTCAAGCTAGATCTTTGCCAAAATTGTTAGCAACCATTCAATTTATAGGCAAAGAAAGCTGAACAAAGAAATAGATAAAATAAAACACATAATAACACAAGCAAAATAAAGTAAAAAACAAATGAGGGCAGGCGCGTGAGTTGCAACAGCTGCTCCAGGGTAGCAGAGTAGCAAGCCAACGAAAGAGAAAGGAGGCAAACCTCTAGGCCAGGCTAGAGAAGTTTAAAAGAGAAAACCTGAGGAAGATGGACTAGTTGTGGAGCATACGTTCGGTGTCCAAGGGTTGATGTAGTACCCCCGGTTTCTGGTAAGTAACCCTTGTTTTATGCTTTTTAAGTACATGAAGCATATGAGAAATGGTTGGAAAAGTTTGGAGACTTTTAAAGTGTCAAAGGGCAAAAAGGTTGTGACGCACGGGCTTCGCACGGGTTGCCCAAACCGCGCGGAAGCCGTGCAGGTGGTGTCACTTTGGACAGAGAAGACCGCACGGTGTGCGCACGGTTTGGGCAAACCGTGCAAGGAGGTCGTGTCGAGCGCCCCTTCCAAGCAGTAACTACCGCACGATTAGGGCACGATTTGACTAACCGTGCGGACTAACCGTGCGCGAAGTCAACTTAGATTTTATTTAAGGATCTAATCCGTTTTATCTTTAAACCCACTCGTTTTTGCTCCTAGACGGCCCTAACTCAAGATTTCTCTCTGGTGAAGGTGGGAGAACACTTACCAGGCGTTTTGGAAGCGATCCGGAGGTTTGCATTGGCATTTAGAGGCCGGTTGATCGAGGTAAGTCTCGTTTTCTTTAGTTTTCTTAGATCTCCTTCTTCCCTCTTGATGGATCCTTAAATCTACGCCCAAGGTGGGTATATCTAAGGTAGTGGATGACTTTTAAGTCGGGTTTTGGTCTTGTTGGTGATAGGGGAAGGAATCTAAGGAGGTTTCGTGGTGTTTCGACCCGGTTCTTGGTTGGTTTCGCCTTTTTTGTTGAGGTAGGTGGCTTCACTTGATTCCTCTTTCTTAGAACTTGAAGGCTTAGTTTCAAATTGTTTTCCTTAATTGAAATGGTTTGTTTATCTGCTGTGAAAGAATGGTTGAAACACCTTTTTAGTAACAGGTGTTGGAAATTGTGTGTTTTTGGAAAGTGTTTGTTGAAGTGAGTTTAAAAGGGTGATTTTAAACTGGTTATGGTTTTGCTGCTTAAAAGAAATGGTTTTCAATAAAAGGTTTGATGCTTTATTGAAAGGTTTTGAACACACTTGGGTTTGGCATGGATTTGCATGGGTTGTGGTGTGTGTTCATATGCATTGGGATGGATAAGGGCGAGAAGTACCCCCATCAAAAGGTTGGATGGATAAGGGCGAGAAGTACCCCCATCAAAAGGGACGGATAAGGGCGTGAAGTACCCCCGTCAAGGTAGTCCACTAAGTGACGGCTTAGTGGAAGGATAACTCACCACTCGCGAGTACAGGGAGGTCCAGGTTGCATGCATGGTTGGTTGTGTGGATTTGTGAAATGGAATGAATGTGCCAAAATGGGAATGGGAATTTGATTGAAAACTTTGCTTGGTTGCTTTTCTTGAGAGAGATGGTTTTTGTTGGAAAATGGTTTTGACATGGAACTTGTTGTATTGTAAACTATTTTGGAATTGTATTATACAAATTGTTTTATATAAATGTGCTAACATGTTTTATCCTAGAGGCATGGGTTGGGAAGTCATCGGGGAAAACCTACTGAGTTTCATTACTCACCCCCAGCTTTGGCACCTTGGTGCTTTTGCAGATGTCATATACCATGATGTTGGCAAAGGTAAAGTGTCACGTGTTTATAGCACTACTTCGTGATGCTTGGGTTGGTTCGTGATTTTGGAGCTTGGAGCTTGTGGAGCATTGAGTTGGGTTGTCGTCTTGTGGTCTTTTAGTTTGTCTTTCCGTTGTTTACTCTGATTTAGTGTTGGTTTCCGCTGTAGTACTTTTGCTTGGTTTATGATAAAATAATTGGTTGAGTTGTCTTAGCTTTTATCATGCATCATTTAGTTGATTTGTTTGGTTATGTTTGTTGGCTCTGTGGTATGTTCTAAAAGGGTAAATCGTCCCCCACTTGTTTTGAAACCCTTCGGCATTTATTGCCGGCCTTTGGCGCATTGGGGATGTCGCTTAAGGCCTAGTAATGACTCGTTGTACTCTCAAGCTAATGAGAATTGGCGGGTCATTACAAATGGTATCAAAGGGCGACGATTTACCCTTTTAGAACATACCACAGAGCCAACAAACATAACCAAACAAATCAACTAAATGATGCAGGATAAAAGCTAAGACAACTCAACCAATTATTTTATCATAAACCAACCAAAAGTACCACACTGGAAACCAACACTAAATCAGAATAAACAGCGGAAAGACAAACTAAAAGACCACAAGACGACAACCCAACTCCATGCTCCACAAGCTCCAAGCTCCAACATCACGAACCAGCCCAAGCATCACGAAGTAGTGCTATAAACATGTGACACTTTACCTTTGCCAACATCCCGGTATATGACATCTGAAAAGCACCAACGTACCAAAGCAGGGGGTGAGTAATGAAACTCAGTAGGTTTTCCCCGATGACTTCCCAATCCATGCCCCTCTAGGATAAAACATGTTAGCACATTTATATAAAACAATTTCAATAAAACAATTCCAAAACAGTTCACAATACAACAAGTTCCATGTCAAAACCATTTTCCAACAAAAACCATCTCCCTCAAGAAAAGCAACCAAGCAAAGTTTCCAATCAAATTCTCATTCCCATTTTGGCACATTCATTCCATTTCACAAATCCACACAACCAACCATGCATGTAACCTGGACCTCCCTGTACTCGCGAGTGGTGAGTTATCCTTCCACTAAGTCGTCACTTAGTGGACTACCTTGACGGGGGTACTTCACTATCCATCCAACCTTTTGATGGGGGTACTTCTCGCCCTTATCCATCCCAATGCATATGAACACACACCACAACCCATGCAAATCCATGCCAAAACCAAGTGTGTTCAAAACCATTCAATAAAGCATCAAACCTTTTATTGAAAACCATTTCTTTCAAGCAGCAAAACCATAACCAGTTTAAAATCACCCTTTTAAACTCACTTCAACAAACACTTTCCAAAAACACACAATTTCCAACACCCATTACTAAAAAGGGGTTTCAACCATTCTTTCACAGCAGATAAGCAAACCATTTCAATCAAGGAAAACAATTTGAAACTAAGCCTTCAAGTTCTAAGAAAGAGGAATTGAGAGTGAAGCCACCTACCTCAACAAAAAAGGCGAAACCAACCAAGAACCGGGTCGAAACACCACGAAACCTCCTTAGATTCCTTCCCCCATCACCAACAAGACCAAAACCCGACTTAAAAGTCATCCACTACCTTAGATCTACCCACCTTGGGCGTAGATCTAAGGATCCATCAAGAGGGTGTTGCGGAATCGTCGGAAGACACAACGACAGAAAATGAGAAAACGAAAAGAAGGAAAAGCAACAATGAACACGGCGATTTACGTGGTTCGGGAAAAATCCCTACGTCCACGGGAGAGGCAGAATTTCACTATGATTCGGGAGCACAAAATTACAGAGGACTTCCAACATGAAACCCTAGCCCGAAATGGGCTATAAAACAAATGGAGAAGACGAGCACTATTCGAAAAGTGGTCCGCGTCGCTACAGTGAACGACGGCTGGCTTTGTCAAAAGCGCTACAGTAAAGTTGACAAGCATTCGGCCCAACCGGATCGGGCAACATCAATCCAACAATCTCCCACTTGTAGCCTGATCCGCTGCACTGCTATGCTTCGATGCAACTGATGAATGACAACTTACTTAATCTAAGTTCTTCCTCTTCTTCACTCACCAGTTGCGTGCTTTCCATTCACAGATTCATGAAATACAAACTGTTTTCCTCTTGTGCTCCTAGCAGGTCCTCCATCATTCTGCCTCTCATCCTCCGTTCATCAGTGGAGACCAACAGAGGCACAGCAGTGCCTCAACTTCTGTATCACCATAGGCTTTGTCAACATGTCTGTCGGATTGTTGGTTCCACATATCTTCTGCAAAGTCAGCAACCCATCCTGTATCAAACCTCTGATGAAATGGTACTTCAACTGAATGTGCTTCGTCCGGGCATGAAACACTGGGTTCTTGGCAAGATGTATAGCACTCTGACTGTCACAGTGCAATACATTCTCCTCTCGCTTTCTTTCCAATTCATCCAAGAAGTTCTTCAGCCAAACCATCTCTTTCTCAGCTTCTGTTACAGCAATGTATTCTGCCTCTGTGGTGGATAAAGCCACCACCTTCTGCAATTGTGATATCCAACTTACCGCAGTCCCTCCACAGGTAAAAACATAACCCGTGGTACTCCTCCTGCTGTCGACATCGCCTCCAAGGTCAGCATCCACATACCCCTGCAATGAAGTTCCTTTCCCAAAGCACAGAGATACCTCCTTGCTGCCCTTCAAATACCTCAGTATCCACTTCACAGCTTCCCAATGTTGTTTTCCAGAGTTAGCCATATACCTGCTCACAACTCCCACTGCATGAGCAATGTCAAGTCGAGTACAGACCATGGCATACATCAGGCTTCCCACAGCTGATGCGTATGGAACTTTTGCCATGTACTCCACCTCTTCTGCCGTCTTCGGTGATTGCTCCTTTGATAGTTTGAAGTGGCTCGCCGGGGGAATAGAGACTGCCTTTGCTTCCAGCATGCTGAATCTTCTCAGAACCTTCCCAATGTAATCAGCCTGTGACAACATTAAAGTTCCAGCTGTGCGGTCTCTCTTGATCTTCATTCCCAGAATCTTGCCAGCTTCTCCAAGATCCTTCATTTCAAACTCCTCAGCCAATTGCCCTTTCAGCTCATTAATCCTCTGCATACATGATCCTGCAATGAGCATGTCATCCACATACAAAAGCAATATAATATATTCATCACCGAAAGACTTTATGTAGCAACACTGATCCATGCCACATCGTTTATATTCATTTTTAGACATAAATGAATCAAACTTCTTGTTCCACTGTCTCGGTGCCTGCTTCAGTCCATATAAGCTCTTCTGGAGTTTGCACACCAAGTCTTCCTTTCCAGACTCTACATATCCCTCTGGCTGCTGCATGTAGATATCTTCCTCCAAATCTCCATGAAGGAAAGCAGTCTTGACATCAAGCTGCTCAAGGTGCAAATCCTCTGACGCCACAATGCTGAGAACCACCCGGATGGTGGTAAGCTTTACTACTGGTGAGAAGATTTCAGTGAAATCTACTCCCTCCTTCTATTGAAGCCTTTCACCACCAGTCTTGCCTTGAACCTCCTCTTTCCATCATGTTCTTCCTTGAGCCGGTAGACCCACTTATTCTGCAATGCTTTCTTTCCTCTTGGCAGAGGTGTCAGCTCCCAAGTGTTGTTCTCATGCAATGAGGAAATCTCCTCCTTCATAGCCAGCTCCCACTTGCTCGACTCCTTCAGTTGCATTGCTTCTTCAAAGCATTCTGGTTCTCCACCGTCAGTCAATAAAAGGTAATGCAATGATGGTGAATACCTCTGCACGGGCCTTCTCACCCTTGATGATCTCCTCAACTCCACTGGAGTAGTAGCTTCCACCGGTTCGGATTTCTCAAGCTCAGACACACCTTCAAGCTCCACTTGCTTTTTTGCATTCTGATTCAATGTTCTCATTTTCATCTTCAACTGCATGGCGATCTTTGTACATGACACCTTCATTGAATACCACATTTTGGCTCCTGATGACCATCCTGTTGAGATCATCCCAAAAGCGATACCCAAACTCCTCACCACCATAGCCAATAAAGAAACATTTTTTGGACTTGGCATCAAGCTTGTCCCTTGCATTAGCATCAACATGAACATATGCTAAACTGCCAAAGACTCGTAAATGTGAGAGTTTTACCTCCTTACCAGACCAGAGTTCCTCGGGTAGACATTCCCCCATTGGCATAGAGAGACTCATGTTTATGAGATATGCTGCCATATTCACTGCATCAGCCCAAAAGGTCTTGGATAACCCCGAATGCAGCCTCATGCTCCTGGCACGTTCATTCAGTGTCCTATTCATCCTTTCTGCCACACCATTCTGTTGTGGTGTTCCTGGGATTGTCTTCTCCCACCGAATTCCATTTTCAGAACAGAATTCCCTGAACTCCTGACTGTCATACTCTCCACCATTGTCAGACCTCAAACATTTCAGCTTTGCTCTTGACTCGTTCTCCACCTTGACTTTCCACTTCTGAAACATCTTGAACACATCAGATTTATTCTTCAGAAAGTAAACTCATACCTTCCTTGTTGAGTCATCGATGAATGTCACATAATATTGTGACCCTCCGAAGGATGATACTGGTGCAGGCCCCCAAACATCTGTATGCACCAGGTCCAGCTTTCCAGCTTTCGGTGTTCTGCCTCCTTTTGCAAAGGACACCTTCTTCTGTTTTCCAAAGATGCAATCTTCACAAAAGCCTACTTCCACCGACTTCAGCTCTGGTAGCAACCCTTTTGTTGCCAGCACCTTCATCCCCTTTTCACTCATGTGGCCGAGTCTGTAGTGCCACAGTTGAGAACCTCCAACAGCTTCGAGTGATGCAGCCATGTCCATGCATGTTTCTGTCATGTTGTACAGGGTGCCATTCTTTGCTCCCCGAGCTATGACCATAGCTCCTCGGGTGATCTTCCATTCACCACCAGTGAACGTGGTACTCAACCCTGCATCATCAAGCTGTCCCACAGAAATGAGATTTCTTCTTAAACCAGGGATGTACCTCACGTTTTCCAGAACCAGCAAACTCCCACTGTTGGTCTTGATCCTTGCATCTCCTTTCCCCACAATCCGCAAGGGCTCGTCATCAGCAAGATGTACCTTGCCAAAATTTCCAGAAACAAACTTGTTCAGGAAACCCTTCTCCGATGTAGAATGGAAAGACGCCCCAGAGTCTAAAATCCAAGACTCCATCGGGCTGTCTACGCTCAGCAGTAGCACGTCATCAGTTCCTTCAGCTACCGCGTTTGCTCCACTGGTTTCAGGTCCCTTCCGGTTATCTCTGCACTCCTTCTTGACATGTCCTTTCTTCCCGCATGTCCAGCAGGTAGGACCAGACCCCTTTGCCTTGTCTTTGCTCTTCCCTCTTGATTTCGACCGTCCTCTACGATTGTCCCGTTGTGGGTACCTTCCTCTTCCTTCAACGTTCAAAGCAGAACCAGAGAATCTGCCTGATTCTCTTCTTCGAACATCCTCACTAAGGATCAGGTCCCTTATATCTTTCAGAGTCATCTTCGTATTCCCCGAAGTGCTGCTCACAGCTGTTACAGTTGCTTCCCAACTTTCAGGTAACGAAGATAATAAAACCAGAGCACATACCTCATCACCAAGGTCAATGTCCACCGATGACAACTGACTTATGATGGTATTGAACTCGTTGATATGATCTGCAACAGCTCTCCCTTCAACCATTTTCAGGTTGAACAATCATCGTATCAAATGCACCTTGTTTGCCGCAGAAGGCTTCTCGTACATATTTGTGAGGGCTTTCATCAGGTCCACCGTCGTCTTCTCTTCTCTGATGTTGAACGCCACGTTTTTTGCCAACGTCAGGCGCACAACACCCAGAACCTGTCGATCCAGTAGCTCCCATTCTGACTTCTCCATTTCCGCTGGCTTCACACCCAGAAGCGGCAAGTGCATCTTTTTCTGATAAAGATAATCCTCGATCTGCATCCTCCAAAAACTGAAATCAGTTCCATCGAAGCGATCGATCTTCACTTTGTCTTCATCCAGAGCCATCGTTGGAGAATTCCGAACTCACCCTCTGATACCAGTTGTTGCGGAATCGTCGGGAGACACAACGACAGAAAATGAGAAAACGAAAAGAAGGAAAAGCAACAATGAACACGGCGATTTACGTGGTTCGGGAAAAATCCCTACGTCCACGGGAGAGGCAGAATTTCACTATGATTCGGGAGCACAAAATTACAGAGGATTTCCAACATGAAACCCTAGCCCGAAATGGGCTATAAAACAAATGGAGAAGACGAGCACTATTCGAAAAGTAGTTCGTGTCGCTACAGTGAACGGCGGCTGGCCACAAGCATTCGGCCCAACCGGATCGGGCAACATCAATCCAACAGAGGGAAGAAGGAGATCTAAGAAAACTAAAGGAAACGAGACTTACCTCGATCAACCGGCCTTTAAACGCCAAGGCAAAGCTCTGGATCGCTTCCAAAACGCCTGATAAGTGTTCTCCCACTTTCACTAAAGAGAAATCCCGAGTTAGGGCCGTCAAGGAGCAAAAACGAGTGGGTTTAAAGATAAAACGAATTAGATCCTTAAAAATAGGATCTAAGTTGACTCCGCGCACGGTTAGTCCGCACGGTTAAATCGTGCGCTAACCGTGCGGTAGTCACTGCTTGGAAGGGGCGCTCCGCACGGCCTCCTCGGACGGTTTGCCCAAACCGTGCGCACACCGTGCGGTTTCCTCTGTCCAAAGTGACACCACCTGCACGGCTTCCGCACGATTTGGGCAACCCGTGCGAAGCCCGTGCGAAGCCCGTGCGTCACCACCTTTTTGCCCTTTGACACTTTAAAAGTCTCCAAACTTTCCCAACCATTTCTCATATGCTTCATGTACTTAAAAAACATGAAACAAAGGTTACTTACCAGAAACCGGGGGTACTACATTCTCTCCACCATTGGCCTTTCCATCTCCGGAAAGTAGAAAACCATCGCTTGCCTGAAAGAGTTCTGGACACTACTCTTTCATTTCTTTCTCGCGTTCCCAAGTCTCTTCCTGAATCTGACCATGCTGCCATAAAACCCACACTAGACCGATGCTTTTTCCACGCAAGACTTTCTCTTGCCTATCCACAATCCATACCGAGATATGTATCAATGAAGCATCCGGCTCTAGGTCAACGTGATCCCATCTGATCACATGGTCAGGATCAGGCTGATACTTCTTCAACTGAGATACATGGAACACATTATGCACTGCACTGAACCGTGGTGATAATGTCAACTGATACGCCACCTCGCCAACCCGTTCCAGTATCTCAAAAGGGCCCAATATATCGAGGAGATAATTTGTCCTGCTTCCCAAAACGACGATGTCCAAGCATTGGAGAGATTCTCAAAAAGACATGATCACTCACCGCAAACGACAACAGTCTCCGGCGATGATCCGCATACGATTTCTGACGACTTTGTGTCGTCTCCATCCTCTTTTTTATCAACTGAATCTTCTCTGTTGTTTCTTGGACAAGGCTCGGCCCAACTAGTGAAGTCTCACATGTTTCCACCCAACAAAGTGGAGAACGACAAGGACGCTCATACAATGCTTCAAACGGAGCCATGCGTATCGAGGCTTGATAGTTGTTATTGTATGAGAACTCCACTAAGGGTATATGCTCCTCCCATGAGCCCCCAAAATCCATTACACAAGCCCGAAACATGTCTTCCAACGTCTGTATCGTCCTTTCAGATTGTCCATCCGTCTGAGGATGATACGCCGTACTCATATTCAACTGAGTTCCCAGGGCTTTCTGTAAGGATCGCCAGAAACGAGATGTGAACCTCGGATCTCTATCTGAGACGATAGACATTAGTACATCATGCCTCTTTACCACTTCTCCAATATAGATTTTTGAAAGATCTTCCACCGTATGAGTTTCACGAATAGGGATGAAATGGGCCGACTTGGTTAGACGATCCACTATCACCCAAATGGCATCGTGTTTCCGGACCGTTCTTGGAAGAGCTGTAACAAAATCCATTGTTATCTGATCCCATTTCCACACTAGGATAGGTAAAGATTGTAACATACCAGCCAGTCTCTGATGCTCTGCTTTAACCTGCTGACAAGTTAAGTACTGTGAGACGAACTCGGCCACCTTCCTTTTCATGTCGCTCCACCAAAACTGCGCCTTCAACGCCTTATACATCTTCTATGTACCTGGGTGTACAGCCCATCTTGAATGGTGGTAAGCATGAAGGAGTTGTTCCTAAGCAGTTAAAGGTACAACCATCCGATCTCGAAACCGCAAAAATGAACTCTCATCCAGCTTCCATCCCTCGATGGTCTCCCCACCATTGAGTTTTGAACTCATTGCAACACAGTGTACGTCGGATGCTTGTGTCTCCTTTATTATCTCTACCAAATCAGGAACAAGCGCAACTGAAAAGAAAACCGCAACATCAGCTCGGCCTTCACATTCCATACGCATGTCGGCTAGGACCGACATCAACTGCCACTCATCTGAAGCTTCTTTCGCCAACTGAGTATATTTCCGGCAAAATCAAGATGGGTGTAAGGCGAACTTTCAACTCTTGAAAAGATCTCTGACATTCATCAGTCCATTGAAATGGAGCATTCTTCTTTGTCAGAGCTGTCATAGGCAAAGCTAGTCGTGATAAGTCACGCACAAAGCGTCGGTAATAACTAGCTAGACCAAGAAAACTTCGTATTTCAAAAACATTCTTCGGCAGTTGCCAAGAAAGAACAGCTTCTATCTTTTCTGAATCCACTGAAACACCTTTCTCAGAAACAACATGGCCCAGAAAGCGTACCTCTTGTATCCAAAAATCGCACTTTGATAATTTGGCATACAACTGATGGTCTCTCAAGATTTCCAACACTATCTCCAAGCGTTGTTCATGCTCAGCCCTTGTTCTTGAATACACCAATATGTCGTCCACAAACACCACAACAAAAGAATCCAGATATCGCTAAAATATCTGATTCATCGATGTCATAAAGACTGTTGGTGCATTCGTAAGACCAAAAGGCATGACTACATATTCGTAGTGGTCATATCTGCTTCTGAAGGCTGTCTTCGGAATATCCTCCTTCCGAACTCGCAACTGGTGATATCCTGACCGCAAGTCAATCTTAGAGAACCACTGAGCTCCCCTCAATTGATCAAACAGGTCATCAATGCGTGGAAGTGGATATCTATTCTTTATCATAACTTTGTTAAGTTTACGATAATCCACACATAGCCTCAAAGTTCCATCTGATTTCTTTACAAACAAAATTGGTGCTTCCCACGAAGACACGCTTGGCAGAATAAAACCTTTGTTTTCCAGTTCTTCCAATTACACTTTCAATTCTTTTAACTCCGTTGGTGTCATCCTATAAGATGGAAGTGAGATAGGACTGGTCCCCAGAAGAAGATCAATCGTAAACCCCACTTCTCTTACAGGTGGTAACCCTGAGAAGTTTTCAGGAAAAACATCAGGAAATTGATCCGCGACTACTGGAAAACTGTTATTCGCGATCTCGTCCATCGATTCCAAGTTTAACGCAGCCAACTGGTAAGAGATCGTTGCCACTACTAGTGCCAACAAGCCCGTTGCACCTGCCTTCACCAATATTTCTTCTCTAAAGAGGTGTTTGACGCCATCCTCAGTCGCGAAACTGACTGTTCTGCTATAACAGTCGATGTGAGCCCTGAACTCTGTCAACCAATCCATACCCAGGATTATATCATAGACATCCATCTCCAGCACAGAGAAATCTCATTTCATCTCAACTCCATCAACAGTTATAGAACATGCTTTAACACGAAGGCTCTACATTCTCTTTCATCGAGAGGAGTTTGAAGTTTTATCACGGAATGCATCATTTCAAGTTTTAAGTTCAGCAAATCAGCACTACGAGAAGCAAGAAAAGAATGCGATGCACCAGTATCGAACAACACTTGCATGAGGGTAGAATTCAAAAGAATCGTACCTCTCACCGTAGACGGTCCAGACTGGTCATCCACAATCACCTGTTCCGCTCCATACAATTGCTTTGTTGCTGCACTTTGCTCCTTATTGCCTTGTTGAGATTGTCCTGTCTGAGGAGTCATGGCATTCCTGGAATCACCATAACTAGCTCTGTTCTGCGGGCGAGACTGATTTTGCTGTCCTCGCCCTGTCGAAGCATAAGATGCTTACGACACTTGAGAAGTGTCACGAACACCCGACCGTGGAGCACTGCGACAATATCGCTGAAGATGCCCCATCTTGTTGCAATTGTGGCATGCTCTCGGTGGTGTTGTACATTCTCGTTTAATGTGATCAATCGAGGCACATTGAAAACACCCGACTTTCATCATGGATCGTGGGGGGAGATTCATCAATCCAGCCGTCTGATTCTGATTCGCACTCCCACCTTGGAAGTAGGTGTCCCTCTTCCGCTTGTTCCCAGCATTAGAGTTCTCACCCGTTCTCGTGGGTATCATCATACTTCCTCCTCCCATAACTCTTGAGATGTCTCTTTCAGCTACTGTTGCTCTGTTTACCATCTTCGTATAATCCGTAATACAGAGCACAGCTATCTTCGAGCGAATCTCCTGTCGCAACCCTGATTCAAAGATGTGTGCCTTCACCGACGCACTTGGAGCAACTTCCGGTGCAAAGCGCACTAAATTCATGAATTTAGCCGCATACTCCGTGACATAGAGATTCTCCTGCTTCAGGCTGAAAAAGTCTGTCGTCCTTTGGATCTTAAACGTGTGATAGAATTGTTTATTGAACAATTCCTCAAATTCCTCCCAGCCCAGGCCTTGATCCACCTTGGTCTGCCCCACTAGCTCCCACCATTGTCGTGCAAGATCCTCCAGCATATACGTCGCCAACTTTACTTCCAATTCTGCTGGTGTGCCGATGAAATCGAAGATACGATTCATCCTACTCAGCCACAACACCTCCGCCCTTTCTGGTTCAGAATCACCCCGAAAGATGGGTGTATTCTGCTTCTGGAACTGGACGGAATGGTCTACATGCCTTGACTCATCCCTCCGATTCCCCGTGTCCACAGCCTAAAACGCTTGAACTATACTTTGAACTAGCTGCTGGTTCACCTGTGGCTAGACATAGTTCAACCCTTCTCACCTTAGGCTCAATTTTTATGAGTTAGTGGGATATTATTCCATGAAAGTAACCTATATGATAAGTTAAGTAAAAAAAAGACAAAAAAATAACCTTATCTTTAATTTTTAGAGATGAAATAATTACTTAAAATGCTCAAGAAATGCCAACGCAGTCATTATTTAGTTGATAATTAACTAAAATAAATGATGCTAAAAATATTAAAAGTGAGGTAAATTTAATGAATTATTGTATTCCATTATTTTTATAGATGAATATATCATGATGCACAAGTGTTAACTTAATTTATTCAAATTCCATCATTTTCTTGATTTTTTTTTTAAATTTAAATTAAATAAATAATGTCAAAATTGACATTATTGTTATTTTATAATAAATGATATTTTATTAAATGATTTAAAATTACTAAAAACATCATATTGGTCTAAGTGATTTGTAAGTGTTAATAAATATCAAATATGATTCATTCATGGATCAATTGGTCTTTTATGATGAACATATTAACCCCTAAATAGTAAAAACTTTGTTTACGAGGTTAGTGTTTTTGAACGTTACGTGCGCTTCTATTAAAATTAATTTCCAACACATATGGGATTTTTATTTTATAAATTAGGTACTAAATTTTATAAGTCTCACTTTAATTTAGTCTTAAATGATAAATTACATAGGTTAGAAAAATAGTTAACATAGTAAAAACAAGAAAGGATAAAATTGAGTAAGGTTAAAGACCAAGGAACAAAATAATAAAAATGTTTTTCTTTTTGTGTGATGTAAGTTTGGCTCGACCATACTTTCCTTCCACTCCATTAGTTGTCAATTTTGGAAGCACATGATGTAAATGAGACCTCCCAATAGTGAAAACTTTTTGAGTATTTAC
Source organism: Viscum album (assembly GCA_963277665.1). Classification (NCBI taxonomy): domain Eukaryota; kingdom Viridiplantae; phylum Streptophyta; class Magnoliopsida; order Santalales; family Viscaceae; genus Viscum; species Viscum album. The sequence continues at coordinate 1,388,940,744 of OY728155.1, read as the reverse complement.
AAGAATGTCACTCCTCAACTATCAAAGGGCACTCGTTCTACTCCTCTCTTCACACCACTCAAGCCCTTTGGCTCGACCAAGCCTTGCCCAAATCACTTCTCCAATTCACTCCTCTCATCCTAGAAGCCTTACTTTGGGCAGAAAGTCAACCAAGGAAGGCCTCTGGTGCAAACCATAAGGAGTAACCCGAAGAAATGGTAACGTTCATCAACATGTGTTTTTATTTTATTTCCTTCATCATCCTCTTCCACACTTCTTATATAATTCTTATATAATAACTTCAGTATCCTCTATAAGCTTTGCGAAACGATGTCGTTCGTTTTTTCAACACCACCTCTCGTGGCTGAGCATAATGATGGACATATTGTTTATATATGATATTTATGATATTTATAACATAATTATGCCTTTGGAGTCTTTATATCATATACACCCTTTTTACATTCCATACCGTATACGATAACGTAATAAGGGTAACGATAATGAATATATATAATATACATGACATCATTATGATATTCATGACATAATTATCTTTCTGAAAATATAATATATCATTTTCATGATCATAACGTTGGTTCATTTTTTATAACCATCTTTCATTATTGGTTTTAAAAATATAATCGATGTATAAATATGATAATTATGTCATGATTATTATTCTGAAGATGTTTAAATAATGGTCTTTTTAACCAAAGTCAACCTACTAAAGTCATTTTTTGACACATAAACCGAATATGGTCAAAACATCTGACTTAAACTTAATTGATTAACTTGTTGATAAGTGAAATAAAAGTAATAATAAACTTGAAAAAGGTTTTCAGGAAAGTAAATAATTAGCATAAGTTTATTATTCAGGAAGATAAAGACACACGTGACGAATCAGACTCAAGGTAAGGGACTTCATCTCAATTTTCTTTCATTGAGTCATTTTTTGATGTTATGCATTTATATTCTTTTATAAGGTGAATATACATCCCCTTTAACATGTTATATCATGAATTTCTCTATTTTCATTATATTTAAAGTTTTGTTTAAGTTAATCTTTCATGGAGCTTATGATTCAAGTGTTTCCGGAGTGAAGGGATTTTTCCTTTAAAAAATCATCTTTTAATGTTTTTTCCCAAACTCTATTTATCTTCCATGTCCATGTTCTAAAAATGATTTTATTAATGATTTTATATGGACATAAAAGATTTATAAAGTACATTTTGTCTTTACTTTATTTCAATGGTTTTCAAAAAGAAATCATTTTACATGTTTTATACGGAACATTTTGACAAACGACAAAAGAAATGTACCATTCTTAACATACACGGCGACAGCTTTTCCGCCTTCATGACCATTATTTGATTTCTATATTTCTTTGCAAGCTTTCATGTTTTCTTCAAAGAAAAACTCTTGTATTTTGGTATTGAAAATGGTTTTTCAAAGAAAATGGTGTTTTGGTTTTAAAAATGGGGTTTTAAAAGAAAATGGTATTTTTTCCCAAAAGTCTTTTTCATATGGTTTTAAAAGAGTTTTTCAAAGGGTTTTATGATGAAAGTGTTTTATTCATGATATAGTTTTGATCATTATATGAAACGAGTGAGCCCGATACAGTTTATATGAAGGGTTGAGCCCCATTATAGCTCACAGGTGAGCTTGATATAAAAAATTACAACGGTCGAGGGCGGAGAATAAATACAAGAAAAGCCCTACAATACCAACAGAGAACTCGGCGACACTCAAACCCGAGACCTCACTGAGACCCCGCAAGGCCGCTCCCAACTGAGCTGCACCCTGGGGGTAAGGATGAGTTCGATATAGCTTATACAAAGAGTTGAGCCCCATTATAGCTAATGGAAAATGAGTGAGCCCGATATAGCTTATACAAAGAGTTGAGCTCCATTATAACTCACGGGTGAGCCCGATATAGTTATACGAAGGGTGAGCCTCATTGTAGCTCTAATGCATTGAGTAATGATTATATTGGAAGTCAGTCGTATGGTAATTCCAATTAAAAAGGCTTTGAAAGGGTTTTATGAATATGATGTTGCAAGTCACCTAAAAGGAGTTTTAATTGATTGTTATGGGTTTTAAAGGATTTATTTGAGCAAAATGAGTGTTTTTCTTGTGAAAATGTTTTATTTTTTTCACTCAATGAACATTGATGAAAAAGTAAACATTTCATGGGTTTTCATATTTTTCCTGAACTAACAGTTTCCTTTCTTTTTATATCCCTTACTGAAATTTCGTGTTCATCCTAAGTTTTTTTAAAATGCTTTCATAGGATTTAAGGATGGGTAAGGGAAAAGAAGAAGTCAAGTTGAAAGTCGTGGAGATTTGTCATGAAAAGAAATCATGCTTTATTTTAAAAGTTTTATATTATGGGAAAAATGGATACTAATCGTAAGTGTCCACTTTGTATTATATGGTTTTGTTATATATGAGGTATAGCCTAATTCTCTAAAACTCTAAACCTAAAAAGAACCTCAAAGTGAAAGAAATTAAATTCTGGCTAAAACTCAAGATCATGTAATGTGGTTAGGTCCTTATAGGTGTTGCATTCCAACAAGTGAAGGGATTTCTAGAATCATTCTGGAAAGAGGAAGACTTGGCATCTCTTGAAGAACTTGCCAAAGTGAGGAGTTTCCATAACCTCTCATGGAAAGATGATGCTCGACAGGATATTCACATCAAAGCTGTAAAGAAGCACGTGAAGTTCAAAGGCACCTATCTTACATTTGGTGCAACTCCCAATAATAGATGATATAGTTCTTTGATCAGCATGCCAATTGATTTTTCTTTTAAAGCAGTGAGCATAAGAGAGAAGTGTAAGGGAAGTGATCAAAGAGAGATGGTGTATTTACCCTAGACCATTGTAAGGGCAGTGAGCCTAGGCAGGAGTGACCTACCTTAAAATCAACAAGCACTGAGCTTAATGATTTTGGTGCACCAACACAATGTTGGATGCATGCTCCTTAGAAAAAGTGACTCTCAGGGTATTTAAGCCCCTTTAGGGCCTAACATATCTTCAAGACATCTAAGAATTAAATCCCACAAATTTTCCTTGATCTTCGTGGCCAAATATTCAAATTCCCGCTTCATGGCCATATGCATTGGGAAACATGTTTGTTTTTATTTCACGTGTCAACTTCACTTTAGTTATCGTGGTTTCTCCTCAACAAGTCTCGTATTTTTGTGACTTCTATACTCAATGCAAATTTCATTCACTCATCACCTACTCAACAAAACTTCAATTATCTACTCAATGTAGTCGCTCCCAAGTTCCTACTCAACGCAACATTCATCTGTGTGGTTCCTACTCAACGCAAATGCCCAATCTACTCAATGCAATTGCTCAGTTTACTCAACACATCTTCTTTCCCTACAATTTGACCACGTGCATCTCAAATATTTAATCCACAAAACTTGTTGAGGTGAACATATCCATAGAATCTACTTCATGCAACTTCATTCCCTTGCAATTCAACTCACCACAACAATCTTATGAAACACCAAATATTCTTCATGAAATGTTCAACATATTTCCACATAAATATCACCTACTTCAAACACCATTAAGCCACTGAATCTCCATTCCCATCATATATTCACTCTTGTAAATCATTTCATCAACTCACCTTAAGATTCATTCATCATCTCACCTTAAGATTCATTCATCATCTCAGCACATATAACATTCATACTGAAGCATAATCAGTTAGGGACTAACACAGAACGTCTGCTCCTGGCTCAAAACATATTCTCGCATAATATAACCACCAACCTCCAACTTCACAGCAAATAACTCAAGCTCCCATAGCACAACAAGGCACATTGGAAGGCTCTCTCTAATAGTCTGGATACATATCAGTCGGCAAACAACATCCCCTTCAATTGAGATTATTTCCACCGAACATATACTCTCTTTACCTAGTTGGCACGGAACATATCTTTGATATAGTACACAAAACAATTGCAATATCAATGTGAAGACCCAGACCCCCCTTGGTCCCTTCCTTTGCCAAAAATCCGGTTTCCTTGCGGGGTACCGATCGGTGAGACCGATCGGCGAGACCGATCGGTGAGACCGATCGGGGAGACCGATCGGTGAGACCGATCGGTGAGACCGATCGGTGAGACCGACCGGCGAGACCGACCGGCGAGACCGACCGGTGAGACCGACCGGTGAGACCGACCAGCAGGGCCAGAGGGTTGTTCGAGGTACGATCAGTGTGTTTAGCACTCTTGCTTATGCTTTGTTCGATACCGGAGCTTCGCACTCCTTTGTTGCACCCAGTCTAGCCCGCGCCTTGGGTCTAGATGCCGAGAGACTTCCAGTGCCCCTGGTGTTGAGCACACCAGTTGGAGGTCAGACCGACTTGCTGTTCGTTTGTCGGGGATGTAGACTGATGTTGGGGCCACATCAGTCGGTTAAGGATCTCCTTCTGCTACAGATTCGGCCGTACGATGTCATCCTAGGCATCGACTGGCTATTTTCTGTGTGCGCCGTCATCGACTGTTTCCAAAGGAGGGTGGTGTTCTCCGGTTTGGACGGCCAGTGTGTTACTTTCACCGGCGAGCGGAGCTGTCCGAAGGGAAACAGGAGGGAGGAACCTCTCCTCTCCTTGTTGACCGAACTGACGATAGAATCAACAGATGCGGAAATGGTGGAAGTACCAGAGATCGTTCGTGAATTTATGGACGTCTTTCCTGAGGAGGTGACGACTCTACCCCCTCGACGTGATATCGAGTTCGGGATAGACCTGCAGCCCGGCTCTCGACCAATCTCGATGGCTCCTTACCGGATGGCACCTTCGGAGCTACGGGAGTTGCGGATACAGATTGACGATCTGATGAAGAGGGGTTATGTTCGTCCAAGTGCATCACCGTGGGGTGCCCCAGTCTTGTTTGCGAAGAAGGCAGATGGTGGCCTCAGGTTATGCATCCGCTACCCTCTTCAGAGGATAGATGATCTTTTCGACCAGCTGAAGGGGGCAGGATGGTTCTCGAAGATCGACCTGCGATCCGGGTACCACCAGCTGAGGGTGAAGGATAGTGACGTCCCGAAGACGGCGTTCAGGTGCAGGTATGGGCACTTCGAGTTCGTGGTCATGCCCTTTGGTGTTACGAACGCCCCGGCCGTGTTCATGGGGCTTATGAACTCCATCTTTCGGGAGTACCTGGATCGGTTTGTGGTGGTGTTCATCGACGATATCCTGATCTATTCAAAGTCAGAAGAGGACCATGCAGAGCACCTGAGGACAGTTTTGGAGGTCCTACGACAGCACCAGCTCTATGGGAAGTTGTCAAAGTGCAAGTTCTGGGCGCGAGAGGTGCACTTCCTTGGACATGTAGTGTCTGAGCAGGGAGTAGCAGTCGACCCATCAAAGGTTGAGGCAATTGTTTCTTGGGCAGCACCCAAGAATGTGGCGGAAGTTCGGAGTTTCCTTGGACTGGCAGGCTACTACCGGAGATTCGTGCCCAACTTCTCCCGGGTAGCAGCCCCTTTGACGGCTTTGACCAAGAAGGACCAAGTTTTCATGTGGAGCGAGCAATGTGAGTCGTCCTTCAGCTACCTAAAAGAAAAACTGGTTAGTGCCCCAGTGTTGAGGTTGCCAGAAGAAGGGATGGCCTATGAGGTATTCTGTGATGCTTCAGGACAGGGCCTGGGGTGCGTATTGATGCAGCGACAAGGGGTGATCTCTTACGGGTCCAGACAGCTACGCCCCCATGAGCGGAACTATGCCACCCATGACCTGGAGCTTGCAGCGGTGGTGTTCGCATTAAAGCTGTGGCGACATTACCTCTTTGGGGAGCGCTTTGTGGTCTTCACCGACCACAAGAGCTTGCGCTATATCTTCTCCCAGCGTGACTTGAACTTGCGACAGCGGAGGTGGGTCGAGTTTCTCCAGGACTACGACTTTGAGATCTCATACACTGAAGGTAAGGGAAACGTTGTGGCTGATGCCCTGAGCAGGAAGCCGCATCAGGAGGTGGTTCGGGAATCTGCTGATGCTTGGAAGGCAATGGGGGAGTTGGCTGCCTTGCACTTGGATGCAAGGGTGGAAGGTACTAGAGGTTGTTTGTTTCAGATGACGGTACAGTCCTCCTTGTTGCAGCAAGTGGAAGAGTCTCAGTGGGGAGATCCTGAGGTAGAAGTGTTGCGGGATCGTGTCGATCAGGGGAACGCCCCGGAAGGATGGTCGGAGGACAGCCGACATCGGATGCTCTTTCATCGGAGGTTGTTTGTTCCAGAGGTGATGCGTGATGAAGTCCTTCATGAGTTCCATAGCTCAGCCTTGGCGGTACATCCGGGTGTTTCGAAAATGTACCAAGGCCTGAGGGGACAGTTTTGGTGGCCCGGGGTGAAACGGGCAGTGGCAGAGTTCGTGGCTAAATGCCTGGTGTGTCAGCAGGTGAAGGCTGAACACCGTGTTCCTGGTGGTCTGTTGCATCCTCTAGATGTTCCCGAGTGGAAGTGGGACGGCGTCTCAATGGACTTCGTCACGGGACTACCCAGAGCTCAGGGCGGGCATGATGCTATCTGGGTAGTGGATGAGGTGGTGCGTTTGCATGGAGTTCCGAAAACGATCGTCTCGGATCGGGACACTCGATTCACCTCACGAGTCTGGAAGGGGTTACAGCATGCTTTTGGCACCCAACTACGCCTTAGCACTGCTTTTCACCCTCAGACTGATGGGCAGACAGAGCGGACTATCCAGACTTTGGAAGACATGCTGCGAGCATGTGTTCTGGATTTCGGAGGATCATGGGTACGACACTTGCCTTTAATAGAGTTTGCCTACAACAACAGTTTTCACTCTACTATCGGCATGGCTCCTTTTGAGGCCTTGTATGGAAGACCATGTCGTTCACCCTTATGCTGGGCAGAGGTTGGTGAGACTGGTACTCTTGGACCAGAAGTAGTGCAGAGCACCACGGAGAAAGTCCAGCTAGTGCGGGAGAGGATGAAAGCAGCTCAGGAACGGCAGAAATCTTATGCTGGTCGTCGGAGGAGGCCCCTGAGGTTCGAGGTGGGAGATCATGTGTTTTTGAAGGTTTCCCCTCGACGGGGGCAGCGGAGGTTCGGAAAGGGGAGTAAGCTCTCCCCTAGGTTCATCGGACCTTTCGAGGTGCTGAGGCGAGTTGGCGAGGTGGCATATCAGCTGGCCCTACCACCTCAGTTGGAGAGGGTCCATGACGTCTTCCATGTCTCCCAGCTTCGTCAGTACTTACATGATGACTCTCATGTCATCAACTGGGGAGAGCTAGACGTAGGAGGAGACGCGACCTTCGAGGAACGGCCAGTCAGAATCGAGGATCGCAAGGAGAAAGTGCTCCGTGGACGAACCGTCGGCCTGGTTCGTGTGTTGTGGAGACATGGCGGCCTCGAAGAGAGTACGTGGGAGAGGGAAGCACAGATACGTGCCCAATACCCCGAGTTGTCCTGAGCTTTAAACCTTTGGTGCCTGTTGTGACAGAACGTTTGACCTTTTTGGCTATGAAATGTGCTAGGTTCCTTTCCTCTGTTATGTGTGGGAAGCCCCGGCTGAAGGGAAGGGGGAACCCGACCCCTAATCAGGACGCATTAAGGTGGATGCGATTAAACCCGTGCGGGCGAGTCAGTGCCGCCCAAAGCGGATAATATCTTGACATGGGGGAGGGGGACTCCCCAAACCCACATGACCGGGCGGTTTGGCGTGATATGATGCTTGGTTCTTGACAGGGTGTATTTTCAATTAGCGGGGGTCCACTCCTAAGAGGTATCTTCGAAGATGGTTGTTCGGATCCTCTCTTTCCTTCTAGTTTGTTTTGATTCTCGGGGACGAGAATCGTTTAAGAGGTATCTGATGTGAAGACCCAGACCCCCCTTGGTCCCTTCCTTTGCCAAAAATCCGGTTTCCTTGCGGGGGTACCGATCGGTGAGACCGATCGGCGAGACCGATCGGTGAGACCGATCGGGGAGACCGATCGGTGAGACCGATCGGTGAGACCGATCGGTGAGACCGACCGGCGAGACCGACCGGCGAGACCGACCGGCGAGACCGACCGGCGAGACCGACCGGTGAGACCGACCGGTGACACCGATCGGTGAGACCGATCGGTGAGACCGATCGGTGAGACCGATCGGCGAGACCGATCGGCGAGACCGATCGGTGCGACCGATCGGTGGGACCGATCGGTGCCACCGATCGGTGAGACCGATCGGTGAGACCGATCGGTGAGACCGATCGGCGGGACCGATCGGCGGGACCGATCGGTGCGACCGATCGGTGGTGAGACCGATCGGCGAGACCGATCGGTGAGACCGGCCCTGCCAAGTTGTTCCAGTAATGTTCCTTTTTCGCAAATAGGGTTTTAAACCCTATTCTCCCTTGCTAAAAAAATATCTTGGAAATCCGAAACGCGCGCAAAGGTCTTAATTAAATGCTTCATTAATTCATGGGTCAGTTAAAACCACCCAGCATCATTAATGATGAGTCAAGCCACGTGGTCAACCCACGACTCCCTCGTCTTCCGTGGTTTTGTGTTTTCATCTCAACCGTCCCCAGCCCTTATAATTAAGGGTTAGGCCGTGGTTTTCCCCCTTCTTCGATCGTGGCCCTTCTGGTGCATCGGGACCGCCGCGTCGTTATCCGTAAAGTTCCGCGCCCCCGGCCTAAACGTCGATCATCCATCAACAAGTAGGGAATTTCTCTCGTCTCTCACCTTTGTGTATCATGCGGGGTGGGCGTTACTTTTGTTCCTATGGAATTGGTTGAACCAAACCCTAATGAAGATACTAAACGAAGTTCTAAAGAAAGAAGGGGAAGGGGTTGTGATCGTTGTTTATGCTTTATCTTGTGATCATCCCTTTTGTTGTACTGGTCTATGTTTTCCTGAAAATTGAGGCCGTTGGTGGTCGTGTGTGTACACTTGAATCCCCTCGTGATGTTTTAAATGGGTTGCTGAAATTGTGAACTCCTGCTGTGAAATTGGTTAATCACGTATACCCAGCTGAATAATTGAAAGCACCAGGATCAACCCTTCTGTGATAACTAACGGATAGAACACATGGAATTTTGAAATCATGGAGTGTGTTAAGTCGTTTAAATCTGAAAATCCCTGACTTGTGTTGGTAGTGGTTGTTGGTTGTTTTCCCTTCGGGCCGTTTGCTGGAAATGTGGGAGGGGATGGGATTCCCCGTTCTTTTTATACTCTCGGTGACTGTGTGAATTTGGGGGATGGGATCTCCTGTTGGCATGGTTTCAGTGGTTGTGAGTTTTTATCACAAATTGGGGAGAGATCCTCTGTTGGCAGAACCGGGTGTGAGTGTTTTGGTTGATCTATGCTTGACGTTTTCCTTGGTTATGCTTATGGTAGTTGCCCAGTAGTGCATAAAATTAATTGAACAATTGACCGAACGTGAAACAAGAATGGGACAGATGGTTTGTGGGCAAGGGTCGTGAATTTTGACTCGGACGTTGTGGTGTCGTGTCCTGTAGGTTGGCTAGGAAAACCTAAGTTTTGGGTGAGTGTTTGTTACCTATATCTATACTTGTAGCTTTGTGTTTCTTATTCGCGCCCCACCCAAGTTGAGCACTTAGTGCCGAACACCCCCATTTATGGGGGAAGGGTGTTTTTCCCAACACTATCCTTAGTGGCTGGTTATTAGCTCCTTTTCTGCTCCCTTTCCCGGATAGCCCAAGTACCTTCGGGCAGGCTGTGATGGCCTGAAGTCCATTATTAGCCCAAGAATCATCGGGCAGGGTGTTGTGGTGGTTGGCCAGGCGCGTGCGGCAGGTGGTTTCCCAAGTGTCTTCGGGATGAGGCCCAGGTGTTTTCGGGCGTGGCAGTGGATCCTTTAGCCCAGGTGTCTTCGGGCGTAGCGGTGGTTGTTCTGGCCTAGGTGTTTGCAGGCATGGTTACTTGTGACAGTTGAGGCCCAGGTGTGTGCGGGCGGGATTTGGCAGTGGGACTGCGTGTGGTTGTGGCCCAGGTGTGTGCGGGCGGGTTTTGGCAGTGGGACTGCGGTGAGAATGGCGGGATTGGTCCGATGCGTAGGATGTCTCAATAACCAGTGGGAAAGTGGCGCGGGGTACCCAAACATCGATGTGCTCTTATTATATATATTACTTGACTTGCGTTATTTGGGGAGTGAGCCTTGGTGAGGCCTGGGATGGATAGTTTGCCTTGTTAGCTGTTTGGTTCACTTTTTCCTCACGGGACTTTAGTATGTCTCCCCCACTTGTGCACGAGAGTCTTGGTTTTCCCTACTGAGTGTACTTGTATGCTCACCCTACGTTTACTTTCAGGTTTCCAGGAGGACTACCAGGGCTGCGCGGGACCCTATTAGTCGGACAGTTGGGGTTGTCGCTGTTGTCGTACCTCTGCTTTCTTTTGGTATTGTACTTGAGAGCTTCTTTTTCTTTTGTACTTGTACCTTGTTGTAAACTGTTTTAACATGCATGTGGGAATGGTTTACTTTTGGCTTTACTTTTCTTTCTATCTTGGTGTTGTTGGGTTTTCTCCTCCTTATCTTTCGATCCTATAAAATAAAAAGGGTAATGCCTTCCATTTGCGAGAACTTCCTATACCCTTGGTGCTAGTCGCCACTCCGGGACCTATTGAAGGCGGGTTTCGGGGGTCATTATCTCTCCTTCAACTCAAAGAAGGAAGGGCCTGGCAATCTGCTGACCCTTCCCTCCTTTTGGTGAAGGCGGGTCGTGACAGAATGGTATCAGAGGCGAGGTTGAGAGATAGGACGGAGTCTGGAGTTAGGCACAGTAAGGATTTCATGGGACGGTAAGGCAACAGCGTTGGGTGACCTTGGTGCGTGAAATAGGCCAGGGAGGACCGGCTAGGACACGGGATTTTAGGGCCCCCCGTGATCCGATGCAAGGACTCTGGACCTACCGAACGACCAAGTGAAGCCACACTGATTGCAGGGTAGAGACCCTAGGGAAGGTACATGCATCATAAATGACTTGTGTTCTTGTGTTTCTGGGATGTCTTGGGAAATTAAGAATAAATTAAATCTTAATAAGTTTTGAGAACGGTTTTCTTTGCACTACTGGGCTTAGGCATTCCTTGTTTACCTTGCAGCTATGGCACCTGGAAGGCGACCACGTGTGGTACAGGCGATCGAGACTCCTGAGACTACCTTGGCCAATCAGCAGAGAGCTGATCGGGAGGAAGAGGACGACCGGTGGCAGAAGACTCTTCGAGCCTTTCAGCGACAGGCCCTCGAGAAATATGAGGGCAGCACCTCCGACATGAAGACGGAAGGCTGGCTGGAGGAGCTAGTCATAGCCTTCGGCCTGATTCGGGCCCCGACTGAGTACTGGGTTCCTCTGGCTGTTAGCCAGATGCGAGGAGCGTCACGTCAGTGGTGGATGCTTCACCTGGGGAGTAGGAAAGAGTCTGAGGTTGCTTGGGCGGAATTCGAGAAGGAGTTCCGGGCGGAGTTTCTCTCCTCGACAATGAAGGCGGAAAAGAGGCAGGAGCTACTCTCCCTCCAGCAGGGGAGCATGTCCGTGAGGGAACTTGGAATCAAGTTCAAGGACCTCCTGCGTTTTGCTCCAGACCTCTTTCCCGATGAGGAGTCTCGGGCAAGACGTTTGGAGGAGGCGCTCCGACCCTCCCTCCAGTATGCTGTTACTCCCTTTACCCTTCCGACATACTTAGAGGTTCAGAAGAAGGCCGAAGTGGTGGAAAGGATGCACACTCTAGGCGGACTGTCACGAGAAGGGATCCAGCTGGGACCATCGAAGGGGAAGGCCGTCAGCACCAGGCCCCCAGCATCGGGACCCTCCAGGTTCCGACCCGCAGGGAGCAGGCCGCAGCAGTTTCAGTTTCGATCCCCTGGCCCACGTTCTTTTCCTCCAGGCTCGGGACCACGGTGCTTCATCTGCGGGAGCCCTAGACATCTTCGGAGTCAGTGCCCCGATCGGGTGCAGTACAGCGGTGGCAGTCATCCCCAGCATCCACCACAGCAGCAGTTCCCAGCCAGACCCTTCCAGCAGCAGCAGGGACAGCGAGCTCCCGCTCCTCCGCAGACAGACATAGGAGGGGAAGGCCGACCTCAGGGCGCTCCCCAGGGACCTCGACCAGGGCGTGGTCGGGGAGGTGGCCGACAGCCGAGGGGTAGGGGAGCTGGGCGTGGACAGTTACACGCCGCAGAAGCAACAATTCCAGCAGGGCCAGAGGTTGTTCGAGGTACGATCAGTGTGTTTAGCACTCTTGCTTATGCTTTGTTCGATACCGGAGCTTCGCACTCCTTTGTTGCACCCAGTCTAGCCCGCGCCTTGGGTCTAGATGCCGAGAGACTTCCAGTGCCCCTGGTGTTGAGCACACCAGTTGGAGGTCAGACCGACTTGCTGTTCGTTTGTCGGGGATGTAGACTGATGTTGGGGCCACATCAGTCGGTTAAGGATCTCCTTCTGCTACAGATTCGGCCGTACGATGTCATCCTAGGCATCGACTGGCTATTTTCTGTGTGCGCCGTCATCGACTGTTTCCAAAGGAGGGTGGTGTTCTCCGGTTTGGACGGCCAGTGTGTTACTTTCACCGGCGAGCGGAGCTGTCCGAAGGGAAACAGGAGGGAGGAACCTCTCCTCTCCTTGTTGACCGAACTGACGATAGAATCAACAGATGCGGAAATGGTGGAAGTACCAGAGATCGTTCGTGAATTTATGGACGTCTTTCCTGAGGAGGTGACGACTCTACCCCCTCGACGTGATATCGAGTTCGGGATAGACCTGCAGCCCGGCTCTCGACCAATCTCGATGGCTCCTTACCGGATGGCACCTTCGGAGCTACGGGAGTTGCGGATACAGATTGACGATCTGATGAAGAGGGGTTATGTTCGTCCAAGTGCATCATCGTGGGGTGCCCCAGTCTTGTTTGCGAAGAAGGCAGATGGTGGCCTCAGGTTATGCATCCGCTACCCTCTTCCGAGGATAGATGATCTTTTCGACCAGCTGAAGGGGGCAGGATGGTTCTCGAAGATCGACCTGCGATCCGGGTACCACCAGCTGAGGGTGAAGGATAGTGACGTCCCGAAGACGGCGTTCAGGTGCAGGTATGGGCACTTCGAGTTCGTGGTCATGCCCTTTGGTGTTACGAACGCCCCGGCCGTGTTCATGGGGCTTATGAACTCCATCTTTCGGGAGTACCTGGATCGGTTTGTGGTGGTGTTCATCGACGATATCCTGATCTATTCAAAGTCAGAAGAGGACCATGCAGAGCACCTGAGGACAGTTTTGGAGGTCCTACGACAGCACCAGCTCTATGGGAAGTTGTCAAAGTGCAAGTTCTGGGCGCGAGAGGTGCACTTCCTTGGACATGTAGTGTCTGAGCAGGGAGTAGCAGTCGACCCATCAAAGGTTGAGGCAATTGTTTCTTGGGCAGCACCCAAGAATGTGGCGGAAGTTCGGAGTTTCCTTGGACTGGCAGGCTACTACCGGAGATTCGTGCCCAACTTCTCCCGGGTAGCAGCCCCTTTGACGGCTTTGACCAAGAAGGACCAAGTTTTCATGTGGAGCGAGCAATGTGAGTCGTCCTTCAGCTACCTAAAAGAAAAACTGGTTAGTGCCCCAGTGTTGAGGTTGCCAGAAGAAGGGATGGCCTATGAGGTATTCTGTGATGCTTCAGGACAGGGCCTGGGGTGCGTATTGATGCAGCGACAAGGGGTGATCTCTTACGGGTCCAGGCAGCTACGCCCCCATGAGCGGAACTATGCCACCCATGACCTGGAGCTTGCAGCGGTGGTGTTCGCATTAAAGCTGTGGCGACATTACCTCTTTGGGGAGCGCTTTGTGGTCTTCACCGACCACAAGAGCTTGCGCTATATCTTCTCCCAGCGTGACTTGAACTTGCGACAGCGGAGGTGGGTCGAGTTTCTCCAGGACTACGACTTTGAGATCTCATACACTGAAGGTAAGGGAAACGTTGTGGCTGATGCCCTGAGCAGGAAGCCGCATCAGGAGGTGGTTCGGGAATCTGCTGATGCTTGGAAGGCAATGGGGGAGTTGGCTGCCTTGCACTTGGATGCAAGGGTGGAAGGTACTAGAGGTTGTTTGTTTCAGATGACGGTACAGTCCTCCTTGTTGCAGCAAGTGGAAGAGTCTCAGTGGGGAGATCCTGAGGTAGAAGTGTTGCGGGATCGTGTCGATCAGGGGAACGCCCCGGAAGGATGGTCGGAGGACAGCCGACATCGGATGCTCTTTCATCGGAGGTTGTTTGTTCCAGAGGTGATGCGTGATGAAGTCCTTCATGAGTTCCATAGCTCAGCCTTGGCGGTACATCCGGGTGTTTCGAAAATGTACCAAGGCCTGAGGGGACAGTTTTGGTGGCCCGGGGTGAAACGGGCAGTGGCAGAGTTCGTGGCTAAATGCCTGGTGTGTCAGCAGGTGAAGGCTGAACACCGTGTTCCTGGTGGTCTGTTGCATCCTCTAGATGTTCCCGAGTGGAAGTGGGACGGCGTCTCAATGGACTTCGTCACGGGACTACCCAGAGCTCAGGGCGGGCATGATGCTATCTGGGTAGTGGATGAGGTGGTGCGTTTGCATGGAGTTCCGAAAACGATCGTCTCGGATCGGGACACTCGATTCACCTCACGAGTCTGGAAGGGGTTACAGCATGCTTTTGGCACCCAACTACGCCTTAGCACTGCTTTTCACCCTCAGACTGATGGGCAGACAGAGCGGACTATCCAGACTTTGGAAGACATGCTGCGAGCATGTGTTCTGGATTTCGGAGGATCATGGGTACGACACTTGCCTTTAATAGAGTTTGCCTACAACAACAGTTTTCACTCTACTATCGGCATGGCTCCTTTTGAGGCCTTGTATGGAAGACCATGTCGTTCACCCTTATGCTGGGCAGAGGTTGGTGAGACTGGTACTCTTGGACCAGAAGTAGTGCAGAGCACCACGGAGAAAGTCCAGCTAGTGCGGGAGAGGATGAAAGCAGCTCAGGAACGGCAGAAATCTTATGCTGGTCGTCGGAGGAGGCCCCTGAGGTTCGAGGTGGGAGATCATGTGTTTTTGAAGGTTTCCCCTCGACGGGGGCAGCGGAGGTTCGGAAAGGGGAGTAAGCTCTCCCCTAGGTTCATCGGACCTTTCGAGGTGCTGAGGCGAGTTGGCGAGGTGGCATATCAGCTGGCCCTACCACCTCAGTTGGAGAGGGTCCATGACGTCTTCCATGTCTCCCAGCTTCGTCAGTACTTACATGATGACTCTCATGTCATCAACTGGGGAGAGCTAGACGTAGGAGGAGACGCGACCTTCGAGGAACGGCCAGTCAGAATCGAGGATCGCAAGGAGAAAGTGCTCCGTGGACGAACCGTCGGCCTGGTTCGTGTGTTGTGGAGACATGGCGGCCTCGAAGAGAGTACGTGGGAGAGGGAAGCACAGATACGTGCCCAATACCCCGAGTTGTCCTGAGCTTTAAACCTTTGGTGCCTGTTGTGACAGAACGTTTGACCTTTTTGGCTATGAAATGTGCTAGGTTCCTTTCCTCTGTTATGTGTGGGAAGCCCCGGCTGAAGGGAAGGGGGAACCCGACCCCTAATCAGGACGCATTAAGGTGGATGCGATTAAACCCGTGCGGGCGAGTCAGTGCCGCCCAAAGCGGATAATATCTTGACATGGGGGAGGGGGACTCCCCAAACCCACATGACCGGGCGGTTTGGCGTGATATGATGCTTGGTTCTTGACAGGGTGTATTTTCAATTAGCGGGGGTCCACTCCTAAGAGGTATCTTCGAAGATGGTTGTTCGGATCCTCTCTTTCCTTCTAGTTTGTTTTGATTCTCGGGGACGAGAATCGTTTAAGAGGTATCTGATGTGAAGACCCAGACCCCCCTTGGTCCCTTCCTTTGCCAAAAATCCGGTTTCCTTGCGGGGTACCGATCGGTGAGACCGATCGGCGAGACCGATCGGTGAGACCGATCGGGGAGACCGATCGGTGAGACCGATCGGTGAGACCGACCGGCGAGACCGACCGGCGAGACCGACCGGCGAGACCGACCGGTGAGACCGACCGGTGACACCGATCGGTGAGACCGATCGGTGAGACCGATCGGTGACACCGATCGGTGAGACCGATCGGCGAGACCGATCGGTGCGACCGATCGGTGGGACCGATCGGTGACACCGATCGGTGAGACCGATCGGTGGGACCGATCGGCGGGACCGATCGGTGCGACCGATCGGTGGTGACCGATCGGTGAGACCGATCGGTGAGACCGATCGTTGGTGACACCGATCGGTGACACCGATCGGTGAGACCGATCGGTGAGACCGGCCCTGCCAAGTTGTTCCAGTAATGTTCCTTTTTCGCAAATAGGGTTTTAAACCCTATTCTCCCTTGCTAAAAAAATATCTTGGAAATCCGAAACGCGCGCAAAGGTCTTAATTAAATGCTTCATTAATTCATGGGTCAGTTAAAACCACCCAGCATCATTAATGATGAGTCAAGCCACGTGGTCAACCCACGACTCCCTCGTCTTCCGTGGTTTTGTGTTTTCATCTCAACCGTCCCCAGCCCTTATAATTAAGGGTTAGGCCGTGGTTTTCCCCCTTCTTCGATCGTGGCCCTTCTGGTGCATCGGGACCGCCGCGTCGTTATCCGTAAAGTTCCGCGCCCCCGGCCTAAACGTCGATCATCCATCAACAAGTAGGGAATTTCTCTCGTCTCTCACCTTTGTGTATCATGCGGGGTGGGCGTTACTTTTGTTCCTATGGAATTGGTTGAACCAAACCCTAATGAAGATACTAAACGAAGTTCTAAAGAAAGAAGGGGAAGGGGTTGTGATCGTTGTTTATGCTTTATCTTGTGATCATCCCTTTTGTTGTACTGGTCTATGTTTTCCTGAAAATTGAGGCCGTTGGTGGTCGTGTGTGTACACTTGAATCCCCTCGTGATGTTTTAAATGGGTTGCTGAAATTGTGAACTCCTGCTGTGAAATTGGTTAATCACGTATACCCAGCTGAATAATTGAAAGCACCAGGATCAACCCTTCTGTGATAACTAACGGATAGAACACATGGAATTTTGAAATCATGGAGTGTGTTAAGTCGTTTAAATCTGAAAATCCCTGACTTGTGTTGGTAGTGGTTGTTGGTTGTTTTCCCTTCGGGCCGTTTGCTGGAAATGTGGGAGGGGATGGGATTCCCCGTTCTTTTTATACTCTCGGTGACTGTGTGAATTTGGGGGATGGGATCTCCTGTTGGCATGGTTTCAGTGGTTGTGAGTTTTTATCACAAATTGGGGAGAGATCCTCTGTTGGCAGAACCGGGTGTGAGTGTTTTGGTTGATCTATGCTTGACGTTTTCCTTGGTTATGCTTATGGTAGTTGCCCAGTAGTGCATAAAATTAATTGAACAATTGACCGAACGTGAAACAAGAATGGGACAGATGGTTTGTGGGCAAGGGTCGTGAATTTTGACTCGGACGTTGTGGTGTCGTGTCCTGTAGGTTGGCTAGGAAAACCTAAGTTTTGGGTGAGTGTTTGTTACCTATATCTATACTTGTAGCTTTGTGTTTCTTATTCGCGCCCCACCCAAGTTGAGCACTTAGTGCCGAACACCCCCATTTATGGGGGAAGGGTGTTTTTCCCAACACTATCCTTAGTGGCTGGTTATTAGCTCCTTTTCTGCTCCCTTTCCCGGATAGCCCAAGTACCTTCGGGCAGGCTGTGATGGCCTGAAGTCCATTATTAGCCCAAGAATCATCGGGCAGGGTGTTGTGGTGGTTGGCCAGGCGCGTGCGGCAGGTGGTTTCCCAAGTGTCTTCGGGATGAGGCCCAGGTGTTTTCGGGCGTGGCAGTGGATCCTTTAGCCCAGGTGTCTTCGGGCGTAGCGGTGGTTGTTCTGGCCTAGGTGTTTGCAGGCATGGTTACTTGTGACAGTTGAGGCCCAGGTGTGTGCGGGCGGGATTTGGCAGTGGGACTGCGTGTGGTTGTGGCCCAGGTGTGTGCGGGCGGGTTTTGGCAGTGGGACTGCGGTGAGAATGG
Source organism: Viscum album (assembly GCA_963277665.1). Lineage (NCBI taxonomy): Eukaryota > Viridiplantae > Streptophyta > Magnoliopsida > Santalales > Viscaceae > Viscum > Viscum album. The sequence continues at coordinate 1,388,922,756 of OY728155.1, read as the reverse complement.
CGGGATTGGTCCGATGCGTAGGATGTCTCAATAACCAGTGGGAAAGTGGCGCGGGGTACCCAAACATCGATGTGCTCTTATTATATATATTACTTGACTTGCGTTATTTGGGGAGTGAGCCTTGGTGAGGCCTGGGATGGATAGTTTGCCTTGTTAGCTGTTTGGTTCACTTTTTCCTCACGGGACTTTAGTATGTCTCCCCCACTTGTGCACGAGAGTCTTGGTTTTCCCTACTGAGTGTACTTGTATGCTCACCCTACGTTTACTTTCAGGTTTCCAGGAGGACTACCAGGGCTGCGCGGGACCCTATTAGTCGGACAGTTGGGGTTGTCGCTGTTGTCGTACCTCTGCTTTCTTTTGGTATTGTACTTGAGAGCTTCTTTTTCTTTTGTACTTGTACCTTGTTGTAAACTGTTTTAGCATGCATGTGGGAATGGTTTACTTTTGGCTTTACTTTTCTTTCTATCTTGGTGTTGTTGGGTTTTCTCCTCCTTATCTTTCGATCCTATAAAATAAAAAGGGTAATGCCTTCCATTTGCGAGAACTTCCTATACCCTTGGTGCTAGTCGCCACTCCGGGACCTATTGAAGGCGGGTTTCGGGGGTCATTATCTCTCCTTCAACTCAAAGAAGGAAGGGTCTGGCAATCTGCTGACCCTTCCCTCCTTTTGGTGAAGGCGGGTCGTGACAGAATGGTATCAGAGGCGAGGTTGAGAGATAGGACGGAGTCTGGAGTTAGGCACAGTAAGGATTTCATGGGACGGTAAGGCAACAGCGTTGGGTGACCTTGGTGCGTGAAATAGGCCAAGGAGGACCGGCTAGGACACGGGATTTTAGGGCCCCCCGTGATCCGATGCAAGGACTCTGGACCTACCGAACGACCAAGTGAAGCCACACTGATTGCAGGGTAGAGACCCTAGGGAAGGTACATGCATCATAAATGACTTGTGTTCTTGTGTTTCTGGGATGTCTTGGGAAATTAAGAATAAATTAAATCTTAATAAGTTTTGAGAACGGTTTTCTTTGCACTACTGGGCTTAGGCATTCCTTGTTTACCTTGCAGCTATGGCACCTGGAAGGCGACCACGTGTGGTACAGGCGATCGAGACTCCTGAGACTACCTTGGCCAATCAGCAGAGAGCTGATCGGGAGGAAGAGGACGACCGGTGGCAGAAGACTCTTCGAGCCTTTCAGCGACAGGCCCTCGAGAAATATGAGGGCAGCACCTCCGACATGAAGACGGAAGGCTGGCTGGAGGAGCTAGTCATAGCCTTCGGCCTGATTCGGGCCCCGACTGAGTACTGGGTTCCTCTGGCTGTTAGCCAGATGCGAGGAGCGTCACGTCAGTGGTGGATGCTTCACCTGGGGAGTAGGAAAGAGTCTGAGGTTGCTTGGGCGGAATTCGAGAAGGAGTTCCGGGCGGAGTTTCTCTCCTCGACAATGAAGGCGGAAAAGAGGCAGGAGCTACTCTCCCTCCAGCAGGGGAGCATGTCCGTGAGGGAACTTGGAATCAAGTTCAAGGACCTCCTGCGTTTTGCTCCAGACCTCTTTCCCGATGAGGAGTCTCGGGCAAGACGTTTGGAGGAGGCGCTCCGACCCTCCCTCCAGTATGCTGTTACTCCCTTTACCCTTCCGACATACTTAGAGGTTCAGAAGAAGGCCGAAGTGGTGGAAAGGATGCACACTCTAGGCGGACTGTCACGAGAAGGGATCCAGCTGGGACCATCGAAGGGGAAGGCCGTCAGCACCAGGCCCCCAGCATCGGGACCCTCCAGGTTCCGACCCGCAGGGAGCAGGCCGCAGCAGTTTCAGTTTCGATCCCCTGGCCCACGTTCTTTTCCTCCAGGCTCGGGACCACGGTGCTTCATCTGCGGGAGCCCTAGACATCTTCGGAGTCAGTGCCCCGATCGGGTGCAGTACAGCGGTGGCAGTCATCCCCAGCATCCACCACAGCAGCAGTTCCCAGCCAGACCCTTCCAGCAGCAGCAGGGACAGCGAGCTCCCGCTCCTCCGCAGACAGACATAGGAGGGGAAGGCCGACCTCAGGGCGCTCCCCAGGGACCTCGACCAGGGCGTGGTCGGGGAGGTGGCCGACAGCCGAGGGGTAGGGGAGCTGGGCGTGGACAGTTACACGCCGCAGAAGCAACAATTCCAGCAGGGCCAGAGGTTGTTCGAGGTACGATCAGTGTGTTTAGCACTCTTGCTTATGCTTTGTTCGATACCGGAGCTTCGCACTCCTTTGTTGCACCCAGTCTAGCCCGCGCCTTGGGTCTAGATGCCGAGAGACTTCCAGTGCCCCTGGTGTTGAGCACACCAGTTGGAGGTCAGACCGACTTGCTGTTCGTTTGTCGGGGATGTAGACTGATGTTGGGGCCACATCAGTCGGTTAAGGATCTCCTTCTGCTACAGATTCGGCCGTACGATGTCATCCTAGGCATCGACTGGCTATTTTCTGTGTGCGCCGTCATCGACTGTTTCCAAAGGAGGGTGGTGTTCTCCGGTTTGGACGGCCAGTGTGTTACTTTCACCGGCGAGCGGAGCTGTCCGAAGGGAAACAGGAGGGAGGAACCTCTCCTCTCCTTGTTGACCGAACTGACGATAGAATCAACAGATGCGGAAATGGTGGAAGTACCAGAGATCGTTCGTGAATTTATGGACGTCTTTCCTGAGGAGGTGACGACTCTACCCCCTCGACGTGATATCGAGTTCGGGATAGACCTGCAGCCCGGCTCTCGACCAATCTCGATGGCTCCTTACCGGATGGCACCTTCGGAGCTACGGGAGTTGCGGATACAGATTGACGATCTGATGAAGAGGGGTTATGTTCGTCCAAGTGCATCACCGTGGGGTGCCCCAGTCTTGTTTGCGAAGAAGGCAGATGGTGGCCTCAGGTTATGCATCCGCTGCCCTCTTCCGAGGATAGATGATCTTTTCGACCAGCTGAAGGGGGCAGGATGGTTCTCGAAGATCGACCTGCGATCCGGGTACCACCAGCTGAGGGTGAAGGATAGTGACGTCCCGAAGACGGCGTTCAGGTGCAGGTATGGGCACTTCGAGTTCGTGGTCATGCCCTTTGGTGTTACGAACGCCCCGGCCGTGTTCATGGGGCTTATGAACTCCATCTTTCGGGAGTACCTGGATCGGTTTGTGGTGGTGTTCATCGACGATATCCTGATCTATTCAAAGTCAGAAGAGGACCATGCAGAGCACCTGAGGACAGTTTTGGAGGTCCTACGACAGCACCAGCTCTATGGGAAGTTGTCAAAGTGCAAGTTCTGGGCGCGAGAGGTGCACTTCCTTGGACATGTAGTGTCTGAGCAGGGAGTAGCAGTCGACCCATCAAAGGTTGAGGCAATTGTTTCTTGGGCAGCACCCAAGAATGTGGCGGAAGTTCGGAGTTTCCTTGGACTGGCAGGCTACTACCGGAGATTCGTGCCCAACTTCTCCCGGGTAGCAGCCCCTTTGACGGCTTTGACCAAGAAGGACCAAGTTTTCATGTGGAGCGAGCAATGTGAGTCGTCCTTCAGCTACCTAAAAGAAAAACTGGTTAGTGCCCCAGTGTTGAGGTTGCCAGAAGAAGGGATGGCCTATGAGGTATTCTGTGATGCTTCAGGACAGGGCCTGGGGTGCGTATTGATGCAGCGACAAGGGGTGATCTCTTACGGGTCCAGGCAGCTACGCCCCCATGAGCGGAACTATGCCACCCATGACCTGGAGCTTGCAGCGGTGGTGTTCGCATTAAAGCTGTGGCGACATTACCTCTTTGGGGAGCGCTTTGTGGTCTTCACCGACCACAAGAGCTTGCGCTATATCTTCTCCCAGCGTGACTTGAACTTGCGACAGCGGAGGTGGGTCGAGTTTCTCCAGGACTACGACTTTGAGATCTCATACACTGAAGGTAAGGGAAACGTTGTGGCTGATGCCCTGAGCAGGAAGCCGCATCAGGAGGTGGTTCGGGAATCTGCTGATGCTTGGAAGGCAATGGGGGAGTTGGCTGCCTTGCACTTGGATGCAAGGGTGGAAGGTACTAGAGGTTGTTTGTTTCAGATGACGGTACAGTCCTCCTTGTTGCAGCAAGTGGAAGAGTCTCAGTGGGGAGATCCTGAGGTAGAAGTGTTGCGGGATCGTGTCGATCAGGGGAACGCCCCGGAAGGATGGTCGGAGGACAGCCGACATCGGATGCTCTTTCATCGGAGGTTGTTTGTTCCAGAGGTGATGCGTGATGAAGTCCTTCATGAGTTCCATAGCTCAGCCTTGGCGGTACATCCGGGTGTTTCGAAAATGTACCAAGGCCTGAGGGGACAGTTTTGGTGGCCCGGGGTGAAACGGGCAGTGGCAGAGTTCGTGGCTAAATGCCTGGTGTGTCAGCAGGTGAAGGCTGAACACCGTGTTCCTGGTGGTCTGTTGCATCCTCTAGATGTTCCCGAGTGGAAGTGGGACGGCGTCTCAATGGACTTCGTCACGGGACTACCCAGAGCTCAGGGCGGGCATGATGCTATCTGGGTAGTGGATGAGGTGGTGCGTTTGCATGGAGTTCCGAAAACGATCGTCTCGGATCGGGACACTCGATTCACCTCACGAGTCTGGAAGGGGTTACAGCATGCTTTTGGCACCCAACTACGCCTTAGCACTGCTTTTCACCCTCAGACTGATGGGCAGACAGAGCGGACTATCCAGACTTTGGAAGACATGCTGCGAGCATGTGTTCTGGATTTCGGAGGATCATGGGTACGACACTTGCCTTTAATAGAGTTTGCCTACAACAACAGTTTTCACTCTACTATCGGCATGGCTCCTTTTGAGGCCTTGTATGGAAGACCATGTCGTTCACCCTTATGCTGGGCAGAGGTTGGTGAGACTGGTACTCTTGGACCAGAAGTAGTGCAGAGCACCACGGAGAAAGTCCAGCTAGTGCGGGAGAGGATGAAAGCAGCTCAGGATCGGCAGAAATCTTATGCTGATCGTCGGAGGAGGCCCCTGAGGTTCGAGGTGGGAGATCATGTGTTTTTGAAGGTTTCCCCTCGACGGGGGCAGCGGAGGTTCGGAAAGGGGAGTAAGCTCTCCCCTAGGTTCATCGGACCTTTCGAGGTGCTGAGGCGAGTTGGCGAGGTGGCATATCAGCTGGCCCTACCACCTCAGTTGGAGAGGGTCCATGACGTCTTCCATGTCTCCCAGCTTCGTCAGTACTTACATGATGACTCTCATGTCATCAACTGGGGAGAGCTAGACGTAGGAGGAGACGCGACCTTCGAGGAACGGCCAGTCAGAATCGAGGATCGCAAGGAGAAAGTGCTCCGTGGACGAACCGTCGGCCTGGTTCGTGTGTTGTGGAGACATGGCGGCCTCGAAGAGAGTACGTGGGAGAGGGAAGCACAGATACGTGCCCAATACCCCGAGTTGTCCTGAGCTTTAAACCTTTGGTGCCTGTTGTGACAGAACGTTTGACCTTTTTGGCTATGAAATGTGCTAGGTTCCTTTCCTCTGTTATGTGTGGGAAGCCCCGGCTGAAGGGAAGGGGGAACCCGACCCCTAATCAGGACGCATTAAGGTGGATGCGATTAAACCCGTGCGGGCGAGTCAGTGCCGCCCAAAGCGGATAATATCTTGACATGGGGGAGGGGGACTACCCAAACCCACATGACCGGGCGGTTTGGCGTGATATGATGCTTGGTTCTTGACAGGGTGTATTTTCAATTAGCGGGGGTCCACTCCTAAGAGGTATCTTCGAAGATGGTTGTTCGGATCCTCTCTTTCCTTCTAGTTTGTTTTGATTCTCGGGGACGAGAATCGTTTAAGAGGTATCTGATGTGAAGACCCAGACCCCCCTTGGTCCCTTCCTTTGCCAAAAATCCGGTTTCCTTGCGGGGTACCGATCGGTGAGACCGATCGGCGAGACCGATCGGTGAGACCGATCGGGGAGACCGATCGGTGAGACCGATCGGTGAGACCGATCGGGGAGACCGATCGGCGAGACCGACCGGCGAGACCGACCGGCGAGACCGACCGGCGAGACCGACCGGCGAGACCGACCGGCGAGACCGACCGGTGAGACCGACCGGTGAGACCGACCGGTGACACCGATCGGTGAGACCGATCGGCGAGACCGATCGGTGAGACCGATCGGCGAGACCGATCGGTGCCACCGATCGGAGGGACCGATCGGTGCGACCGATCGGCGGGACCGATCGGCGGGACCGATCGGCGGGACCGATCGGCGGGACCGATCGGGGAGACCGATCGGTGGTGAGACCGATCGGCGAGACCGATCGGTGCGACCGATCGGTGACACCGATCGGTGAGACCGATCGGTGAGACCGGCCCTGCCAAGTTGTTCCAGTAATGTTCCTTTTTCGCAAATAGGGTTTTAAACCCTATTCTCCCTTGCTAAAAAAATATCTTGGAAATCCGAAACGCGCGCAAAGGTCTTAATTAAATGCTTCATTAATTCATGGGTCAGTTAAAACCACCCAGCATCATTAATGATGAGTCAAGCCACGTGGTCAACCCACGACTCCCTCGTCTTCCGTGGTTTTGTGTTTTCATCTCAACCGTCCCCAGCCCTTATAATTAAGGGTTAGGCCGTGGTTTTCCCCCTTCTTCGATCGTGGCCCTTCTGGTGCATCGGGATCGCCGCGTCGTTATCCGTAAAGTTCCGCGCCCCCGGCCTAAACGTCGATCATCCATCAACAAGTAGGGAATTTCTCTCGTCTCTCACCTTTGTGTATCATGCGGGGTGGGCGTTACTTTTGTTCCTATGGAATTGGTTGAACCAAACCCTAATGAAGATACTAAACGAAGTTCTAAAGAAAGAAGGGGAAGGGGTTGTGATCGTTGTTTATGCTTTATCTTGTGATCATCCCTTTTGTTGTACTGGTCTATGTTTTCCTGAAAATTGAGGCCGTTGGTGGTCGTGTGTGTACACTTGAATCCCCTCGTGATGTTTTAAATGGGTTGCTGAAATTGTGAACTCCTGCTGTGAAATTGGTTAATCACGTATACCCAGCTGAATAATTGAAAGCACCAGGATCAACCCTTCTGTGATAACTAACGGATAGAACACATGGAATTTTGAAATCATGGAGTGTGTTAAGTCGTTTAAATCTGAAAATCCCTGACTTGTGTTGGTAGTGGTTGTTGGTTGTTTTCCCTTCGGGCCGTTTGCTGGAAATGTGGGAGGGGATGGGATTCCCCGTTCTTTTTATACTCTCGGTGACTGTGTGAATTTGGGGGATGGGATCTCCTGTTGGCATGGTTTCAGTGGTTGTGAGTTTTTATCACAAATTGGGGAGAGATCCTCTGTTGGCAGAACCGGGTGTGAGTGTTTTGGTTGATCTATGCTTGACGTTTTCCTTGGTTATGCTTATGGTAGTTGCCCAGTAGTGCATAAAATTAATTGAACAATTGACCGAACGTGAAACAAGAATGGGACAGATGGTTTGTGGGCAAGGGTCGTGAATTTTGACTCGGACGTTGTGGTGTCGTGTCCTGTAGGTTGGCTAGGAAAACCTAAGTTTTGGGTGAGTGTTTGTTACCTATATCTATACTTGTAGCTTTGTGTTTCTTATTCGCGCCCCACCCAAGTTGAGCACTTAGTGCCGAACACCCCCATTTATGGGGGAAGGGTGTTTTTCCCAACACTATCCTTAGTGGCTGGTTATTAGCTCCTTTTCTGCTCCCTTTCCCGGATAGCCCAAGTACCTTCGGGCAGGCTGTGATGGCCTGAAGTCCATTATTAGCCCAAGAATCATCGGGCAGGGTGTTGTGGTGGTTGGCCAGGCGCGTGCGGCAGGTGGTTTCCCAAGTGTCTTCGGGATGAGGCCCAGGTGTTTTCGGGCGTGGCAGTGGATCCTTTAGCCCAGGTGTCTTCGGGCGTAGCGGTGGTTGTTCTGGCCTAGGTGTTTGCAGGCATGGTTACTTGTGACAGTTGAGGCCCAGGTGTGTGCGGGCGGGATTTGGCAGTGGGACTGCGTGTGGTTGTGGCCCAGGTGTGTGCGGGCGGGTTTTGGCAGTGGGACTGCGGTGAGAATGGCGGGATTGGTCCGATGCGTAGGATGTCTCAATAACCAGTGGGAAAGTGGCGCGGGGTACCCAAACATCGATGTGCTCTTATTATATATATTACTTGACTTGCGTTATTTGGGGAGTGAGCCTTGGTGAGGCCTGGGATGGATAGTTTGCCTTGTTAGCTGTTTGGTTCACTTTTTCCTCACGGGACTTTAGTATGTCTCCCCCACTTGTGCACGAGAGTCTTGGTTTTCCCTACTGAGTGTACTTGTATGCTCACCCTACGTTTACTTTCAGGTTTCCAGGAGGACTACCAGGGCTGCGCGGGACCCTATTAGTCGGACAGTTGGGGTTGTCGCTGTTGTCGTACCTCTGCTTTCTTTTGGTATTGTACTTGAGAGCTTCTTTTTCTTTTGTACTTGTACCTTGTTGTAAACTGTTTTAACATGCATGTGGGAATGGTTTACTTTTGGCTTTACTTTTCTTTCTATCTTGGTGTTGTTGGGTTTTCTCCTCCTTATCTTTCGATCCTATAAAATAAAAAGGGTAATGCCTTCCATTTGCGAGAACTTCCTATACCCTTGGTGCTAGTCGCCACTCCGGGACCTATTGAAGGCGGGTTTCGGGGGTCATTATCTCTCCTTCAACTCAAAGAAGGAAGGGCCTGGCAATCTGCTGACCCTTCCCTCCTTTTGGTGAAGGCGGGTCGTGACAATCAATCTCTATCATATTGTAACACAGGATGTATATAAAGATACTACAGGTCACAACTCTTGATCCAGCCATCACCCAAACCGAGAGCACAGTTGTTTACGGCGCACAGTGAAAAATGGCGACGAGGGCCCTTAGCGCCATGGCGCATGGCGCACTACGCTGCGCATGGAAATTTCATTAACGGAGAAAAACACATATATAAAAAATTATATTAGGAAAATGAAAAAAAACACATTATCTCATGAAAATTTAGTTAAAAAAAAGAGGAACATGGAATCAAAATATGTCTAAATAATACAAAATATGCAAAGACAAATTGTCATAAAATGTCTAAAAAAATAGTTTTTCATTCTCATCCATAGAAACACAATCGCCATTGCCGATGGGATCATCAAGAAGCTCTTCAATATCCTCCTCTTCACTCTCTAGACTCAAGATCTTCCTCTTCTTCGATATGATGAAGAGATGCTTTTTTCCCTTTCGTTTCCATGGAAGTGGATGCTCTAGTAGTACAGTCAGGTTCTTCAGCTCCAGATGCTAAAGCTACAACCCAAGTTAAATCATCCTCCTCAAAAACAAGATTGTTTCCTACATCAAGTTCTTCCACTGGCCCAAGCATCCATTCATTGCAATCATCAATGCTTTTCAATGAGATAGGATCAATGGTGTCACGATCATTAAATCTCCTAATCAACGCCCTGTTATATTTGACATAAACCAAGTTATTCGATTTAGATTGAGCAAGCCTATTTCATCTTTTTGTGTGGAGATTTTCAAACACACTCCAATTCTGTTCACAAGCAAAAGCACTACAAGACTAAGAAATTTTATTGTGAACTGTCTCAAATGGGGAGTTGAAGCGCCATTAGATGCCCACCAATCAGTCAGTGCTCTCAATTTTATGTTTCAAATAGCCAAATTAGTTCCAAGAGTGCCTAAAGCATCTCAATATTCTTCCATCTCCTCAGAGATTTTATCCTGAGTACCAAAATCTGGAATCAATCTCTGGATACAATTCACCAAACTCAAGTTCATTACTTCATCACTATCAATGTTAGGATTGAGATAAAAAAAACTCGAGAATCAAGTAGTATCCTGCAGCACACAATGGTCGATGAAGTTGCACATTCCATCTTTTATCGATAATTTTGAAGATCTCCTTATACTTGACTTCATTGTCGTTGAAAGCTTTTGCAATGACCTTGGCCCTATCCATAGATTTTTAAATATATCCCATTGGAGGTTTTTTTTCACCATCAACCAATCTAAGAACTTGAACAATAAAACCCCCAACCCTTAAGGGAATAAAGAACATTATTCCAAAATGAAGTGCTCTGCACAGTAAGTGTTGTCATCTTACCTCCTTTCCCATTTGCCCCCTTGTTGATGTTCCATTCCTCCAAGCCAAACATCTTTCTTAAATTTCTTTGTTGGTTGTGCACGCTAGAGAGTGATCATGGCAGCGGCAAATCATGTTTTGGCAGGCCTAAGTAGCTCCCTCAGTTGGGTGAATTGCCTCATCATGTGTAACGCACCCACATGGTTATAAATATAACCATTGACCAACACTGCCTTCTTCAAAAGCCGAGCAAAGAATCCGAATTTTCTACATGTCCCCCAACATCAAGTCCAAACAATGAGCGGCACATGGAGTCCAACACAAATCTAGATAGGTTGCCTCCAACAATTTTCCTATTAAAGAAAATCCAGATAAGAATAAATTATCACTATAAAAAAATGAAAAATATTAATTAGAATGGAAAACAATAAAAAAATTATAATTCTTACTGACACTATCGATGACAACTTGAACAACATTATATGGTTCAACTTTTATAACAAATTTATCAAGAAGCTCAAACATTTTTGAGCCACTTTTCACACAGGATAAAGCATCAACTGATTCAATGAAGACGGGTCCCTTTGGGCTATTCACCAAGAAATTGATAAGTGTTCTTCCTCTTTTATTCGTCCAACCATCAGCCATAATCGAACATTTCTTACGCAATCTTCAAAATAATTCACCAACAAATTTGTTCGTTCCAATTATTTTATTAAGGGAACTCGTACCTCATGATATGATGGTGGTTTCATTGTCAGGGTCATATTGCCCAACTCCTTCAATGAAATCAGCAAAGCTATCGTGGTTGACAGCAATAAATAGAATTCCAACATCATACATCCATCTCACAAATAATTGACAAACTTCCTCTTTTTTTTCCTTTTTGTATGCATCACTAATAGTTGTTTATTTTGAAGTTTCAACTTTCCTTTGTCGTACAACCTCGGACTTAGAGTGAAGTAGTGATCAATACCTTCTCTTGAATTTGAATGAGAAGTCTTTATACTACTTCCTGTTGCAAAATTGTCTGAACTACTTGTTGTCTTCCTTTTGACTCCTCCTATGGTCGGAATTAAAGGATCTTCCTCTCGATCATCTTCCATCAAATCAATATCCTTATATTGGGCAGTCGAGTTTATTTGATCCTTCAATGACTTTTTTTCTCCAACGGCCTTTCTAATTTCTTCTCTGACATGTGGTAGACAAATTTGGAAACCTATTGTATTTTGAAAACCTTTTGTCAAATGTTGTTTGTCTAGTGTAATGCTACCATTAGTAACTTTGCTGCAAAATTTGCATGTCACACAGTTTTTATTTTTAGAATTACTCAATGAAAAATATGCTTAAGCTAGATCTTTGCCAAAATTGTTAGCAACCATTCAATTTATAGGCAAAAAAAGGTGAACAAAGAAATAGATAAAATAAAACACATAATAACACAAGCAAAATAAAGTAAAAAACAAATGAGGGCAGGTGCGTGAGTCGCAACAGCTGCTCCAGGGTAGCAAAGTAGCAAGCCAACGAAAGAGAAAGGAGGCAAACCTCTAGGCCAGGCTAGAGAAGTTTAGAAGAGAAAAGAACTTGAGGAAGATCGACTAGTTGTGGAGCAGACGTTCGTTGTCCAAGGGTTGCACGTCCGAGGTAGTGTGCGTTCTAGGGTGTCGCAGGGTCAGGTGGGGTTAAAATAAAAAAAAATAACCAAAACTTAAAAAAAAAACGCACGTAGATGGCGCACAATGGCGCGCGCCATCTCATTTGCACCACGCCAAGGGCATGTTGTGGCACGACAGTCCATGGCACAACACCTTGCGCCATGGTGCGCCATTCACAACTGTGACCGTGAGATAGACATATTTATCATAATTTCATTGTTCTAAATAGTCAACACTACTACATTCAAATATGCATTGATTTCCAACAAACCAATATCGAACAACTCAACATAATTTCAACTCATTAGTTGATAACAAACCCAACATAACTTCACTGAATATGCGAAACGATCTCCCCCTTTGAATTATGTTGTCAACTCTACCATAAATCAAACAATCATCGACAAATCCTCCAAGCCAACTTGAGTCAAGACCAATGTGGGAAAACAGAGAATTAGTAAACATCAATGTTGTCCACTCCCTTGCTCCTATAATTCAGTTACAGATTAAAGAATGAGTTTCAGTGCCATGCCCAAGCAACTCTCACTATGATCCAACCCAGACCTTTAATAAACAATCAATGAAAAAACATTAATCAGAATAAGGGCAAGAGGTGTACCTTTCAGATTTCTTCATGTCAAACGTTTTCACAATGGTCCGAGGATCTCCCCATTAAACACACAAGCAAGATTTCTGAAATACCATTACCATGGTGCTTCGACTTTAGTTCAACTCCCCCTTTATCAAATTCATTCAATCTAGTATTACCCCAAGACACATACTCCCACTTTTTCGAAGATGTTTCTAATAAAAGATAATCTCCATGGGAAGTGGGGGTACCATTCAAATCTCCTCAACGTGAGGAAAGTGGTTAAGTTCCCTGACTCAACCAATTCTTCATTTTAACTTTGACTTGATGGCCTTCTCCCTAATGTTACTCTTCTAATGCACACAATTTAAATTTCTTCACCCTTTGCTTATGATCTTAACTTTTGCTCCACTTTTGGTTTATAAAATATCTTTTGTATAATTCCATTGGTATAGATTTCTTCCTTCTTTGCATTAGCACTATATTGTGCAACTTTATCATTCTCCTATGGCTTTGTGATGCTCTCTTCCTTCCCTCTAATTCTCTTTCTCCAAACAAGATTGATTCCTCCTGTATAGCATCTCGCTTGCAATTCTTTCGTCTGACTTGTCATTACATTTTTGTGTTTGCTTAGCCACATACCAAGTTGTCAAGGCTTCTTCATTTCCTCCACCCTTCCAAATGCCTTTCTTCTCTCTCAATGAAACTTGTTGAGCAATGGCAGATTTGTAGTTCTTCATACATCAACTTCATAACACTCTTCAACCAAACCATGAAACTCGTTTCAGTTGACAATAGATTTCCCTTAAAACTCCATGTTGATTTTCATTGTTCAACCAAGTTGGATTCTTCTTCTGTAAAGATATTGTATACCACCTCTGAGTTTTCTTGCCACAATCTCTGACTATGCATCCATAGTTAGCACGAATAAAAGGAATCACCATGACAATCCTCCATCAACAACGTTCATAGACCCTCAAGGGAGCAGAAGGTAGATAGAAGAATAAGGAATCAAGGATTGTATCGATTCGCGCGGATTCAGCCTCACGAAAGGACGAAATCCAAAGGGTCAATAACAAGCACTCCAAAGCGTCTAGGGAACTCCCGCAGTTGCCAAGGGTCATCTAAAGAGAGAAGAAACTGAATGGAAAAAGGGCGTGGAATTTATAAATAAAAAGAGAAATCCAAAAACCATGGCATAATGATACAAGTAAAAAACGTAACGGGTGTCGTCACCACCCATAAATCCGAAAACCACAGCGCAATCCCCCTTGTCTCCTCTAAAATATCACAGTCACCAAACTTTCAAATTCGATGATATCAAAGAACATTACGACGTAATGTATCTCATTACGTTGTAATTCACCTGATCAAAGGGCCGATTCGAGATTTACGGCCCAATCCATGCTGATATCCAATTTTCACAGTTGCCTTACCTTTTTAAATCAAGCTTAATCAAAATACATCACGACACAACACATAATATTACAGTGTAATGCACAAGCCCCTTCCTTGAAAATCACGGCCTGAAACCACAGCCTAACCATTCTCCATAACAACTAGTCGTAACACATCTTCCCCACATAGAATCAAAACACAGTTTAACCCACGATGCTGCAATGTTTGAAACCATGGTACAATGAACAAGTCGTGATCGCTAGCAGTAACACCTTCCTTCAACCCCAACACTTAAACAAATATATTTACCCCGGAAACAAATCACGACATGATTGAAGTCAATGCGGCGTGATCTGTGTGTCAAATGAAATTTCATCCCAAACTCAACTCCTCAGCTCCAATGCCTCAAAATCCACAAACACCCAAAAGAAAGTGTATTGAAAATTCAGGCCTTCACAAACAGCATGGCATTGACTAAAATATAAAACTGAGATGTTTCTTAAACTGCTGACTGGTTTTCAAAGGAACCTTGGAACTGGTTCTCAAAGAAATCAATCATGGTATATAAATAATTAATGATGACTGCTTACCAAATTCAGATGATTCCTGTGCAGGGAGAGGTGTTATAAAGTTTTTGTTTCGGGAAAAATAAAGCAACAAAAAAAAGATAAAATCATGCAATATAATTTCAATACATGAGATAAGAATTTCAATTTTGAAATTGTGACGATATCGATTCCTGCCAGTTTTATATGTGAACAAAATCTAAAATCATCCAAACTCCACATATTCCCGGTTTCTTAAGAACCCAGAACAACATATCCATATAAGACCTGCATACAGTGAAGCGTCCTGATTTAACAAATAAGAAGTAGACAATCCAGACTAAAAGCCAACCAATGGATGAAAAAAAAAACATCGGACTGATAGAAAGCACCTACTCGAAAGTTGTTCGACCTGAGCCGGCGTAAGTCTCGCCGTGAATGCAGTTCCAGCATGCTTGTAAACGAAAATAATTGACTTCTTTGCAGCCTCCTCGCTACGTCACACACGGCAAGACGTACGCAAAAAATAATTAATAAAAACGAATTTGAATCGGTTGGAAAAAGATCGTATACCTGCCGAGAACGGCAGTTAGGGTCTGGATGTGGGATGCCTCGTCGTCGTCACCGCTAAGGTCCTCGGTGTGGACGATGTAAACAGCGGAGCCTGAAACCGAACTTCCTACCTTAGCATTCGCCATTGAGATCAGCGGAGATAACAACAAAGCAACCAGCACGGACAGCGGAAACCAAGGTGACGAAGATGGGGTGATGGAGCTAGCTGTTCGACGAAATTTAACCCTTGCAGCCATTTTGTATCGGATGTGATCGGAGGAGATGCCGATCGTGACTCCAGCGAAAATAATAATAATAAATAAATAAATGAAAATTGAAATGAAAACAACAATAAACCAGGTTTATTTAACCTGGAAAATTGGACAAATCTTCCCGACGTGGTTTTTTTTATATAATTAAATGGGGTAAGGGTTTGATATTTACGTGAATGGGTCTTGAAGGAGTTTTCTTTTTAATATCGGTTTTCCTAAATAAATATTTATTTAATTAATGCTAGGTTTAAAAGATTTTTGAAACTAATTTTTTTTTTTTTTTGCCCAGGCCAAAGGCGGCCAGTTCTCCCTTTGCCCAATTGAAAAAAATAATAATTATTTTAAATATACATGTTTGTATATTTAATTTTTTATTTTGTTTTGTTTATATATTTATATATACATATATATAACAAAAAATCGGTAGAATTTATCTGTTATTTAATATTCATCATTACTGTCATTAAAACAGTTTGTAATTCTGACAGAAACGATCACGTAATGCTGACAGAAACCATCACGTAATGCTCACTTTTATAAAAGGGTTTGGCCTGTAAATCATTCTGGATTTCTGATGTGTGATTCAGGTTCTCTCTTTCCTACACGGAATAGTAATGTGATGTTATTAGTCATTTTTAATCAATTAATAATAAATATTAATTACTAATAAACAATAATTAACTATTAATGGGTTTTGCATCAATTGGCACAACGACAAAAACCCAAACTTGGTTTTGATACATGGAACCCCATTTAGAATTCATGACTTCTTTCCATCTTGTAGTTTTTTAGCTCTATACTTCATCTTTATAGGAGAGAGGTTTATCATTTTCAACTAATAATGATTCACCGTCTTCGGTGACTAGGAAACCATATCTCTCTAGTTCTCTTACCTGTCTTGCGCTCCTACGCAGTACTTCTATTTCAAGAACTACTTCTTCCATAGGGGTTTATGGAACCTATTCTTATACAAACTCTTGTGTATCTTGAGCACCAACTTCATCAAAGTCAATCTTTCTCCCACTATCCTTTTGAGGATGTGCTCCCTCTCAAGAAAGATGACTTTTTGGCATCATTAACTTTCTTGCCTGAGGGGTTGTATAGGTAGTATCCCTTTGTTTCCTTGAGATACCCTATAAAGATACACTTTGTGCCCCGAGGTGCTAGTTTGTTGCTTGAGAATGTCTTAACAAACTCCTTGCAACCCCATACACATGTATGTAACAAAACGAGTTTCTTTCCACTCCACAACTCGAAGGGAATTCCATTTCCAGCTTTAGTTGGTACTCAGTTTAATGTGTATGCTACAGTTTTTAATGTATATCCCCAAAAGGATAATGGAATATCTACATGACTCATCATCGACCTTACCATGTCTAACAAGGTATGGTTTCTCCTTTCACTAACACCATTACACTATGGTGTGTAAGGTGGAGTGAGTTGAGATAGAATCTCAAACTCTTATAAAAATTTGATGAACTCCTGGTTAAGATATTCACCACCTTGACCTGATCGAAGATTCTTTATATTCTTTCCAAGTTAATTCTCTACTTCATTCTTGAACTCGTTGAATTTCTCAAAGGATTCGGACTTGTACCTTATCAAGTAGAGATAGCTATATCTACTAAAGTCATCAGTAAAAGTTATAAAGTAAGAATATTCACCTCTAACTTCTACTGGAAATGGTCCACACACATCTGTGTGTACCAATCCTATAAGATTTTTGGCTCTTTCACCCTATCAGTCAAATGGTGGTTTGGTCATTTTTTTCTTATAAACAAGCATG
Source organism: Viscum album (assembly GCA_963277665.1). Classification (NCBI taxonomy): domain Eukaryota; kingdom Viridiplantae; phylum Streptophyta; class Magnoliopsida; order Santalales; family Viscaceae; genus Viscum; species Viscum album. The sequence goes on along the minus strand of OY728155.1, from coordinate 1,388,905,903 downwards.
ATATATTTCAAGCAGTTTTAGCTCAAACGAGTCTAAATAACCGTCTTGAGAGATGTTTTTCAAACACTTCTCATTTACATGAAAAATACAGTGATGCCAAAGCTGGGTGTTATATGAGTCATGTGAACATGATTCATTATCAATCACCAATACTTGGTTTTCATAACTTAATACATGAAACCCATTATTTAAATGTTTCATTCCACAACATATGTTGTATTTATAAAAGAAAAAACTTTCATTTCTAAACTTGGAAATAAACCCATATATATCTAGGCATAATACAAAAATTATGTTCTTGGTAACAGTAGGTACATAATAACAATCTTTTAAAACCAAAATCATTCCCATTGGCAATGAAAGGTGGTAGTCACCGATGGCTAGAGCGGCCGACCTCGCACTATTGGCAGCTCGTAGATCCACCTCTCCTTTAGAAATCTTTTAGAATCTACTTGGTTCCTGCATTTAGATACAAATGTGATCACCGCAAGATATATCTAATACTCATTGTGTAAATATCGAAAGATTACTGATTAGACACTAAATGAGGCTAATATTCATTGTTAATATATATAATATTCATGTGCTTTATTATTCCTAAACACCATTTTAGTGCATTTTACACTTTGAACATCATTTCACATTATGATTGTAATTCTTTTATTAAAATGCACTATTATGTGGTACATTTTTTAACATCATTTAAAGTACCCAATGATTCATCTGATTTTAAGGAATCTAATTATACATATTTTAATTTGATATTTTGGGAAATTTATCTACACTTCATTATGAACATGTTTGATTCAGGGATCAATGGAGAATTCATGGAAGAAGATGGGGATATTCTGTGATGAAAGGAAACAATTCTGGAGAAGTCGGATTGGACACCAACCCACTGATAAGAATGTGGGGACCAACATACAGACCCAATTAATCCCAAATTTCATGGGATTCTATAAGACATGTAGATTAAGAAATAACTCTTCAAGATCCAATTCTAATTCGGCCTCCATTGTGGTCATTTAGGCGGCCCAAGTTAGAGATAAAATTCTGGGCCAGATTCTATGGCCCAGAAAAAAATCCTACCAAAATGATAATATCTCAGAATCCACAACTCCAAATGGGTCCAAATTTTACAGCCGTTTAGAATACATCAGGGGATCCATTTTCTTCTTCTATGTACCACTCTTATTCGGCCATATAGAAGGTCTTCCAAGCGCGTCTGTTCGGTAGATGAAAGCTGACTGCCACCTCGGGTCAAGTGTGGAAAAGTCCAAGTTCCACAAGCTTTCCACCACCCTAGGCCTACCATAATCAAGTGGGATACTTTGTACTGTTGAAGGATCGACCCAATGCTTCCAAAATTCCTATTTAAGGCAGTGGTGGTGGATGAGTTTATCATCTTTGAGCTTTTTTTTCATCTTAATGTTATGCTGCCAATTTGTCTTTTTAATGTTCTTCATTCACATGTAAGTTGTTTTAATTCATCCTAGTTTCTTAATAAAAGTTCTTCTTATCCTCTTATTCTGTTGTTCTCCATCTCACTTTGATACCGTTGCCTCAAGGTGTTAATTTATTCACACCAAATCTTGTGAAATTATTCACACAACGGTGGAGTGGTCATTTTATTTTTATTGTTTTCTTTACTTCTCCATTTCCTCCCTCATGAGTCTACTTTCCGCTTCCATTGAAACCATAGAATTAATGGAGGGATAACCCACTTATGGGTTGATCCAAGGGAGTATCAAGGGGCTGGATTGGATGTTATTTATCACCCCATTAATTTCTAATCACTTCTTTTAATTGAGATTTTTATTTGATGATTTTTAAACTCCATCGTCCTTGTTGAATTTAAGGTAACACACTTCAAGTGCGAATACGAACCTTTACATTGAAGTGCTAAAAACTTTGATCCTTCAAGTGTATAGGTGATTAGTATTAAAGTGTGTAGGTATTAAACTAGTAAGTGAGGATGTTGTTTGATCTTCTTAAATGAACCCATCTCAAATATTAGAAATTGAAATAGTTGAAAAAGAATTTCATCCAATCCACCCCGAGCGATAACCTAGGATCAACTCATTATTTTAAATTGAATTCACTTAAATCTATTAGTGATCCTTTAAAACCATCTAAAAGTAGCTCAAAGTTGGCCACTTCATAGCAAAAAACAATCCATAGAATGTGCGTGTCTGTAGGTTACTTCTTAGGTCTCTGAGGATTCGATAACCCAAGCTAAACTACAAGGACCGTTCTACCTTCATCTCTTGGGTAAATTTGAGCGTGAATCAAATTTTGGCGTCATTGCTGGGGACCCAAGTAAGTTATCTAAACACTCATTCTATTCTCCCTCATTTCTTCTTTTCTCATCCAAATTCTTTTATCTTGTCTCTTTCTCATTTTTTTTCTTTTGGCGCATGTCCACCTACACCCGCGATCAATCAAACCGTCTAGTTAGTGTGGATAGTCCTGGGGTTGGGGAGTCAAGTACACCAAGGAAAATCTTTCCATTAGATCCTAATCTTCCTAATACTCCAGAGTCAAAAATTGAGCCTATTTCATTGGAAGGTCTTCAGAGAAACCAACTCATAAACCCGGGTGGAAACCAAAATGGAAACCCAAATGAGGCAACCCCAAACTTGGGGAATTCAGTTGATCAAACCATGAATGACTATCTCACACATTCCTGGAACAATTCCCCCTCATGCATTAGACACAACTCCCTAGGAGATGCTAACTACATCTTTAAACCCCATGTCTTAAACCATCTTCCCACATTCCATGGAATGGAGTCCGAGATGCCCTACCTTCACATTAAGGAGTTCAATGACATTGTAGAAACCATGTGTCCCCCACATAAACTAGAATCGGCTAAGATGAGGCTCTTTCCTTTTTCTTTAAAGGATTGAGCTAAAAAATGTCTAAACAATTTGAGACCATCATCCATCAACTCTTGGGACCAACTACAATGAGAATTCTACAAAAAATACTTTCCCCACCACAAAACAATTACACTTAAAAAGAGTATCCAAAACTTTTTTGAAAAAGAGGGAGAGTCATTCTATGAAACATGAGAGAGGTTAAAAGACACCCTAAACATGGTTCCACACCATGGTTTTTCTATTCCTGAACAAGTGATAATTTTCTACAAAGGGTTGGGTCCGGGGAACAAACAATTCATTGACATGGTGTGTAATGGAACCTTTAAAAACTGTAAGGGTTGGTGTCCTGAGAACCAACTGTTTTGTAATTTGATTACATGAATGTTCACTTATTATATATTGTTCATTGTTCTGCATAACTATAATATAATAATGTACCGGAATATTTGTTGCATTGATAAGGTCATGGCAGATCTCCGCTATGATGAGAACCTTGAAATGCTATAACAATATTCTTAAATAAAGTTCTATGGTTGGATGACATACTATGATAGGACACATAGTATACAGACTGTCATGTGCGAGTACTCGTAAAAAGACGAGACTCTCTCTCATGGAGTTCGCACTTGGTAATCTCCACGATGGGAGATTATGAGAACAGACCTGCCAATAGCAATTCTGCATGTCTTGGTGTCATCGTACATTGCTATCTACGAGCGTATATAATGGTCCTTAGACTGAAAGATTATCATTAACTCATGTCATGACTCGCACACTTAGATTTACTAACGAAAACCGTCACTCAGACAGTTGGCGGGAAGTAGGGTACGTTGGGTGCGTCATGAGTGACATGTTGTTAATGGATAAGTCGAGGAAGGATTTGTCCCTTCCATTTATGGAAGTTGATATCTCGACCCTTTGATTGAAATAGAACTGTCGCATTAAATTCCATGGCCATGGTGTGAACGACGAGTTTATTTCAGGTAGTCAAAGAACAACGGATCAAGCATATAGGTTTATGACACTGCCATGAAACCGGCTTGATGAGATATCGAGACAAAGGGATTAAATTACACAGTAAGCGTTCATATGAGGTGATACGTCAATGCGGCGTCAACTTCTTTCTCTTGGGTGCCTTGACCCGTTGCTAGACAGTAATCTTGGACTTTAGGCAAGCTCGCCTAATGCCAACGAGAAAGAGGCATAGAGGGTCACACACTAAGTGTATTCAAGTATCTCAAGTAGAATAAAGATTATTCCCGTACGTGGTTTAATAATTATTCAAGGAAGCCTCAATCGTTTTAATGATGGAGGAATAAGGAAATGAAAAACAAGATATACACGCCGTGTATTAAAGATTACACGCCGTGTAGTTTTTCATGGAAAACAAGTACACGCCGTGTATTAATAATTACACGCTGTGTAGTTTTCTTTATGGAAATGAAATGAATAAATGAAAACAAGATATACACGCCGTGTACATTGAATGTACACACTGTGTAGTTTTCAATGAAAAACAAGTACACGTCGTGTAGTTTTTCCAGTCGGGATTTTGAGGATATAATATTGTTTTAAATGATATTTATTATAATCAGCGTGGGCGCATGTCAAGGAATTAATTATTCAACATGGGGTTTTTAAATAAGAGTCAATGAAATAAATAAAACGCGTAACGCATTTATTTATTGTCATAACTCTACAACCTCAAACCTGATTATAAATATCCTCACAACACCAACTCTTTTCCTACCCTGTGTGAGACACAACAATTCTGGAGAATTCTTTCAAGGCCGAAAGAACCTCTTCCTCCAAGAACGCTCTCAAGACTGAGATAGATCCTCTTCCATCGGATCAAGACGATCTAAGGCGGACAATGCAAGCAAAGGCTTCTCCACGCTAGCACCTGGAGACTCCTTTGGCGACGTCCAGATATATGAGGTACACGTGTGGATCACCGCTAGAGGGAGTCTACACTTGTATTCTACGACGCAACGACGGATCACATCGACAACGTGATCAAGAACATCAACGAAGAAAGAACACCCAAAAGGTATTTATTTATAATTAATTAAATTAATTATAATCAACCTGTAACGATCCTTGTTTGTGGTTCCAGTGCAAACCTTCTTCTTTGTCTTTTTCTGTGATTCGATCCGTGGAGACTGGCATTTATCGTCGTATTGATCCCGGATTGATCATTTTTAATGAAAAAAAGCCAAGTGGGCACATCCACCCACGTGCTTCCGCTGCGCCCGGAACCTTCAAATGGTATCAGAGCGAGGTTACAACGTTGATTATAGTTATTTAATTTTCGTTGATAATTTATGCATTTATATTTGATTCAATTCTAAATAAATCGTTCTATAAATATGAATAAACGAGATCTGTTTTTCCTCCTTCGCTTATCGATTCATATCATAGAAACAACCTTTTAATTTTAATTTTGATTAAAATAAAAACGAGGAACTCATCCGGAGGAGCCTCTCTTTCTGACTGTACAACACGGGATTACACGACGTGTAATTAAAACTACATGCCGTGTACTTAGGTTCAACGAACCGGCACTGGTCCGCCAAACCACATCGTGTGAATTGATTATGCCTAAGTATTAATCACGTCATGTTGACCAGAATTGAATGGAATGTGGGAACCAGAATACACGGTGTGTATGTTGGAACAACACGCCGTGTAGTCTGATCCGGTCCAGGTGAAACCGTGTACAAGGAGAAGCCGTGTTCCGCATACACGGGATTGCCAAGCCGGTTACTGCGTAACAAGGAAGTACACTCCATGTATGATTCATCTACATGTCGTGTACTCCAAAATTTCCAAAGTACAAAGAACACGCCAAAGCCCCGTCGTGTACTTTGGATAAAGGGTGAAAAGAAATACACGCCGTGTAATTATAAACTACACGCCGTGTAATTTCCAGAAATGAAATTTCACCAGGTTTCCTCCAATGTACAAAGACCCGTACAAGGAATATGGATGAGAAGAATCTCAAGGAAATTCAGAAAGGAATTTAAGATAAAGAATTGATTAATTATAAGATCATAATTAATTGAATTCGAGCACGTCTTATCTTAAATGAAAGAATGATTAAAAGAATTTGAATTCTAAATATGCGTAAATGTCGTTGCATGCTATGGATGATCATGAGCTAGACCAAAGACCCTTTGTATGTGTATGGTTTCATTTAAATTTATTTAATTTAAATTTGTTGGCCTGCGAGCCTTCTTCCAATAAAATGTAGGGCATGCGTGTCCATGGTTTCTTTAATGTAAACCCATGTAATGGAGGATCTTCCAAGCCAGAGGAGACGGTTCAAATCCCAAAGCCAAGGTGAAACCGATGTAATAAGATACAAAGGTGGACAGGTGGGAGCTGCAAAACACGAACCAACAGGTTCAAGGTGTTTTCCCTAGGTCAGGGTTAGCTTATCAAAACATCTAGATAAGCTAACCAATAGAAGCTCATGATCATGTCATCTTATTTTATTTATGTCTGATTGCATGGTTTATTTATTATGTATGTGTTGTCGCGATCACACGATTAATAAAATGAACAAGCATGCAAAGATGAGATAAAATAAAAACCGGACTATGCGTAAACATTATCAGAACATGGTTAATCACTTAAGCAAGCATAACTTAATATTAACAAGCATGTGATAATGCGAAAATACACATAAAGAACTAAAATCCCTCAATACCATATTAAGTCAGACCAAGCCTTTCGTTACCTGATTAAGGGCAAGACTCAATAAAACAATATGTTTGACCAACACTTGTTGGGACACTTACTTTTATAAAGGAAGCCCTTATGAAAGGTTTCGGGTTGACTTAACCATATTATATCAATATAAGTAGCCCTTTCTAGACTTGGTGTAATATTGGAGGCAAGAGTTGAGGAAATCCAAGTCAAGATTTCAGGATTGGGGAGTCCACTCAACAGATCAAGGAACTGTAAGCTCACAGTTGGCAAAGACTTGCCAACCTAAATACCTTCAAATAGCTTGACCAACCCTTATTGGGTTTATGCGAAGGGAAATATGGATCCCTGCCACTATAATGTCAAAGCAACTGAACATTCCGAGTTCAATGGTGAGGGCCATTGGGACTTGATAAAATAGTGGGAGAATTAATTAATTCATTCATTATTTCTCATAAATTGTAATCAATAAAGTACTAATAAATCTACTCTTTTAAATTGTAGAATCAAGATGACAAACTCATCAACCACATTTTCTCTACGATCAATACTGGATAAAGACAATATCCTCACCGACAGTAACTTTTAGGAATGGTTTAGGCGCCTTCGGGTTATCCTACGCCATGAACGAAAGTTTTACGTACTGGAGTCCTCACTTCCTAATTCTCCTGCCCCAGGGGCGAGTGATGAAGATTTCCTGGTCTATGATCAACATTTGAATGATTCTCTCGACGTTCAATGTTTGATGTTATCATCGATGTCTAGTGAGCTCATGAAGTCTCATGAAGACATGGATGCCTATAGAATGCTTGAGCACCTCCGTGGTCTATACCAGGAGAGAGCAAGACAGGAAAGGTTTGAGATCTCCAAGGCTCTATTTCAGAGCAAGCTTGGAGAGGGTGCCCCATCTGGGCCTCATGTAGTCAAGATCATTGGCTACATTGAGCGCTTGGAGGTTCTAGGGTTTAAACTCCCCGAAGAACTGTGCATCGATCTCATTCTTGCATCACTCCCCCAGAGCTTCTCGAACTTTGTTGTTAATTTCAACATGAACAACATTGAGAAGTCTCTATCTGATCTTTTTATCCTTATTCGCCAAGTAGATAATGACATGAAGCGTGAAAAGACTTCTGTCCTTATGGTGAATAAAAGGAAAGGGAAGGCGAAGAGATTTAAGCCCAAAGCTTCTTCAAGGCCTTCCAAGAAAAGGAAGATCAAAGGGGAGGCAAAGGAATAGGATGTTGTATGTTTTGCATGTGGCAAGAAGGGCCACTGGAATAAAAACTACACCCAGCCAAGGAAGTAAGGGGAAGCTTCAAGTGCGTTTGTTATCGAATGCAATCTATCTGTTTCTACTAATTGGGTATTAGATACTGTTTGTGGTGCTCACATCTGTATCTAAATACAGGAACCAAGTAGATTCAAAAAGATTGATCGAGGTGAGGTGGATCTACGAGCAGCCAACGGAGCCAGACTCGCTATTGTAGTTGTCGGAGACTACCACCTCACATTGCCTACTGGGATGGTCTTGGTTTTGAAAGGTTGTTATTATGTTCCTTCTGTTACTAAAAACATTATTTCAGTATCCAGATTAGATACTGATGGATTCATATTCAAGTTTGGAAATTAATGTTGCTACTTTTATAATGATAACATTTGTTTTGGTAGAGAACATTTATATAACAACCTTTATGTGTTAGAATACACAAACCAAGTAATGGAAATTGTTAACAAATTTAATTCACATGACTCATACCACACCCAACTTTGTCATCACCGACTATGTCATGTCAATGAGAAACGTTTGACAAAATTACATCAAGATGAGTATTTAGATTCTTTCGAACTAAAACCACTTGGTGTATGTCATGCGTGTCGACAAGGCAAAATGACCAAAGCCCCATTTAGTGGGAAAGGTGAAAGAGCTAAAGATATTCTATAATTAGTTCACACAGATGTGTGTGGACCATTTCCAGTTGAAGCAAGGGGTGGGTTCTCGTACTTCATAACTTTTACTGATGATTTTAGTAGATATGGATATATCTACTTAATGAGGTATAAGTCAGATTCTTTTGATCGGTTCAAAGAATACAAGAATGAAGTTGAGAACCAGCTTGGTAAGAATATTAAGAAACTCCGCTCATATAGAGGAGGAGAATATCTTAATCAGGACTTCATTGATTTCTTACGGGAGTTTGGGATTCTATCTCAACTCACTCCTCCTTACACGCCACAATGGAATGGTGTAAGCGAAAGGAGGAACCGCACCTTGTTGGACATGGTGAGATCAATGACGAGTCATGCGAGTCTTCCATTATCCTTTTGGGGATATGCATTACAAACAGCAGCACACTTACTAAACCAAGTACCAACTAAATCAATAAATGGTATTCCATACGAGTTATGGAGTGGACGCAAAGCCATGTTATCGAATTTACATGTGTGGGGTAGCGAAGCATTTGTTAAGACCTCTTCAGGTAACAAACTTGCACCATGAGGCACAAAGTGTATCTTTACAGGATATCCCAAGGAAACAAGTGGATATTACCTATACAACCTCTCAGATAAAAAGGTTACAATGGCAAGACACACCATATTCCTTGAGAGGGAGAACATCTCCAAAAGAGATAGTTGGGGCGAGATAGAATTCGATGAAGTCGAGGCTCAAGATACACATGAGTTGGTACAAGAACAGATTCCACAAAGCCCCGTGGAAGAACAATCTGTTCCAGAGACACAAGAACTGCGTAGGAGCATGAGAGAGGTGAGAGAACCAGAACGATATAGTTTTCTTGTCACCGAGGATGGTGAATCATTATTGGTTGACAATGATGATCATCTTACCTACAAGGAAGCAGTTGAAGGAACAGACATTGCCAAGTGGCAAGAAGCCATGAATTATGAAATGGATTCCATGTACCAAAACCAAGTCTGGATTTTGGTAGATCCTCCAGTTGATGTAAAGCCTATTGGTAATAAATGGGTATTCAAGAAGAAACTGGACATGGAGGGGCAAGTCAGCACCTACGAGGCACGACTGGTTGCAAAAGGTTTTAGACAACGTCAAGGAATTTACTATGAAACCTTTTCACTGGTTGCGATGCTGAAATCCATCAAAATCCTATTGGTCATTGCTGCTTACCATGACTATGAAATTTGGAAAATGGATATCAAAACAGCTTTCCTTAATGGGAACCTCCAGGAAGATGTCTACATGACACAACCTGAAGGGTTTGTGACTCCAAAGGGTGCCAACAAGGTATGCAAGTTGCAGAAATCCATTTATGGATTAAAGCAAGCAACAAGATCATGGAACATTCGTTTTGATGAAGTTGTAACATAATTTGGCTTTGTTAAGAAAAAATGTGAGCCTTGTGTCTACAAGAGGTTTAGTGGGAGTGCGGTCATTTTCCTAATAGTATATGTTGAAGACATATTACTAATTGGAAACGAAGTACCTGTCTTACAGTTAGTTAAGGCATGGTTGCATAAATGCTTCTCCATGAAAGACTTGGGCGAGACAACATATATTCTTGGGATCAAGATCCATCATGATAGATCCAAGAGAATGCTGGGCCTGAGTCAAAGTACATACATTGACAAGATACTGAAGAGATTCAGTATGGAACAATCCAAGGGGGGATTGTTGCCAGTGTCACATGGTATTCATTTTTCCAAGAAAATGTGTCCTCAGACACATGAGGAAAGAAAGAGAATGGAAATGATCCCTTAAGCATCCGCGATTGGGTCAGTCATGTATGTTATGCTATGTACGAGGCTATATGTTGCTTACACATTTAGTGCGGTAGGCAGATATCAAGCTGATCTAGGAGACCGCCATTGGATGGCAGTCAAGACTATCCTTAAGTATCTGAGGCGTACTAAAGATATGTTCCTGGTTTATGGAGGAGATGAGGAACTAGTCATCAGATGACATGTATATGCTAGTTTCCAGACTGATCAAGATGACATGAAGTCGCGGACTGGATACATCTTCAGTTTAAATGGAGGTGCAGTGAGCTATAAGAGCTCAAAGCAAAGTGTGGCGGTAGATTATACAGAAGAGTCTGAGTATGTCGCAGCTTCTGAGGCAGCTAAAGAAGCAGTATGGATGCGAAGCTTCGTCCAAGAGCTAGATGTAGTACCGAGCAGTAAAGATCCTATCACACTCTATTGTGATAATACTATAGCGGTGACACTTGCAAAAGAGCCAAGGTCACAACAGCGGACAAAGCACATACTTCAGAAGTATCATCTCTTGAGGGATTTTTCTCAGAGAGGTGAAGTTGCAGTGAGCAGTATTTCCACGGAAGACAACGTGGCGGACCCCTTGACTAAAACCTTGACTCAGCAGAAACATGATAATCATGTGAGGTCTAGTGGACTAAAAGTCGTAGGCAGTGGCTCTTGTCCAAGTGGGAGTTTGTAAGGGTTGGTGTCCTGAGAACCAACTGTTTTGTACTTTGATTACATGCATGTTCACTTATTATATATTGTTCATTGTTCTGCATAACTATAATATAATAATGTCCCAGAATATTTGTTGCATTGATAAGGTCATGACAGATCCCCGCTATGATGAGAACCTTGAAATGCTATAACAATATTCTTAAATAAAGTTCTACGGTTGGATGACATACTATGATAAGACACATAGTATACAGACTGTCATGTGCAAGTACTCGTAAGAAGACGAGACTCTCTCTCATGGAGTTCGTACTTGGTAATCTCCAGGATGGGAGATTATGAGAACAGACCCGCCAATAGCAATTCTGCATGTCTTGGTGTCATCGAACATTGAAATCTACGAGCGTGTGTAATGGTCCTTAGACTGGAAGATTATCATTAACTCATGTCATGACTCGCACACTTAGATTTACTAACGAAAACCGTCACGCAGACAGTTGGCGGGAAGTAGGGTACGTTGGGTGCGTCACGAGTGACATGTTGTTAATGGATAAGTCGAGGAAGGATTTTTCCCTTCCATTGATGGAGGTTGATATCTCGGCCCTTTGATTGAAATAGAACTGTTGCATTAAATTCCATGGCCATGGTGTGAACGACGAGTTTATTTCAGGTAGTCAAAGAACGACGGATCAAGCATATAGGTTTATGAAATTTCCATGAAACCTGCTTGATGAGATATCGAGACAAAGGGATTAAATTACACAGTAAGCGTTCGTTTGAGGTGATACGTCAATACGGCGTCAACTTCTTTCTCTTGGGTGCCTTGACCCGTTGCTAGATAGTAATCTTGGACTTTAGGCAAGCTCGCCTAATGCCAACGAGAAAGAGGCCTAGAGGGTCACACACTAAGTGTATTCAAGTATCTCAAGTAGAATAAAGATTATTCTCGTATGTGGTTTAATAATTATTCAAGGAATCCTAAATCATTTTAATGATGGAGGAAGAAGGAAATGAAAAACAAGATATACACGCCGTGTATTAAAGATTACACGCCGTGTAATTTTTCATGGAAAACAAGTACACGATGTGTATTAATAATTACACGCCATGTAGTTTTCTTTATGGAAAGGAAATGAATAAATGAAAACAAGATATACACGCCGTGTACATTTAATGTACACACCGTGTAGTTTTCAATGAAAAACAAGTACACGCCGTGTATTTATTAATACACGCCGTGTAGTTTTTCCAGTCGGGATTTTGAGGATATAATATTGTTTTAAATGATATTTATTATAATCAGCATGGGTGCATGTCAAGGAATTAATTATTCGACATGGGGGTTTTAAATAAGAGTCAATGAAATAAATAAAACGCGTAATGCGTTTATTTATTATCATAACTCTATAACCTCAATCCTGATTATAAATATCCTCACAACCCCAACTCTTTTCCTACCTTGTGTGAGACACAACAATTCTGGAGAATACTTTAAAGGCCAAAAGAACCTCTTCCTCCAAGAACGCTCTCAAGACCGAGAGAGATCCTCTTCCATTAGATCAAGATGATCTAAGGCGGACAACGCAAGCAAAGGCTTCTCCACGCTAGCACCAGGAGAATCCTTTGGCGACGTCTAGAGATACAAGGTACACGTGTGGATCACCGCTAGAGGGAGTATACACTTGGATTCTGCGACGCAACGATGGATCACATCGACAACGTGATCAAGAACATCAACGAAGAGAGAACACCCAAAAGGTATTTCTTTATAATTAATTAAATTAATTATAATCAACCTATAACGATCCTTATTTGTGGTTCCAGGACAAACCTTCTTCTTTGTCTTTTTCTGTGATTTGATCCATGGAGACTGACGTTTATCGTCGTATTGATCCCGGATTGATCATTTCTAATGACAAAAAGCCAAGTGGGCACATCCACCCACGCGCTTCCGCTGCGCCCGAAACCTTCAAAAACAAAGCCCCAAATGATGCTTACGAGTATCTAGAAATCCTTTCTGAACAAAACCAAACATGGGGAACTTCAACTTATTCTGAAAAGCCACAAAGAACTATAGGAATTCATAAACTTAGAGAATAGGAAATCCTTAGGGCTAAACTCGCATCACTCTCTAGGAAGGTTGAAGAAATAGACCTTAGTAAAGTCCATGAAATCCAAACTGTAGACCTTGTTTTCACAATTTGTGAAAAACATGACCATAAGACAGACAACTTCCCAACCATTCCATCCATAAAGGATGTTCTTTTAGGAGGACCCCCAACAGAAGTAAATGCCTTGAAATTTCAAAAGCCTCAATACCAAAACAACTTTAACCCAAGGTATAATGATCACCCAGGCTTCCACTGGAAAGATAACCAACAACCTAGCCAACCACAAGGACAAAATCCTTACCCCCATCAAAACTACCAAACCCATAACCAGTTCCAAACCCAACCTATCCAATACCAACATCCACCAGTCCATTTTCAACAAACCATCTCACCTCCAAAATATCCCCCTGGGATAAACCAATCTTCTCAAGCACCAACCCAAACTGTTCCAAAAATCCTACTAGAACAAATGTGCAAACAAATAGAAAGGATGAACCCAGAATTCTCTTCCCTTAAACAAGAACTTCAAACCATAAAAACTAGAAAGGCACCCATGCCTACTCAGGCGGTGCCATCCTCAACTTCAAGGGGAGAGTCAAGTTGTAGTCAAACAACTCATGAACAACTAAAGGTTGTGACTATTTTAAGAAGTGGTAAATCAATTGAGAAACACAGACAACTAATTAAGAACCCACCTGAAGATTCAAACTTGGATGAAAATTCAAATGAACCAAATGATCAAACTGAAAACACAATAACATTTTCAAAGAAACAACTCTTCAACAAACAACCACACAACCTGTACCATTTCCTCAACGCATGAGGGGGAAAACCAAGCCTGAATTGAGTGAAACATTGAGGGAAATCTTCTCACAAGTCAAGTTGAACATTCCCCTTCTCGATCAAATCCAAACCATACCTGCCTACTCAAAGTACCTTAAGGACTTGTGCACTTTTAAAAGAAAATTTTTACATAAAAACCAAGTCCTTTTGGCTGCTAATGTGAGTACCACCATTCAAGGGACCATTCCTCCTAAGTTGAAAGACCCGGGTTGCCCTTAAATCAATGTTGAACTAGGAGAGAGAAAAGTTGTCAAGGCCTTGTGTGACCTAGGTCTAATGTCAATCTCATTCCCTATGTTGTGTAATACCAGTTAGGCCTAGAAAAGCTCCAACCCACATCTGTCACACTTCAACTTGCTGATCGTAGCATTAGGGTTCCAAAGGGTATTTTAAAGGATGTTTTGGTAAAGGTTGAAAACTCCATCTACCATGCTGACTTCATTGTCCTTGACAACCATCCAAACTTTGGAAATAAGGAACAAACCCCAATCATCCTTGGTCGTCCTTTCCTTGCAACAATCAACTCTATTATCCGAGTCCGAAATGGGAACATGACCATCACCTTTGGAAACATGAGTCTAGAATTGAACATATATAATGCAAGCTCACAAATAGGGGATGACGAGGACATTAATGACGTAAACATGATAGGAAGCATTGATAATGAATCCATAGAACATCAAGGAATATTTGATGAATGTTTAAGTCAGGATGAGATTGATTTCCTTTGTTCATATAAAGTAAGTTTATCTCCTTGGCTTGAATCATTTTCAAATTGCTCTTATAATGAAGTCTTAGGTCCAACAATCAGTGAAAACTTTCAAGAAACCACTTTCATGGAGACCACTCCAACTTCCTTCCCTAAATCTGATCAAGCCAATCTAGTAGCTGAAACTTCTACATGTGGGGAATCAATCCTATCTAAAACTTTAGGAAATAAAATTGATCTTGATCCAATGTCTCAATCTTCTGCTGAAATTATGAACCGACCTGAGCTTGAATTGAAGGAACTTCCCGCTGCACTCAAGTATGCTTTCCTAGGGGAAAATCAAACACATCCTATTGTCATTTCTTATTCTCTTTAATACAATCATGAGAGGATGCTTCTAGATGTCCTTAGGAAACATAATAAAGCCATTGGTTGGACCCTGTCTGATATTCTCGGGATTATACCACTTATTGGGACTCATAGGATTGTTCTGGAATCTGATTCAAAGCCACGTCGTCAACCTCAACGGCGACTCAATCCTAATCTCATGGAGGCAGTAAGGAAAGAACTTATGAAAATTTTAAAATCTAGTATCATATATCCTATAGCTGAGAGTGAATGGGTGAGCCCAATCCAAGTGGTTCCAAAAAAGGATGGAATCATAGTGATAACCAATGAGGATGGAGAGATTATTCCAATAAGGGTGAGTAGCGGCTGGAGAGTCTGCATCGACTATAGGAAGCTAAACTCATTTACCAAGAAGGACCATGTTCCCTTACCATTCATTGACCAAGTCCTTGAGAGAGTGGCAGGTCATGCCTTCTACTGTTTCTTAGATGGGTGCTCGGGGTATAATCAAATTGAGTTCTCCCTAGAGGATCAAGGTAAGACTACATTCACATGTCCATTCGGCACCTTTGCCTTCAAACGCATGCCCTTTGGTTTATGCAATGCTCATGGAGCCTTCCAACAGTGCATGATGGGAATCTTCTCAGACATGGTAGGGGATTTTCTAGAGGTCTTCATGAATGACTTCTCTGTGTTTGGGGATGCATTTGAGGGATGTCTGCAGAATGTGGAGAGAGTCTTTTCAAGATGTGAAGAAAAAAATCTGGTCCTAAACTGGGGAAAATGCCATTTCATGGTTAAAGAGGGACTAGTTCTAGGCCATCTGGTCTCAGGTAGGGGGATTGAAGTTGATAAAGCCAAGGTTGACATCATTCGTCACCTTTCATCACCCAAAACTGTCAAGGAAGTGAGGTCTTTCTTAGGACATGCTGGTTTCTATAGAAGATTCATCAAGGAATTTAGTTCAATCTCCCATCCTCTTTGTGCTCTCCTAGTAAAGGATACTCCATTTGTTTGGACAGAAAGTTGTGAGGGTTCATTCTCAACCCTCAAATCCTCTCTCACCTCTCCTCCCATTATGAAATCTCCAAATTGGAACCTTCCTTTCAAACTTATGTGTGATTCCAGTGACTTTGTTGTAGGAGTTGTGTTAGGACAACGTTGTAATAAAACTCCTTATGTCATTGCTTATGCAAGAAAATCCTTAAATGATGCCCAAATCAACTACACCACTACTGAAAAGGAGTTACTTGATATTGTGTTTGCTTTAGATAAGTTTAGGTCCTACCTCTTAGGATCCCACATCACTGTGTTCACTGACCATTATGCACTAAAATACCTCTTCCAAAAACAAGATGCTAAGGCTAGACTGATTAGGTGGGTCCTTCTCTTACAAGAATTTGACCTCATAATCAAGGATAAAAAGGGCGTTGAAATTTTTTTAGTTGATCACTTCTCTAGGATGGAATTGAAAGATAACTCAAATCACCTTTCTGTGTCTAATTCATTTCCTGATGAACACCTATACTCTATGAGTGACTACCCTTGGTA
This sequence comes from Viscum album, assembly GCA_963277665.1. Classification (NCBI taxonomy): domain Eukaryota; kingdom Viridiplantae; phylum Streptophyta; class Magnoliopsida; order Santalales; family Viscaceae; genus Viscum; species Viscum album. Next base: position 1,388,889,341 of record OY728155.1, on the reverse strand, counting down.
TGCCGACATAGCCAATTTCTTAGTTACAGGAGTCATTCCAAAATTCTTAGGGACTCAATCTTGAAGGAAATTACTTTCTGATGTTAGAAAATATGTGTTTTATGATCCATACCTCTATAAGTTCTGCTCTGACCAAGTCATTAAGAGGTGTGTCCTAGAATATGAACAAGAGTCCATCCTTAAATTCTATCACAGTGAGGCATGTGGAGGTCACTTTTCCTCTAAGAAAACATCTGCTAAGATTCTTCAATGTGGTCTCTTCTGGACCACCCTCTCAAGGGACTCCTACACATTTTGTCAAAGCTGTCCTAAGTGTCAACAAGTAGGGTCCATCACAAAAAGGAATCAAATGTCACTCACTCTCATCTTAGTGGTTGAAATCTTTGACTGTTGGGGAATTGATTTCATGGGTCCCTTCCCAAACTCTAGGGGATATCTTTACATTCTCTTAGCTATTAATTATGTCTCCAAATGGGTTGAGGCCATTCCTACAAAATCCAATGATCATCAAACTGTGATTAGATTTCTCAAGGAAAACATCTTCTCTAGATTTGGAATTCCTAGGGCTATCATTAGTGATCATGGAACTAATTTTTTCAGTCGTCCATTCTCATCACTCATGAAAAAATATGTAATTTCTCACAAAGTGTCCACTGCTTACCACCCACAGACCAATGATCAAGCTGAGTTAGCCAATCGTGAAATCAAACAAATTCTTGAGAAAACTGTCAATCCTTCTAGAAAAGATTGGTCCGAGAAACTCTTGGATTCTCTTTGGGCATATTGCACAGTATTCAAAACCATCCTAGGAATGTCACCATATAGGTTGGTTTATGGAAAAGCATGCCATTTACCTGTTGAAATTGAGCATAAGGCCTTTGGGGCAATTAAGAAAATGGATTATGACCTCTCATTGGCCAGAACAAAAAGAAAATTAGATCTCAATGAACTGGAGGAACTAAGAATGGAGGCTTATGAAAATTCAAGGATCAATAAAGCTAGATTTCAAGCCTACCAATATAGGAATATCAAGGTCAAACATTTTGAACCGGGAAAACTTGTGCTCTTATATAGTTCAAAACTTCATTTACACCCGGAAAAGTTAAGGTCTAGATGGTCAGGACCTTTCATAGTGCATCATGTATACCCCCATGGGGCAGTAGAGATTCAAGATCCCACAAGTGGTTACATTTTCAAGGTCAATGGTCAAAGGTTAAAACCATTCATTGAATCATTCAATAAACAGGAAATAAAGGTTGAGTTAACTGAGCCAACCTATGAACCGATCTTTTTTTGATAGATTTAGGATCCATGTCGGGCTAGCGACATTAAACAAAGCGCTGCATGGGAGGCAACTCATGGTTTTCAAGTTTCCTATCATTTTGTTGTTTTAATAAAATTTATATTTTAAATAGGATTAATTAATCATTTTTATATTTAAAAAAATAGACTGTTGACATGTTCTTCTATTATGAGTATGGATGGGTATGAAAGGGGAGCACCATATTCATCCGTGTCACATGGTGTGGTCCTTGAGTAATGCCTTACCCAGAAATTTAAAAATAAGACAATGTATCATCAGTTTATTTTATTTTAATGTTTTTGTATGTTAAAATAAAAATACAAAAAATAAAAAATAAAAATATAATAATAATAATAAAAAGGGACACGTCGTGGGTCGTGGGTCAAACCCCGTCACAACCGGCGAAGCCATAGGGATTCAAACCCGGGACCAAAGGGAGATAGGGGCACGCACTGACCACTGACCTACAACTTTTTGTGCTTCCTTATTCTATAATTTTTATATGTATACTTATATCTTACTTTCTTTATTATATATATATATATATATTGTTTTGTTTTGTTTTGTTTGTTTTGTTTTTCCTTTTTCTACTAGGGAACTCTGCAAGTGACATGGATATCAAAGGATTAAAAGGGAGCATCGAGAATTTCAACTTCAACCACCAAGTGACTTCATTCCATGATCCTCATTTTCAATTTCTTTTTTGAACTTTCATTCACTACCTATACCCCCTTCTAAATTTTTTTTTCTTTAAACACTGGGGACAATGTTATTTTAAGTTGGGGGGGAGATAAAATAAAAAATGCTTTTGTGTCAAAAAAATGAATGATTTGAAGAAGAAAAAGTGCAAATGGAAGGAAAAATTCCTTTAACTTTGAACATGGTAATACACATTGCACACTTTAAAACTGAATATCAAATAATTTAGCATGACCTGATTCTGATTTTAATCCTTGTATAATTTCATGAGCATAGATTTTGGAAAGTGTGGTTGTCCAATGTGATATTTCATCGTTTATATTTTCATCCAAATAAAAAAAAGATCACAATGCACGTCCTTTGGATAGTGGGGTATTAGTTAGAGTTTATGGGGTCCCCCAAATAAATATCATAGGTTTGGTGATCATTTTAGTTTTAATATGAGTATTCAATAAAAAAATAAAAAATAATAATAATAAATTTTCACGTAGAGCAATGAAATGACATAATGTGTGGCTTTCGGCACTTGGAGATCATGGCTCCATAGTTGTCTGGCCCAGAGTTAGTAATTTTATCTCTATTTTTGGTAATTTGAATTTGTTTTTGACTGAGTTAACTCAAGATGATGCCCGAGTATGTGGGATTCATTTGGTGCCCTAAGGTCTTTGAGCCTGGGAGTCATCGGCAAAATCTCGCTACAGGGGTTGACTCTTTTGAGTGCAATTTCAATTACCATGGAAAAATTGCAAAAAAAAAACAATACAATATTTGTTTTTTAAATACTCGTCTTAATATTGAAATGTGATTCCACCTAGCGCTTTTTTCATTCCCACCTTGAATAAAGATGAACCCCCATTTCTATTATGATGCACAACACATCCTCATACTTAATTGATATTGGATGAAATATGGCAATGAATTTGAACAAAGGAATTCACTTGGGATTGAGATCTGCTTATGAAACTATCATGTATTAAAATATTTTGATGGGTTTCATGATTGTTTTGTATAGAAGTTTTTGGTGATCATTGTGTATTAAAAATTTTTGGGAAAAGGGAATTCGAATTTCATATTGTTGAGATAAATTTTGCCTGGGACTAGCAAAACTCAAGTTTGGGGGTGTGATTAGCCCCTAAATGAGGCTAATATTCATTTTTAATATATATAATATTCATGTGCCTTATTATTCATAAATACCATTTTAGTGCATTTTACACTTTGAACATCATTTCACATTATGATTGTAATTTTTCTTAAAATGCACTATTATGTGGTACATTTTTTAACATCATTTAAAGTACCCAATGATTCATCTAATTTTAAGGAATATAATTATACATATTTTAATTTGATATTTTGGGGAATTGATCTAAACTTCAATATGAACATGTTTGATTTAGGGATCAATGGAGAATTCATGGAAGAAGATGGGGATATTTTGTGATGAAAGGAAACAATTCTGGAGAAGTCAGATTGGACACCAGCCCACTGATGAGAATGTGGGGCCCAACATACAGGCCCAATGAATCCCAAATGTTGTGGGATGCTATAATACATGTAGAGGAAGAAATCACTCTTCAGGATCTAATGCTAATTCGGCCTCCATTGTGGTCATTTAGGCGGCCCAAGTTAGAGATAAAATTCTGGGCCAGATTCCGTGGCCCAAAAAAAAATCCTACCAATATGATCATATATCGGAATCCACAACTCCAAATAGGACCAAATTTTACAGGGGGTTAGAAGACATACGGGTCTCCATTTTTTTATTCTATGGACCACTCTGATTCTGTAATGGCTCGGACCTCTCCGACCCATTCCTTTGTCAAAAAGAATTTCACGAAGTGTTCTGGAGGGTAAAATGGACTTTTCCCACACCTTCTAGAATTTTGAACTGCACGCCGTGTAGTTTGAGTACACGCCGTGTACCCCCTTTTCGGGTATACCCCGTGTTGCAGGCTGTGTCCTCGCCATGTGAAGTAAATGAGTACACACCATGTAGTGTAACTACACTCCGTGTACCACCTTGTCGGGTATACCCCGTGTTGAAGGTTGTGTCCTTGCTATGTGAAGTAATGGGTGCACGTCGTGTGTCCAGTACTGCACGCCGTGTAGTCCTTCCTCGCGTACGCGTTACCAGTCAACGACTGTATGCCGTGTTGGAGCCGTGTCCTTGCCGTGTGCAATAAATGGATACATGCCGTGTGTCCAAACTACACGCCGTGTAGTCCTTCCCCGCGTATGCGTTACCCTCAAACCGTGTGTTGACCAGTCAACGGCCACAGAACCGTGTTGGAAGCCGCGTGGAGACTGTGTAAAATAACCTAGTACACTATGTGTAGCATAAAGTACACACCGTGTACTTTTTCTTTTCTCGCCTATAAAAGGAGGGGTCCCCTCCTCCTTTTCAACTCACTCCTCTCCTCCCCATTCCTCTGAGCAGAGCTCTCCCAAGAGACTCGAAGGCTTCTTTTCTTCCATAACTTCTTCGTCCAAGCTCCGATTTACAATCCGTCAACGGCCACGGGATCGTAGAGACGGGGCGGAACTTCCGAGATTGGATCCGTTGTCTTTACTTCGGCCTTTCCTTTCCGAATTCCACCCGAGGAGGTTTTTCCGGGTCCCGACAGAAGTGACAGACGCTGACAGACGTCTTCTAAGGTTGATCTGGGGGAGCGTTGTGATCAGAACCTGTCGAGGTAGGGATCTTACCTTCATCTCTCTAATTTGTGCATCATCCGAGGTGGGTATCCGCTTGTTTTCATGAGAAACAGTCGAACCATTAAATGAAGATAATAACTGGTTAAAGAACGGGGTTGAGAAGTTTATGATTTTTGTTACTTTATATCCTGTGATATTATGTTGTGAATTGAATAGGCTTATGCCTACTGAAAATCACGGCCGTTGGGGGCCTTTGATTGCGCAATTAAATGTTGCCCTATCTTTTAGACCATTTTGTGGATGGAAACCTTGTGGAATGTAGAAATTGGTTAATCACGTAAAGTTGGCTGTTTAAAATCTGGAACCCTTGTGTGATCACCCCAGCTGAAAAAAATGGAATAATGAACATGTGGGTGTTGGCTTGGATACGTGACATGTGATGGGGGGTGTTTTATGGGTTGTTGCGAATCGGGTGAGCAGTGGGCTGCAGTTGGATCGGTTGTGGGTTGGTGTGAATATTGTGTTGGTAATAGGAAACGGGGCTGCGAGAAATGGTATTAAAGGGATTTTGATGTACGGGTTTCAGTGTGTTGTGGTTATGGTGTTTGGCAGCGGGGCTGTAGGGATGGGCTTGTTGTGAATGAACAGTGGGTTGTGAATAAAAAGTGGAAGAGTTAATAAACGGTGGGCCATGGTAATGGAGAGGGATTAATAATCAATGGGTTGGTTGGTTTATAAGAAGGACTTGGTTGTGTTACTTGTGTGTTTTCCCTAACTTGATTTGTGGATGACAGAGATATTTTTTACGAACGATTGATATGGTTGGTTGTGGATAGTTTCCCAGTAGTTAAGGAACTAATAAATTAATTCTGCTGAAACGAGAAAACCTAAATGGGGTTGGGGTTGTTTGTTGTATGCATGCTTCGTAGTAGCAGTGTCGAGGCATGTGCTCAGTTTCTCTGTTTAGAATCCATAGGTTGGGATGTGTGTTTGGTATATATATATATCTGTATCTTTTGTGTTTTATCGCACCCCACCCATGTTGAGAACTTAGTGCCGAACACTCCCATTTCATGGGAGAGGGTGTTTTTCCCTTAGTTACTAGCTCCTTCCTCCTCCTTCTCCCCTAGGCTGTGATGGCTTGAGGCGACCTTACACCTAAGACTCTTCGGGTAGGTTTCGATTGGGGTGGTTTTAGCCCAAGACTCTTCGGGCAGATTCTAATGTTTCCCAAGAATCTTCGGGATGAGGCTCTGGTGTGTGAGGGCGGGATACGTGGTTGTGAGGCCCAGGTGTGTGCGGGCGGGATACATGGTTGTGAGGCCCAGGTGTGTTCGGGCGGGATACATGGTTGTGAGGCCCAGGTGTGTGCGGGCGAGATACGTGGTTGTGAGGCCCGGGTGTGTGCGGGCGGGGAGAGTGTGGAAGCATCAGGACGTTCGCCGTTGGGAAGAGCAGCTAACTAAAGGGAAATGGTGCGGGGTACCCAATACTCTTGTTCTTATATACTACTACCTGTTGTGATTTTGTTTTTGGTGAGTGTGGCTGGTGAGGTTGGGTGGATAGAATTCCTTGCTAGGTTTCTTCTGTTGTTCTCACGGAACATTAGGATGTCTCCCCACTTGTGCACGAGAGCTTTAGGTTTCCCTGCTGAGTATACTTGTATGCTCACCCTATGTTTACTTTCAGGTTTCCAGGAGGACTACCAAGGCCGTGCGGGGCCCTACTAGTCGGACAGTTGGAGTTGTTGCAGTTGTTGTACACTTGTTTCTTTTGGTATTGTACTTTAAGCTTTCTTGTACTTTCACCTTGTTATAAAATTGTTTAAACATGCATGTGGGCTCGTTTGGGTTTATTTATATACACTTGTTCTTTTCCTTTTTGGTGGTTGACTTGTCCTATTTCCCGGTCCTAAATAAATAAAAAGGGTAATGCCTCCCATATTTGTGAAAATTCATACCATTGGTTCTAGTCTCCACCCCGACGCCTACTGGAGGCACGACTCGGGGGGTCATTATCTCCCTTTCACCATTGCCAGCTCAGGAGGGGCATCTTTGGTGGGAGGGGGTCATGACAGAATGATATCAGAGCTGATGGTTGAGAGATAGGATGGAGTCTGGAGTTAGGCACAGAGAGGATTGCATGGGATGGTAGAACGACAATGTTAGTTAATCTTGGTGCGTGACATAGGCCAGGGAAGACTGGCTAGGACATGGGATTTTAGGGACCCCCGTGATCCGATGCAAGGACTCTGAGCCTACTGAATGACCAAGTGAGACTATATTGATTACAGGGTATAGACCCTAAGGAAGGTACATGCATCATCATGATTGTGTTTTACTTGATTTGGGTGTTCTGGGAAAGAAATTAAATTAAAATGATAAAATAAAACCTTGAATTTCCTTACTACTTGGGCTTAGGCGATCCTTGTTTACCGTACAACTATGGCACCTGGACGTCGTCCCCGGGTGGCTCAGACAGCCGAGGCCCAACAGATTCAGGCGGTCGATCAGCTGAGGATTGACCGAGAGGAGGAAGATAGCCAGTGGCAGAAGACTCTCCGTTCTTTTCAGCGGCAGACCCTCAAAAAGTATGAGGGTATTACTTCGTATACGAAGACAGAGGGGTGGCTTGAGGATCTAGGGATCGCTTTTACCTTGATCCGTGCTCCGAGGGAGTACTGGGTTCCCCTAGCAGTCAGTTAGCTGAGAGGCGCGGCGCGATAGTGGTGGACACTCTACCTCAGAGAGAGGATAGAGGCAGAGGTTCCTTGGGCTGACTTTGAGAAGGAATTCTGAGAGGAATTCCTTTCTTCCATGATCAAGGTGGAGAAGCGGTAGGAGTTACTCTCCCTTCAGCAGGGGAGTATGTCAATACGAGAGTTGGGGATCAAGTTCAAGGATCTCTTGTGCTTTGCTCTGGATCTCTTTCTAGATGAGGAGTCTCGGGCGATACATTTGGAGGAGGCGCTTCATCCTTCGCTCTAGTATGTTGTCACCCCCTTCACCCTTCCGACGTACTTAGCGGTACAGAAGAAGGCAGAGGTTGTATAGAGGATGCACTCGCTGGGAGGTGCACCACGAGAGGGGATCTATCCAGGCTCGTCGAAGGGGAAGGCAGTCAGCAGTAGGTCTCCTGCGACGGGACCTTCCAGGTTCAGGCCAGTGGGGAGCAGGCCCCAGCAGTTCTAGTTCAGATCTTCGGGTCCTCGTCCCTTCACGAGCCTAGGACCGAGGTGTTTTTCTTGTGGAGGTTTCGGGCGCATTTAGAGTCGGTTCCCGACCCAAGCTCAGTACAGTGGAGGTGGGTAGGTTCAGCACCCACCTCAGCAGCACCAGTTGTCGGCGATGCCCTTCCAGCAGCAGCAGGATCATGCTCCTCCGAGGGAAGACTTTGCGGGAGGAGGCCGACCTCAGGGTGCTCCTTAGGAACCTCGACCAGGGCGTGGTCGGGGAGGTGGATGACATCAGAGAGGTAGAGGAGCTGGGCGTGGACAGTTGCATGTAGTAGAGTTGACAGCTCCGGCAGGACCAGAGGTGGTGTGAGGTACGATTTGTTTGTTCAGTACTCTTGTTTCTGCTTTGTTCGATTCGGGAGCTTCGCACTCCTTCGTTGCACCTGGTCTAGCCCATGCTTTGGGACTAGACATAGAGAGACTTTCCATAACACTGGTACTGAGTACACTAGTTGGAGGCCAGACCAGCGTATCTTGTGTTTGTCGGGGATGTGGGATGATGTTGGGACCACATCGATCTAGTGGGGACCTTCTTCTGTTACAGATGCAGCCATACGATGTCATCCTAGGCATCGACTGGTTGTTTTCTGTTAGTGTCGTTATCGACTGCTTCCGGAGAAGAGTCGTGTTCTCCGATGTAGATGGGCAGTGCATATCTTTTGTTGGCGAGAGGAGCTACCAGGTGGGAAGCTGGCGTGTGGAGCCTCTACTTTTCTTGTTAGGTGGGCTATAAATGGTTCCAGCTGATACAGAGATGATGGATGTCCCGAAGGTTGTTGGGGAGTTCCTCGATGTTTTTCCTAAGGAGGTTGTGACTCTACCCCCCCCCCCCCAACGTGACGTTGAGTTCAGGATAGACTTACAGCCTGGTGCCCGTCCGATTTCGATGGCCCCTTATCGGATGAAACCTTTGGAGTTGCGGGAGTTGCGGATTCAGATTGATGATCTGATGGAGAAAGGTTTTGTTCGACCCAGCGTATCGCCATGGGGTGCTCCAGTTTTGTTCGTGAAGAAGGCAAATGGTGGTCTCAGGCTATGCATAGACTACCGAAGGTTGAATCAGGTAATGGTCAAGAATCATTACCCCCTTCCAAGGATAGATGATCTCTTCAACCAACTGAGGGGAGCAGGTTGGTTTTCCAAGATTGATCTACGATTTGGATATCATCAGCTGAGGGTAAAGGACAATGACATCTCGAAGGCGGCTTTCAGGTGCAGGTATGGTAACTTCGAGTTTGTGGTGATGCCGTTTGGAGTTACGAATGCACCGGCTGTGTTCATGGGACTTATGAACCTTGTCTTCCCGGAGTTTCTGGACCGGTTCGTCGTTGTGTTTATTGATGACATCCTGATCTACTCAAGGTCAGAGGAGGAGCACGTTGAGCATATCAGGGCAGTCTTGGAAGTCCTTCGACACCAACAACTTTACGGGAAATTGTTGAAGTATAAGTTCTTGACACAAGAAGTACACTTCCTTGGGCACGTGGTGTCTCAGCATGGAGTGTCAGTGGACCCGTCGAAGGTGGAGGCATTTGTTTCTTGGGCAGCACCCAAGAGCATGTCAGAAGTTCGTAGTTTCCTGGGGTTAGCAGGTTACTATCGCAGGTTCGTTTCAGACTTCTCTCGAGTTACTGCTCCATTGACAACTTTGACTAGGAAGAACCAGGTTTTCCTATGGAGCGAGCAGTGCCAGAAATCTTTCGACTACCTGAAGGATAAGTTGGTCAGTGCTCCCTTACTCAGGTTTCCAGAGGAAGGGTTGTTGTATGAGGTGTTTTGTGATGCTTCTGGCCTTGGTCTGGGGTGTGTGCTGATGCAGAATAAGGGAGTGATCTGTTATGGGTCTAGGCAGTTACGCCCTCATGAGCGTAACTATGCCACCCATGACCTAGAGCTTGCAGCAGTAGTTTTCACACTGAAGTTGTGGCGACATTACCTCTTTGGGGAGTGCTTTGTGGTCTTCTCAGATCACAAGAGCCTACGTTATATCTTCTCCCAGCGTGACCTGAACTTACGACAGTGGAGATGGGTCAAGTTTCTCCAAGACCATGACTTTGAGATCTCTTACACTGAAGGTAAGGGCAACATTGTGGCTGATTCCCTGAGCAGGAAGTCACATAAGGAAGTAGTTCGGGAATCCACTGATGCTTGGAAGGCAATGGGAGAGTTGGCCGCCTTGCACTTGGATGCTAGGGTAGAAGGTGTTAGAGGCTGTTTGTTTCAGATGACGGTGCAGTCCTCCTTGTTTCAGCAGGTGGAAGAGTCTCAGTGGGGGGACTCCGAGGCGGAAGTGATGAGGGATCGTGTTGATCAGGGGAACGCTCCAGAAGGATGGTCAGAGGACAACCGACATTGGATGTTTTTCCATGGAAAGTTGTTTGTCCCGGAGATAATGCGTGAGGGAGTTCTCCGTGAGTTCCATATCTCATCCTTGGCGGTAAATCCAGGAGTTTCAAAAATGTACCGAGGCCTGAGGGAACAGTTTTGGTGGCCCGGGGTGAAACGGGCAGTGGTGGAGTTTGTGGATAAATGCCTAGTGTGTCAGCAAGTGAAGGCTGAACATCGTGTTCCCAGTGGGTTGTTGCACCCTTTAGATGTCCCTGAGTGGAAGTGAGATGACATCTCAATGGACTTCGTCACAGGACTACCCAGAGCTCAGGGTGGTTATGATGCTATCTGGGTAGTGGTGGATCGACTGACGAAATCAGCTCACTTCTTAGCAATTAAGGAGTCAGGCCCGGTGAGTACCTTGGCACAGAGGTACATAGACGAGGTGGTACGTTTGCATAGAGTTCCAAAGACTATCGTCTCAGATCGGGATACTCAGCTTACCTCACGAGTCTAGAGGGGGTTACAACATGATTTTGGCACCCAGCTACGCCTTAGCACTGGTTTCCACCCCCAGACCGATGGGCAGACATAGCGGACTATCCAGACGTTGGAGGACATGCTGCGAGCATGAATTCTGGATTTCGGAGGATCATGGGTACGACACTTTCCTTTAGTAGAGTTCTCCTACAACAACAGTTTCCACTCTACTATTGGCATGTCACCATTTGAGGCTTTGTATGGAAGGCCATTTCGTTCACCCATTTTCTGGGCAGAGGTTGGTGAGATAGGTGCGCTTGGGCCAGAGGTAGTACAGAGCACCACAGAGAAAGTCCAGCTTGTACGTGAGAGGATGAAAGCGGCTCAGGACCGACAGAAGTCTTATGCTGATCGTCGGAGGAGGCCCTTGGAGTTCGAGGTGGGAGATCATGTGTTCTTGAAGGTTTCCCCTCGACGAGGGCAACAGTGGTTTGGGAAAGGGAGAAAGCTCTCCCCTAGGTTCATCAGACCTTTTGATCTGCTGAGGCGAGTCGGTGAGGTGGTATATCAGCTGGCCCTGCCACCTCAGTTGGAGAAGGTTCATGACGTCTTCCACGTCTCCCAGCTTCGTCGGTACTTACACGACAACTCCCACGTTATCAACTGGGGAGAGTTAGATATGGGAGACGACGTGACCTTCGAGGAACGACCAGTCAGAATCGAGGATCTTAAAGAAAAGGTGCTCCGTGGACGAACCATTCCGTTGGTTCGTGTGTTGTGGAGGCATGGCGGACTCGAGGAGAGCACTTGGGAGCGGGAGACCCAGATACACGCTCAGTACCCGGAGTTGTTTTGACTTGTGTTTTCCCTTGTTCTTCTGAGCTTTGTGTTGATGTTGTACTCTGTACCTTTGATATATGGAATGTTTGGATTGTCGGTTGTGAGACCTTTTGTTTCCTTGTTCCCTAGTAATGTGTAATATGTCTGGATGTGTGGGAAAGGGGAAAAACCTGACCCTTAATTGAGACGCATTAATGCGGATGCGATTGAACCCGTGAGGGTGAGTCAGTGCCGCCTAAAGTGAATAATATCTCGACATAGGAGAAGGAATTTTCCAAACCCACGTGTTCGGGCAGTGTGTTGGTTGTGTGGTGTTGGGGGTAGTGCGAGTTGAAAAATCCTAATGTATGGAGGTGGGAAGACCCAATTCTTAATCAAGACACATTAATGAGGATGTGATTAAACCCGTGCAGGCGAGTCAGTGCCACCTAAAGCGGATAATATCTCGACATAAGAGAAGGAATTCCTAACACATATGATTAGGGTTGTTGGTTGGGTTCCTGTTATAACGAGAACCCTAAGAGGTATCTTGATGGGTTCCTCTGGGTTGGTTTTTGAATTCTCAGGGATGAGAATGTTTTAAGAGGTATCTGATGTAATGTCCTGAACCTCTCCAGCTCATTCCTTTGTCAAAAAGAAGGCCACGAAGTGTTCTAAAGGGTAAAATGGTTTTTTCCCACACCTTCCAGAATTTTGAAACTACACGCCGTGTAGTTTGAGTACACGACGTGTACCCCCTTTCTGGGTATACCCCGTGTTGCAGGCTGTGTCCTCGTCGTGTGAAGTAAATGAGTACACTCCGTGTACCAACTTGCCGGGTATACCCCGTGTTGAAGGCCGTGTCCTTGCTGTGTGAAATAATGGGTGCACGCCGTGTGTCCAGTACTGCATGCCATGTAGTCCTTCCCCGCGTACGCGTTACCAGTCAACGGCCGTGTGCCATGTTGGAGTCGTGTCCTTGCCGTGTGCAATAAATGGATACACTCCGTGTGTCCAAACTACACACCGTGTAGTCCTTCCCCGCGTATGCGTTACCCTCAAACTGTGTGTTGACCAGTCAATGACCGCGAAACCGTGTTGGAAGCCGCGTGGAGACCGTGTAAAATAACCGAGTACACGCCGTGTACCATAAAGTACATGCCGTGTACTTTTTCTTTTCTCACCTATAAAAGGAGGGGTCCCCTCCTCCTTTTCAACTCACTCCTCTCCTCCCCATTCCTCTGAGCAGAGCTCTCCCAAGAGACTCGAAAGCTCCTTTTCTTCCATAACTTCTTCGTTCAAGCTCCGATTTACGATCCGTCAGCGGCCACGGGATCGTAGCGACGAGGCGGAACTTCCGAGCTTGGATCTGTTGTCTTTCCTTCAGCCTTTCCTTTTCGACTTCCACCCGAGGAGGTTTTGCCAGGACCCGACAGAAGTGACGGACGTCTTCTAAGGTTGATCCGGGGGAGCGTTGTGATTAGAACCTGTCGAGGTAGGGATATTACCTTCGTCTCTATAATTTGTGCATCATGAGGGGTGGGTATCCGCTTGTTTTCATGAGAAACAGTCGAACCATTAAATGAAGATAATAACTGGTTAAAGAACGGGGTTGGGAAGTTTGTGATTGTTGTTACTTTATATCCTGTGATATTATGTTGTGAATTGAATAGGCTTATGCCTACTAAAAATAACGGTCGTTGGGGGCCTTTGCTTGCACAATTAAATGTTTCCCTATCTTTTAGACTGTTTTGTGGATGGAAACCTTATGGAATGTGGAAATTGGTTAATCACGTAAAGTTGGCTGTTTAAAATCTGGAACCCTTGTGTGATCACCCTGGCTGAACAAAATGGAATAATGAACATGTGGGTGTTGGATTGGATACGTGACATGTGATGGGGGGTGTTTTATGGGTTGTTGCGAATCGGGTGAGAAGTGGGTTGCGGTTGGCTCAGTTGTGGGTTGGTGTGAATGTTGTGTTGGTAATAGGCAGCGGGGCTGCGAGAAATGGTATTAAAGGGATTTTGATGTATGGGTTTCGGTGTGTTGTGGTTATGGTGTTTGGTAGCAGGGCTGCAGGGATGGGCTTGTTGTGAACGAATAGTGGGTTGTGAATAAAAAGTAGAAGAGTTAATAAACGGTGGGTCATGGTAATGGAACGAGATTAATAATAAATGGGTTGGTTGGTTGATAAGAAGGACTTGGTTGCGTTACTTGTGTTTTCCCTAACTTGATTTGTGGATGGCAGAGATATGTTTTACGAACGATCGATATGGTTGTTTGTGGATAGTTGCCCAGTAGTTAAGGAACTAAGAAACTAATTCTTCTGAAACGAGAAAACCTAAATGGGGTTGGGGTTGTTTGTTGTATGCATGCTTCGTAGTAGCAGTGCCAAGGCACGTGCTCAGTTTATCTGTTTAGAATCCATAGGTTGGGCTGTGTGTTTGGTATATATATATATATATCTGTATCTTTTGTGTTTTATCGCACCCCACCCATGTTGAGAACTTAGTGCCGAACACTCCCATTTCATGGGAGAGGGTGTTTTTCCCTTAGTTACTAGCTCCTTCCTACTCCTTCTCCCCTAGGATGTGATGGCTTGAGGCGACCTTACACCTAAGACTCTTCGGGTAGGTTTCGATTGGGGTGGCTTTAGCCCAAGACTCTTCGGGCAGATTCTACTGTTTCCCAAGAATCTTCAGGATGAGGCCCAGGTGTGTGCGGGCGGGATACGTGGTTGTGAGGCCCAGGTGTGTGCGGGCGGGGAGAGTGTGGCAGCGTCAGGACGTTCACCGTTAGGAAGAGCAGCTAACTAAAGGGAAATGGTGCGGGGTACCCAATACTCTTGTTCTTATATACTACTACCTGTTTTGATTGTGTTTTTGGTGAGTGTGGCTGGTGAGGTTGGGTGGATATAATTCCTTTCTAGGTTTCTTCTGTTGTTCTCACGGGACATTAGGATGTCTCCCCACTTGTGCACAAGAGCTTTAGGTTTCCCTGCTGAGTATACTTGTATGCTCACCCTACGTTTACTTTCAGGTTTCCAGGAGGACTACCAGGGCCGTGCGGGACCCTACTAGTCGGACAGTTGGAGTTGTTGCAGTTGTTGTACACTTGTTTCTTTTGGTATTGTACTTTGAGCTTTCTTGTACTTGCACCTTGTTATAAAATTGTTTAAACATGCATGTGGGCTGGTTTGGGTTTATTTCTATACACTTTTTCTTTTCCTTTTTGGTGGTTGACTTGTCCTATTTCCTGATCCTAAATAAATAAAAAGGGTAATGCCTCCCATATTTGTGAAAATTCATACCCTTGGTGCTAGTCGCCACCTCGGGGTCTACTGGAGGCGGGACTCGGGGGTCATTATCTCCCTTTCACCATTTCCAGCTCAGGAGGGACACCTTTGGTGGGAGGGGGTCGTGACAGATTCGGCCATCTAGAATGTCTTCCAAGCGCGTCTGTTGGGTGGATGAAAGCTGGCTGCCACCTCGGGTCAAGTGTGGAAAAGTCCAAGTTCCACAAGCTTTACACCACCCTAGGCCTACCATAATCAAGTGGGATGATTTTTACTGTTGGAGGCTCGACCCAAGGCTTCTAAAATGCCTATTTAAGGAAGTGGTGGTGGAGGAGTTTATCATCTTTGAGCTTTGTTTTCATCTTAATGTTATGCAGCCAATTTGTCTTTGTAACGTTCTTCATTCACATGTAAGTTGTTTTAATTCATCCCAGTTTCTTAATAAAAGTTCTTCTTATCCTCTTATTATGTTGTTATCCATCTAAATTTGAAACCATTGCCTCAAGGTGTGAATTTATTCACACCAAATCTTGTGAAATTATTCACACAACGGTGGAGTGATCATTTTATTTTTATTGTTTTCTTTACTTCTACATTTCCTCCCTCATGAGTCTACTTTACGCTTCCATTGAAACCATAGAATAAATGGAGGGATAACCCACTTATGGGTTGATCCAAGGGAGTATAAAGGGGATGGATTGGATGTTATTTATCACCCCATTAATTTCTAATCACTTCTTTTAATTGAGATTTTTATTTGACGATTTTTAAACTCCATCGTCCTTGTTGAATTTAAGGCCACACACTTCAAGTGATAATACGAACCTTTACATTGAAGTGCTCAAAACTTTTATCCTTCAAGTGTATAGGTGATTAGTATTAAAGTGTGTAGGTATTAAACTAGTAAGTGAGGATGTTGTTTGATCTTCTTAAATGAACTCATCTCAAATATTAGAAATTGAAATAGTTGAAAAAGAATTTCATCCAATCCACCCCGAGCGATAACCTAGGATCAACTAATTATTTTAAATTGAATTCACTTAAATATGTTAGTGATCCTTTAAACCCATCTAAAAGTAGCCCAAAGTTGGCCACTTCATAGCAAAAAACAATCCATAGAATGTATGTGTATGTAGGTTACTTATTAGGTCTCTGAGGATTCGATAACCCAAGATAAACTACAAGGACCATTCTACCTTCATCTCTTGGGTAAATTTGAGTGTGAATCAATTAAACTCAATAACTAATGCACCATTAGCTTCCACTTGCTTATGGGTGCAATTTCTCTTCGAGCGGCCTGACTTCCCACATGCAAAATATACTGACTCCTTTTCCTTGCCCTGCCTGTGGATCTTCTTATTCTTGGAAGGATGGTGCTCGATAGATTTAGAATTATTATGAGTCTTAGGACCCCTTGTCTTATTCTTCATTTTCTTGTTCACCATAAGGACCACGAGTTTATAATTCCCCATGTCCTTATCCACTTGGCGAATCAAAGTAAGAATTTTCGAAAGACTCTTCTAATTAGTGCTCATATTGTAATTAACAATAAAACTGGAGAAGCTCTTGGGTAGTGATGGAAGTATGAGATCTATACACAACTCATCCAACAATTTCATCCCTAAGATGTCTAAGCATCCAATATAGCTAATAACCTTGACTACATAAGGCCAAGTTGGTGCAAAATCTCCAAGATTAGTTGTAAACAAAGCCCTGGGGATCTCGTACCTCTCTTGTCTCGCCTTCTCTTGGTAGAGATCCCAAAGGCGAGATATCATTCTATATGCATCCATGTCCTCATGTTGCTTCAAAATATCACTGAACATGGATGATAACATGAAACATTGAACATATGTGGAATCATTCAAATGTTTCTTATAGAGTGGTAACTCTTTACCACTTACCTCATTACTAGGCGCATGAGGAATAGGTTATTCTAACACATGTAATTTTCTTTCATGGTGAAGGATAACACATAAGCACCTTTGCTGCTCTTGAAAATTTGTTCCGGTGAGAAGGTTATCCTTCTCAAGTATGGATCGCATGGATATGTTTGAAGTTATTTTTATGTTGTTTCCACAAAATAGGATAAAAAGAATTTTAGTACATTACGTGATAAAATTTAGACAAATAAATAAATATTATATTTATTAATCTCCCACTATTTTATCGAAACCCAATAGCCATCGCCCTTAGATTCAGAATATCATATTGCTTGTAAATTCTAGTGGAAAGGATCCATATTCCCATTCTCATTACCCCAACTTTGGTTGGTCAAGCAACTTGAATAGTTTTAGGTAGACATTCCAAATGTCAACTTAATTAACTCACAGTTCCTTGATCTATTGAGTGGACTCCCCAATCCTGAAATCCTTAAATTGGATTTCATCAACCTTTGCCTCTCAGTTACACCAAATCCTGTTTTGGTAGCCAACTATTGATGTGAACTAATTTAAGTCAACCCAAAAATTCAAGTTAGATTTCACTAATAATTGAAAGCAACCCAACGTTTACTGGTCAAGTACTTTGAGCTATAGTTTGGTTAACATCTAAAACACACCAAAGACACCCATAGAGAAAGAATTTAATGATGCAATGACATAATACCTCATATAGACATTCACTATGTAATATAATCTCTTTATCATAATTGTGGTGAATTTTCCTTACCTCAAAGATAGTTGGATACATTCTTTTATAGATACAATATAAAGATTACAAGGTGGAGTAATCCAATGTGGGACTCAGAAATACCCTTTACCTGAAAATATAATAAATCGGGTTCGACACTCCCCCTCAAACTGGACATGCCCAGCTTGTACCAAGAGTCCCATAAAAAGAAAGATAAAATACAACAAAACCATACACACTCTCCCTCAAGCTAGATCGCTAATACTTCATCTTGGTACTCAGAGAGTCCAAATGAGCTCCTGAGAGGCCTTTAGTGAAGATGTCGGAAAGCTGATTGATCATCGGTATGTGGATGAAACTAACATGGTGTTGCTTGAGGATATGGAAAAGAAAGTGATAGTCTACCACGATATGCTTCTTTCATTAATGGAAGATAGTATTAGAAGCAATCTTCGTGACTGCCTGATTATCACACCAGATATGAGCAGATGTCTGCGACGGGAAGCCAAGATCATGGAGGAGATGTCGAAGTCTAAAGATCTAGTGACTGTGGCCATCGCACGGTATTCAGACTCCGTACTAAATATAGAGACAACGGTCTTTTTCTTGTTGTGCTGGGAGATGAGGTTACCTTCCAAGAAAATAGCAAACCCAGAAGTAGACTTTTGGGTAGCAAAACAACCAGCATAGTCAGCATCACAGAAGGCCTCAACATTCAGATGATTGTGATGTGAGTACCAGAGAGCACGAGTAGGGTCTTTCTTGATGTATTTCACAATGCGGAGTACAACATCCCACTGAGATTTGGTCGAATGTTCCATGAATTGGTTAACTTTTCCAACAGCGTAGGCAATGTCCAAATGCATCATAGTGAGATAATTGAGTTTTCCCACAAGACGACAGTAGCTCTCTTGGTGAGAAAAGAGTTATGTGTTGTCATATGGATACCATTCCCTAAGCTCAAGAGGAGTGTCAACGGGAGTGACCTGAGTCAATCTAACATCCTGCAAGATATCTAAGGCATATTTATGTTGACAAAGAAAGATGGTGTCCGCAGAACGAGAGACCTCAATGCCAAAGAAGTATGTCAGTGGACCAGGATCTTTGGTGTGAAAGTGGTGGTGAAGATGCCCCTTTAGTTGTGTGATTATAGTTGAGTCGCTCACAATGATGATGATATCATCAACATACACCACCAGTAGGATGCAGCTAGAGGACGTCGCACGGTAGAAGTCAATGTGGTCTTTTATACTCCGAGAGAGCCCGAATGTAGTGATGACGGTGCAGAATCATCCAAACCAAGCATGAGGAGACTGCTTGGGGACATATAGAAAGAAACGAAGTCAGCCAACATGAGAGTCGGATTCAAAGGCACGAAATCTTGGAGGTTGTTGCAGATACACCTCTTCTTCAAGAAAGTCATTGAGAAAGACATTTTTGACATCAAGTTGACAAAGGGGTCAATGATGATGAGCAACCAGAGATATGGAAAATCGGACAAATGTCATCTTTGCAACCGGAGAGAAGGTATCAAAATAGTCAATACAATATGTCTAAGCAAAACCTTTCACCATAAGTCTGGATTTGAGGTGATGAAGGGTTTCATCTGCATTGAGGCAGACCGTATAGATCCATTTACTACTGACCGCCTGTTTGCCTACCGGAAGGGGGACCAGATCCCAAGTGTGATTGTCGTCCAGAGCCTACAATTCATCCCACATTGCCTGAAGCCATCCAGGGTGAGATTTGGCGTCGCCGACCATGCGAGAAATAGATATCATCTCCATAGCGGAAAGACCCCTGTATGAGGATGTGTACATAGGAGTATCCTAGAAAGAACGAGTATCTTTTGTAGTGTAATGGGCAAGTCGTCTGGAGCCGAAGCATGAGCAGCAAATGAATTTGGGTCGATGGTGTCCTCGACCTGGATGGGGGATACAGTCAATGGGTGGTAGGAGTAGACAGTGTCAAACCAATGACCAACAGAGTGGGGCACCATAGGTGGGTGAATGATGAGAGGAAGACAATCATTTATGGTGGTGTTTGGATGGGGAGAGAGAGGAGTGAAAGGAGGGATCTCAACAAACGACACATCAACAGAGATGATATATCACCGTAAGTTGGGAGAGAAGCACTAATATCTGTGCTGAGTGTGTGAATATCCGAGGAATATGCAATAGAGGGATTTGGTGGGAAATTGGGAGAGGTTGGGATGAGTTTCCTGAACATAACACAGACACCCAAACACACGGAGGGGAAGTGAGTGAGGAGGGAGAGAGGAGAAGAGAGTCCCAAAAGGATTCTACCCATAAAGGATAGAAGAAGAGATTCAGTTTAAGAGGTAGGTAGCAGTCAGGATGGAATCAGACCAAAAAAAGGAGAGGCACCTTCATGTGGAATAGAAGGGCACAAGTAGCCTCTAGAATATGACGATGTTTCCACTCAGCCACTCCATTTTGCTGAGGTGTTTTGGGGAAGGATGTATGATGAATGATGTCTTTATCCTTAAGAAATTTCTTAAAGGAAGTGGATAAATATTCTCATCCATTGCCGGAACTCGGAAATTTAAGGGAGGTGGAGAATTGAGTATGAATTTCATTATAAAAGGTCTGAATATGATAAAAATACTTTCGACTGATCAAGAAGAAGGTAAAGACATGTCATGTGTGAGTAGTCATCAATAAATGATATATACTAACTATACCCAGACTGGCTAGGAACCCTGCAAGGACCCCATATATCAGAATGAACAAGGTTGAAAGGATTCACTGTATGCAGTTCCAGTCGAGGAAAATACGTCACCCGATGATGTTTAGAAAACTTATAGGATTCACAATGGGATGAAAGGTGGGGAATGAATTCAGGCAAAGCTTATGTTGGAATGAAGTTGGTGGATGACTAGGACGAGAATGTAGGTCAAGGGAATGAGATGAGGTGGATGGGAAAGAAAGAGATGGTGAAGTATCAAACATGTACACCCCATTCCTAAGATGACCTCGACCAAGTTCCCGATTCGTCGTCCGCTCCTAAAAAACAACACCAAAGGATATAAAAGTAGTAACACAATTGAAGTCTTTGGTGATTTTTCTGATGTAGATAAGATTAAACAGATTGTGAGGAACATGAGCGACCAAAGCCAAGCGAATAGACAGGGTCAAGGGGCATGTTCCAAATTTGGAAATGGGGATTGTTGAGTTAATAGAAACAATTTTTTTAGAGGCACCAGTGTATGGATAATAGGTAGTGAACATACCAGATTCCCCTGTGAGATGTTCCAGTGCACCAAAGTCAAGCATCCAAGCTGTCGGTTGATGAGATACATAGGCAATAGAGTCGTCAGTATGAGAAATGGGATTTGGAGAAGAGGACGATGACACAGCAGCCCGATAAGATTGTATAAATGTAATCTCCTCCTGTGAGAGCGCCAGTATATATAACGGGTACTGGATGAAGGGGGGCCGCCTTGCGGGAAAACCAGTGATGGAGCATGGAACAACTACTCAGGCGGGCACACAAATTTAGGGATGAAGCATGGGGTTTCCGCACGGGAAGCCCGACAATAGTGGTGAGGGGGCATCCTTGTCATGACCAATTGTCATGCAATCCAAACAGTACTTAAGTATTTTCTCATATTCAGTCCCCATGTCAAATTCATCATCCTCTATTGCAAGAACCACTTTTTCAACAAGTGATAAACTCAAATTAACCTCAACCAGGAGGTGAGCATAATGACCAAACCTGGACAGGTCGGCCTCCCTGTCCATTTTGATAGGAATGTTGATAGCCAGTGCAATGTCATACAAGATTCGGGGGTGCCAAAGAATCTAATTTAATCCATGAACTTTGACCCAAGTTTGCACAAAATAGTTTCATACCTCAAGGGTATTGAAGTGGAAATCCCACTACCAAATATGAAGAACACCCAGCTTGAGAAAAACGGAACCAAACCCTCAAACTTTGGTCTTTAATTCTTCATATCAGAAAAGAAGATAGAAAAAACCGAGACCTAGGGAAACGATTTTCCAACCCAAAAATCCCTAGACCTATGAGAGACTAAGATCCAAATATCCAATATGCCATGGCTTCGAATCCTTAAGTAAAATAAACCCAAAAACAATTGAATACTTTCCTTTCTCCAGCCTCTCTGAGATTGCCTCCGAATCAGCTTTCACGTGTGCTACATTCCCCTTGCGATGGGGATATCTAGAGATAGTTTCTTTGAAGAGGGAGAAGGATCGACTGTTACCAGATTGCAAAGCATCAATCAATAATCCACCATGATAAAGATGCTTACTTCCCCTATCAACCATGAACATCTTGTGACTATCAAACCTTCCACAGGAAAGGAAATCTTCAGCCAAAGGAGTAGCATGCAAGGTGGCCATTTGGGAAGAACCCTAAACTCCATTTCATTGAAGAGAGGAAGACTGTCACACCTGTGATTCCATTTTGAGGTATTATTCTAATTATTTTTTGTCTATATTCTTTCCCTTGGGTTTCCTTTGAGTTTTTAGTGAAAAACTGAGAGTTTTGGGGTTAGTAGTTGGTGGCGCATGGTTTGCGCCCTTTCCCAGGTAACCGCGTGGCCAAGTGGTGTTTTTGGGCAACGGATAATCACACAGTTAGCACACGGTTTGTAAATATTGCAGACTAACTGTGCGATATGTCCTTTTTGGATAGTAATGGGCATACAGTTTCCGCACAGTTTGGCAAACCATGCGGGCAAACCATGCGGCTTGTCCAGGTTAATAAAATTTAAAATGACGGATGTGTCATCTCTGGATTTAACCCCAAATCACCCATTTTCTTCCCAAATTAGGATTTACAACCCTAGGATCCTCTCCCTCCTCCCTTGGCTCCCTTGGATCTCTAAATTTTTGTTGGATTTGGTGCGGTTTCTCCAAGATTCTTCAAGTAAGTGAGTTTCTTCCTTGTTTTCTTCCTGTTTTCTAGGGTTTCTCTTCTTATTCCTTGGGGTTTCATATCTCTAGTGGGTTGGGTGACCTATTTAGGGTTGGATCTTGATTCCAAGGGTTCAATCTTGATGTTTATGGTTTAATCTTGCCTTTATAGGGTTCACTTGAGGTGCGGTTGTGGTTTTACACCGTTTTATAGAAGTTTCTACACTTGAGGTTGGTAATTCTATGCTTAAACATTATTTGGTGACATTGATATACTTTCATTGCTTCTTGGTTATGTTCTATGTGTTTTGTATGAGGTGTGAATTGTGTTTTTAAAAAAGATTCAAGGTGTGTTTGTGTTGAAAAGTATTTTTTCAAAGGAAATGGGTTGTGACGCATGTGTATTCCATGTGTGCTTGCTTGTTTTGTCCCTTGAGGGTGTTTGATAAAATGTGTAAGTGGTACGAAACATATTTTTAAATGGTTTTGGTGTGTGTTTGGATTTGAAAGTGGTTTTGGTTGTGGAAATGCTAATTTATCAATTGTGTTATATTGATTGGCATGTGTGCATGTGAATGTAGTGATCTATGTGATGTGTGGAATGAAAATTGAGCACGAAGGAAAACCTAGGTATCTAGGTGGGCAGGCTGGGTTTATTACGCTAGTTGACTTGGAAGTGGCTTAGCCCAGAGTCATCTAGCAGGATTGATGATTACAACACTAAATAAATTATTATGATGATTGGAGACCACTAGGCCCTTGGGATGTTCCCTCATAGTGGCCCATGCATGAGAACACTATTGGTTGTGGTTTCTATACCACATTTCATTGAGGTACGATGTACCTAGTGTCCCGTTTGAGCTAGTGCCTATAGGGTTTTCCAATGATTTAGTGATCTTTTGTGATATTGTACCTACCGTCGTCATATGGTGCACTTTGTTGGTTATTTCAAAAGCAAAGCATGTTCTTCTTTAAAGTGTTTTTCATAAAAATGTTTCTAGGTTTTCTTTCTATAAAACCTACATGTTAATTTGACTTATAATGTTTTTAATATGGATTATCTTTTATTGGGTGGAATCCTACTAGGTTTTGCCTCACACCCTGCATACACCTTTGGATGTATGCAAACTTGGTTATGTTTGATTCAGGTAAAGACGAGATGTATGGTGATGGTAGTTTGAGTTGCTAGTGGTCTTCTCTTGAAGGTTTTGGTGGTGGTGACTTAAGGATGATGCTCCTCTTATTGCTTGGAGGTTTATAATATATAATATATAATACATAATATGTAATATGAAATATATAATACATAATATATAATATATAATATATAACATTTAAAATATAATATATGACATATAATATATAAGTAATGTGTAAATAATAAATTAATTAAAAAATAATTTAATATATGATAAATAAATAAATAAATAATAAATAAATAATAAATAATAAATAATGAATAATAAATAATAAATAATAAATAATAAATTGTAAATAATAAATAATAAATAATTTTTAATTTTTAATTTTTAATAACTAATAACTAATAATTGATCATTGATCATTAATAAATAATAATTCATAATTAGTAATTAACATTTAAAAATTTATAAATTATTAAGAAATTATTAAGAAATTTTTCATAAATAAATAATTAATAGTAAATCATTAATGAAAATTGAATAAATAAATAAATAAATAATAAATAAATAAATAATGAATAATAAACTAATAATAAATTAATATTTAGTAAATTAAAAATAAATTAATAAATAACAAATAATAAATAATAAATAAGAAATAATGAAGAATAAAGAATAAAGAATAAGGAATAAAGAATAAATAAATAAATACATAAATAAATAATTAGATAAATAAAAAAATAATTAATAATAAATAATAAATAATAAATAATAATTAATAATTGATAATTGATAATTAATAATTAATAATTCTCAATTAATAATTAATAATTAATATTTAATATTCAATATTCATTATTTAATAAATAAATAATTAATAATTAATTAATTAATTAATAATTAATAATTAATAATTAAATAATGAATAAATAATAAAAAAATAAATAAAAAAATATTAAATGAATGATAAACTAATAATAAATAATTAATTAATAAATTAATTAAAAAATTAAAAAAAATTAATAATTAGCGTGAACATAATAAATAAATAATAAATAAATAAATAAATTTATCAATAAATAAATAAATATTAAATAAATAAATAAATAAATAACAAATAATTAATAGAATAAATCATAAAACATTAAAAAAACTCTAAAAACCCTAAAAACACTAAAATGACCATAAAATCTGACTCGAGACTCCTTTTTCAGCACCACAACCAGTCAAATTGAAGATCATGAAATGAGCTTTGATATGATATGTGGTACAGGTCAAACGGACACCTGGATCAAAAGTTATAACCGTTTGAATTTTAAAAAATTGGAGTCTGCAACTAAAACCTCTGTTTTGAAGGCCTTCTGGGCATTTTTGGAAAAATAAAAAGAGGTATCATACTCATAGAGTTGGCACTATACCTAAACGGCATAAAGTTTGTCACAGGCTTCAATATGATATGTGGTAGAAGTCAAATGGACACCCAGATTAAAAGTTATGGTCGTTTGAAGTTTGAGTTCGATTTTTGACTTTTGGAATTTAAATATATTTTTTCCTTTGATTATCACATGATTTAAATCTCACTTGGTTTTATCTTATTTGATAAGCTTCGATTTGACTGGTTGTGTAGCTGAAATGGACTCCCGGATCAGAAGTTATGGTCATTTGATGCAGAAGTCTGTTATTCAACTTATTGAAGATTCGTTTTCAATTTAAAAATATTATTAAATAATAATTATAAATATTTATTAATTGACACATTATAAATAATTAAAATTATAAATAATAAACTATATTTGATTGTAAATAATAAATAAATAATAATAATAAATAAATATTTTTTTTTAAAAAAAATCCTCAATTTTGCGGCGGTTTTGAAAAACTCGCCGCTAAAAAAATTGAAATTTTTTTTGAAAGAAATTTTAAAACATTTATAAAAAAATATTTTAAAAACATTTAGCAGCGATTTTTTCACGACAGTTTTTAAAATCACTACTAAAACAGTGTTTTCTTGTAGTGACCCTTATCATCTAGAGAATTTCTAATAACGGAGAATGTCTTTCACTCACCCCCAACTGGTAAAGTGAGATTATACTTAGTATAGAAATAGGTCTTTAATGATACTACTCTATGGTAGATGTGAGATCCAGTGGTACCTACCTCGATATATATTAGATACTAATGATAATACTATGTGGTGATACACAATTGAGTAAGTGGGGTGAGATCCACCCCCATTAGTGAGTGGGATCCCCTTAGGTGTGGTGAGTGGATCCCACCCTCAAGGATTTGTAGTCATATCACCATAAAATGATAAGAATGGATTTATGAACTAAGCAAATAAATGAGAACTTACTCCCTACGAATGTAGAGGAGTGCTTCAAGGATTCTGAAGGGAAACCCATGGTCATCCCTCAATAGGAGACCGATGTATACATCAACATTCATTATAAAGGTGACATTTAAGTGTTACTGATAAGAATGATGAACACCCTTGTATCCTTTATAGAGAAAATGGACTGAATCCATCCTTGTATCGGTTAAAGGTAGAGCCTATTATAGAATTAGAAATCGGTTTCAATGTTCTGACCAAAAATAGAAAAATGATATATATATATATATGTTTGTTTGGAAAATAAATGATTTTCATTAATTATTATGAACCTAATTGGTTACATTCTATAAAGGTATCATTGGGAAGATGATTCTTGATAAAATAAATGGGTGAAGAAACCTACATACTTGGTATGAAGGAATTTTAAGGTAGATAAAATAGGTTTTTTGGATTGTGTCAGAATACATATATTGGTAAAATGATAGAGTGGTTTTGAATGTATAACTCCAAGGATGGGTATTTACTAGTGTTACATGTCATGAGTCTTATAATTACTCAATTTTCTTCCAATGGGTTAGAGATGAGAAACATGGATAAAATTCCTTATTCATTCACCATAGTATTTATCATGTATTCTATGTTGTGTAATCAACCTGACATTTCCTATTTTTTGAGTGTAATAAGTAGATACATATCTAATCTTTGTGAGAGTTATTGGATTTCTATCAAGAATTTAAACTAAGTATGAGTTTTTTATCTTTAGAGGTGAGGATGAGATCATTTCAAGGGGTTACACTGATGCTAGTTTCCAAAAAAGATGATAAGAGATCATAATACCATTTTATGTTTTAACTCAATAGTGGAAATATCAATTGGAATAATTCCAAAAAAAATCCACTATGAAACACTTGACTACAGAAGCATAGTATATCACTACATAAAATGCAGTGAAGGAAGCTGGTTGGATTAAAAAAAATATCACTGAACTTAGGGTTATCCCTAGAATTGAGGGATAAATTAACCTTTACTATAACAAATATGAAACTATTTCCTAGGAAAAAGTGTGATAGATCACCCTGAGTTATCATATCCCAACACTTAATTCAAACCACCACAAGTTTTTTAGCCTTGGTTAATTTTTATATCAACGTTTTGTGTATTTATTTTTTTAAATATTAATATCATCGAATCAAATAGGATGGATTTAAATAAAGAATGGATGGATGCCAATCGTCTGACAAAATAGTATGAAGATGGAGTGAAAGAGTTCATCAAGTTTACGAAAATCATGCATATGATCCTTCTCAAATCCTTTGTTCATGTTTACATTGTTTTTATTCAAGACAAGTTAGTCTAGAGGAGTTGGAAGAACACTTGATCTATCATAGAACAGATCGAAGTTATAAATGTTGGAATAAACACGAGGAAAAAGAGAATGTAGCTAATAACTGGGATAACACTGTGTTTTATGGATCATTTGATATGATTACAAGCGTGGACAATGAAGAAGATTGTATCGAGGACGTGATTACATATGTGCATGATGATGATGATCGTATTAAGTAAATGACAAGGATGGTTGAAGGTGAACTTCGTGATTGCCCAAAATTGTTTGAGTAATTAAAGAGTTGTGCAAAGAAGTCATTGTATGATGGTTGCACTAAATATACAACATTGTCAGCCATACTGAAACTCTATAATTTGAAAGCAGACAATGAATGGAGTGACACTAGTTTCACAGAATTACTTGCTCTTTTTAATGACATGCTCCCAAAATATAATGAGCTCCCAAGCCGAACATACGACGCCAAATGAATGCTATGCTTGATGGGTATGATATCTAAAATAATACATGCTTTCCTGAATGACTGTATACTGTTTCACAAGGACCACAAATCACTTAGAGAATTCTCAAAGTGTGGTGTTTCTTGGTACAAGAAAGACGAATCCGGTCATACGAAAGTTTCATGGTACTTTACAATCATTCCAAGGTTTAGGAACCTATATAGAAGTGGGGAGACTACAAAGCAATTGACGTGGCACACAGACAGAAGAAATAAAGATGGAAAACTGTGGCATCTGACAGATTATCCTTAGTGGAAGAGAATTGACCATGAGTATCCTGACTTTGGAAACGAGCCAAGAAACCTCCGTCTTGTGTTATCTATAGATGGAGTGAATCCTTTTGGTTTTCAAAGCAGTACTCACAACAGGTGGATGGTTATGTTGGTAAATTATAACTTTCCACCGTGGTTATGCATGAAACAAAAACACATCATGTTATCTATGCTTATATCAGGACCAAAACAATCAGGTAATGATATTGATATTTATTTGGCTCCATTGATCAAGGATTTGAAATTATTGTGGGATTCAGGTGTTATGATGTATGATTATTACAGAAATGAATATTTCACATTGAGATCCATGTTGTATGGGACGATAAATGATTTTACTACTTATGGAAATTTGCCAGGATATAGCATTAAAGGAACTCTTGGGTGTCCCATCTATGAACAAGGTATACAATCAATTAGGTTGAAACATTAATCGAAAAATGTGTTTCTAGGACATCGCAGATTTCTACCCTAACGACATAAGTACCGATCTTGGACGACATCATTTGATGGAAGTTCAGAAGAACATACACCACCGTCTCCACTAACAGGTGATCAACTGTTTGAGAAAGTTAAAGATGTGGACACTGCTTTTGGTAAACCATTTTCGAAAAACCTTATGAAAACCAGTTGGAAAAAAGGAAATCAGTTTTTTTAATTATCATAATGGAATTGTCTGTACGTCAGACATTTTCTTGATGTTATGAATGTTGAAAAAAATGTATGTGATAGTGTCATCGACATGTTTCTAAATGCACCCAGTAAAACAAAGTATGGAATCAAGTCTAGGTTGGATATGGTTGACATGGGAATACAAGAAGAGTCGGCACCAGGGAAGGGTGAAAAATGAACATTTCTTCCTCCTGCTGCTTACACTCTTTCCAAGGAGGAGAGATATTGGTTTTGCAACTTCTTGAATGACGTAAAGGTTCCAGAGGGGTATTCATCGAATATCAAGAACATCGTGCCAATGCATGATTTGAAGTTAAAATGTCTGAAATCACATGACTTCCATGTTTTGATGCAAGATATAATTCCTATTGGCTTACATTGCATTTTTTCCAAGAATGTCTGTCATACATTAACAAAGCTCTGTTTCGTGTTCAAAGTTATATGTAGCAAAGTTATAGACCCGACAAAATTACTGACTATGTAAAGAGAAATTGTTGTCATATTATGTGAATTGGAAATGTTTTTCCCTCCGACATTCTTTGATATGATGGTTCATTTGATGGTTCACTTGGTGAGATAGATTCATCTATGTTTTCCTATGCACTATAGATGGATGTACCCCATTGAACGGTATATGAAGATTTTGAAAGGGTATGTCAAAAATCGAAGTCGGCCAAAGGCTTGAATTGTGGAGCAATATACTACTGAGGAAGCCATTGAATTATGTACCAAATACATGTCTGGTGTGCAATGCATTGGTCTAACAAGATCTCATCACACTAGGTGACTTGTGGGTGAAGGAAGTTCTGGAAAGGAGGTTGTCGCAATCAATATTACAGATCAGGAGCAGACCCACCTTTATGTTTTGCATAACGGTTTGGACGTTGACCCATATGTTGAAACCCACAAAGAAATTCTTAGGCATTCGAATTAATCAAGGGTTGAAAAATGGATATCAAATAAACATAATCAACAGTTTATAGGATGGTTTTAGGAACATATTTTTAAAGAGTCAAATAAAAATCCAGACTCAATTTCAGAACGACTTTGATGGCTAGCCGGAGGACCAAGTGTGTATGTATTATCTTACAATGCTTATGTAATTAATGGTTATACATTGTATATTAATAAATATGATAAAGACAGTACCAGACAGAATAGTGGAGTTACACTTGTGGCTGTAGCGATGCATGTTTCTGGTGCTAAGGATAGAAATCCAATTTATGTGAATATGTCATATTCTGGCATCATCAAAAAAATATGGAGTTGGATTATACGACATTACGAGTGTCAATTTTTCAATGCAAGTGGGTTGATATCTAAACCTAAAAGGTCATGGGAATGTATGTAATGAATCATTTTCTATAAATCATGTGATTATAGGATAGTTAAATCCATGAATCTATAGTTGGTATCAAATCTAGTATGTAGAGTATGTGTTTTTGCACCGGATCTAGGAACGTGGGTTTAGGGTGTCACATCAAACACATTTCCCATAAATCATTTCTTGAATTTAAATTAAATTTTGATTTCTCCTTGACACCTAGAATGGTCCACAAGGCATTATATCATAAATTTTTTTCAATATACACGACATCAAGGTTTTTCATCAACAAATTGTATTTCCAGTACGGTAACTCAAAGAAAATTATCATTTTCTTCCAATTATGATTACATCTTCTTTGTGCAACTGGAATATAAGGCATCAGAGGGGCCAAAAAATCTTGAGAGTTATAAAGTGTGTAGATTTTCTCCTAGGTAAGTTGTGTTAATAATCGAGCACTTGTTAATTTTTTTAGTGCTTGACCATGTTATACTGTCCCATCAAATGAAACTTGATATTTTCTGAAATTATCTAGCATAGGAAGAAAATGTCTATGATGAGTGTATGCCCATTTCTTGCAATGTTTTACCCTTGTTGATTTATTACTTTGATTACAATAAGGGAATAAAAATTCTACCTTTTTCCCAAGTCAAAAAGTTGTTAATTGTCCAAATCAAAGTAGCCTGAATATTAAACATTTTTTAAGATATATCATCAAAAGTCCTTACACATTTATCCCATAATTCATCCAACTCATTGATTAATGGTTGTAAGTGAATGTCAATCTTATCACCAGGGCTTGTTGGCATGTCGACAATATTAGACAATATCAAAAAAAGGTTGTTTCATGTATAACCATAGAGGAAGATTGTATTGAACCAAAAATGCTTTCCATGTGTTATGGGTTGCTCTAACCATTAATTTGAATAGATTGAAACCATAAACTACCAAACCGAGATGAACATTGTGAATATCTTGAGAGAACTATGGGTTCCTCTTATTAAACTCCTTATATTCCAGAGATTCTGGAAGGTGGGTTAATTTATCGATGTCTTTGTTCTTTTTTTCATTCCATCACATAATATTTGAAATTTTAGATCTCATATTTTTTTTCAATATTTGTTTTAGTGTAAAATATTACAATTATTTCATGGAAACTTGTTTTTCATATTTGGGACCTATATATGATTGATGTCGGTGAGTTCATTGTTTTCCATCATCCTTCCACCTAGTGGACTTTCAAACAATGAAACTATCGAGATTAGAATTTTCCTTTGTAAACAACATATAATTATTTAGACATGCATCCAATGTATCATATGTAAAACCAAGATTTTCAGTTAACTTGTGTGAATCATAGTAAGTCTCAGTAAGCTTCACACTAATGGGTAAGAGCTTATGAAATAGTTATAGTAATATGTAAAAAGATGTGTCAGTCCCTTGATTAAGAGTCTTCAAGTGTAGCAATTTCACTATAAATGATAACTTATTGAAATTTATATATTATGGGTACAGTTTGATCTTTTCATTTCTACATTTATGTTATCTAAATTAAATGTTAAACCAATTTTTCATATAATGACTTTTGCACATGATGATGCTCCCAATCCCCAGGCACAACATGTTTCTCAACCTGCTACTGCCCGTAGTGCAGACGAACAACATGTTTCTCAACCTGTTGCCTTATGTTAATATATGTTCATTATTGATTTTATGTTATCTAAATTAAATGTTAAACAAATTTTGTAGATAATGACTTATGCACGTGATGATACTCACAATCCCCAGGCAAAACAGGTTTCTCAACCTGTTGTTGCTCGTAGTGCAAGCGAACAACAGGTTTCTCAACCTGTTGATGCTCCCAATGCAGAGGTACAACCTCCATCTGCACATGCCGATGCTATCCCTCTTGAGCTGGAGGAACATATTGATGAAGGTGGATCCGAGGAAATGAAAGGTGATGAAATACCAACGACACAGAAAAAACAGGAGCGTCATAGTTTGTATTAGCAAAAATCATTAAGGCTAAAGATAATTGAATCAAATACAAGATCAGATGGAATAAGTGGGGGCAACATGTTAACCCCAAAAAGGTCATGTTCAGTAGTTATATTGGAATCGTCACTCGGAAATGCATGGAGATTGATGTAACTTCATGGCATCATGTTGTGGCTGAGATTAAGACACTGATGTGGGGAGATATTATGGTAGCATTATGATATCATTTTTTTTAATTTACTAAAAATTAAATAATGAAACATTGACTTACACTTCATCATCTCTTGCAGAGTGCATTTATAGTAGATGAATCGCAAAAAGAATGTGTCTTAAGGGTTTCTGGAAGGATTCATAGGGATTTTCGCACACTTTTAACAAAATATCATCTTAAAGATGCTGAATGGAAAATAAAATTGTACCCACCTCTTATTTATACACACCTGATAACCCAAGTATTGTGGGATGCATTTACTAGCATAGTCACAAGAATAAAAAACACCCACACCGGATGCAGACATACTTTCAGTGGCCTTAAAGCATCCATAAAAGTATGGTCGTGTCAGAGGTGCGGGGTTTGGGGTGACACCCTGAACATATTTTGAGAAAAAAAAACAAGATGAGGATCAAACTGTGGAAATGAAAAAGATGAGATAAACATTATCCATGTTTTAATAATAATTAAAATACTAGAGAGAGGTGATTGTAAGTTTGATGGGGGGAGTAAAAGAGAAGAAACAACTCAAGAACAACCCACACGTGAAGATCCTGCCCCACCCCCACCAGTTTTGAGGCAAGCCATTCCCCTAAAAAACAATTCTTAACTGAGGCAGTCAATTTTCTAATAATTGTTTCTATGAAATGTTAATTAGATAGACACTAGACACTGATACCTTTCCTGTATTGGTATTCTACAGGGTGAAAATGACTGTGATTTATATCTATCAACACCCACCTATCGCCTTATAGCGAGGGATACAATGTTCAATATCCAGAACGATGTGCTGCACAATAGACCACTTCTGACAGATCATTTCAGATTGCCAATTACTATAGCCCTAGAGTTGAGCACCAAGCTACCTGTTTCAATTGATGGTGCATATATTCATACGGTCAAACAAGCTCTAGGAACATTCATCGCATGCCTGTTACATTTTTTAAAAAAAACATGTCGACAATGAGTTATTCATTTCCAATTTAATTTTCAAGCTAAACCTTAAACATTTAATGAAAAAAGGTCTAAACCGATGCAATTATTACACATGAACAAAGGGAAGGGGTGAAATGAAAGACTGGTTCAAAACTATCTCAATGATCAACCAACTAATCAAAATGATCTACCCAAAGCACCTTAACCCCCCCCCTCGTTCTATATCCACATTTATTATCATTGAAGGCTCATGTGGATATGAAGTTAAAAGATGGTGGTAACCACATGATTGATTTTGAAGCAAATATCTATGGAGGGGAAGATCCAGACTTCATTGGTGTTGAGAGTGCAACTGAAATCCTCGACTATGATTGGTTAGGTGGCTCAGTTGTAAATTTTTACATGAGGTATGTTTTCATGATTTGATTTTCCAAAATATTATATACTATGATAATAATGACTAAATACATTTCATATTTTTCACAAGCATATATATGAAAATCAATTGAAGGGATTTCCCCATGAACAAAAATTTGGAATCGTTGGTCCCCACATCACCTCTATAGAACAAAAAGACATAACTTCCATGAAACATAATGAAATAGTGGCAGGACTGCTCAAATCCTTTAACAACAAAATTACGGATGACAGACTCTTATTAATACCAATGATGCAGGGGTAAAACTCTACAATTTAATCATATCAAATATATTTTAATTTCTTTCATTACTTGTTCTTTTTTGTGTTCTTAGGTAGCATTGGATGCTCATTGCGGTCAATTTGGACACTCAAAAGATTTATTTTCTGGATTCAATGCATGGATATCCAACAAACCGACCACAAATGATGGCGTTTGTCAATTTGTAATACACTACATCCAACATTTTAGAACTAAACATCCAGTTAAATAATTTATATTATCTTTTAATGAGGATTCTATTATGATAGGGCGGTGTGTGAATATCGTCTACATCATGGAATGAGGCCAGGGGAAAAGGAAAAGAAACCTGACAAGTACTACGACTGGATACAAATCAGGGTATATATAATAAGATTTCACTATTGAAACACATATAAAAAATTAATTATTTTTCTCAATGTTTCTGTAGTGCCTGAAACAAACAAACAATAAAGACTGTGGTTATTATGTTTGTAAATCTATGAAGGATATCATATTCCATAAACAAACCAGTATCCCCGAAAAGGTATTTTCGAAGATAATTTCTATTTCATTTAAAATACGTATCAATCCTTTCTGTATTTATATTTTTTCAGTACTACCATGATTTCCAAAAACAGTCATATTCACAAGATGATATAGATATTCTTATAAATGAATGGGCAACATACATGATGGAAGAATGTACAAATATAGAATGAAGATGGTAAACTTCTCGAATAATTTCAACTTTAATAATCTTTTCTGTCTTATCTTTCTCTTTATTTGATGGTAATGTTGTGATTTGTATGGGATAAACGCCCCGCTGAAAACCATGTCCGTTGGTGGTACTTTTTTGTGCACTAAATGAATTGCATGTTGATTGGTTTTTTAAAAGAAATTGGCGGTCCTCACTTACAAGGTATGTGTGTTGTTGATAGACCACAAAAGATAACGAGTATCAAGAAGGGGTTTCCCCATCCCTTGAGTTTGTTGTGACATCTTGAGACATAACGGGCAGAGGAGCTTATTCCACTCTTCTCATTTTCAACAATGATAAGGGTTTTTCTCCAAAAAACATCAATTCAATATGCAACATTGGCAGTTCCCCTCTTTAGTCGACCCGGTGAAGAACCAACTGTCATATATTCATTCATAGGTCCTGAATATATGACAGTTGGTTCTTCAAAGGGCCGACTAAAGCTATGCTACAGAAGGAGGATGTTATTCCGTGTTAACCGTACAGGGATCAAAGGTTTTTTCGCAATCCTTCTAAACTGGGTAGATTGAGCATATTGAGCAGGTCATGTCTCTTTTTTAGGTTTTAGAGGCAAGGGTGCATTGATTTTCAAGCAGAAAATGTACTTAAAAATTGTTCTAATACTTTAGGACAACGATCCATGAGTCATTTGTGACATGTAGAAATCAACCACACCTCAATCCAAAGCACAATGCCATCGGTATGACTCCAAATACGTCTTTATTTAAAATTGACATTAATTCAAGTAAAAAAACACAACTGACGTACCGAAAACCGAGGAAATGCATTCTGATTGTTTAATACTTTAGGACAACAATCCATCAGTAATTTGTGACATGTAGGAATCAACCACACATCAATCTGATGCACGACGTCACCAGTATGACTCCAAATGTGTCTTGTTATTTAAAATTGACATTAATTCATGTAAAAAAACACAACTGACATACAGAAAACCGAGCAAACGCATTCAGATTGTTTTGATAATTTAGGACAACGATCCATGGGTCAGTTGTGACATGTA
Organism: Viscum album; assembly: GCA_963277665.1. Lineage (NCBI taxonomy): Eukaryota > Viridiplantae > Streptophyta > Magnoliopsida > Santalales > Viscaceae > Viscum > Viscum album. The sequence continues at coordinate 1,388,853,817 of OY728155.1, read as the reverse complement.
GGAATCAACCCCGTCTCAGTCTGACAAACGGTGTGACTGGTATGACTAAAAGTGTCCGCTATCAGTTTAAAATTGACATTTTAACTCAAAACGGGTCACTCACTGAAAACCAAGAAAACACGCTCTGATTGTCTTCCAAATTAAGGACAACGATTCGCAAGTCCTTTGTGACGTGTATGAAGCAGTATCACGTCAAACAAACGCATGATGCGACCAGTATGACTCAAATTACATGTTTTCAGTTTGAAATGTCATTTTAGTAAAAAAACACAAATGACATATTGAAAACCGAGGAAATGCATTCCGATTGTTTTGATACTTTAGGAAAACGATCCATCAGTCATTTGTGATGTATAAGAATCAACCACACCTCAATCTGACGCACAGTGTCACCAGTATGACTTCAAATGTGTCTTGTTATTTAAAATTGACATTAATTCAAGTAAAAAACACAACTGACATACTGAAAACCGAGAAAATGCATTCAGATTGTTTTAATATTTTTGAACAATGATCCATGAGTCACTTGTGACGTGTAGAAATTAACCCCACCTCAATCCGACAAACGATGTGACCAGTGTGACTAAAAGTGTCCGTTATCAGTTTAAAATTGACATTTTAACTCAAAACGTGTCATTCACTGAAAACCAAGAAAACACGATCCGATTGTCTTTCAAATTAAGAACAATAATTAGTAAGTCCTTTGTGATGTGTATGAAGGGGTCTCACGTCAAACCGATGCACGATGCGACCGGTATGACTCAAATTGCATGTTTTCGGTTTGAAATGACATTTTAGTAAAAAAACACAACTGGCATACTGAAAACTGAGGAAATGCTTTCTGATTGTTTTGATACTTTAGGACAACGATCAATCAGTCATTTGTGACGTGTAGGAATCAACCACACCTCAATACGACGCACGGTGTCACCGGTATGACTCCAAATGTGTTATTTTTATTAAAAATTGACATTTTTTAATGTATTTTTCATATTAATGTTTAATTTATTTCTTTATAGTATTACTAACGTAATATTTGTTTTCTAATATAGGTGGAACCTTTTTCTCGAGTTGGGATGATATGTTCGACGACTATTACCATTGAATGACATTTTTTATAGGGGATCACATACGTCAAAAGAGAAAATATTAATGTTTTTAACTGTTTGTTGGATATTTGTAAATGTAATTTTATAAAACATTGTTCAAAATGTATATAGAATTGTTTTTTTGATATATACCATGAGTGAATATTTTGGTATTCATTATGTCAATTAAATGTATATAGCATTGTTTGCCAAACTTTAGTGTGTGTTGCTTTTTTTTTCATCATTTGCATCGTGTATGCGGTTCTTTTGTATACATATGTTGAGTGGTTATTTTTTAGAAAGTTTTTGCTGATTTGTGCAGGTTATTTTTACTGGGTAGATTATTTTGGTCGGCTGTTTTTTTTTGCAGGTTGCGGGCTGTGCCGTTATACAAACAGCACACCCAGACAGAGAAGCCTTAATCAGCGCTAGTTGAAGCGCTGATAAATAGAACTTTATCAGCGCTTTGAATAGCGATGATAAAGGGTACAACCTTTAATAGCGGCTTGATTAACAATGTTTTTTTAGCACTGATAAAAGTTTTTTTTAGCACTGATAAAAGCTTGTTTTGTGGTTGTGTATGAATGTTTAAAACTCCCTAAACATCCTCTAATGATTTTTCAATCGATATATGATAGCTTATGTGGAAGTAATGATCGAGTTGTGAGTTATCTCATAACACATTCGTGAATATGCACTAAACCACGATGTAGTGACCTTCACTATGATGTGATTTACTCCAACATAAACCACATCATGGTTAATACCACCACGTAATGGTTTAGTGTTGGTGCATATTTTTATCAACTTCCATATTTTGGTGGTGAGATAGCAAAAAAAAAGCAAAAGAAATACTGTTGATTGGAGCATGAAGAAAAGAAATTGTTTACCCTTAACAATGTTTTAACCATGATATTTTACACCAAAAATTGAACGATAAGGGTAGAAAGACATACTTTCAAGATTGTGCAAAGAATGTTTCAGTAGAGACTAGTGTGGTTTTGCAATAGGATGTTTTCACTGTGAAATGCCACCTATACGATATTTGAAAGTATAAATAAAGTACAAGCATGATTTTAATAATTTGGATAATTATGACCAAAATTATAAGAATTTTCCTATTAAGAATGGGAGGAAATATGATTTGTAATTTTTTTTAATGCATTTTATGATATAACAAACTTGATTTCCAAATCCACATATCCTCCATCTACTTTGGGTAAGTTTGGAAGATTGGGAAGTTTTTGTGGGACAAAGTTACAATGATAATGATATGATTAAAACAATGTATTGCAACATGAAGAAATTTAATAAATATTGAAGTCAATAAAGATTCAAAGTTTATATCAACGTTATAATCAAAAAAGGATTGTTATAATGATATATAAGTTATATCAATTTTATGAAGAGCATGCAAAGGATTGCTCATGTAATTGTTATCATCACATGCTTGGCACGTAGTGGATTGAATCAGTGCAAAACGACAAGGCCCATTACAGGCATTATGAAAGTCATGGTCATATTCGAATGGAAGTTTATGATTTCTTATCAGGGTGATCAAAACGGGCAAGTAGAGAGAACCACATCGTTTTAGAAGGGGTGTAGTGCAAAGGAAATTTCTGGAGGTGAACTAACACGGGCAGGTGTGCGTGTGGCTAGGCGTGTTGAAAGGCGTTTTGACTGAAAGTTGTAGTATGTTGTGGTATTTCATGCAACATGACATGGGCAGTCAGAGGCGGAGCCCAACACGGGGCGTTTTGAGAAGGGACTACTCCGGGGAGTTCGAATATCTGGGAGTTGTGTCCAGAACCGGGAGTTTGGCGCTCATTCAACTGCTTGACAGTTATGGTTCGAGATTAAACGGCCCAATTCGAATCCAATGGTGATCATTTGATGGAAAATGATCCAAAGGTCGTATTAGAAAGAGGAAGTTGGAAGATGGTTCAAATTTGAATTTGAATTTGGAATTCAAATTATTCGCAGGTTGTATTATAATCTGCTCTGCAAATTTGGTAATAATAAGAATATACAACAGAGAAGAAAAACAGAGATAGGAATAGAGAGGAGAAGGAGCTATGTCTTCCTAGGAAGAAGATGAAAGCAAGAGTTTCATTGAATATCCGAAATATGAAGATAGAGTGGCTGCTGAACAGAAATATCATTGAAGGTCGGATTCGGCGATGAAGAGTTACTGAGAATATACTTGAAGAACAGGCAAGTGGAATGCATTGATGAAAACATCTGGTTTACTGAAGGAGGTGTTGCAGTGGTTTTTCATAGATTCATCTGGAACATTGAAGTGAAGTAGACTAAATACATTAAAGATAATTCCAATCCCGGAAATATTCTATCTAGAGGAGTTTGATTGCTGCTGTGCAAAGTCAGATTGAAGATCAAAGTCACAACTCTTATAGCACAGATTTGTTTATATCAGGAAGTGAATTTGGTAGCAGAATTTGAAATTCACTGGAGCATCAATATCTGGAACTTATGATGCAGATTTCAAGTACAAAACTTGGAGCGACCTTCATGTCGTTAAACTGAGAAGAAGGCCTACTGGTCTATAAAATGATACCTTCACCAAAGCAGTGTGTAGAGGAGAAAAGAGTGTGACCCTTGGTGAGAAGTGATCTTACCTAAACCATTCAACAGGTAGTGAGCCTTGGGTTCTCATCCCTAAATCATGTATGGGCAGTGAGCCTTGGTGAGGAGTGACCTTCCCTAAATATTGTATCCACCAAACAAGAGTTATAGTGGATCCTAGTACACCAACACAATACTGAGTATATGCTCCTTGGAGTAGCCTTTTATAGGTGAACCAAGTAAAATCTCGGTATTCTTGCATGCTTTAATTTCAGCACATGTATATGATGTTTGATGTGGATGCACTGGAGAAAATACAGGTTGAATTGTGTTCCTTCTAACATAGGAACAAAATCCTAAAGATAAAAAACTAGGGAGAAAAGTTTAAATTAGTCTACACCCTAATTCAGCCCCTCTCAGGGTGTCCCGAGACCCCATAAGTGGTATCAGAGCCAATAGGTTCTGTTGCGAATTCAACCTAATATATCCGATTTGAGAAGATTAAGCAAGATATGGGTCCAACACTGAATGTTCCTCTATTTAATGAAAATCATTTTTCAAGCTTAAAGGAGTTTGTCATATTTGGAAGAACATGTTGGAATTCCCTGTGATATTTTGAGAATTGGATTTGTTTTTCTAAGCTGGCATGGAATTATATATGATATGGATCAAAGGAAACTGGAGATTGATGCTTGTGCTAAGAAGGCATTAAAAGATTCTCTGAAAGAAGATGTATTCAAGAAGATAGCCTACTGCAAGACTTCTAAAGATATAAGGATAAAGTGGAAAGAGCTATATGGTGAAGAATTAAGTTAAGTAATGAAAACCAAGTGGCTTCTATAAGTGAGAAATATGAACCAATTGAAAATCTGGATATGAAGTCAGTTGAAGAAGGATGTTATATGTCTAGAAGGAAGAAGAAAAACAAGAAGGCAGCCAAGAAATTGAGTGTTCCCAAGGAGGTGAATAGAGTAGATTCTTTGTGTATATCTGAATCTAACTCTGCATCAGATGTCACTTGTAAATCTAAAAATGCAAGACTTGAAGATTGAAGTACAATTCTTGAAAGCTGAAGGTGAGAGAAACCTAACTTATGTAGCAGAGCTGACCGATCGACACCGACAGACACTGTAGCGACGCAGACTTCCAGCCAATAGCCATTGTAGCACTTTTGACTTGAGTGGTCTCTTTTCATTGTAGAAATGCGGATTTCTTGAGGTTAGTGGAATAGTGATTCATCCTCAACATTAGCCCATTTTCGGGAAAGGGTTTTGTGTGTGTGAGAAACTCCTGTAAATTGTGCTCCCGGATTAAAGTGATTTTCTACATCTCCATAGGCGTAGAGATTATTTCCTGTGTCCTTGTCCTTTTTTTCCCTTTTACTCTTCCGTGATTTGTGTTTTTGATTCGTTGCTCCCGACGTTTCCACAACATAATTATATTACACCGTGAGCGTCCGTGGAAGGTTGTTGTCGTTGCGACATTAACAAATTTCTCTATGGATGTCTTGACGGGATGCTAGACACTGATCTTGGACTTTAAGGCAGTGAGTTTAGTGTCACTGGAAAAAAAAGCTTAAAGGTTCAAATGCTAAGTCTGTCCAAAATCTCAGTTAAATTCTATTTGAATTTAATATTAGAATAAATATTATTCTCAAGTTCCAAGGAATAGTAATTTTCAGGTAATGTTGATTGAATGCAAGAGGATCATCGGGGAAGTTAAGGGGTTTAGAAGAAATGACGTCATCACCATCATCATAGTTATTATTCAAAGTTCGATAATTTCCGAGGATCGGCAGAGTAGTTAAGGGGTTCAGAAGAAATGTCATCATCATCATCATCATTATTCGACGTGGGGTTTTACTTAGAATTAAGAGATTAGTTGAGGGTTTTTGTACAATAACTAATTCTATAAATCATGTTATATCATTTCTTAGGTAATCGATTTGTCGTGCTCAACATTTCTCTCTAGAGAATTCTCTCTAGCATAGAGTGAACTTTCTCTAAAACGCTCTCAAAAACGGAGTGTTGATCCTCCTCCCTGTCAAGTCTCCAAGAGAACTAGATAGATTCCTTCCAGCCTAGAAGGAAATATAGTAGCGATCAATGGGAACGACACAAGGCTGGACTTCGACGCTGGCACGCAAAGATCCATCTGCGACGTTCTGAGGTTCGTGGAGCACATGTGGATAGGAATTTTACACTTGAATCCTTCATCGCAACAACGATACAATTGAACAGGATTTGATCGGTCAACAACACCAACAAAGAAAGAATTTCAAGACGAGGTAATTCTTATTTATAAATTAATTATAAATTGTATATGAAAGATCATGTCTCGAGGATTCTGGGGTTGTTATTCGTCTGGTTTTGAGGAGAAATCCGAGGAAACCGACGAAAAACTGTTATTGGGCACGGGTGCCGCTTCCGCTCCACCCTGAAACCTTCATCAGGGTGAGGCCTCCTTGGGTCAATTTTAACTTCTTTAATCTTAATAATCACAACTCATTTGGATCTTGACCTACATGTTAAAGTCACCGTTATGGTTCTTTTTTGATATAGTAAGGGATAATATCAATCAATACCTAGAAGGTGTATTCCAAGAGAGGAAAAACAATCAATCGAGCTCCTTCAACTTTATGACTTTAAAGATGCGGGGGTGTGGAGAGAAACTGCACCTTTTGGCCTGGGGCTTGAACCGGGAGAGAGAGTCCCCCTCCTGAGGTGTAATCGTTCGATATTTGCTTTCTTTTATGTTGTTGTACCGAACCAGGAAGAGATCCTATAAATTGAGGAAGATTTTTGCTGACTCGTCTTCTTTAATTGGTCCAACATGTACGAAAGTCAAACGACAGGACGTATCGACAATGGAGACGCGACGTCAAGCTTGACTTGAAGACGTTAAAGATCAGGTAGGTAATATTGATCTCAAGCTCGATGCAGCTAACTCTTCTTTGTCTTCGATCATTGACAGTCTCTCAACGAAGCAACAAGCCTGGGAGCAAACACATAAAACATAGATTGAGCGGGAGCGCCTTGAGCAGGTTCAATTCCATAAGGATCAAGCGCACGAGCTAGTAAAATTCCACAAATATGTCTTCAGCTTGGTTCTTTGATTGGACAAGCTTCCGCAGCATGAGGCGGACCGGTCGTCCCTGACAACGAAAGCATTAATCTCGCACGCCATGGAGTCTATCGACCATCGGCTGCAAGGTTGGTTTACTGAAGCGCTTTCGTACCTTTTTTATCATGGATGTGAATCGCATGCCGCTAATCATCGAGTTGAATTACTTCTTTTTGATGACACAGATCCTCACGGATGGATCGCCCGAGCCAAGATGTTTTTCCAAATCAAACGTCGGGACCTGGAAAAGTTTCGTTTGCTCATCATTATTAGATTATTCAAGAACAAATACAAGCAAAACAAGAAGACAACAGAAACACGGGGCCAAACCCACCCCGACCTAGGGAGGCCTAAAGTAGTGAAGATCCAGAGCATCCCCTCAAATCAAATTGACCCCTTCACGTTTAAGAAAAGTGATGTTAGGGAGACAAGTGGCATTGGACCCATGTTCCGCAAGCGAAGCCCTGTGATCCGCAACCTTGTTGCCCTCCTGCCATGTGTAAGTTACTTGGATGCTCCTGTTAAGGAGATCCTTAAATTTCCTGATGATATACGCAACCAACCATGGGATGGATCCTTTTCCATGCAAGGAGTCGTGTAGGATCATAGAGTCGGTTTCCACTTGCGTAAGCTCCATACTGATCAGATTACAAAGAGTGAGGCCAGTAAGCGTTGCATTCGCCACCGCCTGAAGTGAGGTGCCACTTCCATAATGAGATTTAAATTCGAGGACACTTCCCCCGGCGTCCCGAACCACGCCTCCTCCACGCATGTCATTAAAAATACAGGACCCATCGGTGTTCAGTTTGAGGCCATTTGTTGGGGGGATCCATCGAATCCAGTGACCCTGCTTTCGAGTCGTGGGGGGCATGGCCAGAGGTGGGATAGACTGAAGAGGACTTAGAGACGGGGCCTCCCGCCAGTTCCCTATGAGCATCACCAAATCAGCCAAAGGTCTCTTCATCCGCATAACGATGGATCTATCAGCAAGGTTCTGTTGGATTGGTGTAGTTCGATCCGGTTGGGCCGGATGCTTGTGGCATGTACTGCGCATCAGCCTGCAACTTTCGTGAGTCGAGCTCCGTAGTGAGCTCGTTGGGGGGTTTTTAGGGGGAAATGTGCCCCTGCTCCAGTGGTCCGGGTGCCGAAGGCCCCCGACCCAAATTTTGGGCTACTGTAGCAGAGGTAACCAACCGAAACCGACAGACACTATAGCAGTGCGGACTTCAGAGTCAACAATATTGCAACTCTTTGGACTTCCAGCCAGCAGCCACTCTATCACTTTTGACTTGGATGGCCGCCTTTCACTGTAGCGACGCAGACTTCCAACCGCCTTTCTGATAAGATCCAACAACTCTTTGAACTACTTCTTTGGATTAACAAACAGAATTACAGACAGAAATTGCAGATGGATGAAACAAGGAAGAATAAGAGTGGAGAAAAAAGAACAATCGAGGGACCCCAGGTCCACTCGCCCAAGCCCTCTGGCCAAACTAACATAATTCCCCCCTTCTCTCTAACCCCCCCTTTTTATAACCACCTCCTTTAATAGAATATTCTTCTAGAATGTACAGTTGTGTCCAGCTGCACTTGCACCCCTTGATATGACTCTTACGCCCCTTCTTAAAGTATGCCTTCTTATTTCTCTTAACTCCCTTGTGTGGAGGTCTCTATCACTTTCATTGTAGCACAACGGACTTCCCAACGGTTGGTGGAATAGTGTTTTGTCCTCTACATTAGCCAATTTTGGGCTAGGGTTGTGAGTGTATGAGAAATTCTAAGAGATATTCTGTAAAATTGTGCTCCCGACATGTAGTGAAGTTTTGCCTCTCCGTGAACGTAGGGATTATTCCCGAACCATGTAAATCCTTGTTTTCTTGTTTTTTTTCCTGACACTTATTTGAATTGTTTTTTTGTCGCTGCAACTCCCGACATTTCCGCATCAGGTTCGGTTCAACATTATATCGAGCAATTTGAGTATTTAGCCTCACTACTTCCACATCAACCAAAGCAACAATATGTCAGATATTTCCTCCATGGTTTTAGAGAGGAAATTCGTCATTGGGTTCGCATTCATAATCCCCACATCAAGCAATATGTGATTGGTTCGCCATATTGAGTTAGCGATATGCACAAAGGAGTGGGATTCTCTGGTTGTGGCAGTGGATTCCAACTGACTTTCGGTCATGATAGGAGTCATTGGTAACCGACTGTGCACTAGAATCCACCATCATCCCACACCTCCATTTTGGTCAGAGAAACGGTTCGGTCCTCAAGCAGGCGGTACCGGTTCAAAGATCCCACAACAAGGGCCTCCTCTGGAGGGCATGGCATTCAACACTTAACTTCTCGGGAATGGGAGTGATGCAAGGGATTGGGTTTTCGACGTGGTAATACTTTTAATCCTATGCACAAGTTCCCTGATTTGAAAATACGAGTGTTGTTACTAGCTGACGATGAAGTCCCCCATGAAGAGCTCGATGCAAGGGCTGCTAACAACCATGAGTTGAACGATACAGATTTCTTGGGTGAGGCAATGTGCCAGGTACTAGAAATCCATGGTTCTTGAGCTTATTTCCAAGTTAGTGGCTATGACGAATTGATAGGTGATTTTCTAAGTAAAGGGAAAAATGAATCCAGAAGAAAGTTACCTTTGATTTAAGAGTAGTTCTGTACAACAGTTTTAGAGCTTCAGTTGCTCCTCCTGGAAAAGTTTCATCTTCCCACGCCCAGGCTACAGCCAATCCTTTCCCCAAACAATAGACCTGATCCCCCTCCCCAACTGTCGACCTCTCTATTTAAAACCCAAACAAACCCAACAAGTCTTATTACACAACTGCCCCTGGCAGTTACACCCAAACAAGTCTTATTACTCAACTGCCCCTGGCAGTTACACCCCAACCCAGGCAGTTACAACTGCCTGGGCATCTTCCTACATTGATATGTATATTGGATAGGTGTCCTAACCCGTGGAAGACTACCTCCCACTCTATCATTTCCTCCTCCTTGAAAACTCACCTTGTCCTCAAGGTGACAATCAAGGAATTGGTTTTTGAGTATAGTAGCATCATCCCAAGTTGCTTCTTCCAGTCTTCCGCGCCATTTGACCACCCATAACTGGGTAGGTCCTTCTTCTTCCACTGCCATAATAGCTTCAGGACATTCTTCCTCACCCAGAAATTCTTCTGGAAACGCCTCTTCCACAGGATGATTCCCCACTGCCGCCTTCAACTAGGACACGTGAAAAAAAGGGTGTACTTTACTGGTTTCGAGCAATTTCAACTGATAAGAAATTGTCCCAACTGTTTTGGCAATAGTAAAGGGTCCAAAATACCAAGAACCCAGTTTTCCATTAATTCTAGCCTTCCCCCTAGGAATATTCGGTCGCAATTTGACCCAAACAAGGTCACTCGCCTTAAACTGTACTTCCTGACGATGTCGGTTCGCAAACTTCACCATTAATTGTTGTGAATGCTGGAAATTAATACACAATTGTCTTAACGCTTCATCCTTGTCCACTAAAGCATTTGTCGCTGCTTCTACTGCCGCTTCCCCCCTATAATATTGAACAATCTGGGGCGGTTTTTGTCCATATACTGCTTCAAAAGGCGTCTGTCCAATAGAAGTATGGAATGAAGTATTAAAACAGTATTCAGCCCATGACAACCACCTAATCCAACGCCTCGGCGGATCTAGAGTAAAACACCTGAGATATATCTTCAAACATCTATTTATCACTTCAGTCTGTCCATCACTTTGAGGATGATAAGACGAACTAATCTTCAAAGTAGTTCCTTGTAATTTGAACAAATCTTTCCAAAATAGACCTGTAAAAAGAGGGTCTCTGTCACTAACTATATCATTGGGAATCCCATGAAACCGAACCACCCCCTTCATGAATACCTCAGCCGCTGTTTTTTCCAAATAGGGGTGCTTTAAAGGAATAAAATGTACATATTTACTCAGCCTCTCAACCACAACAAGCACCACTTCGTACCCTTGAGACTTGACAATCCTGAAACGAAATCAATTGATACTTCCTCCCATACTAGTGCAAGAACAGGTCAGGGTTGAAGTAATCCGCCTGGACTTCAAGCCTCACATTTACTTTTTTGGCACACTTCACATTCCCGTACATACTTGTGTACTGCGTGTGTCATGTCAGTCCAATAAACCCCATTTTACAACCTTTTGTAAGTCTTCAAATACCCCAAATGTCTCCTAACAGGCGAAGAATTAAAGTGTAAATTAAATTTGGAATTAAAATAAATGTAAAGGAAATTACCGGTCTCTTCTTGTAAAATAACAGGCCTTCTCGATAGGTAAAACCAGATTTCACCTTATCTCCTCACTGAACTGCTCGAATTATAGTCAGTAACTCTTCATCTTTGAATATTTCTGCTCGTACCACATGTGATTCTACCCAATTTGGTCCAGACACCGCAATTTGACACAAGTCCACTTCAGGAATAGATATGGAAAAAGCAACTACTGCAGTGTGCAGTTTCCCAGGTCAATATATAACCTTCAAAACTATACCTCGTTAATTTATCTTGCCAACATTGCTGGTTTGCTGATAACACCCGCTGGCTCATAATATGTTTTAAGCTCTGGTGGTCAGTAATCACCTTAAATGGCCTGCCCAACAAATATTGCCTCCAATATTGTATTGACAAAACCAATGTCATCAATTCTTTCTCATAAATCGATTTGGCCAAATTATTATCAGACAGTGCTTTAGTAAAGTAAGTCAGAGGACACCCTTCTTGAACTAATACTGCACCAATTCCCAGCCTGAAAGCATCACATTCTACAAAAAAAAACCTTTTGAGAAATCTAGTAATCCAAAAACAAGCGCAGTTGTCATGCTTTTTTTAAGTTCCTAAAATGCCATTTGTGCTTCCTTTGTCCGTTTAAATTCTAACTTTTTTGTTAATGATGTCAAAGGTCTTGCAATCTTGCCATAATCTCTTATAAATTTCCGATCACCCGGTAAGACCGAGGAACCCCCTTTACATTTTGTGGTTCTCGCCGTTCTTTCACAACTCCCAACTTCTTAGAATCCATAGACACCTTTAGATGAAATTATATGCCCTAAATATTCAACCATACGCCTCCCAAAAGAGCATTTTTTTCTGTTGTCATGCAGCGAATTTTATTTTCCATCAATTGTAATAGTTATAGTAACATAGCTAAGTGCTCCTTCCATTCGCAGTTGTAGAACAAAATATCATAAAAAAACATTAAAACTTCCTTCCTCAACATTGGTCAGAAAATATTGTTCATTGTAGCTTGGAATGTTGTCCGCGCATTCATCAACCCAAATGGCATTACCAAATACTCAGTGTCCTTCGTGAGTTTTAAATGTTGTTTTACAAATGTCCCCACTCTTCATCTGTACCTGTTAAAATCCTGGTTTTAGATCCAGTTTAGTAAAATATGTTGCTCCATACAATTCATCCATCAATTCCTCAATCATCGGAATGAGATACCTATCATCCACTGTTATATTGTTTAAAGCCCGAAAGTCAACACACATTCGCCACCCTCCATCTTTTTTTAACAATTATTATTGGGCTAGAATAAGGATTGCGGTTATGTCTTATGAATCCTAATTCCAACAGCTCCTGCACCTGATTCTCTATCTCATTTTTCAAATGGTAAGCATGTTTATAAGGCCTGATATTCACAAGTTCCGCCCCTACCTTCAGCTTAATTGCATGTTCAGTCTCCCTCATCGGTGGTAATCTGCTAAGTACATCAAATATTGTACTGAAACGTACTGAAACGTTCCAAAACTTTTTTGTAATTGTTGTCGTTGAATGTTGTCCAACTATGTATCCTCCTAGCTACCCCTTTCCGTGGCTACCCATTGAATTCCCTGCAACTTTCTCTGTCCTTTTCCCAAATATTCCTGTAAATCTCCTGGTATTTCCTGCGTGGGACGAACTCCTTGCAATTCCACTTGTTTTCCTTTCCAATCAAATTTCATAGTCATTTCCTTCCAATTAGTTGTTACATATCTGTTGGACCCCAGTTTAATAGGTATTTCTGAGTCCCACATCGGACTTACCCTCCTTGTAATTATTTTTACTCATCTATAAAAGAATGTCTCCACCTCACATTGAGGTAAGGGGAATTCACCAATTACATGATATCAGAGGGAAATTAATCATGAACCCTCCCTCACCTGCGGATTCCCGGTGCTGTCCGGCCCCGCCTCTCTCCCCTCCGGCTTTTCCCTTCCCAGCGGCCCTCTCTCCTGCGCGGCTCCCCTCCCGGCGGCCCTCTCTCTCCTGCGCGGCTCCCCTCCTGGCGCCCTCGCCCAGCGCCAGCCCCTCGCCCCGGCTCCCGGTGGGTCGATATCCCTCAGACGCCGCTCCCCGGCACCCCTCTCCTGCGCGCTCTTCCAGACCGTGCCTCTCGTCGTTGCCGTTTCCAGACGCGGCTCTAGGCGCCCTTGCCCCGACGTCTCCTCCTCAGCGCGACCCTCCATCGCGGCTCCCTCCGTACCCACTCGACTAGCGTCATCGCCCGCAGCCTTCCCCGACGGCCTCCCTTCCCCAGCGACTCCATTCCGGGCGACTCCCTTCCAGCACACGGCTTCCGGCAACCCCGCGCCAACCCCGCCCTCCTTGTGCGCTTGTCCCGACGGCCCAGCGCCAGCCTCGTCCTCCCCGGATCTTCCCAGCAGTCCCCGCTCCCGCCCGACCTTCCGACTGTTCCCAACGACCGGACCACCCGCGCCTCTCGTCGCCCTCCATGGACGTGTCCTCGGTTCAGCCTTCCATGATCACCACCTCCTCCCGGCTCGTCGATGACCGGCTGGATGCCACCAATTTCTCCGGCACTAGTGGACGCGGCCGTGGCGATGACCGAACTCCCCCCTCTGTCAGCACTGTGGCAAGCTCGGCCACCTGGTTGACAATTGCTGGGTACTTCATGGCCGTCCCGCTTCGCACCCACAACAGGGCCAGACTGCACTCCGAGATGCATCCCCGCCTGCTGCTGCTCTTCCGTCATCTTTGGATCTCTCAGAGGCTGAGATCCAGCTGATTCACGATCATAGGACCACCTCCCTATCGGGCTCTTCATCAGCATCTCTTGCCCACTCCGGTGGTCCCACTGCTTTTGTCAGTCAGCGTTCCCCGGCCTGACTGCTTGAATCAGGTGCTTCCGACCATCTTACCGGGGATGCAGGTATACTCTCCAACTACCGCCCCTATACTGGTTCATCAGCCATCACTGTTGCTGATGGTTCCACTCTCCCCATTGTCGGCTTTGGTACCTGCTGCCTCACCTCCTCCCTTCACCTATCCTCGGTTGGGTCACCCCTCCGCCTCCACTCTTCATCAGCTCTATCCAGATATTAGTCCGCGTATTTCTTTTCATTGTGAGTCATGTAGCTTTGCGAAACACCATCGCGCATCATATTTTTCTTGACTTGACACACGGGCCGCCAAACCCTTTGATTTGGTTCATTCCGATGTATGGGATCCATGTGCCACCTCGAGTCAATCTGGGTATAAATATTACATCTCCTTCATTAATGATTTTTTCCGTATGACGTGGCTTTACCTTCTACGAGATCGGACATATTTTTTCTCCACCTTTCAGACCTTTTACCATGAGATCCAGACACAGTTTTTTATCTCTGTAAAATGTCTATGCTCTGACAATGGGCGGGAATACTTATCCACTCCATTTTAGCAGTTTGTGCGGGCACACAACATCATACATCAGACCTCCTGTACTGATACCCCTCAGCAAAATGGAGTGGCCGAGCGAAAACACCGGCATATTCTGGAAACTGCCCGTGCCCTCCTCTTCCACTACAAGGTGCCTCTTCTCTTCTGAGGGGATTCCATCCTCACTGCTACTTACCTACTCAATCGTCTTCCTTCCTCCATCCTTCAGGGGAAGACTCCTTTTCATTCTTTGTTCCCCTCTCTTCCTCCTCACTCCCTTCCACTCCGCGTCTTCGGATGTCCCTACTATGTCCGTGACACTCGCCCCAATCTCTCTAAACTTTCTCCCAAATCCCTCCGGTGTATTTTTCTCAAATATTCCCGCACTCAGCGTGGCTACCGGTGCTTCTCTCTAGACTTACGCCGCTATATCACCTCTTCCGATGTATCGTTTGTCGAGGGCTCTCCTTTCACTCCACCCTCGCCTCATCCGAACACTACCATTGATGACTGTCTTCCTCTCAGGATTCACCCGCCTTTGGTGTCTCCTCCTACTGGTCATCTCTTTGGACAGACCTACTCTCGTCATCCATCGACTGTACCCCCCATCCAAGCCGAGGACAACATTGTTCCTACTTCGTCCGATGCTCCTGTCACAGCACCCGAGGACTTGCCAATTGCACTCCGAAAAGGTACTCGCTCGTGTCAGAATACTCCTCTCTTTGTATCTTCGTACAGGGGACTATTAGCTCTGGAGATAGTGTCGATTCCTCGCATAGTTGGTGAATCCAAAACTCACCCCGGATGGCTAGTGGCAATGCAGGATGAATTGCAAGCTCTGGATGACAACCAGACATAAAATCTCGTCCCCCTCCCTGCGGGCAAATAGGTGGTCGGCTGCAAATGGATTTATACGATCCGTCTCAATACCGATGGATCTCTTTATCGCCTCAAAGCCCAGCTTGTGGTAAAGGGATTTGCTCAGACATATGGCATCGACTGCTTTTAGACCTTCTCTCTGGTCTCCAAGATGGCATCTGTCCTCCTATTCATATCTTTGGCTGCTCATCATCACTGGCCGCTACATCAACTGGATGTCAAGAATGCCTTTCTCCATGGCTTTCTTGACGAAGAAGTCTACCTGCAGTAGCCCCATGGCTTTTGTGCCTCTGGTGCCGACTCCCATGTCTGTCGCCTCCGTCGGTCCCTCTATGGCCTCAAGCAGTCTCCCCGGGCTTGGTTTGGCCGCTTCAGCACTGTCGTCACGGCCTTTGACCTCTCTCGCAGTATGAAAGATCACACAGTCTTCTTCTGTATGACGACGCACGGTTGTATCTTACTCGTGGTCTATGTTGATGATATCATCATCACAGGGAGCGACTCCACAGGAATCGCCAACCTCAAGGTGCACCTTCACCACCACTTTCACACCAAAGATCTTGGTCCCCTCACCTACTTCCTTGGAATCGAGGTCTCCCGTTCTGAGGACACTATCTATCTCTGTCAATGCAAGTATGCTCTTGATATCTTACAGGATTCCGGTTTGAGCACAACAACTACAGTGGACACTCCACTTGAGCCTGGGGAACACTCTCTCCATACCGACTCGGAACCATTTCCTCATCCCGAGATCTATCACCGTCTGGTGGGTAAACTTAACTAACTCACCATGACGCGACTAGACATTGGCTACGCCGTTGGCAAAGTTAGCCAGTTCATGGAGCATCCAACCAGATCTCAATGGGATGTTGTCCTCTGCATTGCCAAATACATCAAGAAAGACCCTGCACATGGCCTACAATACTCCAAACATGCTCACTTGTATGTTGAGGACTTCTGTGATGCGGACTATACAGGTTGCCTCGCTACCCGCAAGTCTACTTTGGGATTCGCCGTGTTCTTCTCCGGCGACCTCATCTTCTGGCGCAGTAAGAAGCAGACAGTCGTCTCCAGATCGAGTGCAGAGACTGAATACCGCGCCATGGCCACGGTCACCAATGAGATCCTCTGGCTTCATCATCTCCTCCATGAGCTCGGCTTCCCGGCACGAACCCCTGCTCATATCTAGTGTGACAATCAGACAGCCACAAATATTGCCTCAAATCCCGTCTTCCATGGACAGACGAAGCATATCGAGGTGGACTACCACTTTCTTCGCCACCATCTGGAGCATAACCATATCAGCTTTGGCCATATTCTGACGGAAGATCAGCTTGCCGATATCTTCACCAAAGGCCTCGTAAGCGCTCGCCTTGACTCTCTCACTACCAGGCTGGGTATTCACAGCTTCCCTAACCCAGCTTGAGAGGGAGTATGAGGTGGTCTTTGTGTCTTGTCATCTTTCTTCTTTGTGGGACTCAATCCAATTTGGGCATGTCCAGCTTGAGGGGGAGTGTTGGACCCCATTTAAGTTTAATGCGTATTTCTGAGTCCCACATCGGACTTACCCTCTTTGTAATTATTTTTACTCATCTATAAAAGAATGTCTCCACCTCACATTGAGGTAAGGGGAATTCACCAATTACAATATCCAAGAGTCTCCATCCATGAAATTCCCAGGACTAAATCTAGCCCTATAGTAAGAAATATGTAAGCATCAACCATGAATTTCTCAGTTCCAAGTTCAATTGGTATTGACTTGAATAATCCTCTGGATGCTACACAGTGGTCATCGCCCAACCGGATATTGAACGGCCTGGTCTCATCAACCTAGGCAGCAAACTATCTCGTGAGTTTCCTTGAAACGAAGTTATGACTTGCCCCGTTATCAATTAGGTATTCCTTCCACTACCCACTATTAACATCGACTTGGTTCCTAAATTTCTTTTCAAGTCACATGGTGTGGTTCCCAACATTTCCAATTCCAAAAAGCTCTTACAATCACCTTCCATTGTAGCCACATTTTCATTCTCCTTTGTGTCTTCTTCCCATGGTTCTATGCACTCCTATACTAGCTTATATCCTTTTTCAGAACAATGATGTGTAGGATTGTATTTCTGTCTACAAGAATAACACAAACCTTTGGACTTTCGGTTCTCAAATTCTTCCCTAGACAGATTTCTAACCCCTCAAAATCTAGTTGTGGTTCCTCCCTTCTTGTCTTGTTCCCTAATTTCAACTGAAGTCACTGCCATAGAAGTACTTGGATACCATCCTTTGCTCTGTCCACCGGAAGATAAGGTCATGCCTCGTGGTTCTGTGGATTTAATAGTTCCCTTAATTAACAGCTCTCGCTCCACACGCCACACCAGAGTTAACAAACAAACCTTTCTCTGAGGATCATGTGTTATTATAGTACTGCATATTTCTGGTTTAAGTCCCCCAATAAACATACTCATATACCAACCCTTGGTTAAATCAGGTATCCGTAACGCAACGCGTTTGAACTCATCAACGTAAGCGTCCATTGTCCCGGTTTGTCGCAACACTTTAAGAAAAACCACAAGATCTTCTTCTTCAACGTTTCCATACCGTCCAATCAATTCAACTTTTAACTGTTTCCAAGTTAAATCCTGTTGAACTGATTGCAACGGTATAATCCAATACTATGTCATTCCCTCCATGTTGAGTTGTGCAAGTGGCACCTTGATCTCCTCCCGTGTTCGTTGGATCAAAAAAAATAATTTTGCTCGCGTGATCCATGAGACCGGTTCCTCTCCAGAAAATAAAGGCATCTTTGTCTGCCTGGTCATGGCATGCAACTCCCCCTGCTCTGCTTCGTTATATTCACGTTCCACCATCACTTTCATGTTCTGCCTCCCTCCATCAAAATCGAACCTCATACTACTCTCACCTTCCACCAGTTCAGCTACCTTGCCTTTGTTGTCTCCCTATCCAAAACTCTCAAGCTGGCTCGGCCTGAGTTGTGCTACTGCAACGATCAAATCCTAAAGCTAAAGTCCCTGTCATTGGTAAGCATCTTCCTACCGCTAATACACATCTTCCAGCCGCTGAATTCCTGCCTCATGGCATTGCAAACCAGTTTTCAAATCAACTTTTGTTGCTTCCAGTTGTGTCACTCGGTTTTCCATGCGTGTGGACATTCAAAAACAAATCTACTTCCAAACTTCTCTCACTTCTAGAAATTCTCTCACTCTAAAACCACTCTAACCGTAGGACTCAGAAATGTCTCAATGAAAGCACCAAGTTGATAGATGATTTTCTAAGCAAAAGGAGAAATGAATCCAGAAGAAAGTTACCCTTGATTTAAGAGTAGTTTGGTACAACAGTTTAGAGCTTCAGTCGCTCCTCCTGGAAGAGTTTCATCTACCCAATTGCGTCACTTGGTTTTCCATGCGTGTGGACATTCGAAAAACAAATCTTCTTCCAAACTTCTCCCACTTCTAGAAATTATCTCACTCTAAAACCACTCTATTCGTAAAACTAGGCAGTATCTCTCAATGAAAACACCAAGTTGATAGGTGATTTTCTAAGGAGAAATAACCCAGAAGAGAGTTACCTTTGATTTAAGAGTAGTTTTGTACAACAGTTTTAGATCTTCATTCGCTCCTCCTGGAAGAGTTTCATCTACCCAGGCCCAGGCTACAGCCGATCCTTTCCCCAAACAAGTCCCGATCCCCCTTCCAAACTGTCGGCCTCCCTATTTAAAACCCAAACAAACCCAACAAGTATTTTTACACAACTGCCCCAGGCAGTTGCACCCAACCCAGGCAGTTACACCCAAACAAGCCTTCTAACTCAACTGCCCCTAGCAGTTACACCCCAACCCGGGCAGTTACAACTCCTTAGGCATCTTCCAACGCTGATATGTATATTGGACACGTGGCCTAACTCGAGGAATACAACCTCCCACTCTATCATGAATTTCCATCTATGAAGATGGAAGGTCGAGTGTGTGACATTCCAATGCTTATTTTATTAGGAGAATGACACATACCAAAACAGAGCAATAATTCGAGTAAAGGACCAAGAATTGAGAAAATTCCAACGAAGGACCTTTTATTACGCACAGTATCTAAATAATCTTTATGACCTAAAAAGCCTTCCCACTTCTCATACCTGATTCCCTCCAGCACTGTAGCCCTCTCCCACGCTCATCCCGCCACTGCATCCACTCCCGCGCTTGTCCAGCCGTTGCATTCTCTCCCATGATCGTCTAACCGCCTCGTCTACCGCACTCATCTCGTCGTCGCCTCCTCTCTGGTGCCCATCCTATTATCACCTCCTTAGTGTGTTACTCCTTTCATCCTTCAACGTGCTCCACTTGTCTTGCGCTCATCCTGTTGTTGTCTCATGCGGTCATCCTTCTGGTGCCGCAGTGGGCTTGCTCCTAAGAGTGCCCCTCCTCCCACCATCCGCTCCTATCTCACAAACAGTCTATCATTCTTGCTCTTTTCTGAGCACCAAGTGTATATGAAACCAGATTTTCTGTAAATTCTATGTTGCCTATATTGTTTTTGATTTATTTTTTTAATTGATGTAAATATGAACTCAGAATGATTTTTAATGTCTTATATTCATTAATGTCTTAAGTTGATTGATACAAGATGATATCAAATTATTTGCAAAAAAAAAGATTTGTTATTTTCTTTTTGATGGACTACTTCTCGGCGATTCACAAGAAAAAAATGCATTATGAAGGTGGAAGATCGATGCGTAGAGTGCTAATAGAAGGAATTTCATTTGATGAAATATCAAGATTGGCATCGTAGATTCTGAAGTATGATGTGTCATCATTAGATTTAAAATAAAATACACGTTAAAATTTGACGATGGTATTTTTTTAGACCTCATAGATGATAGGGAAGTTGAGCAATTGTTCACATTCAATGAAAGTTTTGCTCATGTTACACTATTTTGAGGTTAGATGAATGCTTGCAGTCGACAGTGGATGTAAATCAAAGGTCAAAATTGTTTATATTAATATTTTGTTCACATGTTATGTATTTACATTTGATATTTAAATTGTAGGGTTGAATTAGTTGGTGGGAATTCAGAACAGAGTTTATCATATGATGGTGATTTTCAAATGCGACCTTATGCAATCATTAGCGTTCCATGTTCGGTGTCAGAGTTAAATGCTTCAAAGTGGAATGAATTATTGGTGGATGCTGGCCAGATTTTTCCTTCAGCCAAAGCATTGGGGGAGACGATCTTCAAGTATAGCATTGCACACAGGATTGACTGAATATTTAAGGAATAATCCAGAAAAGATTATTGTCAAATGAAAAGTTTAGAGAGTTGTGGCTTGGAGAATTCCACTCCATTTTTTTATGTGATAACTTTTCAAAATGCTCATATGCACCTCAGATCAAGATAGACTAACAATTTGTCGCAAATCAAGGGCAGAATTAATGTCATCTATCATTTGTGAGGAGAAGTCAAATGTGGAAAAATTTTTCAATGAAATTATAGTTAGCTTGTACATAAACTATGGTATATCCCTTACATACCGTCAAGCGTTAAGAGCCAAGGAAAAAACAATTGGTGGAATATATGGGGTTCTAGAGCAGTCATATATGTCAATCCCTTGAATATACAATAGACTAATGGAAGTTGATCTAGAAACAATAGTGAAATGGGTATCTTCAGAAAATGGTAGATTTGAAAGATTATTCATTGCATATGGGGTGTTACATAAATGGTTTCTTATTAGGTGCTCAACCTGTGTTGTTTGTGGATGGATGTCATCTCAGTGGTCCTTATAAAGGTACTTTTTTGGCAGCATCAACATGTGATGCAGATGACAACATTTTCTCATTAGAATATTCAATTGTTGGAGGTGAAACATATGATGATTGGAAATGGTTTTTAAACAACATAAAAGAAATTACAATTACTATTTGATTGGTCATTGTATCTGATCGACACAATGCGATTACAGGCTCTGTTAGAACTATTTTTGGCAGAGATAGACATGTGATATTGTTACCGTCACGTGAAAGAGAATTTTAGCTCTAAAATTGCAAAATTATGTAGGGAAATTGGAATAGGAACAAAGAGAAAGGCATTGAAATTATTGGATGTCATTGCTTATTCTCGGTTGAACTATGATTTCGATGTTGCTATGAAGAATTTGATAAGCTTTTGTCTAGAACTATCGAGACGAGTTGAAAAGGATGGTGATGTTGATAGGTGGACAATGTTGCGATTTCCACACCGTGGATGAGATCATATTACAACCAATTTAATCGAATCATTCAATGCATGGATTGAGGAGAGACAAAATATTTGTTTGTTGATTAATGAACATCGTGAGAAATTGAGTAATAAAATTTTTACAACCAAGGAAGACATGAAAAGGTGGAGAAATGGAAAAAATGAAAGTGGATGTGTTAAGGGCTGAAACTTTGATAATAGAGCAATAAGTATATAATGTTTTCTTAGTTCGGACCGGTAATTTGGATATCACTGAACAACTAGGCAGTCGAGAATGCAGTTCTCAAGCATGGAAAATGAGGGGGATCCCTTGTCTCATGCATGTGCAGCAGTAAGAAAAATACATGGTAACCTGTATAAATATGTAGAAGATTGTTATCTGTTTAACACCCAACAAAAGACTTATCTTGATGTTATGCATCTGGTTGAGACCAATGATATGCCACATTTGAATGCATTGACATATAATGATTATATGGATCAAACTTTTTTTCAACCAATGAAAACTTCTCGTCCTCCTGGGAGACCATCTCGTAATCGTATTGAGTCTCAATTTCAAAATAAGAAGTTGTATCATTGTTCTAGTTGTAAAGAAGTTGCTCACACGTGAAAAAGGTACAGAAATCTCAATCCAAGTTGATGCGACAAGTTTGAGATGGTGGTGTTTTTTTTGTATGTTTCCTGATATGTTTCTAAAGGGCATGTTAGAGCGGGCAATGATGTAAATATGAAAACAAATGAAATATGTTTTTTTGTGAAGTTTTGTTATTTAAATCCTGTGAATTCTGATTTTTCGTGGTTTTGTGTTACAATGATGTTGAGGTATGATTAATCACTAGTGTTTAGAAAATTAATTGATGTAGTCATGAAGATGTATGACATTATAACATTTAAACCATGTCAACATGTTTAAATGACAAAATTTACAGATTTTAACACCGATCTTCTAGGTTTTAACACCAAACCTCCAGATTTTAACACTCCTGGCTCCAGGTTTTTTTGTTTTGGTTTTTGTAAAAGTCAACTAGCACTCCATGAATTTTATATAACATACTTTTTAGATTGTAACACATATGTTACAATTGAATATATTGACATATACCAATGAAATGTATGAAACTTTATGCGGCCACTGAAGATTTGTCTTCATCATTGTAAAGAAGTAGATCACACGCGAAAAAGGTGCAAAAATTTCAATCCAAGTTCGTGTATGGTGCCTAATCTATTTCTAAACAAGGGCATGTTAGAGTGGACAATGATGTAAATCTAAAAACAAATGAAATATGTTTTTTTGTGGAGTTGCGGTGTTTAAATCCTATGAATTTTAGTTTTTTTTGGTTTTGCGTTACTTATAATGTTGTTGAGGTATGAATAATCAATGGTTTTAATAAATTAACTGATGCAGTCAGGAAGATGTATGATGTTCTGACATTTAAACCATGTCAACATGTTTAGAAGACATAATTTACAGATTTTAACACCGACCTTCCAGGTTTTAATATCGAGCCTCCGAATTTTATCACTCCTGCTCTGAGTTTTTTTGTTTTGGTTTTTGTGAAAAGTCAACTAACACTGAATTTTACATAACATACCCTTCATCATTGTAAAGAAGTTGGTCACACTCCTGCTTTAGATTCAGTATGTCATTGGTTCAACAACTCTGTATTCAAACTGCATTCCATAAGTACATGAAATACATTTCAAAACAATTCCATTATTCAAAATATGAATATGATTATAGCCTACCGCTCTTTGCTGCCATGATACCTACTCAAGGTGCACAAGTCATAAACCCTCCTTTGAAGGTCGGTTGGGCCTTTGAGAAGTTGTTGCACATAGGGTGACTATTTTTTCGGTCTTCTTTCTTTGTGACCTCCTAAGAGTCGTCCCTGCAAATGAGCCTCAATCTTGGTTCGAACACAATTTTATCCACTTCCTCTTTCGTTGCCTCATTGACTTCTACTGCTCCCCCCTCTTTTTGATCACTTCACCGACCTCCAGCTCATTTTCCCTCTCATCTTCCCCCACCTCCTCAGCTTCATAGATCTATTCCACTTCCTCTTCAAAGTCCTTTGAATGCTCCTCATACTCTCTCCATCAGCCTTTATTTCTTCCTATAGGACATGATCAAATCTGTCCACTTCAGCAGTAGAGGATCCAACTAACAAATTACCTTGAACTCGAAGGAGTTTATGCAGGTACTCATTGACACATTTCATATATCCATTGTACAAAACTTTGATATCCTATATATAATGGTGAGAAAATGTTAGAAACAGATATAAACATAAAGCTTTCCAATTAAACAATCCAAATAATAACATATGGGCATCTAAAAAGAGGCTTCCAAAGTAATTAACATCAAGCTTACCGAAATTAATACAGAGCATTCGCAATTTAACACTGAGCATCCATATTTTAACACTAGTCGACTGGTTTGTAGACATGAAAAGTAAAGACTTTCAATTGAAAATTTCAAAGTTAGAATTCCATGCTTTAACACTGGAAAGACACATAATAACATATAGGCATCTAAAAGGGGGCTCTCAAAATATTTAACATCAAACTTATAGAAATTAACACAGAACATCCCCAATTTAACATTGAGAATCCAAATTTCAACACTAACCATCCAGTTTTTAACAATTACAATAGACATCTAAACACATGGTCATTTCTAATAAGGATTTCAAGGCATTTAACATCAACAAACCAGAAAAAGATACAAACAGAAAACTTTTAAATTAAACACTCCAGATACAAACACTAAAACTCTAATGTTTAACAACAATATAATTCCATGTTTTAACACTAGAAATACACATAATGACATATGTGCATCTAAAGAGTCTTTCAAAGTATTTAGCATTAAGCTTACAACATCCCCAATTTAACACTGAGCATCCAGATTTTAACACTAACCCTCCGGTTTTTAACACTAACAATTTAGACATGAAAAGTCGTTCAATTGAACATTTCAAAGTTTATAACACTAAAATCCCACATTTTAACACTATAATTCAAGGTTTTAAACAATGACAATAAACATCTAAACACATGGTCATTTTTAATGAGGACTTCAAGGCATTTAACATCAACCTACCAGAAATCAACACTGACCTACCAGAAATTAAGCGTCAGAATCCGGATTTTAACATTGGGCATCCACATTTTAGCTTTAACGGTAACAGATACAAGCATGAAGCTTTTTAATTAAGCACTCAATATATAACACTAAAATTCTAATATTTAACACTAATTTCATGTTTTAACACTGGAAAGGCACGTAATAACATATGGGCATCTAAAAAGTGGTTCTCAAAGTATTTAACATCAAGATTATAGCAATTAACAAAGAGCATCCCAAATTCATCATTTAGACGAAGCAAATTGAAATCAAATATCACTTTATCAAGGAAAAGTGGAGCATGGGATTGTAAAGTTGTAGAGTATGTGTCTACTGAACTACAGGTTGTAGACATCCTGACAGAAGCCTTACCCAAAGAAGCATTTGAATGGCATTGATTGGCTCTTGGGATTCAGTCGTCTCCACACTCCTGAACAATGAGGATGTGGGACCCCCTCTCCCCGACGTATGTAGTGTTTTTTCTTGTGTGTTGATATGTGTTCTTTACCAAAGTTGCAGACCTCAAAGGAGTGACCTTTCGGTTCATTGACAAATGGGGAGATGATATCTTGATCAAGACAGGGGGATAAGCGAAACATAGAGAGTTTAAATATGATGATGTTAAAGTTGGTCTATCAACGAAGAAGAATCGTGAAAGGGTGTGATGGGTTCATGATGTTAGTTGTTAACATATGCGGGTTGAGAAGTGATCTCAAGGGCCAAGCATTTTCGAGAAGGTTTTTGAGGACACGATCGGAAACGAAGTGACTCATCAATGAACTTTGCATTCTACACTTGTTTCTCACACTGAGCTTAGCTCATGTGGGCTTACAATACGTGTTAAGAAAGTCTTTGATCGCTATTTGGGGCTGCAGAAGGCAAATAGTTTTCAAATGTGCGTGTTTTGTCAACACGACGATTCTTAAAGTTTTAAAGTGTTGTCAACTGTTAAAACCCTTTTATTATTTTGGGTATTTCCGAGTCCCACATCAGAATACTCCTATTTGTATTTCTCTTTCTCAATCTATAAAAGAAGGCATTTTCCTCACCTTTGAGGCAAGGGGGTTTGGGTATCAGAGGCAAATAGTTTTCAAATGTGCGTGTGTGATGTAAGTTTGGCTCGACCATGCTTTCCTTCCACTCCATTAGTTGTCAATTTTGGAAGCACGTTGACACGTTCCTGTCGTGGGATGTGGAAAAAACAAATATAACCTATGTTAAAATGTATTATAGTGGGTTACCTAGGTTGTCTCCAGAGAGGAGTGCACAACAATTAAGTTGTCACCTTAAAATAGAAAGAAGTGAGGTTGTTTTTAGAAATTGTTTGATTTAGAAAATACAAGAAAAGAAACTAAATAAAGTAAATTAATTAAATGAAAGTTTTGAAAAAAATTGACAAATGATGTGATTTAAATCAGTGATATGAAATGGTGATCAGGTTAGGGTCGGTTTTCCAATTGTAATTCAATCATTGTTCATTTTACCCAATTCTCCTCTGCTAAATCGTTAAGAGTGAGAATCCAAAATCATTTCATCTCACTCCCTTGGTCAAATAAAAATGTGAGAATAAACCTTACTAAAAACTCAGATTGGTCTACTCTCCTTCCAATGTGTAATAGAGTTGTAGCAAATACCCCCAATTATCTTAGGCAATTCCCAATCGGGTCTTGTTTATCCCAAGCAATCAAGAACATTCACTACTCCTCACACACGTATCAGTGATCACCGAGTACTTCACCACTAAGTCCTGGTCTATTCCATCGTTTATAAACCAGAACCCAGTGGAGGGAGATATTGATCATTGACCAAATATAAATGAACAACAGAATCTAAAATCAGATACAATCGTACATGATTATAAAAACTGTTATAAGAAATTGAAACAGATTCGCAGAAGAGAAGAGGATTTTAAAACATTAATAGAAGGAACTCATGAAATACAACATGAAAAACCTCTCCTTCCCCAATCACACATAATTTTACCCCACCATGTTAAGGGTAATTGTGACTAAGGGGAAAGAATAATTCATTACAAAACTAAGAAGAACAAAAGAGAGAAAACAAAGAACAGAAAATTTGATGCTCCAGATTCTGTCCTCCAGAAGTTTTCCTCTGTTATGCCCACCATCCGGCCGAAACTCACTGAGGTCCCTTCTTATAGAATGTTGGAAATGAAGTTTTCTATCGACCCTCAAAATTTGAGAGTCATTGGACAGGTGTAAAGAAAGATATGGCCGAATCAATGACCATTACCTTTCTGGACTCCAAACACTGTTTCACCCACTCCACTTGGACGCGCCCAAAAGATGCCTTAATGAGATTCATATTTTATGAAATTTAATATGAACCGTACCTTGAACGTCCTCTGTCGACACCAGCTGGAAGAACCTCATTATAAGGTCTGTTGAAGGAGATATTTCATATTTAATGCGGTGGGGTTCATTCTGCCTGCCAAACTGATTTCTCCACTTGATTGAATTTTCTGTATCATTGGGTTTCGAATTGGGTCTTGGTCCATATGGCACATTTGAAGCCCACAAGAATAGGAATCCTACAAAAAAGGATTCACTTCAATTGGACCCATATTATAAAAGTTATGCCTGAAAAATAGAAGCTATATAAAACTGCCAATTTTACAGAATTACCCCATTTTCACATTTAAGCCCAAAATACACCAAAAACACATAAATGATGAAAATACACTAACATTGAATAATTGGGAGGGATTAAATCATTGAAAAACATATAAATAATAATGAAAATATTAACTCTATCACACGTGATGTAAATGAGACCTCCCAATAGTGAAAACTTTTTGATTATTTACAAGAATGTCACTCCTCAACTATAAAAGGGCACTCGTTCTCCTCCTCTCTGCACACCACTCAAGCCCTTTGGATCAACCAATCCTTGCCCAAATCACTTCTCCAATTCACTCCTCTCATCCTAGAAGCCTTACTTTGGGCAGAAAGTCAACCAAGGAAGGCCCCCAGTGCAAACCATAAGGAGTAACCCGAAGAAATGGTAACGTTCATCAACATGTGTTTTTATTTTATTTCTTTCTTCACCCTCTTCAACACTTTTTATATCATTCTTATATAATAACTTCAGTATCCTCAATATATTGAGATGTTATGTTAAGGGTACGACCTACAAACACACACACATCATCAAATGGGTTACAAAATCATCATTCGTGTGTACGGTGGACTACGGCCTTGCGAAACGATGCCGTTCGTTTTTTCATCACCACCTCTCATGGCTGAGTATAATGATGGACATATTGTTTATATATGATATTTATGATATTTATAACATAATTACGTCTTTGGAGTATTTATATCATATACACCCTTTTTACATTCCATACCGTATACGATAACGTAATAAGGGTAACGATAATGAATATATATAATATGCATGACATCATTATGATATTCATGACATAATTATCTTTCTCGAAATATAATATATCATTTCCATGATCATAATGTTGGTTCATTTTTTATAACCATCTTTCATTATTGGTTTTAAAAATATAATTGATGTATAAATATGATAATTATGTCATGATTATTATTCTGAAGATGCTTAAATAATGGTCTTTTTAACCATAGTCAACCTACTAAAGTCATTTTTTGACACATAAACCGAATATGGTCAAAACATCTGACTTAAACTTAATTGATCAAGTAATTATATATAACTTGTTGATAAGTGAAATAAAAGTAATAATAAACTTGGAAAAGGTTTTCAGGCAAGTAAATAATTAACATAAGTTTATTATTCAGGAAGATAAAGACACACGTGACGAATCAGACTCAAGGTAAGGGACTTCGTCTCAATTTTCTTTCATTGAGTCATTTTTTGATTTTATGCATCTATATTATTTTATAAGGTGAATATACACCCCCTTTAACATGTTATATCATGAATTTATCTATTTTCATTATATTTAAAGTTTTGTTTAAATTAATCTTTCATGGGACTTATGATTCAAGTGTTTCCGGAGTGATATTTTTCCTTTAAAAAATCATCCTTTAATGTTTTTTCCCAAACCCTATTTCTCTTCTATGTCCGTGTTCTAAAAATGATTTTATATGGACGTAAAAGATTTATAAAGTACATTTTGTCTTTACTTTATTTCAATGGTTTTCAAAAAGAAATCATTTTACATGTTTTATACGGAACGTTTTGACAAACGACAAAAGAAATGTACTATTCTTAACGTACACGGCGACAACTTTTCTGCCGCCATGACCATTATTTGTTTTCTATATTCCTTTGAAAGCTTTCATGTTTTCTTCAAAGAAAAACTCTTGTATTTTGGTATTGAAAATGGTTTTTTAAAGAAAATGGTGTTTTGGTATTAAAAATGGGGTTTTAAAAGAAAATGGTATTTTTCCCAAAAGTCTTTTTCGTATGGGTTTAAAAGAGTTTTTCAAAGGGTTTTATGATGAAAGTGTTTTATTCATTATATAGTACTTGAGCATTATATGAAACGAGTGAGCCCGATACAGTTTATACGAAGGGTTGAGCCTCATTATAGCTCACAGGTGAGCTTGATATAAAAAATTACAATGGTCGAGGGAGGGGAATAAATACAAGAAAAGCCCTACACTACCAACAGAGAACTCGGCGACACTCAAACTCGAGACCTCGCTGAGACCCCGCAAAGCCGCTCCCAACTGGGTTGCACCCTGGGGATAAGGATGAGTTCGATATAGCTTATACAAAGGGTTGAGCCCCATTATAGCTAATGTAAAACGAGTGAGCCCGATATAGCTTATACAAAGAGTTGAGCTCCATTATAGCTCACGGGTGAGCCCGATATAGCTTATACAAAGAGTTGAGCTCCATTATAGCTCACGGGTGAGCCCGATATAGTTATACGAAGGGTGAGCCTCATTATAGCTCTCTAATGCATTGAGTGATGATTATATTGGAAGTCAATCATATGGTTATTCCAATTAAAAAGGTTTAGAAAGGGTTTTATGAATATGATGTTGCAAGTCACCTAAAAGGAGTTTTAATTGATTGTTATGGGTTTTAAAGGATTTATTTGAGCAA
The DNA here is from genome assembly GCA_963277665.1 of Viscum album. Classification (NCBI taxonomy): domain Eukaryota; kingdom Viridiplantae; phylum Streptophyta; class Magnoliopsida; order Santalales; family Viscaceae; genus Viscum; species Viscum album. The sequence continues at coordinate 1,388,824,019 of OY728155.1, read as the reverse complement.
AATGTGTGTTTTCTTGTGAAAATGTTTTATTTTTTTCACTCAATGAACATTGATGAAAAAGTAAACATTTCATGGGTTTTCATATTTTTCCTGAACTAACAGTTTCCTTTCTTTTTATATCCCTTACTGAGATTTCGTGTTCATCCTAAGTTTTTTTAAAATGCTTTCACAGGATTAAAGGATCGGTAAGGGAAAGGAAGAAGTCAAGTTGAAAGTCGTGGAAATTTGCCATGAAAAGAAATCATGATTTATTGTAAAAGTTTTATATTATGGAAAAAATGGATACTAATCATAAGTGTCCACTTTGTATTATATGGTTTTGTTATATATGAGTTATAGCCTAATTCTCTAAAACTCTAAACCTGAAAAGAACCTCAAAGTGAAAGAAATTAAATTCTTTCTAAAACTCAAGATCATGTAATGTTTATGGTTAGGTCCTTATAGGCGTTGCATTCCAACAAGTGAAGGGATTTCTAGAATCATTCTAGAAAAAGGAAGACTTGGCATCTCTTGAAGAACTTGCCAAAGGGAGGAGTTTACATAACCTCTCATGGAAAGATGATGCTCGACAAAATATTCACATCAAAGCTGTAAAGAAGCACGTGAAGTTCAAAGGCACCTATCTACATTTGGTGCAACTCCCAACAATATACTCTCTTTACCTAGTTGGCAGAGAACATATCTTTGATATAGTACACAGAACAATTGCAACATCAATCTCTATCAAATTGTAACACAGGATGTATATACAGATACTACAGGTCACAGCTCTTGATCCAGCCATCACCTGAACCGAGAGCACAGTTGTTTACGGCGCACAGTGCAAAATGGCGACGAGGGCCCTTAGCGCCATGGCGCATGGCGCACTACGCTGCGCATGTAAATTTCATTAACGGCGCAAAAATCATATATAAAAAATTATATTAGGAAAATGAAAAAAAAACATTATCTAATGAAAATTTAGTTAAAAAAAAGAGGAACATGGAATCAAAATATTTCTAAATAATACAAAATATGCAAAGACAAATTGTCATACAATGTCTAAAAAAATATTTTTTCGTTCTCATCCATGGAAACACAATTGCCATTGTCGATGATGTCACGACCCGTCCTCGGGGCCCGTGCCGTGACTACCCCAAGTCCGCCTTCCATAGGCCAGGGGCTGGCGACTAGCACCAAGGCGAAAATACCGGTAAAAAGGGAAGACATTGCCTTTGTAAAGTAAACAAGCACCACAAAGTAAGCAAGCGGAAAAGTAAACACTAAGTAAAAACAGAGTACAAATGAAGCGCGGAAAAGTAAATGTGGCAGTATACAAACCCAACTGAAAGTAAAGTACAACTCGAAAGGGAAAACAACAACTGTAAAGTAAAAGCCGCTACACCGAGCTGTCCACTGGAAATCTCACCTGAAGGGTGGGTACAGACAACTCCAATGCTCCTCGGGTCCCGCCGTCTGCTCCGAGCACGTCCCGCCCAGTGGTCCACCTCCAGGTACCGTCCTGCTCTGCAAGCCTCAGCCACGATCAACGCTGTCCGTCGTCTGCAACCAACACAACGTAGTGCGGGCATAGCCCGTGCAGGGGTGAGTATAACGATACTCAGTAGGGACCCCGAGACCCTCAAGGTCTCACTAAAACTAACAAAGATAACCACAAGAAGATCTCAACAGATAACCTCTACTTAGATATATGCCCATACATATACCTAAGTTATCAAATAACCCATCTCAATCATGAGGCAAACACAAGGTCAAAAGTCTCAGCTCAAACCAGGATTTTCATCATCGAAACCGTAACTGCTGAAGAGCTCCGTCTCTGGAGTGTACAGTGGTCCTGTCACAACTCCGAGGTACTGCCCACTAACTTAAGACTGCTGTAGTACTCCACCTATCGAGTAATGCGGGCCAGCCGCAACCACCAAGCGCTCCCATGTGCCGCTACAACCAAGCGCACCTCTGACGTGGGTCTGCCGCTACAACCAAGCGCTCCCATGTGCCGCTACAACCAAGCGCACCTCTGTCGTGAGTCTGCCGCTACAACCAAGCGCTCCCATGTGCCGCTACAACCAAGCGCACCTCTGTCGTGGGTCTGCCGCTACAACCAAGCGCACCTCTGTCGTGGGTCTGCCGCTACAACCAAGCGCTCCCATGTGCCGCTACAACCAAGCGCACCTCTGTCACACACCGAGTCGTTCAATCAGTAGTTGTCGGGTCTCAGTCAACTACACGGTCTCCGTGCTCCGTCCGCTCGTCTCCGGGAGGGTCCGCTCCACGAGCTACTGGTCGATACTCCAAGTATCAAAAAGTCCCGCAAGGAAGTATCTCGAAGGACCACCTCGTCATAGGGGTCTCAACGCAATAGACGGCGCGTCAATCGGACGCCCGGTCTGTGAGTTATTAGCCTTTTCGTCCCAGGGGCCCGGTTGGTTTCGTGAGCGAACCAATCCGGCCGTAACTCAACTATACCCCGAACACTCACAGGGTATACTCATAGGGATCGTTTTTCAACGTGATCACCAATGCCGCTGACGGTTCATCAAACGGACGTCTGGTCTGAAAGATATCAGCTTTTCCGTTCCAGGGGCCCGGTTGGATTTCAGTGCGATCCAACCCGACCACTATCCATCTGCATCCAAAACTCGGGCGGAGGATGCCAAAAGTTCCGTCTCATCAAGAGGAACCCAACGCAACAGACGGCGCGTCAATCAGACGCCCGGTCTGAGAGTTATTGGCTTTTTCGTCCCAGGGGCCCGGTTAGTTTTTAAGGCAAAACCAACCCGACCGTACTCGACTTGCGTCCAAACCTCGGGCGGAGTGAGCCAAAAGATCCGTCTCACTAAGAGGAAACTAACAAAGCTGACGACACGTCAATCGGACGTCCGTAGCTCAAGATATGAGTGTTTCCGCTCCGAGGGCCCGGTTGGTTTTGTGTACGAACCAACCCGGCCGAACCCAAAGTATTCCGAAACTTTGAGTGCGATAAACCGAAACGACTGACTCGCTCCAAGGATTGCGTTGCCGCTGACGGCGAGTCGTTTGGAGGCTCGTAGCTCAAGTTACGGGCGTTTGAACGAAAGTCGTCCGAAGACGAGTGGTCCGGGCCCGGGCCGACCCGGCCTGACCCCCCCCTAGTTGGCCCGAACCGGGTCGGGTCCGACCCGGTTGGCCCGGCCCGGCCCGGCCAGGGCCGGTCCGGCTCGGCTCGGCCGAGCGGCCGAGCGGCCGACGCGGGGGAAAGCCGCCGCCACGCGTGACACCCCCGCGGCACCCGCGGGGTGTCGGCCAGACAGCCGGACGCGCCGCGTGACAACCCCGCGACACCCGCGGGGTGCCGCGTGACAACCCCGCGGCACCCGCGGGGTGCCGCGCTGGACACCCGCGGGGTGCCGCGTGACAACCCCGCGACACCCGCGGGGTGTCGCGCTGGACACCCGCGGCACCCGCGGGGTGCCGCGCTGGACACCCGCGGGGTGCCGCGTGACAACCCCGCGACACCCGCGGGGTGTCGCGCTGGACACCCACGGCACCCGCGAGGTGTCGCGCTAGACACCCGCGGGGTGCCGCCGCCCCCGGCCGCCGACGTCGCCGCCTCCGGCCGCCGGCGCCGCCGCGCCGGCGACCCGCACCGCCACCGGCTTCCACGGGCCGCCGGAGTTGCTCCGGTGGCCCGTTTTCCTTCCCGTCTACGCCGTTGTTCCTCCCGGGTTCCGTTCTTTACTGCGGGATCATCAAACATCTGTTGCGGCACGTTCCGTCGTCGCCCGCCAAATCCGCACAAAACGAAGCACGGCGGAGGGTCGTCGGGCCGTGTTCGTTTGGCCCGCACCCACCGCGTTAGAGATAATCAACGGGAGAAAATAAAATGTTCAACACATGAACCAACAATTTTAATAAAATAAAATTGTTTCTTTGATTCCGGTTCTTTAATTTTTAAAGAAAGTTCACGGAAATAAATAAAAAAGGGGGGTAAATCCCAAAATAAATCCCTACCTCGTTGATCGTCGTGCGCGGGCGTTCTTCGCGGAAAAGCTCGTCGCGGAAGAGGGGGATCGTCGCGTCATCGCGGGAAGGCGTCGCGTCGTCGCGGAATCTGGCGTTGAGTCGGCGAGCTCAACGGTCGGTGATCGGAGATCGGAGCGGGGAAGAACGTCTCGGACGGAAGCGTCGTCGATTTCCGGGTTCGGCGTTCTTCGCGTTCTTCACGTCCTTCGCGTTCTTCGTGTTCTTCGCAAGGGAGAAGAAGATACAAGGGTCCTCTCAAATCTTCTCAATGCGCAAGTAACCAGACGTCGAGCGTTGGCCTTATTTTATTATTACGCCAACGAATTTGAAAACTGGTTAAGAAACGATCCATCAATTCGTTGAATTAATTCAACGAAAGAAACAACCCATTTAATTCACGAAATAAACCGCCGAATTAAATGGTCTGTTAAGATTTTAAGAAACACGTTAGTTGACTTTCATTAAGACGGGTTTTCGCGGGTGCGTTTCCTAGCGGAAAGAAACGGCGGGGCTCGTGTGGGCCCCACCTCGCAAATATCCTATCAAGGGGGTAGGATATTTCTGGATAGCATCCTATCCGGTTCAACTCAGTTCAAGCCTCCTTTAAGTGGCTTCAAGTGGCTTCCAAGCGGCTTAAGTGAAATAAAATAAAGTTGTCGCAAAATTATTTTATTTCTTAACTTTAAGCCCGAAAATTAAAAACCACACCCGAGCAAACGCAACTCCGGAAGAGGCGTTTCTAAGCGAATACCAGCGCTGCGATTTCATCAGTGCCCTCATAATTCGATTCCGGGCACCGGTTCAAAAGTTAGAAAAACCCGCTCGTCCGTTCACTGAACGTACCCGAGCCAAACTTCGGAAAATGATTCCGGGCACACCGGGCCTCGGAATCAGGCGCCGTCAGAAACTGCGTTCTTGTAAAATTCCAAAGAAAATTAAGAAAAAAATTTCCTTGAAATTTACGGGTCTTTACAGATGAGATCATCAAGAATCTCTTCAATATCCTCCTCTTCATTCTCTAGACTCAAGATCTTCCTCTTCTTCGATATGATGAAGAGATGCTTTTTTCCCTTTCGTTTCCATGGTAGTGGATGCTCTAGTAATACAGTCAGGTTCTTCAGCTCCAAATGCCAAAGCTACAACCCAAGTTAAATCATCCTCCTCCAAAATAAGATTGTTTCCTACAACAAGTTCTTCCACTTACCCAAGCATCCATTCATTGCAATCATCAATGCCTTTCAATGAGATAGGATCAATGGTGTCACGATCATTAAATCTCCTAATCAACGCCCTGTTATATTTGACATAAACCAAGTTATTCAATTTTGATTGAGCAAGCCTATTTCATCTTTTTGTGTGGAGATTTTCAAACACACTCCAATTCTGTTGAACTGTCTCAAATGGGGAGTTGAAGCACCATTAGATGCCCACCAATCAGTTAGTGCTCTCAATTTTATGTTTCAAATAGCCAAATTAGTTCCAAGAGTGCCTAAAGCATCTCAATATTCTTCCATCTCCTCGGAGATTTTATCCTGAGTACCAAAATCTGGAATCAATCTCTAGATACAATTCACCAAATCCAAGTTCATTACTTCATCACTATCAATGTTAGGATTGAGATAAAAAAACTCGAGAATCAAGTAGTATCTTGCAGCACACATGCACATTCCATCTTTTATCGATAATTTTAAAGATCTCCTTATACTTGACTTCATTGTCGTTGAAAGCTTTTGCAATGACCTTGGCCCTATCCATAGATTTGTAAATATATCCCATTGGAGTTTTTTTCGCCATCAACCAATCTAAGAACTTGAACAATAGGACCCCCAACCTTACGGGAATAAAGAACATTATTCCAAAATGAAGTGCTCTGCTCAATAAGTGTTGTCATCTTACCTCCTTGCCCATTTGCCCCCTTGTTGACGTTCCATTCCTCCGAGCCAAACATCTTTCTTAAATTTCTTTATTTGTTGGTTGTTCATGCTAGAGAGTGATCATGGCAGCAACAAATCTTGTTTTGGCAGGCCTAAGTAGCTCCCTCTGTTGGGTGAATTGCCTCATCGTGTGCAACACACCCACATGGTTATAAATATAACCATTGACCAACACTACCTTCTTCAAAAGCCGAGCAAAGAATCCGAATTTTCTACATGTCCCCCAACATCAAGTCCAAACAATGAGCAGCGCATGGAGTCCAATACAAATCTAGATAGGTTGCCTCCAAGAATTTTCCTATTAAAGAAAATCCAGATAAGAATAAATTATCACTATAAAAAAATGAAAAATTATAATGAGAATGGAAAACAATAAAAAAATTATAATTCTTACTGACACTACCGATGACAACTTGAACAACATTATATGGTCCAACTTTTATAACAAATTTATCAAGAAGCTCAAACATTTTTGAGCCACCTTTCACACAGGATGAAGCGTCAACTGATTCAATGAAGACGGGTCCCTTTGGGCTATTCACCAAGAAATTGATAAGTGTTCTTCCTCTTTTATCCGTCCAAAAAATAATTCACCAACAAATTTGTTCGTTCCAATTATTTTATTAAGGGAACTCGTACCTCATGATATGATGGTGGTTTCATTGTCAGGGTCATATTGCCCAACTCCTTCAATGACAAACTTCCTCTTTTTTTCCTTTTTGTATGCATCACTAATAGTTGTATATTTTGAAGTTTCAACTTTCCTTTGTCGTACAACCTCGGACTTAAGAGTGAAGTAGTGATCAATACCTTCTCTTGAATTTGAATGAGAAGTCTTTATACTACTTCATGTTGCAAAATTGTCTGAACTACTTGTCGTCTTCCTTTTGACTCCTCCTATGGTCAAAATTAAAGGATCTTCCTCTCCATAATCTTCCATCAGATCAATATCCTTATATTGGGCAGTCGAGTTTATTTGATCCTTCAATGACTTTTTTTCTCCAACGGCCTTTCTAATTTCTTCTTTGACATGTGGTAGACAGATTTGGCAACCTATTGTATTTCGAAAACCTTTTGTCAAATGTTGTTTGTCTAGTGTAATGCTACCATTTGTAACTTTGCTGCAAAATTTGCATGTCACACAGTTTTTATTTTTAGAATTACTCGATGAAAAATATGCTCAAGCTAGATCTTTGCCAAAATTGTTAGCAACCATTCAATTTATAGGCAAAGAAAGCTGAACAAAGAAATAGATAAAATAAAACACATAATAACACAAGCAAAATAAAGTAAAAAACAAATGAGGGCAGGCGCGTGAGTTGCAACAGCTGCTCTAGGGTAGCAGAGTAGCAAGCCAACGAAAGAGAAAGGAGGCAAACCTCTAGGCCAGGCTAGAGAAGTTTAAAAGAGAAAAGAACTTGAGGAAGATGGACTAGTTGTGAAGCATACGTTCGTTGTCCAAGGGTTGTTGTAGTACCCCCGGTTTCTGGTAAGTAACCCATGTTTTATGCTTTTCAAGTACATGAAGCATATGAGAAATGGTTGGAAAAGTTTGGAGACTTTTAAAGTGTCAAAGGGAAAAAAGGTGGTGACGCACGGGCTTCGCACGGGTTGCCCAAACCGTGCGGAAGCCGTGCAGGTGGTGTCACTTTGGACAGAGGAGACTGCACGGTGTGCGCACAGTTTGGGAAAACCGTGCGAGGAGTCCGTGCCGAGCACCCCTTCCAAGCAGTGACTACAGCACGATTTGACTAACCGTGCGAACTAACCGTGCGCGAAGTCAACTTAGATTCTATTTTTAAGGATCTAATCCGTTTAATATTTAAACCCACTCATTTTTGCTCCTAGACGGCCCTAACTCGGGATTTATCTCTGGTAAAGGTGGGAAAACACTTACCAGGCATTTTGGAAGCGATCCGGAGGTTTGCATTGGCATTTAGAGGCCGGTTGATCGAGGTAAGTCTCGTTTTCTTAGATCTCCTTCTTCCCTCTTGATGGATCCTTAGATCTACGCCCAAGGTGGGTAGATCTAAGGTAGTGGATGACTTTTAAGTCGGGTTTTGGTCTTGTTGGGGATCAGAGAAGGAATCTAAGGAGGTTTCGTGGTGTCTCGACCCAGTTCTTGGTTGGTTTCGCCTTTTTTGTTGAGGTAGGTGGCTTCACTTGATTCCTCTTTCTTAGAACTTGAAGGCTTAGTTTCAAATTGTTTTCCTTGATTGAAATGGTTTGTTTATCTGCTGTGAAAGAATGGTTGAAACCCCTTTTTAGTAACAGGTGTTGGAAATTGTGTGTTTTTGGAAAGTTTTTGTTGAAGTGAGTTTAAAAAGGTGATTTTAAACTGGTTATGGTTTTTCTGCTTGAAAGAAATGGTTTTCAATAAAAGGTTTGATGCTTTATTGAAAGGTTTTGAACACACTTGGTTTTGGCATGGATTTGCATGGGTTGTGGTGTGTGTTCATATGCATTGGGATGGATAAGGGCGAGAAGTACCCCCATCAAAAGGTTGGATGGATAAGGACGAGAAGTACCCCCATCAAAAGGGACGAATAAGGGCGTGAAGTACCCCCGTCAAGGTAGTCCACTAAGTGACGGCTTAGTGGAAGGATAACTCACCACTCGCGAGTACAGGGAGGTCCAGGTTGCATGCATGGTTGGTTGTGTGGATTTGTGAAATGGAATTAATGTGCCAAAATGGGAATGGGAATTTGATTTGGAAACTTTGCTTGGTTGCTTTTCTTAAGAGAGATGGTTTTTGTTGGAAAATGGTTTTGACATGGAACTTGTTTTATTGTGAACTATTTTGGAATTGTTTTATATAAATGTGCTAACATGTTTTATCCTAGAGGCATGGGTTGGGAAGTCATCGGGGAAAACCTACTGAGTTTCATTACTCACCTCCTGCTTTGGCACGTTGGTGCTTTTGCAGATGTAATATACCGGGATGTTGGCAAAGGTAAAGTGTCACATGTTTATAGCAGTACTTCGTGATGTTTGGGCTGGTTCGTGATGTTGGAGTTTGAAGCTTGTGGAGCATGGTGTTGGGTTGTCGTCTTGTGGTCTTTTAGTTTGACTTTCTGCTGTTTACACTAATTTAGTGTTGGTTTCCGCTGTGGTACTTTTGGTTAGTTTATGATAAAATAATTGGTTGAGTTGTCTTAGCTTTTATCATGCATCATTTAGTTGATTTGTTTGGTTATGCTTATTAGCTCTGTGGTATGTTCTAAAAGGGTAAATTGTTCCCCACTTGTTTTGAAACCCTTCGACATTTATTGCCAGACTTTAGCGCCTTGGGGATGTCGCTTAAAGCCTATTAATGACTTGTTGTACTCTCAAGCCAATGAGAATTGGCGGGTCATTACAGTTGCACGTCCGAGGTAGTGTGCGTTCTAGGGTGTCGCAGGGTCAGGTGGGGTTAAAATAAAAAAAATAACCAAAACTTAAAAAAAACGCACGGAGATAGTGCACAATGGCGCGCGCCATCTCATTTGCACCATGCCAAGGGCATGGAGTGGCGTGACAGTCCATGGCACAACACCCTGCGTCATGGTGCGCCATTCACAACTGTGACTGTGAGATAGACATATTTATCATAATTTCATTGTTCTAAATAGTCAACACTTCTACATTCAAATATGCATTGATTTCCAGCAAACCAATATCGAACAACTCAACATAATTTCAACTCAGTAGTTGATAACAAACCCAACATAACTTCACTGAATATGCGAAACGATCTCCCACTTTGAATTATGTTGTCAACTCTACCATAAATCAATTATTCATAAAATATAAACATCTTTAGTAACTTTAATAATCCATTATAACTCTCTTTTTTTTCCTCCCCCTTGGACACACAATCCAATGATTAAAAAAATTAACAATGGTACTCATATCTAATGAATTAGATCTCGCATCCATCCTTCACATCTTCACATAGTTGCACATTACTGATGATTCAGAGAGTGAGATTAACATGCAACAAACAATCGTCGACAAATCCTCTAAGCCAACTTGAGTCAAGACCAATGTGGGAAAACAGAGAATTAGTAAACATCAAGTTGTCCATTGAACTCCCTTGCTCCTATAATTCAGTTACAGATTAAAGAATGAGTTTCAGTGCCATGCCCAAGCAACTCTCACTGTGATTTAACCCAGACCTTTAATAAACAATCAGTGAAAAAACATTAATCAGAACAAGGGCAAGAGGTGTACCTTTCAGATTTCTTCATGTCAAACGTTTTCACAATGGTCAGAGGATCTCCCCATTAAACACATAAGCAAGATTTCTGAAATACCATTACCATGGTGCTTCGACTTTAGTTCAACTCCCCCTTTATCAAATTCATTCAATCTAGTATTATCCCAAGACACATACTCCCACCTTTTCTAAGATGTTTCTAATAAAAGATAATCTCCATGGGAAGTGGGGGTACCATTCAAATCTCCTCAACGTGAGGAAAGTGGTTAAGTTCCCTGACTCAACCAATTCTTCATTTTAACTTTGACTTGATGGCCTTCTCCCTAATGTTACTCTTCTAATGCACACAATTTATATTTCTTCACCCTTTTCTTCTGATCTTAACTTTTTCACCACTTTTGGTTTATAAAATATCTTTTGTATAATTCCACTGGTATAGATTTCTTCCTTCTTTGCATTAGCACTATATTGTGCAACTTTATCATTCTCCTATGGCTTTGTGATGCTCTCTTCCTTCCCTCTAATTCTCTTTCTCCAAACAAGATTGATTCCTCCTGTATAGCATCTCGCTTGCAATTCTTTCGTCTGACTTGTCATTACATTTTTGTGTTTGCTTAGCCACATACCAAGTTGTCAAGGCTTCTTCATTTCCTCCACCCTTCCAAATGCCTTTCTTCTCTCTCAATGAAACTTGTTGAGCAATGGCAGATTTGTAGTTCTTCATACATCAACTTCATAACACTCTTCAACCAAACCATGAAACTCGTTTCAGTTGACAATAGATTTCCCTTAAAACTCCATGTTGATTTTCATTGTTCAACCAAGTTGGATTCTTCTTCTGTAAAGATATTGTATACCACCTCTGAGTTTTCTTGCCACAATATCTGACTATGCGTCCATAGTTAGCACGAATAAAAGGAATCACCATGAAAATCCTCCATCAACAACGTTCATAGACCCTCAAGGGAGCAGAAGGTAGATAGAAGAATAAGGAATCAAGGATTGTCTCGATTCGCGCGGATTCAGCCTCACGAAAGGACGAAATCCAAAGGGTCAATAACAAGCACTCCAAGGCGTCAAGGGAACTCCCACAGTCGCCAAGGGTCATCTAAAGAGAGAAGAAACTGAATGGAAAAAGGGAGTGGAATTTATAAATAAAAAGAGAAATCCAAAAACCATGGCATAATGATACAAGTAAAAAATGTAACGGGTGTCGTCACCCAGAAATCCGAAAACCACAGCGCAATCCCCCTTATCTCCTCTAAAATATCAGTCACAAAACTTTCAAATTCGATGATATCAAAGAACATTACGACGTAATGTATCTCATTACGTTGTAATTCACCTGATCAAAGGGCCGATTCGAGATTTACGGCCCAATCCATGCTAATATCCAATTTTCACAGTTGCCTTACCTTTTTAAATCAAGCTTAATCAAAATACATCACGACACAACACATAATATTACAGTGTAATGCACAAGCCCCTTCCTTGAAAATCACGGCCTGAAACCACAGCCTAACCGTTCTCCATAACAACTAGTCGTAACACATCTTCCCCACATAGAATCAAAACACAGTTTAACCCATGATGCTGCAATGTTTGAAACCATGGTACAATGAACAAGTCGTGATCGCTAGAAGTAACACCTTCCTTCAACCCCAACACTTAAACAAATATATTTACCCCGGAAACAAATCACGACATGATTGAAGTCAATGCGGCGTGATCTGTGTGTCAAATGAAATTTCATCCCAAACTCAACTCCTTAGCTCCAATGCCTCAAAATCCACAAACACCCAAAAGAAAGTGTATTGAAAATTCAGGCCTTCACAGACAGCATGGCATTGACTAAAATATAAAACTGAGATGTTTCTTAAACTGCTGACTGGTTTTCAAAGGAACCTTGGAACTGGTTCTCAAATAAATTAATCATGGTATATAAATAATTAATTATGACTGCTTACCAAATTCAGATGATTCCTGTGCAGGGAGAGGTGTTATAAAGTTTTTGTTTCGGAAAAAATAAAGCAACAAAAAAAAGATAAAATCATGCAATATAATTTCAATACATGAGATAAGAATTTCAATTTTGAAATTGTGACGATATCGATTCCTTCCAGTTTTATATGTGAACAAAATCTAAAATCATCCAAACTCCACATATTCCCGATTTCTTAAGAACCCAGAACAACATATCCATATAAGACCTGCATACAATGAAGCGTCCTGATTTAACAAATAAGAAGTAGACAATCCAGACTAAAAGCCAACCAATGGATGAAAAAAAAACATCGGACTAATAGAAAGCACCTACTCGAAAGTTGTTCGACCTGAGCCGGCGTAAGTCTCGCCGTGAATGCAGTTCCAGCATGCTTGTAAACAAAAATAATTGACTTCTTTGCAGCCTCCTCACTACGTCACACACGGCAAGACGTACGCAAAAAATAATTAATAAAAACGAATTTGAATCGGTTGGAAAAAGATCGTATACCTGCCGAGAACGGCAGTTAGGGTCTGGATGTGGGATGCCTCGTCGTCGTCACCGCTAAGGTCCTCGGTGTGGACGATGTAAACAGTGTAGCCTGAAACCGAACTTCCTACCTTAGCATTCGCCATTGAGATCAGCGGAGATAACAACAAAGCAACCAGCACGGACAGCGGAAACCAAGGTGACGAAGATGGGGTGATGGAGCTAGCTGTTCGACGAAATTTAACCCTTGCAGCCATTTTGTTTATATATTTATATATACATATATATAACAAAAAATTGGTAGAATTTATCTGTTATTTAATATTCATCATTACTGTCATTAAAACAGTTTGTAATTCTGACAGAAACCATCACGTAATGCTGACAGAAACCATCACGTAATGCTCACTTTTATAAAAGGGTTTGGCCTGTAAATCATTCTGGATTTCCGATGTGTGATTCAGGTTCTCTCTTTCCTACACGGAATAGTAATGTGATGTTATTAGTCATTTTTAATCAATTAATAATAAATATTAATTACTAATAAACAATAATTAACTAATGGGCTTTGCATCAATTGGCACAGCGACCAAAACCCAAACTTGGTTTTGATACATGGAACCCCATTTAGAATTCATGACTTCTTTCCATCTTGAAGCTTTTTAGCTCTATACTTCATCTTTATAGGAGAGAGGTTTATCATTTTCAACCAATAATGATTCACCGTCTTCGGTGACTAGGAAACCATATCTCTCTAGTTCTCTTACCTCTCTTGCGCTCCTACGCAGTACTTCTATTTCAAGAACTACTTCTTCCATAGGGGTTTATGGAACCTATTCTTATACAAACTATTGTGTATCTTGAGCACCAACTTCATCAAAGTCAATCTTTCTCCCACTATCCTTTTGAGGATGTGCTCCCTCTCAAGAAAGATGACTTTTTGGCATCAGTAACTTTCTTGCCTGAGGGGTTGTATAGGTAGTATCCCTTTGTTTCCTTGAGATACCCTATAAAGATACACTTTGTGCCCCGATGTGATAGTTTGTTGCTTGAGAATGTCTTAACAAACTCCTTGCAGCCCCATACACATGTATGTAACAAAACGAGTTTCTTTCCACTCCACAACTCGAAGGGAATTCCATTTCCCGCTTTAGTTGGTACTCAGTTTAATGTGTATGCTACAGTTTTTAATGTATATCCCCAAAAGGATAATGGAATATCTACATAACTCATCATTGACCTTACCATGTCTAACAAGGTATGGTATCTCCTTTCACTAACACCATTACACTATGGTGTGTAAGGTGGAGTGAGTTGAGATAGAATCCCAAACTCTTATAAAAATTTGATGAACTCTTGGTTAAGATATTCACCACCTTGACCTGATCGAAGATTCTTTATATTCTTTCCAAGTTAATTCTCTACTTCATTCTTGAACTCGTTGAATTTCTCAAAGGATTCGGACTTGTACCTTATCAAGTAGACATAGCCATATCTACTAAAGTCGTCAGTAAAAGTTATAAAGTAAGAATATCCACCTCTAGCTTCTACTGGAAATGGTCCACACACATCAGTGTGTACCAATCCTATAAGATTTTTGGCTCTTTCACCCTATCAGTCAAATGGTGGTTTGGTCATTTTTTTTCTTATAAACAAGCATGATATATTTCAAGCAGTTTTAGCTCAAACAAGTCTAAATAACCATCTTGAGAGATGTTTTTCAAACACTTCTCATTTACATGAAAAATACAGTGATGCCAAAGCTGAGTGTTATATGAGTCATGTGAACATGATTCATTATCAATCACCAATACTTGGTTTTCATAACTTAATACATGAAAACCATTATTTAAATGTTCCATTCCACAACATATGTTGTATTTATAAAAGAAAAAACTTTTATTTCTAAACTTGGAAATAAACCCATATATATCTAGGCATAATACAAAAATTATGTTCTTGGTAACAGTAGGTACATAATAACAATCTTTTAAAACCAAAATCATTCCCATTGGAAATGAAAGGTGGTAGTCACCGATGGCTAGAGCGGCCGACCTCGCACTATTGGCAGCTCGTAGATCCACCTCTCCTTTAGAAATCTTTTAGAATCTACTTGGTTCCTGCATTTAGATACAAATGTGATCACCGCAATATATATCTAATACTCATTGTGTAAATATCGAAAGATTACTAATTAGCAACTAAATGAGGCTAATATTCATTGTTAATATATATAATATTCATGTGCTTTATTATTCATAAACACCATTTTAGTGCATTTTACACTTTGAACATCATTTCACATTATGATTGTAATTCTTTCTTAAAATGCACTATTATGTGGTACATTTTTTAACATCATTTAAAGTACCCAATGGCAATAGCTGTACACATGAAGAGACAAGTAGAGACGTAAAATCACAAGAGTGAGTTGCCATTCCAGTTCGCCAAGAGAATTTTCAAGGAAAAACATAATGCTGTCATGGTTTGGGCTTGAGATCATTCTCAAAGGTGGGAAGTGAATTGCTCTATGTATCATGAGCGTTCTAATGCATATCTTGGTTGGAAGATTGGTCCGAGAAACTCTTGGATGCTCTTTGGGCATATCGCACAACATTCAAAACCATCCTAGGAATGTCACCATATAGGTTGGTTTATGGAAAAGCATGTCATTTACCTGTTGAAATTGAGCATAAGACCTTTTGGGAAATTAAGAAAATTGATTATGACCTCTCATTGGCCGGAACAAAAAGGAAATTAGATCTTAATGAACTGGAGGAACTAAGGATGGAGGCTTATAAGGATCAATAAAGCTAGAGTTCAAGCCTACCAATCTAGGAATATTAAGGTCAAACATTTTGAACCGGGAAAACTTGTGCTCTTGTATAGTTCAAAACTTCATTTACACCCAGGAACGTTAAGGTCTAGATGGTCAGGTCCTTTCATAGTGCATCATGTATACCCCCATGGGGCACTAGAGATTCAAGATCCCACAAGTGGTTATATTTTCAAGGTCAATGATCAAAGGTTAAAACCATTCATTGAATCATTCAATAAACAGAAAATAGAGGTTGAGTTAACTGAGCCAACCTATGAACCGGAAAAAAAATTGATAGATTTAGGATCCATGTCGGGCTAGTGACATTAAACAAAGCACTGCATGGGAGGCAACCCATGGTTTTCAAGTTTCCTATCATTTTGTTCTTTTAATAAAATTTATATTTTAAATAGGATTAATTAATAATTTTTATATTTAAAAAAATAGACTATTGACATGTTCTTCTATTATGAGTATGGGTTGGTATGAAAGGGGAGCACCATATTCATTTGTGTCAAATGGTGTGATCCTTGAGTAATGTCTTACCCATAAATTTAAAAAGAAGACAATGTATCATCAGTTTATTTTATTTTAATTTTTTTGTAGGTTAAAATAAAAATACAAAAAAATAAATAATAATATAATAATAATAATAAAAAGGGACACGTCGTGGGTCGTGGGTCAAACCCCGTCACAACCAGCGAAGCCGCAGGGATTCGAACCCGGGACCGAATGGAGACAGGGGCACGTGCTTACTACTGACCTACGACTTTTTGTGCTTCCTTATTCTATAATTTTTATATATATACTTATATTTTACTTTCTTTATTATATATATATATATATTGTTTTGTTTGTTTTGTTTTTCCTTTTTCTACTAGGGAACTCTGCAAGTGACATGGATATCAAAGGATTAAAAGGGAGCAGCGAGAATTTCAACTTCAACCATCAGGTGACTTCATTCCATGATCCTCATTTTCAATTTCCTTTTTGAACTTTCATTCTCTACCTCTACCCCCTTCTAAATTTCCTTTTCTTTAAACATCGGGGACAGTGTTATTTTAAGTTGGGGGGAAGATAAAATAAAAAATGCTTTTGTGTAAAAAAAAATGAATGATTTAAAGAAAAAAAGTGTAAATGGAAGAAAAAATTCCTTTAACTTTGAACATGGTAATACACATTGTACACTTTGAAACTGAATATCAAATAATTTAGCATGCCCTGATTCTAATTTTAATCCTTGTATAATTTCATGAGCATAGATTTTGGAAAGTGTGGTTGTCCAATGTGATATTTCATCGTTTATATTTTCATCCAAATAAAAAAAAGATCACAATGTACGTCCTTTGGATAGTGGTGTATTAGTTAGAGTTCATGGGGTCCCCCAAATAAATAGCATAGGTTTGGTGATAATTTTAGTTTTAATATGAGTATTAAATAAAAAATAATAATAATAATAAATTTGCGCGTAGAGAAATGAAATGACATAATGCGTGGCTTTCGGCACTTGGAGATCGTGGCTCCATAGTTGTCTGGCCCAGAGTTAGTAATTTTATCTCTATTTTTGGTAATTTGAATTTGTTTTTGACTGAGTTAACTCGAGATGATGCATGAGTATGTGGTCTTCACTTGGTTCCCTAAGGTCTTTGAGCCTGGGAGTCATCGACAAAGTCTCGCTACAGGAGTTGACTCTTTTGAGTGCAATTTCAATTACCATGGAAAAATTGCAAAAAAAAAACAAAAAAAATAACACAATAATTTTTTTTTGAATACTCATCTTAATATTGAAATGTGATTCCACCTAGAGCTTCCTTCATTCCTCCCTTGAATAAATATGAACCCCCATGTCTATTGTGATGCATAACACATCTTCATACTTAATTGATATTGGATGAAATATGGCAATGAATTTGAACAAAGGAATGCGCTTGGGATTGAGATCTGCTTATGAAACTATCATGTATTAAAATATTTTTATGTGTTTCATGATTGTTTTGTATAGAAGTTTTTGGTGATCATTGTGTATTAAAATGTTTTCGGAAAAGGGAATTCAAATTTCATATTGTTGAGATAAATTTTGCTCGGGACTAGCAAAACTCAAGTTGGGGGGTGTGATTAGCCACTAAATGAGGCTAATATTCATTTTTAATATATATAATATTCATGTTCTTTATTATTCATAAATACAATTTTAGTACATTTTACACTTTGAACATCATTTCACATTATGATTGTAATTCTTTCTTAAAATGCACTATTATGTGGTACATTTTTAACATCATTTAAAGTACCCAATGATTCATCTAATTTTAAGGAATCTAATTATACATATTTTAATTTTATATTTTGATAAATTTATCTACACTTCAATATGAACATGTTTGATTCAGGGATCAATGAAGAATTCATGGAAGAAGATGGGGATATTTTGTGATGAAAGGAAACAATTCTGGAGAAGTCAGATTGGACACCAGCCCACTGATGAGAATGTGGGGCCCAACATACAGGCCCAATGAATCCCAAATTTCGTGGGACGCTATAAGACATGTAGAGGAAGAAATCACTCTTCAAGACCCAATGCTAATTTGGCCTCCATTGTGGTCATTTAGGCGGCCCAAGTTAGAGATAAAATTCTGGGCCAGATTCTACGGCCCAGAAAAAAATCCTACCAATATGATCATATCTCGGAATCCACAACTCCAAATGGGACCAAATTTTACAGGGGTTTAGAATACATACGGGTCTCCATTTTCTTATTCTATGGACCACTCTGATTCTCCCATCTAGAATGTCTTCCAAGCGCATATGTTCGGTGGATGAAAGTTGAGTCCCACATCGGACTTACCCTCGTAATTATTTTTACTCATCTATAAAAGAATGTCTCCACCTCACATTGAGGTAAGGGGAATTCACCAATTACATGGTATCAGAGGGAAATTAATCTTGAACCCTCCCTCACCTGCGGATTCCCGGTGCTGTCCGGCCCCGCCTCTCTCCCCTCCGGCTTTGCCCTTACCGGCAGCCCTCTCTCCTGCGCGGCTCCCCTCCCGGCGGCCCTCTCTCTCCTACGCGGCTCCCCTCCTGGCGCCCTCGCCCAGCGCCAGCCCCTCGCCCCGGCTCCCGGTGCGGCTCTCGGCGGCCCGATCTCCCTCAGACGCCGCTCCCCGGCACCCCTCTCTGGCGCGCTCTTCCAGGCCGGGGCTCCCGCCGTCGCCGTTTCCAGACGCGGCTCCCGACGCCCTCGCCCCGACGTCTCCTCCTGAGCGCGACCCTCCATCATGGCTCCCTCCGTACCCGCTCGACTAGCGTCATCGCCCGCGGCCTTCCCCGACGGCCTCCCTTCCCCAGCGGCTCCATTCCGGGCGGCTCCCTTCCAGCGCGCGGCTTCCGGCAACCCCGCGCCAACCCCGCCCTCCTTGCGCGCTCGTCCCGGCGGCCCAGCGCCAGCCTCGCCCTCCCCGGATCTTCCCAGCGGTCCCCGCTCCCGCCCGACCTTCCGGTTGTTCCCGACGACCGCGCCACCCGCGCCTCTCGTCGCCCTCCATGGACGCGTCCTCGGTTCTGCCTTCCATGATCACCGCCTCCTCCCGGCTCGTCGATGACCAGCTGGACGCCACCAATTTCTCCGGCACTCGTGGACGCAGCCGTGGCGACGATTGACCTCCCCCCCTCTGTCAGCATTGTGGCAAGCTCGGCCACCTAGTTGACCGTTGTTGGGTACTTCATGGTCGTCCCGCTTCGCACCCACAACAGGGCCAAACTGCGCTCCGAGATGCATCCCCGCCTGCTGCTGCTCTTCTATCATCTTTGGATCTCTCCGAGGCTGAGATCCAGCTGATTCACAATCATAGGACCACCTCCCTGTCAGACTCTTCATCAGCATCTCTTGCCCACTCCGGAGGTCCCACTGCTTTTGTCAGTCAGCGTTCCCCTGCCTGGCTGCTTGACTCAGGTGCTTCTGACCATCTTACCGTGGATGCAGGTATACTCTCCAACTACCGTCCCTATAATGGAAACTGTTTGTGCCCTTCTCTTCCACCGCAAGGTGCCTCTTCTCTTCTTAGGGGATGGCATCCTCACTGCTACTTACTCACTCAATCGTCTTCCTTCATCCTTCAGGGGAAGACTCCTTTTGATTCTTTGTTCCCCTCTCTTCCTCCTCACTCCCTTCCACTCCGGGTCTTCGGATGTCCCTGCTATGTCCGTGACACTCGCCCCAATCTCTCTAAACTTTCTCCCAAATCTCTCCGGTGTATTTTTCTCGGATATTCCCGCACTCAACGTGGCTACCGGTGCTTCTCTCCAAACTTACGCCGCTATATCACCTCTGTCGATGTATCGTTTGTCAAGGGCTCTCCTTTCACTCCACCCTCTCCTCATCCGAACACTACCATTGATGACTGTCTTCCTCTCATGATTCAGCCGCCTCTGGTGTCTCCTCCTACTGGTCATATCTTTAGACAAACCTATTCTCGTCGTCCATCGATTGTACCCCCCATCCAGGCCGAGGACAACATTGTTCCTACTTCGTCCGATGCTCCTGTCACAGCACCCGAGGACTTGCCAATTGCACTCCGAAAAGGTACTCGCTCGTGCTAGAATACTCCTCTCTTTGTATCTTCGTACAGGGGACTATTAGCTCTGGAGACAGTGTCGATTCCTCGCACAGTTGGTGAAGCCAAAACTCACCCCGGATGGCTAGTGGCAATGCAGGATGAATTGCAAGCTCTGGATGACAACCAGACATAAAATCTCGTCCCCCTCCCAGCGGGAAAACAGGTGGTCGGCTGCAAATGGATTTATACGATCCGTCTCAATCCCGATGACTCTCTTTATCGCCTCAAAGCCCGGCTTGTGGCAAAAAGATTTGCTCAGACATATGGCATCGACTACTTTGAGACCTTCTCTCCGGTCGCCAAGACGGTGTCTGTCCGCCTATTCATATCTTTGGCTGCTCATCATCACTGGCCGCTACATCAACTGGATGTCAAGAATGCCTTTCTCCATGGCTTTCCTGACGAAGAAGTCTACCTGCAGCAGCCCCCTGGCTTTTGTGCCTCTGGTGCCGACTCCCATGTCTCCCGCCTTGGTCGGTCCCTCTATGGCCTCAAGCAGTCTCCTCGGGCTTAGTTTGGCCGCTTCAGCAGTGTCGTCATGGCCTTTGACCTCTCTCGCAGTATGAAAGATCACACAGTCTTCTTCCGTATGACGACGCACGATTGTATCTTACTCGTGGTCTATGTTGATGATATCATCATCACAGGGAGCGACTCCACAGGAATCGTCAACCTCAAGGCGCACCTTCACCACCACTTTCACACCAAAGATCTTGGTCCCCTCACCTACTTCCTTGGCATCGAGGTCTCCCGTTCTGACGACACTATCTATCTCTGTCAACGCAAGTATGCTCTTGATATCTTACAGGATGCCGGTTTGAGCACAGCAACTGCAGTGGACACTCCACTTGAGCCTGGGGAACGCTCTCTCCATACCGACTCGGAACCATTTCCTCATCCCGAGAGCTATCGCCGTTTGGTGGGTAAACTTAACTAACTCACCATGACGCGACCAGACATTGCCTACGCCGTTGGCAAAGTTAACCAGTTCATGGAGCATCCAACCAGATCTCAGTAGGATGTTGTCCTCCACATTGTCAAATACATCAAGAAAGACCCTGCGCGTGGCCTACAATACTCCAAACATGCTTACTTGGATGTTGAGGCCTTCTGTGATGCGGACTATGCAGGTTGTCTCGCTACCCGCAAGTCTACTTCGGGATTCGCCGAGTTCTTCGCCGGTAACCTCATCTCCTGGCGCAGCAAGAAGCAGGCAGTCATCTCCAGATCGAGTGCAGAGGTCGAATACCGCGCCATGGCCACGGTCACCACTGAGATCCTCTGGCTTCGTCATCTCCTCCATGAGCTCGGCTTCCCGGCACGAACCCCTGCTCATATCTGGTGTGACAATCAGACAGCCACAAAGATTGCCTCGAATCCCGTCTTCCATGAACGAACGAAGCATATCGAGATGGACTGTCACTTTCTTCGCCACCATCTGGAGCATAACCATATCAGCTTTGGCCATATTCTGACGGCAGATCAGCTTGCCGATATCTTCACCAAAGGCCTCCCAGGCGCTCGCCTTGACTCTCTCACTACCAGGCTGGGTATTCACAGCTTCCCCAGCCCAGCTTGAGGGGGAGTATGAGGTGGTCTTTGTGTCTTGTCATCTTTTTTCTTTGTGGGACTCAATCCAATCTGGGCATGTCCAGCTTGAGGGGGAGTGTTGGACCCCATTTAAGTTTAATGGGTATTTCTGAGTCCCACATCGGACTTACCCTCCTTGTAATTATTTTTACTCATCTATAAAATAATGTCTCCACCTCACATTGAGGTAAGGGGAATTCACCAATTACAATATCCAAGAGTCTCCATCCATGAAATTCCCAGGACAAATATCTAGCCCTGTAGTAACAAATATGTAAGCCTCAACCATGAATTTCTCAGTTCCAAGTTCAATTGGTATTGACTTGCATAATCCTCTGGATGCTACACAGTGGTCATCGCCCAACCAGATATTGAACGGCCTGGTCTCATCAACCTGGGCAGCAAACTATCTCGTGAGTTTCCTTGAAACGAAGTTATGACTTGCCCCGTTATCAATTAGGTATTCGTTCCACTACCCACTATTAACATCGACTTGGTTCCTAAATTTCTTTTCAAGTCACATGGTGTGGTTCCCAACATTTCCAATTCCAAAAAGCTCTTAGAATCACCTTCCATTGTAGCCACATTTTCATTCTCCTTTGCGTCTTCTTCCCATGGCTCTATGCACTCCTATACTAGCTTATATCCTATTTCAGAACAATGATGGGTAGGATTGTATTTCTGTCCACAAGAATAACACAAACCTTTGGATTTTCGGTTCTCAAATTCTTCCCTGGATAGATTTCTAACCCCTCGAAATCTAGTTGTGGTTCCTCCCTTCTTGTCTTGTTCCCTAATTTCAACTGAAGTCACTGCCATAGAAGTACTAGGATACCATCCTTTGCTCTGTCCACCGGAAGATAAGGTCCTGCCTCGTGGTTCTGTGAATTTAATAGTTCCCTTAATTAACAGCTCTCGCTCCACACGCCATACCAGAGTTTACAAACAAACCTTTCTCTGAGGCTCATGTGTTATTATAGTACTGCATATTTCTGGTTTAAGTCCCCCAATAAACATACTCATATACCAACCCTTGGTTAAATCAGGTATCCGTAACGCAACGCGTTCGAACTCATCAACGTAAGCGTCCATTGTCCCGATTTGTCGCACCACTTTAAGAAAAACCACAAGATCTTCTTCTTCAACGTTTCCATACCGTCCCATCAATTCAACTTTTAACTGTTTCCAAGTTAAATCCTGTTGAACTGATCGCAACGGTATGATCCAATACTGTGTCATTCTCTCCATGTTGAGTTGTGCAAGTGGCACCTTGAGCTCCTCACGTGTTCGTTGGATAGAAAAAAATAATTTTTCTCGCGTGATCCATGAGACCGGTTCCTCTCCAGAAAATAAAGGCATCTTTGTCTGCCTGCCTCATGGCATTGCAAACCAGTTTTCAGATCAACTGTTGTTGCTTCCAGTTGCGTCACTCGGTTTTCCATGCGTGTGGACATTCAAAAACAAATCTTCTTCCAAACTTCTCTCACTTCTAAAAATTCTCACTCTAAAACCACTCTATCCGTAGGACTGGGCAATGTCTCAAAGAAAGCACCAAGTTGATAGGTTATTTTCTAAGCAAAAGGAGAAATGAATCCAGAAGAAAGTTACCCTTGATTTAAGAGTAGTTTTGTACAACAGTTTAGAGCTTCAGTCGCTCCTCCTGGAAGAGTTTCATCTACCCAGCTGCGTCACTCGGTTTTCCATGCGTGTGGACATTCAAAAAACAAATCTTCTTCCAAACTTCTCCCACTTCTAAAAATTCTCTCACTCTAAAACCACTCTATTCGTAAAACTAGGCAGTGTCTCAATGAAAACACCAAGTTGATAGGTGATTTTCTAAGGAGAAATAACCCAGAAGAGAGTTACCTTTGATTTAAGAGTAGTTTTGTACAACAGTTTTAGAGCTTCATTCGCTCCTCCTGGAAGAGTTTCATCTACCCAGGCCCAGGCTACAGCCGATCCTTTCCCCAAACAAGTCCCGACCCCCCTGACCCCCCTCCCTAACTATCGGCCTCCCTATTTAAAACCCAAACAAACCCAACAAGTATTTTTACACAACTGCCCCAGGCAGTTGCACCCAACCCAGGCAGTTACACCCAAACAAGCCTTCTAACTCAACTGCCCCTAGCAGTTACAACCCAACCCGGGGGGTTACAACTGCTTAGGCATCTTCCAACGTTGATATGTATATTGGACACGTGGCCTAACCCGAGGAAGACAACCTCCCACTCTATCACGAGTTGCCATCTATGAAGATGGAAGGTCAAGTGTGTGACATTCCAATGCTTATTTTATTAAGAGAATGACACAAACCAAAACGGAGCAATAATTCGAGTTAAGGACCAAGAATTGAGAAAATTCCAACGAAGGACCTTTTATTACGCACAGTATCTAAATAATCTTTATGACCTAAAAAGCCTTCCCACTTCTCATACCTGATTCCCTCCAGCGCCGTAGCCCTCTCCCACGCTCATCCCGCCACTGCATCCTCTCCCGCGCTCGTCCAGCCGTTGCATTCTCTCCCATGCTCGTCCAACAGCCTCCTCTACTGCACTCATCTCGCCGCCGCCTCCTCTCTGGCGCCCATCCTATTGTCACCTCCTTAGTGTGTTACTCCAGTCATCCTTCAACGTGCTCCTCTTGTCTTGCGCTCATCCCGCTGTTGTCTCATGCGGTCATCCTTCTGGTGCTGCAGTGGGCTTGCTCCTAGGAGTGCCCTCCTCCCACCATCAGCTCCTGTCTCACCAACAGTCGATCATTCTTGCTCTTTTCTGAGCACCAAGTGTATCTGAAACCAGATTTTCTGTAAATTCTATGTTGCCTATATTGTTTTTGATTTATTTTGTTAATTGATGTAAATATGAACTCAAAATGATTTTTAATGTCTTATATTCATTAATGTCGTAAGTTGATTGATACAAGATGATGTCAAATTATTTGCAAAAAAAATTTTTTGTTAGTTTCATTTTGATGGACTACTTCTCAGCGATTCACAAGAAAAAATGCATTATGAAGGTGGAAGATCGATGAGTAGAGTGCTAATAGAAAGAATTTCATTTGATGAAATATCAAGATTGGCATCGTAGATTCTGAAGTATGATGTGTCATCGTTAGATTTAAAATAAAATACACGTTAAAATTTGACGATGGTATTTTTTTAGACCTCATAAATGATAGGGAAGTTGAGCAATTGTTCACATTCAATGAAAGTTTGGTCATGTTACACTATTTTGAGGTTAGATGAATGCTTGCAGTTGACAGTGGATGTAAATCAAAGGTCAAAATTGTTTATATTAATATTTTGTTCACATGTTATGTATTTACATTTGATATTTAAATTGTAGGGTTGAATTAGTCGGTGGGAATTCAGAACAGAGTTTATCATCTTATGGTGATTTTCAAATGCGACCTTATGCAATCAATAGCGTTCCATGTTTGATGTCAGAGTTAAATGCTTCAAAGTGGAATGAATTATTGGTGGATGTTGGCCAGATTTTTCCTTCAGCCAAAGCATTGGGGGAGACGATCTTCAAGTATAGCATTGCACACAGGATTGACTGAATATATAAGGAATAATCCAGAAAAGATTATTGTCAAATGCAAAGTTCAGAGAGTTGTGGCTTGGAGAATTCCACTCCATTTTTTTGTGTGATAACTTTTCAAAATGCTCATATGCACCTCAGAGCTCAAGATAGACTAACAATTTGTCGTAAATCAAGGGCAGAAATAATGTCATCTATCATTTGTGAGGAGAAGTCAAATGTGGAAAAATTTGCCAATAAAATTATAGTTAGCTTGTACAGAAACTATGGTATATCTCTTACATACCGTCAAGCGTTAAGAGCCAAGGAAAAAGCAATTGGTGGAATATATGGGGTTCTAGAGCAGTCATATATGTCAATCCCTTGGATATGAAATTAGACTAATAGAAGTTGATCTAGAAACAATAGTGAAATGGGTATCTTCATAAAATGGTAAATTTGAAAGATTATTCATTGCATATGGGTGTTACATAAATGGTTTCTTATTAGGTGCTCAACCTGTGTTGTTTGTGGATTGATGTCATCTCAGTGGTCCTTATAAAGGTACTTTGTTGGCAGCATCAGCATGTGATGCAGATGACAACATTTTCTCATTGGCATATTCAATTGTTGGAGGTGAAACATATGATGATTGGACATGGTTTTTAAACATAAAAGAAATTACAAGTACTATTTGATTGGTCATTGTATCTGATCGACACAATGCGATTACAGGCTCTGTTAGAACTATTTTTGGCGGAGATAGACATGCGATATTGTTACCGTCATGTGAAAGAGAATTTTAGCTCTAAAATTGCAAAATTATGTAGGGAAATGGGAAGAGGAACAAAGGAAAAGGCATTGAAATTATTGGATGTCATTGCTATTCTCGGTTGAACTGTGATTTCGATGTTGCTATGAAGAATTTGAGAAGCTTTTGTCTAGAATTATCGAGACGAGTTGAAAAGATGGTGATGTTGATAGGTGGACAATGTTGCGATTTCCACACCGTGGATGAGATCATATTACAACCAATTTAGTCGAATCATTCAATGCATGGATTGAGGAGAGACAAAATATTTGTTTGTTGATTAATGAACATCGTGAGAAATTGAGTAATAAAATTTTTACAACCAAGGAAGACATGAAAAGGTGGAGAAATGGAAAAAATGAAAGTGGATGTGTTAAGAGATGAAACTTTGATAGTAGAGCAATAAGTATATAATGTTTTCTTAGTTCGGACCGGTAATTTGGATATCACTGAACAACTAGGCAGTCAGGAATGCAGTTGTCAAGCATGGAAAATGACGGGGATCCCTTGTCTCATGCATGTGCAGCATTAAGAAAAATACATGTTAACCTGTATAAATATGTAGAAGACTGTTATCTGTTTAACACCCAACAAAAGGCTTATCTTGATGTTATGCATGTGGTTGAGACCGATGATATGCCACATTTCAATGAATTGACATATAATGATTATATGGATCAAACTTTTTTTCAACCACCGAAAACTTACCGTCCTCCTGGTAGACCATCTCGTAATCGTATTGAGTCTCAATTTCAAAATAAGAAGTTGTATCATTGTTCTAGTTGTAAAGAAGTTGCTCACACGTGAAAAAGATACAGAAATCTCAATCCAAGTTGATGCGACAAGTTTGAGATGGTGGTGTTTTTTTGTGTATGTTGCCTGATATGTTTCTAAAGGGCATGTTAGAGCGGGCAATGATGTAAATATGTAAACAAATGAAATATGCTTTTTTTGTGGAGTTTTGTTGTTTAAATCCTGTGAATTCTGGTTTTCCGTGGTTTTGTGTTACAATGATGTTGAGGTATGATTAATCACTAGTGTTTATAAATTAATTGATGTAGTCATGAAGATGTATGACATTATAACATTTAAACCATGTCAACATGTTTAAATGACAAAATTTACAGATTTTAACACCGATCTTCTCTGTTTTAACACCAAACCTCCAGATTTTAACACTCCTGGCTCCAGGTTTTTTTGTTTTGGTTTTTGTAAAAGTCAACTAACACTCCATGAATTTTACATAACATACTTTTTTAGATTGTAACACACATGTTACAATTGAATGTGTTGACATATACCAATGAAATGTATGAAACTTTATGCGGCCACTGAAGATTTGTCTTCATCATTGTAAAGAAGTTGATCACACGCGAAAAAGGTGCAAAAATCCCAATCCAAGTTCGTGTATGCTGCCTAATCTGTTTCTAAACAAGGGCATGTTAGAGTGGACAATGATGTAAATCTAAAAACAAATGAAATATGTTTTTTGTGGAGTTGCGGTGTTTAAATCCAATGAATTTTAGTTTTTTTTTTGTTTTGCGTTACTTATAATGTTGTTGAGGTATGAATAATCAATGGTTTTAATAAATTAACTGATGCAGTCAGGAAGATGTATGGCATTCTGACATTTAAACCATGTCAACATGTTTAGAAGACATAATTTACAGATTTCAACACCGACCTTCCAGGTTTTAACACCGAGCCTCCGAATTTTAACACTCCTGCTCCGAATTTTTTTGTTTTGGTTTTTGTGAAAAGTCAACTAACACTGAATTTTACATAACATATCCTTCATCATTGTAAAGAAGTTGGTCACACTCCTGCATTAGATTCAGTATGTCATTGGTTCAACAACTCTGTATTCAAACCGCATGCCATAAGTACATGAAATACATTTCAAAACAATTTCATTCTTCAAAATATGAATATGATTATAGCCTACCGCTCTTTGCTGCCATGATGCCTTCTCAAGGTGCACAAGTCATAAACCCTCCCTTTTAAGGTCGGTTAGGCCTTTGAGAAGTTGCACATAGGGTGACTATTTTTTTGGTCTTCTTTCTTTGTGACCTCCTAAGAGTCGTCCCTGCAAATGAGTCTCTCAATCTTGGTTCAAACGCAATTTTATCCACTTCCGCTTTCGTTGCCTCGTCGACTTCTACTGCTCCCCCCTCTTCTTGATCACTTCACCGACCTCCAGCTCATTTTCCTTCTCATCTTCCCCCACCTCCTCAACTTCATCGATCTCTTCCACTTCCTCTTCAAAGTCCTTTGAATGCTCCTCATACTCTCTCCAACACCCTCTATTTCTTCTTATAGGACATGATCAAATCTGACCGCTTCAGCAGTAGAGGATCCAACTAACAAATTACCTTGAACTCGAAGGAGTTCATGCAGGTACTCATTGACACATTTCATATATCCATTGTACAAAACTTTGATATCCTATATAATGGTGAGAAAATGTTAGAAACGGATATAAACATAAAGCTTTGCAATTAAACAATCCAAATAATAACATATGGGCATCTAAAAAGAGGCTTCCAAAGTAATTAACATCAAGCTTACAGAAATTAATACAGAGCATTCGCAATTTAACATTGAGCATCCAGATTTTAACACTAGTCGTCTGGTTTGTAGACATGAAAAGTAAAGACTTTCAATTGAACATTTCAAAGTTAGAAACACTAAAATCTCACATTTTAACATTAAAATCCCATGCTTTAACACTGGAAAGACACATAATAACATATAGGCATCTAAAAGGGGGCTCTCAAAATATTTAACATCAAGCTTATAAAATTAACACAGAACATCCCCAATTTAACACTAAACATCCAAATTTCAACACAAACCGTCCAGTTTTTAACAATGACAATAGACATCTAAACACATGGTCATTTCTAACAAGGATTTCAAGGCATTTAACATCAACAAACTGGAAAAAGATACAAACAGGAAACTTTTAAATTAAACACTCCAGATACAAACACTAAAATTCTAACGTTTAAAAACAATATAATTCCATGTTTTAACCCTAGAAAGACACATAATGACATATGGGCATCTAAAGAGTCTTTCAAAGTATTTAGCATTAAGCTTACGGCATCCCCAATTTAACACTGAGCATCCAGATTTTAACACTAACCCTCTGGTTTTTAACACTAACAATTTAGACATGAAAAGTCGTTCAATTGAACATTTCAATGTTGATAACACTAAAATCCCACATTTTAACACTATAATTCAAGGTTTTAAACAATGACAATAAACATCTAAACACATGGTCATTTTTAATGAGGACTTCAAGGCATTTAACATCAACCTACCAGAAATCAACACTGACCTACCAGAAATTAAGAGTCAGAATCCAGATTTTAACATTGGGCATCCACATTTTAACTTTAACGGTAAAAGATACAAGCATGAAGCTTTTTAATTAAGCACTCAAGATATAACACTAAAATTCTAATATTTAACACTAATTTCATTTTTTAACACTTGAAAGCCACGTAATAACATATGGGCATCTAAAAAGTGGTCCTCAAAGTATTTAACATCAAGCTTATAGCAATTAACAAAGAGCATCCCCAATTCATCATTCAGACAAAGCAAATTGAAATCAAATATCACTTTATCAAGAAAAAGTGGAGCATGGGCTTGTAAAGGTGTAGAGTATGTGTCTACTGAACTACAGGTTGCAGACATCCTGACAGAAGCCTTACCCAAAGAAGCATTTGAATGGCATTGACTGGCTCTTGGAATTCAGTAGCCTCCACACTCCTGAACAATGAGGATGTGGGACCCCCTCTCCCCGACGTATGTAGTGTTTTTCCTTGTGTGTTGATATGTGTTCTTTACCAAGTTGCAAACCTCAAAGGAGTGACCATTCGGTTCATTGACAAATGGGGAGATGATGTCTTGATCAAGACAGGGGGAGAAGCGAAACATAGAGAGTTTAAATATGACGATGTTGAAGTTGGTCTATCAACGAAGAAGAATCATGAAAGGGTGTGATGGGTTCATGATGTTAGTTGTTAACATATGCGGGTTGAGAAGTGATCTCAAGGGCCAAGCATTTTCGAGAAGGTTTTTGAAGACACGATCGGAAACGAAGTGATTCATCAATGAACTTGGCATTCTACACTTGTTTCTCACACTGAGCTTAGCTCATGTGGGCTTACAATACGTGTTAAGAAAGTCTTTGATCGCTATTTGGGGCTGCAGAAGGCAAATAGTTTTCAAATGTGCCTGTTTTGTCAACACGACGATTCTTGAAGTTTTAAAGTGTTGTCAACTGTTAAAACCCTTTTATTATTTTCGATATTTCCGAGTCCCACATCAGAATATTCCTATTTGTATTTCTCTTTCTCAATCTATAAAAGAAGGCATTTGCCTCACCTTTGAGGTAAGGGGGCTTGGGTATTCAGAGGGAACCTATTCCCGAGCCCTCCCTTTATTTTTTTTCCCTCCCGGGTCTGCCCTAAGTGGCACCCCCCTCCCTCCTCGGTCTGCCCTACGCATCCCGGCAGCCCTACTCAATCTGGTCGGCCTCCCAGCGGCGCACTCACCCAGCGGCCCTGATCCGTCCGGCCCCGGCATCTGACGCTCTCACATGGCGACCGCCGCCTCCCTGCACCGTCCAGCCCCGGCCTCCCAGCGGCCCTGCTCCGTCGCAAAGCCGCCCGCCAACCCCCCGGTGCTCGACGCCTCCAGCCCCCCCCCCCCCCCCCCCCCGACGACCCTCCTCCTCGGCGCTCGACGCCTCCAGCGGCCCTCCCAGCGGCCCTCCCAGCGGCCCTCCTCTGCGCTCGACGCCTCCAGCAGCCCCCCCAGCAGCCCTCCTCATCTGCGCGCGACCCATTCCAACGGCTCCCACCCGCCGCCCTCTCCCGGCCGCCCTCCCGACGCTCTAGCCAGCTCGCCATTCACGGCTTCCCGGTACGCCCGGTCCCCCACTGATTCTGGCGCTCGCTGCCCACTACTGCGTCTTCACCCACTACCCGACGCCTCCATGGCAGACTCCTCCCCTCTGCCTCAGATGATCACCGCATCCACCCGCCTCGTCGATGACCGGTTGGACTCCACAAATTTCTCCATCTGGCGGAAGACTGTGGTGATGTCCCTAACCAGGATGGACCTTGATCATCACCTTGAGGATCCTCCCTCGGCTTCGACTAACCCCAAATACCGTTCGTGAAAACTTGCTGATAGCAAAATCTTCGCTTTGTTGGTCAATTCAATGGATCTATCGGTCAAGGATGTCACCCGCACAGCGAATACGGTCAAGGAACTTTGGGACTCCTTGAACATCATGTATTCTGAGACCAACAACCTGGCTTGGGTTTCTGATATCCTCCAGCGTCTGTCCCATATTCAACAGCAGGACCAGTCCTTCACCACATATTTCATGGAAAGGAAAGGGCTTCGTGATTAATTGCAGGAGTTGTGGCCCGTTCCCCAAAAATCGGCAGAGGCTCAGACCCAGCGGGACCAACTCTGCATCTTCACTCTTCTCAGCGGCCTCGCTCCGGAGTTTGCCACCACGGCTACCGAGCTGCTCGCCAGCCCTTCGACGCTGGAGATCTCTCAGGTTTATCATCGGCCGAGCAAGGCCCAGCGGGCTCTTCCCCCTCCCACCCCCATTATCGACCACTCATCTCTCGTCGGTCAGGGCGGTGGACGCTCCTTGGGCCCTCATGGACGTGGCCGTGTGGAAGGCTGTCCACATCCCCTCTGTCAACATTGTGGCAAGCTTGGCCACCTGATCGACCGATGTTGGGTTCTGCATGGACGTCCATCTCAGCGCCCGAGGCAGGGACAGACAGCGGTCCAGGAGGCTTCCTCGGCAGTCGCCACTCTTCCACCATCTCTGGACCTGTCTATGGCTGATATCCGGCTAAATCATGATCCTCGCGACCCCGCAGAACCCGGGTCCATCCTCAGCTTCTCTGGCCCATTATGTTCGCTCCGCTGCCTTTGTCGTTTGTCGCTCCCCTGCATGGATGCTCGAATCAGGTGCCTCCGGCCACCTCACCAGTGATGCTGGTATGTTGACCTCCTACTGCCCTTATACCGGGTCATCCGCCATCACCGTCGTCGATGTCTCCATTATCCCCATCGCGAGCTTCGGCGCATGCTCCTTGACTCCATCGATTCACCTACCCTTTGTGGCACATGTGCCCCGCAGTCCATTTAATCTTCTTTTCCATCAGTAAGCTGACAAAAGATTATAACTGTGCTACCATATTTACCTCCTCTGGTGTTGTATTTCAGGAGCGGACTACAAACCGGGAACTTGGTAGAGGCCAACTTCGGGACGGGGTTTACATTTTCGATGGACCGACACCCATCGCTTGCACGTCTTGTTAGATTGGTGTTGCCCGATCCGGTTGGGCCTAATGCTTGCGGACTTCGGAGTCAACTTCACTGTAGCACTTTTGACTTCCAACCGGCAGCCACTGTAGCGCTTTTGACAAAGTCGGTCGCCGTTCACTGTAGCGACGCGGGCTTACCTCTTCGGAACAGTGATCGTCTTCTTGATTTTATAGCCCATTTTCGAACTCGGGATACCACTGAAGATCCTCTGTAATTTTGTGCTCCCGATATAGTGAATTCTGCCTCTCCCGTGGACGTAGGGATTTTTCCCGAACAACGTAAATAGTTGTGTCCTTATTTTGCTTTCTTTCTTCCGTTTTCTCGTTTCTGTCGTTGTGTCTCCCGACGATTTCGCAAAATGTCTGCCTCTACTAAAGCATTGGATCTTCATTCCCCATTGGGACACCCGCCGCCTCCACCATTCGTCAACTTTTTCCAGACTTTAGTCGGCATAATTCTTTTCATTGCGAGTCATGTACATTTGCGAAACATCATCGCACTACATACATTCCTCGAGTGGATACAAGGGCCTCACACCCTTTTGATCTGGTTCATTCAGACGTGTGGGGTCCTTGTCCCATTTCGAGTCATTTGGGATATAAATATTATGTATCTTTCATTGATGATTTTTTGCGAATGACTTGGTTTTACCTCATTCGAGAACGCTCTGAAGTGTTCTCCACATTTCAAAACTTTTACAATGAAATTCAAAACCAATTTTCCATCTCTGTAAAATGTCTCCGCTCAGATAATGGTCGTGAATCTCTCCACTCCATTTCGGCAGTTTCTCCGGACAAAAGACATCGTTCATCAGACCTCCTGTCCTGATACACCTCAGTAGAATGGCGTGGCCGAGCGGAAACACAGACATATTCTGGAGACTGCTCGTGCCCTCCTCTTCCACCGACAGGTGCCTCTGCATTTTTGGGGAGATGCAATTCTCACCGCCACCTACCTTATAAACTGTCTTCCTTCCCCTCTATCCTTAAAGGGGAGACTCCTTTTCGATCTTTGTTCTCCTCTCTCCCTCTTCACTTCCTTCCCCTTCACGTGTTTGGATGCCTCTGTTACGTTCGAGACACATGTTCTTGTCTCACCAAACTCTCTCCCAAATCCCTTCGGTGTATTTTTCTTGGCTACTCCCGCACTCAGCGCGGATATCGCTGCTTCTCACCTAACCTACGAAGGTATGTCATCTCGATCGACATCGCATTTGTTGAGAGCTCTTCGTTCTCCCTTCCCTCTCCTCATCCTGACTCCGCCATCGATGATTGTCTTCCTCTCATCATCCACCCTCCACCGGTGTCAACCTCTGTTGACACCCATTTTGGTCAGGTCTACTCCCGTCATCCATCAACTGTTCCCCCTGTCCCGGCCAATGACATTGTGGTCCCCGCTTCATCCGACGCTCCAGCCCCGCCGCCCGACGACTTGCCCATTGCCCTACGAAAAGGTACTCGCTCCTGCCAGAGTACTCTATTTGTATCTTCATACAGGGATATGTCCGCTCTGGAGACAGTTTCTATTCCTCGCACAGTTAGTGATGCCAAATATCACCCCGGGTGGCTGGCAGCAATGCGGGATGAATTGCAGGCTCTGGAAGAAAACCATACTTGGGATTTTGTCCCCCTTCCAGGAGGCAAACAGGCGATAGACAGAAAATGGATTTACACAGTCAGGCTGAATCTCGATGGCACTCTCCATCGCCTCAAAACCTGCCTTGTGGCCAAGGGCTTCACACAGACTTACGGTATTTACTACTTTGATATCTTCTCACCAGTTGCCAAGATGGCCTCCGTTCGATTATTCATCTCTCTGGCCGCTCATCATCATTGGCCTCTTCACCAACTGGATGTCAAGAATACCTTCCTACATGGATTCCTTGAGGAAGAGGTTTATCTGCAGCAGCCCCCTGAATTTTGTGCCTCCGGCACCGAGTCTCAAGTCTGTCGACTCCGCCGGTCTCTTTACAGCCTCAAGCAGTCTCTCCGTGCTTGGTTCGGCCGCTTTAGCATTGTCGCCACCTGCTTTAGGCTCTCTCGCAGCATGAAGGACCACACAGTGTTCTACAGGACGACCTCCACTGACTGCATCCTATTGGTCGTTTATGTGGATGATATCATCATCACCGGCAGCGACTCTGCAGGTATCACCCACCTCAAGGGGCGTCTTCACCAGCACTTCCACACTAAGGATCTCGGCCCTCTCACATACTTCCTCGACATCGAGGTATCTTATTCTTCGGACACTATCTCCATCTGCCAACAGAAGTATGGGTTGGATATTCTGCAGGATGTTGGGCTGACACATGCCACTGTTGTGGACACTCCTCTGGAGCCTGGGGAATGGTCTCTTTATGCCCCCCGAAACTGTATCCACATCCAGAGCGGTATCGTCGCTTGGTGGGCAAACTCAATTATCTCTCCATGACTCGTCCCGACATTGTCTGCGTTGTTGGCAAAGTGAGTCAATTTATGGAGCATCCGACCACCTCTTATTGGGATGTTGTCCTCCACATCGCCAAATACATCAAGCGAGATCCTGCCCGTGGCCTTCGCTACTCTCAGCAGCCTCATCTGCATATTGAGGCATTCTGTGATGCTAATTATGCTGGTTGTCTTGCTACTCGGAAATCTACTTCTGGGTTTGCCGTCTTCTTGGCCGGCAACCTCATCTCTTGACGCAGCAAGAAACAGACTGTCGTCTCTTAATCCAGTGCGGAGTCTGAGTACCGTGTCATGGCCACCGTCACTACGAAGATCCTTTGGCTTCAAAAACTCCTCCAAGAGCTTGGCTTTCCTCAACAGACATCTGCTCACATCTGGTGTGACAATCAGGCAGCCACCAAGATTGCTTTGAATCCCGTCTTCCATGAACGCATGAAGCATATTGAGGTTGACTGCCACTTTCTTCGCCACCACCTGAAGCACAATCAAGTCAGTTTTAGCCACATCCCGACGGCGAACCAGCTTGCTGACATCTTCACCAAAGGCCTCTCAGGGGCTCACCTAGCCTCGCTCAATTCCAAGCTGGGCATCCACAACATCTGCAGCCCAGCTTGAGAGGGAGTGTGTCTGGTCTTGTATGATGTCATCTTTCTATTTTTTTTTTGTGGGACTCGTTATCCAAGCTGGGCATGTCCAGCTTGAGGGGAAGTGTTAAAACCCTTTTATTATTTTGGGTATTTCTGAGTCCCACATCGGAATACTCCTATTTGTATTTCTCTTTCTCAATCTATAAAAGAAAGCTTCCCCCTCACCTTTGAGGTAAGGGGGTTTTCCCAATCTACATCAACAAACAAACCCAAAGAGGGGATTGTTGGCAAAAATCTCTCTTGATGGTGTTTTTTGGGTTGTTATGTTTGTTGACAAGGTTGGAAGTTGTTGACAACAATTGTTTGTCAAAGAAAGCATGAAATTGTTTGGAGTTTTGCGTTGTATTTTGGTAAAGGATCACGAGGAGCGCGTAAGTGCTGAAGGAACACGCGGAGCGCGCAAGACCTAAAGGATAACGCGGAGCGCGTAAGTCCTAAAGGATCATGCGATCGCATTAAAAGTTGGCCATCACGCAATCGCATGAAATGAAGCGGATCAAGCGATCGCAGAAAATGAAGCGGATCATGCGATCGCATGAACCAAAAGAGATCACGCAATCGCATAAGCTAAAGAAGCTCACGCGATGAAGTATTGCGAATCGCATGAAGGGTGTTTTGCTGGAAATAATGGAGAAGTCTTGCGATCGCTTGAAATCACGTGATCGCATGAAGCGAAGGGCACCTCACGACCGCGTAAGTGAGTTCTGTGATCAAAGAAAATTTGTCTAAGACGGAGTTATGTTACAGTCGCTCAGGATCACGCGATCGCATATGTGTCAATGGATCACACGATGAAGTCATGGCAAAGCGCATGAAGGAAGTGACGCTGTCTGAGGTGAAGAGAACTTACGCAATCGTATGAGCCATAGGAAGTTATGCGAAGCACGTAAGATTAAAGTGGAGTTTGCTAAGGCAGTGGAACGGACGACTTACCACGATTTGCGGAGTTAAGGCAGCGGATTTATGCCTATAAATACCCCTTAACTCATCCTTAAGAAGTCAAAAAGTTTGCTTAAACATTTTATCCGAAGCAAAGTCCGAAAAAGGGGTTTCACGTGAAGCAAAGGAGTTTACACAAGGGTGATTAGCATCACGGTCTTGCACAAGGGTTATGCGTCAGGGTCTCACACAAGGAGATACTCGCCAGAGTTCTCACGCAAAGAGATACTCGCCAGAGTTCTCACGCAAGTGTTAAACGCCAGGGTCCCGAGCAAGGAGACACTTCAGGGTTCTCACGCAAGTGTTACGAGCCAGGTTCTCGCGCGCAAGGGTCTTGCGCAAGGAGATACGCATCAGGGTTCTCGAGCTCAAGGGTTACGTGACCGAGGGTATTGCGCTTGAGGTGATACCCCGTGAACAGTACCATTGTCATATCTGAATTTTGAAGAAAAAAACAGACGATATACACTATCCGACAATAATTACAGAATGAGTTTATTCACTACAACATCCAAGGCAGTGAAAGAAAGGTGTTGTAACACCCCAAGATTTTAAAAGAAGAAAACTATTTTCAGTAGCGTAAACGATACGCAACACGGACTTATCTTGTGTTACACGCAACGAGTTTTTTCGATAGCTTGCATTACACCCAAGACCGAGTTTTACCGAAACAATATATTATTAATATGATGGTTATCGCCTAGACGTTGGAATGTCAGGTATGAATGGGATTAACTTATGAAAATATATAGTTTACACATATTTATTTAGGTATCTATTGATTAGTAATAAAATAAGAATCATTTGAATGAAAAGAATGTTTTCTAGAAAAACAAATTTTTTCTAAGACAGTTTAATTGTGTTTGGCGCACATAATTTAAAATTAATTTTTACCAATGATAGGAATGTTGAAGTCGTTGGTTTATTAGAATAAATGTGGTTAGAGTATAACTGCTTGTGGGACCCTGGAGGAATATGTTGGGGGGCCACTTTCTGTTAGGGAAACTATTTTAAAAGGGGGTTAGGGAGGTAGAATGGGGGATACAGAGAATTATTTCCAGTTTGCTTCGGCCAACTCGGCTTGGGCAGGAGAAGCAGGTTTTCCTAATTGTTTTCTGTTTTTCTGTTTTTGTTCTGTTTGATTTTTTTCTTCCTGCTGTAAAGCTATACATACATAGCTTTACAGCAGGAACTGGCTACCACGAAGAGACTCCTATGTATGTATAGCTTTACAGCAGGAAGAAATCAAACAAAACAAAAGCAAAAAAACATAAAACAATCAGGAGAACCTGTTTCTCCTGCCCAAGCCGAGTTTGCCAAAACAAACTAAAAATAATCCTCCGTATCCCCCCATTCTACCTCCCTAACCCCCTTTTAAAGTAGTTTTCCTAACAAAAAGTGGGCCCCCCAGAATATTCCTCCAGGGTCCCACAAGCAGTTATACTCTAACCACATTTATTCTAACAAGCCAACATCTCCAGCATTCCTATCACACTGCCGTCGTCCTGAAAAAACACCTTGTCCTCAAGGTGGTGGATTCTTCAGACATGTCAAGCAATCTGTCATACCAGTCGTGCTCCATGGAACTGAGGACAAGGTGCACTGAACATGTAGTCATGGCAAGCAATTAGCCAAATGGCCCTTCTGGCTTCATGGTCCTAGAAAATTTGTTGGCGACGCATCCTGGCTCCACCTACTCCCCAGGCAATCTCTCAGACGGTCCTTCCTGCGATGTGGGTCGATCGTGTGTGCTGCTGCCTGAGCATAGGTAATTCATCGCCCCTTGCTCTATCAAGTTTCCAGTGCCCGCGCCAGTCGCCGGAGAAAGCGACAACACCAACACTCGCGACATCATATTGCTGAATGCCTGGAATGTGGTCAGTGCAGTGGTGTCTCATGGCCAGATCACAGGCTCCATGTTCGTCTCTATGAAGTCACCCATGACAGGATGCGTGGCTGATGTCGTAGCTATCGTTGGTCAGGCATCTTCCCCTGTAAGCGACCCAACCGGTCCCATCGCCAACAGAAGTCGCTCCACCTCCTAATACGGCGTTGGCAACCCCGACAAAGCTGCTTCACAGTGGTGAAGTACCAACCCGATGCCAGTCACCTCGTGCACCTCTTGCTCTTGCACCGGTGGTTCACCAAATTCCTCTAGAGTCGCCTCTCCTATCCCTGTCACCGGCAGGATCCGTACATCCATCGGCGGGTGCGGAACCTCTTGGTGAGCCACCCACTGGAGAAGTACCTTTCGAAATTCAGCCTCCTCACGCCAGTGGTGATCCCATTTTTGATTCCACGAAAGCTGGTCTTGCCGCATCGTCATCTCAGGACCCGAGCATGCTTTGGCTCTTTGTTTCTTTTTTTTCTTTCTATTTTTTCTTTCTTTCTTTTTTTGTTTTTTTTTTGTTTTTTTTTTGTTTTTTTGTCTTAAGCAAACCGCGTGCGCCTTCCTTGAACGGGCCGCGCAACTCTGCTGAACTGAAGAGGAGCGGCGTAATTGGAATGAAACCGGTTCAGTGCGCGCGGTCTTGGCCGATTTTGCCGCATTGAAGGGAAGTCGTGTCGGTGCGGTTCGTCGGCGACCGTCAGCTCATTTTTTATTCCACGAAAGTTGGTTCTACCGCATCGTCATCTCAGAACCCGAGCATGCTTTAGCTCTTTGTTTCTTTGTTTTGTTTCTTTTTTTTCTTGTTTTTTCTTACTTTTTCTTTTTTTGTTTTTTTTTCTGTTTTTTGTTTTTTTTTGTCTTAAGCAAACCGTGTGCGCCTTCCTTGAACGGGTTGCGCACCTCTGTTGAACTAAAGAGCGACTTACTTGGAACGAAACTGGTTCAGTGCGCGTGATCTTGGTCGAGTTTGCCACGTTGAAGTGAAGCCTCGTCGGTGCGGTTCGTCGGTGGCGGTCAGCTCCTGTGAAGTCGACAGTGCTGGCAGCTTCGAAGGCTTCCTACAACGATCGTCTCCGAGAAATGAGTGCACATCTCCGCTGGTCAGGAGCAAGCAGCGCGCGTCTCCTCTGTGCGCCTGTTTGCCTCGTCTCGAGCCAGCAGTGCGGGTCACCAGCAAAAAGGAATCAGACGATTCGCGCGAATCGTCTGGTCCGATCTGCCCGGTGGTGATGTCGCCCCTGACGTAGGGTAGGAGTCTCTTGTTGCAGCAGTCGTCCCAGGTGAGTCGACCTTGCGCCTGGTAGCGAGGTCACAAGTGTTACCGGAACAGTTCGTCTATGTCAAGTGAAATTTTGGCCGGAGAGGCGTGGCAGTTGGAGTCGGCCCAAGGAAGAAGGCAGATCAGACCAATTGATACAAAGCTTCACACGAACTAGCTACCACAAACAGACTCCTATGTATGTATAGCTTTACAGCAGGAATAAAGAAATCAAACAGAACAAAAGCAGAGAAACATAAAACAATCATGAAAACCTGTTTCTCCTGCCCGAGCCAAGTTGGGCGAAACAAACTGGAAATAATCCTCTGTATCCCCCCATTCTACCTCCGTAACCCCCTTTTAAAGTAGTTTCCCTAACAGAAAGCGGGCCCCCCCCAGCATATTCCTCCAGGGTCCCACAAGCAGTTATACTCTAACCACATTTATTCTAACAAACCAACAACTCCAGCATTCATATCAACCACTTTTAAAAAAATTATATGACAAAATAAACTTCATTTTTTGAAAGCAGGGTATCAAAATTAGCTTAAGGTTAATTTTTGTTATTTTTCAGACATGTTTCATTTTTTTATAAATAGTGAAAAATACTGGATTTTAATTGAAAACTATTTTTTCATCTAAATAATTTATATTGTCAAATTATATTTTGAATTGGTTTTAAAGTCACAATAGTTCAATTATACATCTATTAATCCAATATAGGTCATTAAAATCATTTTCATATTGAATTTTGATATAAAAACACTGTAAACTTTCGAACATTTTCACTTTAAAAACTAAATTTCTCGGCGGGAATAATTTTAAATAAAGTTATTCAAATTCTATGAGTTTAATTTAGAAAAATGGATTTCATATTTAGAATCAGCGTAATTTTTATTATCTAATAATGCCAACTTTATTTTTGACCATAATGACTAAAATTTAAACTTAATGGTTAAAATTTAAACTTAATGGTTAAAATTTAAACTTAAAGGGTCAAATGACCTAGAAATTTGTCAAACACTCATTGGGCAGACATAGTTCGACCCTTCTCACCTTAGGCTCGATTTTTATGAGTTAGTGGGATATTATTCCCATAGTTTTCAATCTCGGATCGCGGCGCGACGCGGCAGGGTTCTGTAGCGGGATAGCGGCGACGCGGCAGGGTTCTGTAGCATGATAGCGGCGACAGAGATCGCGTCGCGGCCGCTTTTTTATCTAATCGCGGACCAAATAATATAATTTAAATTATATAATTTTACACATATACGATGAAAAATTAAAATACGTTAAATAAAATATAAAACATAATTAAAATAATACATATATAATGACATAATAAATAAAAAGGGGATGCTGGAAAATTTTAACCAACAAATGGAATAAAAAAACAAAAAACAAGATAAAAAATGGAGGGATTGATGCTGGAAAATAGAAAAAAAAAGAGCCAACAAGAAATAAAATATAAAAAAAAATTAAAGGAGTCAGGAAGTGTCGTCGGCGTCGTCGTAGACCAAAGCAGCAGATGCGAGTCGCGACCCGTGGGGGGGGACTTCGTTGGCGTTGAGGGGTCGGCGGCAACGACGTAGGCCAAAGCAGTAGAGATGCGGGGTTGCGACCCGATGGGGGGTAAGGTCGTCAGAGTTGAGGCGGTGGCGGCGCGGCGGAACAAACAAGATGGGAGGGGTTGTCGTCCGCGTGGAGGGGTCACAGTAGCAGCGACACAAGCGAGCAAATAGGATGGGGCCGCTCCCGCCGGGATCGCGTCGGAACCGCGACAGTTGGGATAGCAACGGAGGCGGCGCGATCGCGTTTTGCCCGCGATCCAGTCGCCAGGAGCGGCGAGCACCGCTCCGCACCGCGTCGGCGCTACAGCGCGTTTTGATAACTATGATTATTCCATGAAAGTAACCTATATAATAAGTTAAGTAAAAAAAAAGACAAAAAAAATAACCTTATCTTTAATTTTTAGAGATGAAATAATTACTTAAAATGCTAAGAAATGTCAACGGAGTCATTATTTAGTTGATAATTAATTAAAATAAATGATGCTAAAAATATTAAAAGTGAGGTAAATTTAATGAATTATTGTATTCCATTATTTTTATAGATGAATATATCATGATGCACAGGTGTTAACTTAATTTATTCAAATTCCATCATTTTCTGGATTTTTTTTAAATTTAAATTAAATAAATAATGTCAAAATTGACATTATTGTAATTTTATAATAAATGATATTTTATTAAATGATTTAAAATTACTAAAAACATCATATTGGGCTAAGTGATTTGTAAGTGTTAATAAATATCAAATATGATTCATTCATGGACCAATTGATCTTTTATGATGAACATATTAACCCCTAAATAGTAAAAACTTTGTTAACGAGGTTAGGGTTAAAGCAGTGTTTTTGAACGTTACATGTACTTCTATTAAAATTAATTTCCAACACATATGGGATTTTTATTTTATAAATTGGGTACTAAATTTTATAATAAGTCTCACTTTAATTTAGTCTTAAATGATAAATTACATAGGTTAGAAAACTAGTTACCATAGTAAAAACAAGAAAGGGTAAAATTGAGTAAGGTTAAAGACGAACAAAATAATAAAAATGATTTTCTTTTTGTGTGATGTAAGTTTGGCTCGACCATACTTTCCTTCCACTCCATTAGTTGTCAATTTTGGAAGCACGTGATGTAAATGAGACCTCCCAATAGTGAAAACTTTTTGAGTATTTACAAGAATGTCACTCCTCAACTATAAAAGGGCACTCGTTCTCCTCCTCTCTTCACACCACTCAAGCCCTTTGGCTCGACCAAGCCTTGCCCAAATCACTTCTCCAATTCACTCCTCTCATCCTAGAAGCCTTACTTTGAGCAGAAAGTCAACCAAGGAAGGTCTTCAGTGCAAACCATAAGGAGTAACCCGAAGAAATGGTAACGTTCATCAACATGTGTTTTTATTTTATTTCTTTCTTCACCCTCTTCAACACTTTTTATATCATTCTTATATAATAACTTCAGTATCCTCAATATATTGAGATGTTATGTTAAGGGTACGACCTACAAACACACACATCATCAAATGGGTTACAAAATCATCATTCGTGTGTACGGTGGACTACGGCCTTGCGAAACGATGTCGTTCGTTTTTTCATCACCACCTCTCATGGCTGAGCATAATGATGGACATATTGTTTATATATGATATTTATGATATTTATAACATAATTATGTCTTTGGAGTCTTTATATCATATACACCCTTTTTACATTCCATACCGTATACGATAACGTAATAAGGGTAACGATAATGAATATATATAATATGCATGACATCATTATGATATTCATGACATAATTATCTTTCTGGAAATATAATATATCATTTCCATGATCATAACGTTGGTTCATTTTTTATAACCATCTTTCATTATTGGTTTTAAAAATATAATTGATGTATAAATATGATAATTATGTCATGATTATTATTCTGAAGATGCTTAAATAATGGTCTTTTTAACCATAGTCAACCTACTAAAGTCATTTTTTGACACATAAACCGAATATGGTCAAAACATCTGACTTAAAACTTAATTGATCAAATAATTATATATAACTTGTTGATAAGTGAAATAAAAGTAATAATAAACTTGAAAAAGGTTTTCAGGCAAGTAAATAATTAACATAAGTTTATTATTCAGGAAGATAAAGACACACGTGACGAATCAGACTCAAGGTAAGGGACTTCGTCTCAATTTCCTTTCATTGAGTCATTTTTTGATTTTATGCATCTATATTCTTTTATAAGGTGAATATACATCCCCTTTAACATGTTATATCATGAATTTCTCTATTTTCATTATATTTAAAGTTTTGTTTAAATTAATCTTTCATGGGACTTATGATTCAAGTGTTTCCGGAGTGATATTTTTCCTTTAAAAAATCATCCTTTAATGTTTTTTCCCAAACCCTATTTCTCTTCTATGTCCGTGTTCTAAAAATGATTTTATATGGACGTAAAAGATTTATAAAGTACATTTTGTCTTTACTTTATTTCAATGGTTTTCAAAAAGAAATCATTTTACATGTTTTATACGGAACGTTTTGACAAACGACAAAAGAAATGTACTATTCTTAACGTACACGGCGACAACTTTTCTGCCGCCATGACCATTATTTGTTTTCTATATTCCTTTGCAAACTTTCATGTTTTCTTCAAAGAAAAACTCTTGTATTTTGGTATTGAAAATGGTTTTTCAAAGAAAATGGTGTTTTGGTATTAAAAATGGGGTTTTAAAAGAAAATGGTATTTTTCCCAAAAGTCTTTTTCGTATGGGTTTAAAAGAGTTTTTCAAAGGGTTTTATGATGAA
Source organism: Viscum album (assembly GCA_963277665.1). Classification (NCBI taxonomy): domain Eukaryota; kingdom Viridiplantae; phylum Streptophyta; class Magnoliopsida; order Santalales; family Viscaceae; genus Viscum; species Viscum album. Next base: position 1,388,780,118 of record OY728155.1, on the reverse strand, counting down.
AGTGTTTTATTCATTATATAGTACTTGAGCATTATATGAAACGAGTGAGCCCGATACAGTTTATACGAAGGGTTGATCCTCATTATAGCTCACAGGTGAGCTTGATATAAAAAATTACAACGGTCGAGGGAGGGGAATAAATACAAGAAAAGCCCTACACTACCAACAGAGAACTCGACGACACTCAAACTCGAGACCTCGCTGAGACCCCGCAAAGCCGCTCCCAACTGAGTTGCACCCTGGGGGTAAGGATGAGTTCGATATAGCTTATACAAAGGGTTGAGCCCCATTATAGCTAATGGAAAACGAGTGAGCCCGATATAGCTTATACAAAGAGTTGAGCTCCATTATAGCTCACGGGTGAGCCCGATATAGTTATACGAAGGGTGAGCCTCATTATAGCTCTCTAATGCATTGAGTGATGATTATATTGGAAGTCAATCGTATGGTTATTCCAATTAAAAAGGTTTTGAAAGGGTTTTATGAATATGATGTTGCAAGTCACCTAAAAGGAGTTTTAATTGATTGTTATGGGTTTTAAAGGATTTATTTGAGCAAAATGTGTGTTTTCTTGTGAAAATGTTTTATTTTTTTCACTCAATGAACATTGATGAAAAAGTAAACATTTCATGGGTTTTCATATTTTTCCTGAACTAACAGTTTCCTTTCTTTTTATATCCCTTACTGAGATTTCGTGTTCATCCTAAGTTTTTTTAAAATGCTTTCACAGGATTCAAGGATCGGTAAGGGAAAGGAAGAAGTCAAGTTGAAAGTCGTGGAAATTTGCCATGAAAAGAAATCATGCTTTATTGTAAAAGTTTTATATTATGGGAAAAATGGATACTAATCATAAGTGTCCACTTTGTATTATATGGTTTTGTTATATATGAGTTATAGCCTAATTCTCTAAAACTCTAAACCTGAAAAGAACCTCAAAGTGAAATAAATTAAATTCTTGCTAAAACTCAAGATCATGTAATGTTTATGGTTAGGTCCTTATAGGTGTTGCATTCCAACAAGTGAAGGGATTTCTAGAATCATTCTCGAAAAAGGAAGACTTGGCATCTCTTGAAGAACTTGCCAAAGGGAGGAGTTTCCATAACCTCTCATGGAAAGATGATGCTCGACAAAATATTCACATCAAAGCTGTAAAGAAGCACGTGAAGTTCAAAGGCACCTATCTTACATTTGGTGCAACTCCCAACAATAGATGATATTGTTCTTTGATCTGCATGCCAATTGATTTTTCTTTTAAAGCATTGAGCATAAGAGGGAAGTGTGAGGGAAGTGATCAAAGAGAGATGGTGTATTTACCCAATACCTTTGTAAGGGCAGTGAGCCTAGGCAGGCTTGACCTACCTTAAAATCAACAAGCACCGAGCTTAATGATTTTGGTGCACCAACACAATGTTGGATGCATGCTCCTTAGAAAAAGTGACTCTCAGGGTATCTAAGCCCCTTTAGGGCCTAACATATCTTCAAGACATCTAAGAATTAAATCCCACAAATTTTCCTTGATCTTCGTGGCCAAATATTCAAATTCCCGCTTCATGGCCATATGCATTGGGAAACATGTTTGTTTTTATTTCACGTGTCAACTTCACTTTAGTTATCGTGGTTTCTCCTCAACATGTATCGTATTTTGGGGACTTCTATACTCAATGCAAATTTCATTCACACATCACCTACTCAACAAAACTTCAATTATCTACTCAATGTAGTCGGTCCCAAGTTCCTACTCAACACAACATTCATCTGTGTGGTTCCAACTCAATGCAAATGCCCAATCTACTCAATGCAATTGCACAGTTTACTCAACACATCTTCTTTCCGTACAATTTGACCATGTGCGTCTCAAATATCTAATCCAAAAAACTTGTTGAGGTGAACATATCCATAGAATCTACTTCATGCAACTTCATTCCCTTGCAATTCGACTCACCGCAACAATCTTCTGAAACACCAAATATTCTTCATGAAATGTTCAACATATTTCCACATAAATATTCACCTACTTCAAACAACATTAAGCCACTGAATCTCCATTCCCATCATATATTCACTCTTGTAAATCATTTCATCAACTCACCTTAAGATTCATTCATCATCTCAGCACATATAACATTCATACTGAAGCATAATCAGTTAGGGACTCTAACACAGAACGTCTGCTCCTGGCTCAAAACATATTCTCAAATAATATAACCACCAACCTCCAGCTTCACAGCAAATAACTCAAACTCCCATAGCACAACAAGGCACATTGGAAGTCTCTCTCTAATAGTCTGGATAAATCCAAACCCATATCAGTCGGCAAACAACATCCCCTTCAATTGAGATTATTTCCACCGAACATATACTCTCTTTACCTAGTTGGCACGGAACATATCTTTGATATAGTACACAAAACAATTGCAAGATCAATCTCTATCAAATTGTAACACAGGATGTATATACAGATACTACAGGTCACAGCTCTTGATCCAGCAATCACCTGAACCGAGAGCACAGTTGTTTACGGCGCACAGTGCAAAATGGCGACGAGGGCCCTTAGCGCCATGGCGCATGGCGCACTACGGTGCGCATGGAAATACCATTAACGGCGCAAAAATCATATATAAAAAATTATATTAGGAAAATGAAAAAAAAACATTATCTCATGAAAATTTAGTTAAAAAAAAGAGAAACATGGAATCAAAATATGTCTAAATAATACAAAATATGCAAAGACAAATTGTCATACAATGTCTAAAAAAATAGTTTTTCATTCTCATCCATGGGAACACAATTGCCATTGCCGATGGGATCATCAAAAAGCTCTTCAATATCCTCCTCTTCACTCTCTAGACTCAAGATCTTCCTCTTCTCCGATATGATGAAGAGATGCTTTTTTCCCTTTCGCTTTCATGGTAGTGGATGCTCTAGTAATACAGTCAGGTTCTTCAGCTCCAGATGCTAAAGCTACAACCCAAGTTAAATCATCCTCCTCAAAAATAAGATTGTTTCCTACAACAAGTTCTACCACTTACCCAAGCATCCATTCATTGCAATCATCAATGCCTTTCAATGAGATATGATCAATGGTGTCACGGTCATCAAATCTCCTAATCAACGCCCTGTTATATTTGACATAAACCAAGTTATTCGATTTTGATTGAGCAAGCCTATTTCATCTTTTTGTGTGGAGATTTTCAAACACACTCCAATTCTGTTGAACTGTCTCAAATGGGGAGTTGAAGCGCCATTAGATGCCCACCAATCAGTCAGTGCTCTCAATTTTATGTTTCAAATAGCCAAATTAGTTCCAAGAGTGCCTAAAGCATCTCAATATTCTTCCATCTCCTCGGAGATTTTATCCTGAGTACCAAAATCTGGAATCAATCTCCGGATACAATTCACCAAACTCAAGTTCATTACTTCATCACTATCAATGTTAGGATTAAGATAAAAAAAACTCGAGAATCAAGTAGTATCCTGCAGCACACAATGGTCGATGAAGTTGCACATTCCATCTTTTATCGATAATTTTGAAGATCTCCTTATACTTGACTTCATTGTCGTTGAAAGCTTTTGCGATGACCTTGGCCCTATCCATAGATTTGTAAATATATCCCATTGGAGGTTTTTTTCGCCATCAACCAATCTAAGAACTTGAACAATAGGACCCCCAACCTTAAGGGAATAAAGAACATTATTCCAAAATGAAGTGCTCTGCACAATAAGTGTTGTCATCTTACCTCCTTGCCCATTTGCCCCCTTGTTGATGTTCCATTCCTCCGAGCCAAACATCTTTCTTAAATTTCTTTCTTTGTTGGTTGTGCATGCTAGAGAGTGATCATGGCAGCGGAAAATCTTGTTTTGGCAGGCCTAAGTAGCTCCCCCTGTTGGGTGAATTGCCTCATCGTGTGCAACACACCTACATGGTTATAAATATAACCATTGACCAACACTGCCTTCTTCAAAAGCTGAGCAAAGAATCCGAATTTTCTACATGTCCCCCAACATCAAGTCCAAACAATGAGCAGCGCATGGAGTCCAATACAAATCTAGATAGGTTGCCTCCAAGAATTTTCCTATTGAAGAAAATCCAGATAAGAATAAATTATCACTATAAAAAAATGAAAAATATTAATTAGAATGGAAAACAATAAAAAAATTATAATTCTTACTGACACTACCGATGAAAACTTGAACATTAGATGGTCCAACTTTTATAACAAATTTATCAAGAAGCTCAAACATTTTTGAGCCACTTTTCACACAGAAGACGGGTCCCTTTGGGCTATTCACCAAGAAATTGATAAGTGTTCTTCCTCTTTTATCCGTCCAAAAAATAATTCACCAACAAATTTGTTCGTTCCAATTATTTTATTAAGGGAACTCGTACCTCATGATATGATGGTGGTTTCATTGTTAGGGTCATATTGCCCAACTCCTTCAATGACAAACTTCCTCTTTTTTTCCTTTTTGTATGCATCACTAATAGTTGTCTATTTTGAAGTTTCAACTTTCCTTTGTCGTACAACCTCGGACTTAGAGGGAAGTAGTGATCAATACCTTCTCTTGAATTTGAATGAGAAGTCTTTATACTACTTCATGTTGCAAAATTGTCTGAACTACTTGTTGTCTTCCTTTTGACTCCTCCTATGGTCGGAATTAAAGGATCTTCCTCTCCATCATCTTCCATCAGATCAATATCCTTATATTGGGCAGTCGAGTTTATTTGATCTTCCAATGACTTTTTTTCTCCAACGGCCTTTCTAATTTCTTCTCCGACATGTGGTAGACAGATTTGGCAACCTATTGTATTTCGAAAACCTTTTGTGAAATGTTTGTCTAGTGTAATGCTACCATTTGTAACTTTGCTGCAAAATTTGCATGTCACATAGTTTTTATTTTTAGAATTACTCAATGAAAAATATGCTCAAGCTAGATCTTTGCCAAAATTGTTAGCAACCATTCAATTTATAGGCAAAGAAAGCTGAACAAAGAAATAGATAAAATAAAACACATAATAACACAAGCAAAATAAAGTAAAAAACAAATGAGGGCAGGCGCGTGAGTTGCAACAGCTGCTCCAGGGTAGCAGAGTAGCAAGCCAACGAAAGAGAAAGGAGGCAAACCTCTAGGCAAGGCTAGAGAAGTTTAAAAGAGAAAAGAACTTGAGGAAGATGGACTAGTTGTGGAGCATACGTTCATTGTCCAAGGGTTGATGTAGTACCCCCGGTTTCTGGTAAGTAACCCTTGTTTTATGCTTTTTAAGTACATGAAGCATATGAGAAATGGTTGGAAAAGTTTGGAGACTTTTAAAGTGTAAAGACCCGTAAAATTCAAGGGAATTTTTTTCTTAATTTTCTTTAGAATTTTACAAGAGCGCGGTTTCAGACGGCACCTGATTCCGAGGCCCGGAGTGCCCGGAATTAATTTCCGAAGTTTGGCTCGGGTACGTTCAGTGAACGAACGAGCGGGAATTCCTAACTTTTGATCCGGTGCTCGGAATTGAAATCTAAGGGCACCGATGAACTCGCAGCGCCGATTTTCGCTTAAAGAGGCCTTTTCGGGAGTTGCGTTTGTTGCGGGTTGAAAGTTAAGTTTTGGGGTTTTCAGTTGAGTTAAATAAAATTTGTGTAAGACAAATTTTATTTTTAGTTTGTTAAAAACCTACCTAAGGGGGTTGGAAGTGGGACCCACACCCACTTAACCTCCCTTGGGAGGATTAAGTGTGGTGGGGCCCACACGAACCCCTAGACTTTTCAAGTTCCCTTAACCCCCCTCTTTATTGGCTTAAGTTACTCTTATTTAATTATGGGAGTTAAGTCTTTTTGAATTTCAAACTTTGAAATTCTTTTGTGTTATGTGTTAATAAAATAAGAGGTAGTCTTATTTTATTTTTAGTTCTTTGTTTGTCATTTTGAGAGCTCCTCTTCATCTTCAAGCTCTGACGAAGAACGAAGAACGCTCAAACTCCGACGAAGAACGACGCCTCTTTTCTTCGTCCTCGGAGTCAACAAGAGGGAACGCCGCTTCCTCCTCGGACCTTCTTCGTCGGCAAACGAAGATCCGCCAACGACGTGTCTCCTCGGGCATATCTCTTCGTCAACGGATTTGACGAACGACGACCGCGACGCCCGACCTCCGCGACGCCGTCTTCCGCGGAACGTAGACGAATCTTCGAATCTTAAACCCGAGGTAGGGGTTGTTGATTTCATTTTGGTTTCCTTATTCCTTTTCTTGCTCGTGGATCGCATGTCTACGTGAGGCATTTAAATATTTTATATAAGTGTTATTGTTAACGCGAGGGGGGCCGGACCGCACGAACACGGCCGAACCCCCCCTCCATCGTTCATGTTTATTTTGCGGAAGAAAGCAAGTGGCGTGGTGCCGTCGCACCACGCGGATGAACGTGCTTATATTTTACGCGGCGCCGTCGCGCTACGCCAAGGAAAAATCTTCAAGAACGCGACGCCGTCGCGCCGTGTTGAAAGGATTCATGGCACGGCGAAAGGGGGCGCGGTGCCGTCGCACCGCGCCGGACGACGAACACCGCGGCCAGTTCCGGGCCGCGGCGGGACGAGAAGACCGCGGCCGGTTCCGGGCCGCGGCGGAAGAGAAGACCGGTGGTCGGGCCGCCGGCGTCGGAAGCCGAAGAGGGGACCGGAAATTCCGGTCCCGTTGGAGAAAACCGGCCGGCCAGCTGGCCGGCCGGATGCCGTTAAACCGGGGAATTAATTCCCCGGCCAGCTGGCTAAACCCCCCCTCTTAAAGAGGGGGGGCGGTTTTATTTAAAGGGAGGGGGCAGCCGGCCCCCTCGGTTCCGCACCAGCAGGCCCCCCACGTGGGGGGGGCTTCTTTAAAAAAAATAGGGGCGCGGCCCTTGTGCCGCGCCGCCCCTCCAAAAACCGCGGGGCTTAGCCCCCGCGTGCGCAGCCTCGCCGCGGCCCGCCGCCGCCGCCGCCGCCGCGGCCCGCCGCCGCCGCCGCCGCAGCCCGCCGCCGCCGCCACCGGAGCCCGCCGCCGCGGCCCGCCGCCGCCGCCGCCGCCGCGCCGCCCAGGGGGGGGGTCGGGCCGGGTCGGCCCGGACCCGGACCCCCCGTTTCGAACCAGTTTTGGTTTTTCGCTCATAACTTGAGCCTCGGACCTCCGAATGACGAACCGTCTGCGGCAACGCGATCCTTGGATCGAGACGGTCGTTTCGGTTTATCGCACTCAAGGTTTCGGTTTACTTTGAGTTCGGCCGGGTTGGTTCGTTCACGAAACCAACCGGGCCTTCGGAGCGGAAACGCTCATATCTTGAGCTACGGACGTCCGATTGACGTGCCGTCAGTCGCGTTGTGTTCCTCTTAGTGAGACGGATCTTTTGGCATACTCCGCCCGAGGTTTGGACGCAGGTGGAGTACGGTCGGGTTGGTTTTGCCTTAAAAACCAACCGGGCCCCGGAGACGAAAATGCCAATAACTCTCAGACCGGGCGTCCGATCGACGCGCCATCTATTACGTTGAGTTCCTGTTGGCGATACGGAACTTTTGGATACATCAACTTCGGTCTTCGTGACAGTTGATGTATCAGCCTCTCGGCTCGTGGAGCGGACCCTCCGTACGAGTTTGCTGTGTGCGGGAACCCTAGTGCTGACTGCGACTGTTCTACTGCTACGACTGCTACTGTGACTGCGACGACGACAGTACAGAGATCCTGTGTGGATTTGACGACGACAGTACAGAGATCCTATGTGGATTCGACGACGACGACTTCAGCACTCAGCGATCCTACGTGGATCAGTGCTACAGGTCCTGTGTGGGCCCGATCCTGTGTGGGTCCTTGCGCTCAGCGGTTCTGTGTGAGCCAGCGCCTACAGGTTCTGTGTGAGCCCGATCCTGTGTGGGTCTTCTGCGGGGGTTAGTTACCTATCGATCCTTCGTGGGTCCGACGACTTAGATGGATCAGTGATCATCTTTATCGTCCTTAAAGAAGTATACCTGTGTGAGCTGAATCCTGTTGTTTTCCTGTGTGGATTGTGTTGTGCAATCCTGTGTGGATTATGTTTTGCTTTCCTATGTGGAATACGTATACTTTCCTGCGTGGACTGAGTTGTACTTGGGTTCGGAGGTTGGAGCGTATTTTAATTGATGACTTAGGTATATGTATGGGCATATACCTAAGCAGTATCGGTTGTTACTTCGTGATTGTACTTTTCTTCGTAGTTTATCCTTTGTGGATTTGAGAGACCTTCAGGGGTCTCGGGGTCCCTACTGAGTAGCTTATACTCACCCCTGCACGGGCTTCGCCCGCACTACGTTGTGTTGGTTGCAGACGACGGGCAGCGTTGACCTTAGCTGAGGCTTGTAGAGCGGGACGGTACCCGGAGGTGGACCACTGGGCGGGACGTGCACGGAGCGGACGACGGGACCCGTGGAGCAGAGGAGCTATCTGTACCCACCCTTCAGGTGGGATTTCCAGTGGACAGCTCGGAGTAGCGGCTTTTACTTTTCAGTTGCTGTTTTTCCCTTTTCGAGTTGTACTTTACTTTCAGTTTGGGTTTGTATACTGGCCCATTTACTTTTCCGCACTTTCAGTTGTACTCTGCTTGCATAGTGTTTACTTTCCGCTTGTTTACTCTGTGGTGTGTGTTTACTTTTCAAAGGCAATGCCTTCCCTTTTTTACTGGGATTTACGCCTTGGTGCTAGTCGCCAGCCCCTGGCCTATGGAAGGCGGGCTTGGGGTAGTCACGGCACGGACCCCGAGGGCGGGTCGTGACAAATTGGTATCAGAGGAGTTCGGTTCTACCGCGAACTCTGATCTTTTCTATGTGAAGCAATAATGTTTAGCGTATTGAGTGTGGTTATCAGTCCAGGGAGTCCAGTGTTGGTGCGGCGGCCGACGTATCCGTACACCAGGACCCTGACTTCTGATTTCCGACTTAATGCACGAAAACATTGATTGCGTGTGTGTTTCAAAGTTTTCTTTGTGATTACTTATGTCAGCTCACCAGGTATACTGTTCTGACCGTGGCGCACCTGTTTCCTTTTCAGGATGGCCCCACGACGGCAGCCAGCTAGGGTTCCGAGAGTCGAGCTAGACGACAGCCCACCGAGCGACGAGGCCTCGGTGCAGGGCCCTTTGCCAGTAGTGGCACCGGCGGTAGCTTTACCCGCCGATCCCCCGATGCTTCCAGCAGCAGCCGCTGACGATGCACGTCGCCTCAGTGCACTGCATGAGTTTCAGCGCCAGCGACCGCCCAGGTTTTGCGGGGAGACGGATCCCCAGGCAGCAGAGGACTGGCTGGAGGCAGTAGTTCGAGTGTTTAGGCTAGTGAGGACACCAGCAGACCTCATGGTGATCCTCGCTGCGAGCCTATTACACGCAGCAGCAGGACGATGGTGGAGCTTGATGCTCTAGGTGCACGATGAGGCATCTCTTCTCTGGACGGACTTCGAGAGCCTCTTCCGCTCTGAGTTCGTCCCGGCCACCCTCCGAGCGGTGCGCATCCAGGAGCTTCTACAGCTGCGGCAGGGCAGCATGACGGTCGCTCAGTACTCGGCGAGATTTACCGATCTCTCGCGCTACTCGACCGACATGGTACGGGACCCATTCTTCCGGTCCCGGACCTTCGAGCAGGGTTTGAGACACGAGATCAGGGCATCGCTGATCTCCCTCAGCATACCGACTCAGACAGGAGTACTGGAGCGGGCCCTTCTGATCGAGAGCTTCCTTGCTGAGTCTACACCAGCACAGCGACCCACCGCAGGGCGGCACGTGGCAGAGTCATCTGCAGCAGGCAGTCGACGGATGACTCAGGGGTCCAGACAGACCAGACCTTCGGGCAGATGATCTCAGGGCACTGGCTCAGCAGTGCGGGGCACACAGCGCGGAGCCAGTCTTACGAGAGGCAGACAGTGCTACTCGTGCGGCGGGCAGGGCCACATGGCTCGTGACTGCCCGACCCGCCGTGCCGAGGAGCAGCAGACAGTTGATGGACCACCGAGGCAGAGGCAGAGAGTCGACCGTGGCGGTCCGCAGGGAGGAGGCGGACGAGGCAGAGGAGCTGGACGAGCAGCTGGTGGTGGCCGACGCTTTGAGGCTCTACCACCACCACCACCAGGAGGTCCACCCCGACCACAGGGAGCTGGCGGGCAGCGACAGGCACAGCTCCAGGCAGCAGAGGCCTACGACCACGGCGCACCCGAGATGATTCGAGGTACTATCTGTGTCTATTCCACCCTTGCTGCAGTTCTTATAGACACAGGAGCGAGTCATTCTTTCATAGCCGCTGCCCTTGTTCGGAGCTCGGAGATTCCGACAGAGCCGTTGGCTCGATCCTTACGGCTAGAGACTCCTACGGGAGAAGACTCGACGATTACGCACTGGTGCCGGCAGTGTGAGCTTACTCTAGGAGGCGAGAGCTTCGGCTAGGATCTTCTTGTAGCAGCGTCGAGGCCTTACGACGTCATCTTGGGCATGGATTGGCTGTCTACGGTCCATGCACATATTGACTGTTTTAGGCGCAAGGTGCGATGTGTACGCACCGACGGGAGCAGGTTCACCTTCACCGGCGAGAAGGGAGCCTTAGCAGCACAGGATGGACTTCCGCGGAGGAGAGGACAGCCCATCACTCATCAATTGGCTAGCCTTATCCTTGGAGCAGTTGACGTGCGGAGTCCTGGTTTTCCTGCAGTGGTGGATCAGTTTGCGGACGTTTTTCTCGACGATGTTCCAGGGATACCTCCTCGCAGAGAGGTAGACTTTTATATTGACTTGTACCCCGGGACAGCCCCGATATCCACTCCAGCATATCGGATGGCCCCCGCCGAGCTTCGAGAGCTACGGGTACAGTTGGAGGACTTGCAGAGCAAGGGGTTCATCCGACCCAGTGTTTCACCCTGGGCTTCCCCGATATTGTTCGCCAAGAAGGCGGACGGGAGCTTGCGACTTTGTGTTGACTATCGTCGCCTGAACCAGGTGACAGTGAGGAACAAGTATCCGCTACCGAGGATTGATGACCTCTTTGATCAGCTCAAGGGAGCACGGTGGTTCTCGAAGATAGACCTCAGGTCAGGCTATCATCAGCTCAGAGTCAGAGACGAGGATGTGCAGAAGACGGCCTTCAGATGTCGGTATGGCCACTATGAGTTCTTGGTTATGCCTTTCGGTGTAACCAATGCTCCAGCAGTGTTCATGGCTCTCATGAACAGGATCTTTCAGCCATACCTCGATCGGTTTGTCGTGGTCTTCATCGACGACATTCTGATTTACTCTACGACAGAGGAGGAGCACGCCTATCACTTGCGAGTTGTCCTTGACACACTCCGAGAGCACCAGCTTTATGGTAAGCTCTCGAAGTGCCAGTTCTGGATACGTGAGGTCCACTTTTTGGGACACGTTATCTCTGAGGCGGGAGTTGCAGTGGATCCCGCGAAGATTGAGGCTGTGTTAGCATGGGAGCCACCCAGGAGCGTGACTGAGGTTCGGAGTTTCTTGGGACTAGCTGGATACTATCGGAGATTTGTGCCGAACTTCTCCAGAGTTGCGGCATCACTCACAGCTTTGACGAAGAAGGGGAAACCCTTCGTATGGTCTGACAGATGTCAGCAGAGCTTCCAGGAGCTGAGACAGAGATTGACTAGCGCACCTATCTTGAGGTTGCCTGAGGAGGGAGTAGGGTACGTAGTCTACTGTTATGCATCAGGGACCGGACTCGGATGTGTTCTGATGCAGGAGCGGGCAGTGATCGCCTATGGATCACGACAGTTGAGGCCGCATGAGCAGAACTACGCTACCCATGACCTGGAGTTAGCAGCAGTGGTCTTCGCTCTGAAGACATGGCGACACTATCTGATGGGCGAGCGCTTTACAGTCTTTTCCGATCATCAGAGTCTCAGGTATATCTTCTCGCAGAAGGACCTGAACCTGAGACAGCGACGATGGCTCGAGTTCCTCCAGGACTATGACTTTGAGATAGTCTATACTCCTGGGAAGGGGAACGTAGTAGCCGATGCCCTCAGCAGGAGGACGGGCATTCAGCTACTTGAGGAGGCAACGGAGCAGCTAGCCTCCTTGCAGATATCCTTCGTGGATAGAGATGGAGCAGCCTTTCTTCAGTCTCTCACAGTCACTCCTCCACTACTGCAGCGAGTCAGGGAGGCACAGCGCGGGGACGCTGACTGTGAGGCACGGCGTGCACAGATATCCTCGGGACAGGCACCTGATGGTTTCTCCCTTGGAGCAGAGCATGACATCCTTTTCAGAGGACGTACCATGGTACCAGTAGCTTTGCGAGAGGAAGTGCTGAGAGAGTTTCACACATCTCCTTTGGCGGTACATCCTGGAGTGGCGAAGATGTACTAGGACCTCAGACGACAGCACTGGTGGCCGGGCATGAAGAAGGCAGTAGCAGAGTTCGTTTCTCGATGCCTCACCTGCCAGCAGGTGAAGGCTGAACATCAGGTACCAGCAGGCTTGGTACAACCCTTGGAGGTTCCGGAGTGGAAGTGGGACGGCATATCTATGGACTTTGTGACTGGACTTCCACGCACTTCCAGAAGTCACGACTCCATCTGGGTGATTGTTGACCGACTCACCAAGTCGGCACACTTCTTACCCATCAGAGAGCAGGGCTCGGTGGAGAGCTTGGGACGTCTCTACGTTCAGGAGATTGTGCGGCTCCACGGCGGACCATCATCTATCGTCTCCGATCGAGATGCCCGCTTTACTTCCCGGCTTTGGAAGGGGTTACAGGAGGCGTTCGGTACGCAGCTACGTCTTAGCACAGCTTTTCACCCTCAAACAGATGGTCAGACGGAGAGGACCATTCAGACTCTCGAGGACATGCTCCGCGCATGTGTCCATGACTTTGGTCGTAGCTGGGAGGACCACCTACCTTTGGTGGAGTTCGCGTACAACAACAGCTACCACTCCACCATCAGGATGGCACCGTACGAGGCGTTGTACGGCCGACCATGTAGATCTCCTTTGTGCTGGACAGACCCTGGGGAGTCAGCACTGGTGGGACCGGAGATGGTCCAGGCCACGACAGAGAAGGTCCAGGTCATCCAGGAGCGGATGAGGACAGCTCAGAGCCGGCAGAAGTCATATGCTGACAGGAGGCGGAGGCCACTGGAGTTCGAGGATGGCGACCACATCTTCTTGCGGGTCTCACCTCGACGTGGTATTCGGAGATTTGGCCGAGGCGGCAAGTTATCTCCGCGCTTCATCGGACCTTTCCAGATTCTCAGCAGGATTGGCGAGGTGGCTTATCGCCTGGCTCTACCACCTCAGTTGCACCGGGTGCACGACGTCTTCCACGTATCCCAGCTGAGGAGATACGTGCACGACCCGACGCACATCATTGACCATGGGGAGCTTGACGTTGACGATGGGGCGACTTTTACGGAGGTCCCGGTGGAGATAGAGGATCGACAGGAGCGGGTCCTACGTGGGCGATCGATTCCTCTTGTGCGCATCAGATGGCAGCACGGGAATCTCCAGGAGAGCACATGGGAGCGGGAGGCTCAGATGCGTGCTCAGTACCCTCATTTGTTTCCCTAGTTTTTGTTGTATCTTTACGGGGACGTAAAGCCCTGAGGTGGGAGTAATGTAAAGACCCGTAAAATTCAAGGGAATTTTTTTCTTAATTTTCTTTAGAATTTTACAAGAGCGCGGTTTCAGACGGCACCTGATTCCGAGGCCCGGAGTGCCCGGAATTAATTTCCGAAGTTTGGCTCGGGTACGTTCAGTGAACGAACGAGCGGGAATTCCTAACTTTTGATCCGGTGCTCGGAATTGAAATCTAAGGGCACCGATGAACTCGCAGCGCCGATTTTCGCTTAAAGAGGCCTTTTCGGGAGTTGCGTTTGTTGCGGGTTGAAAGTTAAGTTTTGGGGTTTTCAGTTGAGTTAAATAAAATTTGTGTAAGACAAATTTTATTTTTAGTTTGTTAAAAACCTACCTAAGGGGGTTGGAAGTGGGACCCACACCCACTTAACCTCCCTTGGGAGGATTAAGTGTGGTGGGGCCCACACGAACCCCTAGACTTTTCAAGTTCCCTTAACCCCCCTCTTTATTGGCTTAAGTTACTCTTATTTAATTATGGGAGTTAAGTCTTTTTGAATTTCAAACTTTGAAATTCTTTTGTGTTATGTGTTAATAAAATAAGAGGTAGTCTTATTTTATTTTTAGTTCTTTGTTTGTCATTTTGAGAGCTCCTCTTCATCTTCAAGCTCTGACGAAGAACGAAGAACGCTCAAACTCCGACGAAGAACGACGCCTCTTTTCTTCGTCCTCGGAGTCAACAAGAGGGAACGCCGCTTCCTCCTCGGACCTTCTTCGTCGGCAAACGAAGATCCGCCAACGACGTGTCTCCTCGGGCATATCTCTTCGTCAACGGATTTGACGAACGACGACCGCGACGCCCGACCTCCGCGACGCCGTCTTCCGCGGAACGTAGACGAATCTTCGAGTCTTAAACCCGAGGTAGGGGTTGTTGATTTCATTTTGGTTTCCTTATTCCTTTTCTTGCTCGTGGATCGCATGTCTACGTGAGGCATTTAAATATTTTATATAAGTGTTATTGTTAACGCGAGGGGGGCCGGACCGCACGAACACGGCCGAACCCCCCCTCCATCGTTCATGTTTATTTTGCGGAAGAAAGCAAGTGGCGTGGTGCCGTCGCACCACGCGGATGAACGTGCTTATATTTTACGCGGCGCCGTCGCGCTACGCCAAGGAAAAATCTTCAAGAACGCGACGCCGTCGCGCCGTGTTGAAAGGATTCATGGCACGGCGAAAGGGGGCGCGGTGCCGTCGCACCGCGCCGGACGACGAACACCGCGGCCAGTTCCGGGCCGCGGCGGGACGAGAAGACCGCGGCCGGTTCCGGGCCGCGGCGGAAGAGAAGACCGGTGGTCGGGCCGCCGGCGTCGGAAGCCGAAGAGGGGACCGGAAATTCCGGTCCCGTTGGAGAAAACCGGCCGGCCAGCTGGCCGGCCGGATGCCGTTAAACTGGGGAATTAATTCCCCGGCCAGCTGGCTAAACCCCCCTCTTAAAGAGGGGGGGCGGTTTTATTTAAAGGGAGGGGGCAGCCGGCCCCCTCGGTTCCGCACCAGCAGGCCCCCCACGTGGGGGGGGCTTCTTTAAAAAAAATAGGGGCGCGGCCCTTGTGCCGCGCCGCCCCTCCAAAAACCGCGGGGCTTAGCCCCCGCGTGCGCAGCCTCGCCGCGGCCCGCCGCCGCCGCGGCCCGCCGCCGCCGCCGCCGCGGCCCGCCGCCGCCGCCGCCGCAGCCCGCCGCCGCCGCCACCGGAGCCCGCCGCCGCGGCCCGCCGCCGCGGCCCGCCGCCGCCGCGCCGCCCAGGGGGGGGGGGGGGTCGGGCCGGGTCGGCCCGGACCCGGACCCCCCGTTTCGAACCAGTTTTGGTTTTTCGCTCATAACTTGAGCCTCGGACCTCCGAATGACGAACCGTCTGCGGCAACGCGATCCTTGGATCGAGACGGTCGTTTCGGTTTATCGCACTCAAGGTTTCGGTTTACTTTGAGTTCGGCCGGGTTGGTTCGTTCACGAAACCAACCGGGCCTTCGGAGCGGAAACGCTCATATCTTGAGCTACGGACGTCTGATTGACGTGCCGTCAGTCGCGTTGTGTTCCTCTTAGTGAGACGGATCTTTTGGCATACTCCGCCCGAGGTTTGGACGCAGGTGGAGTACGGTCGGGTTGGTTTTGCCTTAAAAACCAACCGGGCCCCGGAGACGAAAATGCCAATAACTCTCAGACCGGGCGTCCGATCGACGCGCCATCTATTACGTTGAGTTCCTGTTGGCGATACGGAACTTTTGGATACATCAACTTCGGTCTTCGTGACAGTTGATGTATCAGCCTCTCGGCTCGTGGAGCGGACCCTCCGTACGAGTTTGCTGTGTGCGGGAACCCTAGTGCTGACTGCGACTGTTCTACTGCTACGACTGCTACTGTGACTGCGACGACGACAGTACAGAGATCCTGTGTGGATTTGACGACGACAGTACAGAGATCCTATGTGGATTCGACGACGACGACTTCAGCACTCAGCGATCCTACGTGGATCAGTGCTACAGGTCCTGTGTGGGCCCGATCCTGTGTGGGTCCTTGCGCTCAGCGGTTCTGTGTGAGCCAGCGCCTACAGGTTCTGTGTGAGCCCGATCCTGTGTGGGTCTTCTGCGGGGGTTAGTTACCTATCGATCCTTCGTGGGTCCGACGACTTAGATGGATCAGTGATCATCTTTATCGTCCTTAAAGAAGTATACCTGTGTGAGCTGAATCCTGTTGTTTTCCTGTGTGGATTGTGTTGTGCAATCCTGTGTGGATTATGTTTTGCTTTCCTATGTGGAATACGTATACTTTCCTGCGTGGACTGAGTTGTACTTGGGTTCGGAGGTTGGAGCGTATTTTAATTGATGACTTAGGTATATGTATGGGCATATACCTAAGCAGTATCGGTTGTTACTTCGTGATTGTACTTTTCTTCGTAGTTTATCCTTTGTGGATTTGAGAGACCTTCAGGGGTCTCGGGGTCCCTACTGAGTAGCTTATACTCACCCCTGCACGGGCTTCGCCCGCACTACGTTGTGTTGGTTGCAGACGACGGGCAGCGTTGACCTTAGCTGAGGCTTGTAGAGCGGGACGGTACCCGGAGGTGGACCACTGGGCGGGACGTGCACGGAGCGGACGACGGGACCCGTGGAGCAGAGGAGCTATCTGTACCCACCCTTCAGGTGGGATTTCCAGTGGACAGCTCGGAGTAGCGGCTTTTACTTTTCAGTTGCTGTTTTTCCCTTTTCGAGTTGTACTTTACTTTCAGTTTGGGTTTGTATACTGGCCCATTTACTTTTCCGCACTTTCAGTTGTACTCTGCTTGCATAGTGTTTACTTTCCGCTTGTTTACTCTGTGGTGTGTGTTTACTTTTCAAAGGCAATGCCTTCCCTTTTTTACTGGGATTTACGCCTTGGTGCTAGTCGCCAGCCCCTGGCCTATGGAAGGCGGGCTTGGGGTAGTCACGGCACGGACCCCGAGGGCGGGTCGTGACAAATTGGTATCAGAGGGCAAAAAGGTTGTGACGCACGGGCTTCGCACGGGTTGCCCAAACCGTGCGGAAGCCGTGCAGGTGGTGTCACTTTGGACAGAGGAGACCGCACGGTGTGCGCACGGTTTGGGCAAACCGTGGGAGGAGGCCGTGCCGAGCGCCCCTTCCAAGCAGTGACTACCGCACGATTTGACTAACCGTGCGGACTAACCGTGCGCGAAGTCAACTTAGATTCTATTTTTAAGGATCTAATCCGTTTTATCTTTAAACCCACTCGTTTTTGCTCCTAGACGGCCCTAACTCAGGATTTCTCTCTGGTGAAGGTGGGCAAACACTTACCAGGCATTTTGGAAGCGATCTGGAGGTTTGCATTGGCATTTAGAGGCCGGTTGATCGAGGTAAGTCTCGTTTTCTTTAGTTTTCTTAGATCTCCTTCTTCCCTCTTGATGGATCCTTAGATCTACGCCCAAGGTGGGTATATCTAAGGTAGTGGATGACTTTTAAGTCGGGTTTTGGTCTTGTTGGTGATAGGGGAAGGAATCTAAGGAGGTTTCGTGGTGTTTCGACCCGGTTCTTGGTTGGTTTCGCCTTTTTTGTTGAGGTAGGTGGCTTCACTTGATTCCTCTTTCTTAGAACTTGAAGGCTTAGTTTCAAATTGTTTTCCTTGATTGAAATGGTTTGTTTATCTGCTGTGAAAGAATGGTTGAAACACCTTTTAGGTAACAGGTGTTGGAAATTGTGTGTTTTTGGAAAGTGTTTGTTGAAGTGAGTTTAAAAGGGTGATTTTAAACTGGTTATGATTTTGCTGCTTAAAAGAAATGGTTTTCAATAAAAGGTTTGATGCTTTATTGAAAGGTTTTGAACACACTTGGGTTTGGCATGGATTTGCATGGGTTGTGGTGTGTGTTCATATGCATTGGGATGGATAAAGGCGAGAAGTACCCCCATCAAAAGGTTGGATGGATAAGGGCGAGAAGTACCCCCATCAAAAGGGACGGATAAGGGCGTGAAGTACCCCCGTCAAGGTAGTCCACTAAGTGACGGCTTAGTGGAAGGATAACTCACCACTCGCGAGTACAGGGAGGTCCAGGTTGCATGCATGGTTGGTTGTGTGGATTTGTGAAATGGAATTAATGTGCCAAAATGGGAATGGGAATTTGATTGGAAACTTTGCTTGGTTGTTTTTCTTGAGAGAGATGGTTTTTGTTGGAAAATGGTTTTGACATGGAACTTGTTGTATTGTAAACTGTTTTGGAATTGTTTTATACAAATTGTTTTATATAAATGTGCTAACATGTTTTATCCTAGAGGCATGGGTTGGGAAGTCATCGGGGAAAACCTACTGAGTTTCATTACTCACCCCCTGCTTTGGCACCTTGGTGCTTTTGCAGATGCCATATACCAGGATGTCGGCAAAGGTAAAGTGTCACGTGTTTATAGCACTACTTCGTGATGCTTGGGCTGGTTCGTGATATTGGAGCTTGGAGCTTGTGGAGCATTGAGTTGGGTTATCGTCTTGTGGTCTTTTAGTTTGTCTTTCCGTTGTTTACTCTGATTTAGTGTTGGTTTCCGCTGTGGTACTTTTGTTTGGTTTATGATAAAATAATTGGTTGAGTTGTCTTAGCTTTTATCATGCATCATTTAGTTGATTTGTTTGGTTATGTTTGTTGGCTCTGTGGTATGTTCTAAAAGAGTAAATCGTCCCCCACTTGTTTTGAAACCCTTCGGCATTTATTACCGGCCTTTGGCGCATTGGGGATGTCGCTTAAGGCCTAGTAATGACTCGTTGTACTCTCAAGCTAATGAGAATTGGCGGGTCATTACAAATGGTATCAAAGGGAGACGATTTACCCTTTTAGAACATACCACAAAGCCAACAAACATAACCAAACAAATCAACTAAATGATGCATGATAAAAGCTAAGACAACTCAACCAATTATTTTATCATAAACCAACCAAAAGTACCACACCGGAAACCAACACTAAATCAGAATAAACAGCGGAAAGACAAACTAAAAGACCACAAGACGACAACCCAACTCCATGCTCCACAAGCTCCAAGCTCCAACATCACGAACCAGCCCAAGCATCACGAAGTAGTGCTATAAACATGTGACACTTTACCTTTGCCAACATCCCGGTATATGACATCTGAAAAGCACCAACGTGCCAAAGCAGGGGGTGAGTAATGAAACTCAGTAGGTTTTCCCCGATGACTTCCCAATCCATGCCCCTCTAGGATAAAACATGTTAGCACATTTATATAAAACAATTTCAATAAAACAATTCCAAAACAGTTCACAATACAACAAGTTCCATGTCAAAACCATTTTCCAACAAAAACCATCTCTCACAAGAAAAGCAACCAAGCAAAGTTTCCAATCAAATTCTCATTCCCATTTTGGCACATTCATTCCATTTCACAAATCCACACAACCAACCATGCATGCAACCTGGACCTCCCTATACTCGCGAGTGGTGAGTTATCCTTCCACTAAGCCGTCACTTAGTGGACTACCTTGACGGGGGTACTTCACTATCCATCCAACCTTTTGATGGGGGTACTTCTCGCCCTTATCCATCCCAATGCATATGAACACACACCACAACCCATGCAAATCCATGTCAAAACCAAGTGTGTTCAAAACCATTCAATAAAGCATCAAACCTTTTATTGAAAACCATTTCTTTCAAGCAGCAAAACCATAACCAGTTTAAAATCACCCTTTTAAACTCACTTCAACAAACACTTTCCAAAAACACACAATTTCCAACACCCATTACTAAAAAGGGGTTTCAACCATTCTTTCACAGCAGATAAACAAACCATTTCAATCAAGGAAAACAATTTGAAACTAAGCCTTCAAGTTCTAAGAAAGAGGAATCGAGAGTGAAGCCACCTACCTCAACAAAAAAGGCGAAACCAACCAAGAACCGGGTCGAAACACCACGAAACCTCCTTAGATTCCTTCCCCCATCACCAACAAGACCAAAACCCGACTTAAAAGTCATCCACTACCATAGATCTACCCACCTTGGGCGTAGATCTAAGGATCCATCAAGAGGGAAGAAGGAGATCTAAGAAAACTAAAGGAAACGAGACTTACCTCGATCAACCGGCCTTTAAACGCCAAGGCAAAGCTCGGGATCGCTTCCAAAACGCCTGATAAGTGTTCTCCCACTTTCACTAAAGAGAAATCCCGAGTTAGGGCCGTCAAGGAGCAAAAACGAGTGGGTTTAAAGATAAAACGAATTAGATCCTTAAAAATAGGATCTAAGTTGACTCCGCGCACGGTTAGTCTGCACGGTTAGTCAAATCGTGCGCTTACCGTGCGGTAGTCACTGCTTGGAAGGGGCGCTCCGCACGGCCTCCTCGGACGGTTTGCCCAAACCGTGCGCACACCGTGCGGTTTCCTCTGTCCAAAGTGACACAACCTGCACGGCTTCCGCACGATTTGGGCAACCCGTGCGAAGCCCGTGCGTCACCACCTTTTTGCCCTTTGACACTTTAAAAGTCTCCAAACTTTCCCAACCATTTCTCATATGCTTCATGTACTTAAAAAACATGAAACAAAGGTTACTTACCAGAAACCGGGGGTACTACATTCTCTCCACCATTGGCCTTTCCGTATCCGGAAAGTAGAAAACCATCGCTTGCCTGAAAGGGTTCTGGACACTGCTTTTTCATTTCTTTCTCGCGTTCCCAAGTCTCTTCCTGAATCTGACCATGCTGCCATAAAACCCGCACTAGACCGATGCTTTTTCCACGCAAGACTTTCTCTTGCCTATCCACAATCCGTACCGGGATATGTATCAATGAAGCATCCGGCTCTAGGTCAACGTGATCTCATCTGATCACATGGTCAGGATCAGGCTGATACTTCTTCAACTGAGATAAATGGAACACATTATGCACTGCACTGAACCGTGGTGATAATGTCAACTGATACGCCACCTCGCCAACCCGTTCCAGTATCTCAAAAGGGCCCAATATATCGAGGAGATAATTTGTCCTGCTTCCCAAAACGACGATATCCAAGCATTGGAGAGATTCTCAAAAAGACATGATCACTCACCGCAAACGACAACAGTCTTCGGCGATGATCCGCATACGATTTCTGACGACTTTGTGTCGTCTCCATCCTCTTTTTTATCAACTGAATCTTCTCTGTTGTTTCTTGGACAAGGCTCGGCCCAACTAGTGAAGTCTCACATGTTTCCACCCAACAAAGTGGAGAACGACAAGGACCCTCATACAATGCTTCAAACGTAGCCATGCGTATCGAGGCTTGATAGCTGTTATTGTATGAGAACTCCACTAAGGGTATATGCTCCTCCCATGAGCCCCCAAAATCCATTACACAAGCCCGAAACATGTCTTCCAACGTCTGTATCGTCCTTTCAGATTGTTCATCCGTCTGAGGATGATACGCCGTACTCATATTCAACTGAGTTCCCAGGGCTTTCTGTAAGGATCGCCAGAAACGAGATGTGAACCTCAGATCTCTATCTGAGACGATAGACATTGGTACACCATGCCTCTTTACCACTTCTCGGATATAGATTTTTGAAAGATCTTCCACCGTATGATTTTCACGAATAGGGATGAAATGGGCCGACTTGGTTAGACGATCCACTATCACCCAAATGGCATCGTGTTTCCGGACCGTTCTTGGAAGAGCTGTAACAAAATCCATTGTTATCTGATCCCATTTCCACACTAGGATAGGTAAAGATTGTAACATACCAGCTAGTCTCTGATGCTCTGCTTTAACCTGCTGACAAGTTAAGTACTGTGAGACGAACTCGGCCACCTTCCTTTTCATGTCGCTCCACCAAAACTGCGCCTTCAACGCCTTATACATCTTCTATGTACCTGGGTGTACAACCCATCTTGAATGGTGGTAAGCATGAAGGAGTTGTTCCTAAGCAGTTAAAGGTACAACCATCCGATCTCGAAACCGCAAAACTGAACTCTCATCCAGCTTCCATCCCTCGATGGTCTCCCCACCATTGAGTTTTGAACTCATTACAACACAGTGTACGTCGGATGTCTATGCCTCCTTTATTATCTCTACCAAATCAGGAACAAGCGCAACTGAAAAGAAAACCGCAACATCAGCTCGGCCTTCACATTCCATACGCATGTCGGCTAGGACCGACATCAACTGCCACTCATCTGAAGCTTCTTTCGCCAACTGAGTATATTTCCGGCAAAATCAAGATGGGTGTAAGGCGAACTTTCAACTCTTGAAAAGATCTCTGACATTCATCAGTCCATTGAAATGGAGCATTCTTCTTTGTCAGAGCTGTCATAGGCAAAGCTAGTCGTGATAAGTCACGCACAAAGCGTCGGTAATAACTAGCTAGACCAAGAAAACTTCGTATTTCAAAAACATTCTTCGGCAGTTGCCAAGAAAGAACAGCTTCTATCTTTTCTGGATCCACTGAAACACCTTTCTCAGAAACAACATGGCCCAGAAAGCGTACCTCTTGTATCCAAAAATCGCACTTTGATAATTTGGCATACAACTGATGGTCTCTCAAGATTTCCAACACTATCGTCAAGCGTTGTTCATGCTCAGCCCTTGTTCTTGAATACACCAATATGTCGTCCACAAACACCACAACAAAAGAATCCAGATATTGCTAAAATATCTGATTCATCGATGTCATAAAGACTGTTGGTGCATTCGTAAGACCAAAAGGCATGACTACATATTCGTAGTGGTCATATCTGCTTCTGAATGCTGTCTTCGAAATATTCTCCTTCCGAACTCGCAACCGGTGATATCCTGACCGCAAGTCAATCTTAGAGAACCACTGAGCTCCCCTCAATTGATCAAACAGGTCATCAATGCGTGGAAGTGGATATCTATTCTTTATCATAACTTTGTTAAGTTTACGATAATCCACACATAGCCTCAAAGTTCCATCTGATTTCTTTACAAACAAAACTGGTGCTTCCCACGAAGACACGCTTGGCAGAATAAAACCTTTGTTTTCCAGTTCTTCCAATTACACTTTCAATTCCTTTAACTCCGTTGGTGTCATCCTATAAGATGGAAGTGAGATAGGACTGGTCCCCAGAAGAAGATCAATCGTAAACCCCACTTCTCTTACAGGTGGTAACCCTGAGAAGTTTTCAGGAAAAACATCAGGAAATTGATCCGCGACTACTGGAAAACTGTTATTCGCGATCTCGTTCATCGATTCCAAGTTTAACGCAGCCAACTGGTAAGAGATCGTTGCCACTACTAGTGTCAACAAGCCCGTTGCACCTGCCTTCACCAATATTTCTTCTCTAAAGAGGTGTTCGACGCCATCCTCAGTCGCGAAACTGATTGTTCTGCTATAACAGTCGATGTGAGCCCTGAACTCTGTCAACCAATCCATACCCAGGATTATATCATAGACATCCATCTCCAGCACAGAGAAATCTCATTTCATCTCAACTCCATCAACAGTTATAGAACGTGCTTTACACACGAAGGCTCTACATTCTCTTTCATCGAGAGGAGTTTGAAGTTTTATCACAGAAGGCATCATTTCAAGTTTTAAGTTCAGCAAATCAGCACTACGAGAATCAAGAAAAGAATGCGATGCACCAGTATCGAACAACACTTGCATGAGGGTAGAATTCAAAAGAATTGTACCTCTCACCGTAGACGGTCCAGACTGGTCATCCACAATCACCTGTTCCGCTCCATACAATTGCTTTGTTGCTGCACTTTGCTCCTTATTGCCTTGTTGAGATTGCCCTGTCTGAGGAGTCATGGCATTCCTGGAATCACCATAACTAGCTCTGTTCTGCGGGCGAGACTGATTTTGCTGTCCTCGCCCTGTCGAAGCATAAGATGCTTGCGACACTTGAGAAGTGTCACGAACACCCGACCGTGGAGCACTGCGACAATATCGCTGAAGATGCCCCATCTTGTTGCAATTGTGGCATGCTCTCGGTGGTGCTGTACATTCTCATTTAATGTGATCAATCGAGGCACATTGAAAACACCCGACTTTCATCATGGATCGTGGGGGAAGATTAATCGATCCAGCCGTCTGATTCTGATTCTGATTCGCACTCCCACCTTGGAAGTAGGTGTCCCTCTTCCGCTTGTTCCCAACATTAGAGTTCCCACTCGTTCTCGTGGGTATCATCATACTTCCTCCTCCCATAACTCTTGAGATGTCTCTTTCAGCTACTGTTGCTCTGTTTACCATCTCCGTATAATCCGTAATACAGAGCACAGCTATCTTCGAGCGAATCTCCTGTCGCAACCCTGATTCAAAGATGTGTGCCTTCAGCGACGCACTTGCAGCAACTTCCGGTGCAAAGCGCACTAAATTCATGAATTTAGCCGCATACTCCGTGACAGAGAGATTCTCCTGCTTCAGGCTGAAAAAGTCTGTCGTCCTTTGGATCTTAAACGTGTGATAGAATTGTTTATTGAACAATTCCTCAAATTCCTCCCAGCCCAGGCCTTGATCCACCTTGGCCTGCCCCACTAGCTCCCACCATTGTCGTGCAAGATCCTCCAGCATATACGTCGCCAACTTTACTTCCAATTCTGCTGGTGTGCCGATGAAATCGAAGATACGATTCATCCTACTCAGCCACACCTCCGCCCTTTCTGGTTCAGAATCACCCCGAAAGATGGGTGTATTCTGCTTCTGGAACTGGACGGAATGGCCTACATGCCTTGACTCATCCCTCTGATTCCCCGTGTCCACAGCCTAAAACGCTTGAACTATACTTTGGACTAGCTGCTGGTTCACCTGTGGCTGGACATAGTTCGACCCTTCTCACCTTAGGCTCAATTTTTATGAGTTAGTGGGATATTATTCCATGAAAGTAACCTATATGATAAGTTAAGTAAAAAAAAGACAAAAAAATAACCTTATCTTTAATTTTTAGAGATGAAATAATTACTTAAAATGCTCAAGAAATGTCAACGCAGTCATTATTTAGTTGATAATTAACTAAAATAAATGATGCTAAAAATATTAAAAATGAGGTAAATTTAATGAATTATTGTATTCCATTATTTTTATAGATGAATATATCATGATGCACAAGTGTTAACTTAATTTATTCAAATTCCATCATTTTCTTGATTTTTTTTTTAAATTTAAATTAAATAAATAATGTCAAAATTGACATTATTGTTATTTTATAATAAATGATATTTTATTAAATGATTTAAAATTACTAAAAACATCATATTGGTCTAAGTGATTTGTAAGTGTTAATAAATATCAAATATGATTCATTCATGGATCAATTGGTCTTTTATGATGAACATATTAACCCCTAAATAGTAAAAACTTTGTTAACGAGGTTAGTGTTTTTGAACGTTACGTGCGCTTCTATTAAAATTAATTTCCAACACATATGGGATTTTTATTTTATAAATTAGGTACTAAATTTTCTAACAAGTCTCACTTTAATTTAGTCTTAAATGATAAATTACATAGGTTAGAAAAATAGTTACCAGAGTAAAAACAAGAAAGGATAAAATTGAGTAAGGTTAAAGACCAAGGAACAAAATAATAAAAATATTTTTCTTTTTGTGTGATGTAAGTTTGGCTCGACCATACTTTCCTTCCACTCCATTAGTTGTCAATTTTGGAAGCACATGATGTAAATGAGACCTCCCAATAGTGAAAACTTTTTGAGTATTTACAAGAATGTCACTCCTCAACTATCAAAGGGCACTCGTTCTACTCTCTTCACACCACTCAAGCCCTTTGGCTCGACCAAGCCTTGCCCAAATCACTTCTCCAATTCACTCCTCTCATCCTAGAAGCCTTACTTTGGGCAGAAAGTCAACCAAGGAAGACCTCTGGTGCAAACCATAAGGAGTAACCCGAAGAAATGGTAACGTTCATCAACATGTGTTTTTATTTTATTTCCTTCATCATCCTCTTCAACACTTCTTATATAATTCTTATATAATAACTTCAGTATCCTCTATAAGCTTTGCGAAACAATGTCGTTCGTTTTTTCAACACCACCTCTCGTGGTTGAGCATAATGATGGACATATTGTTTATATATGATATTTATGATATTTATAACATAATTATGCCTTTGGAGTCTTTATATCATATACACCCTTTTTACATTCCATACCGTATACGATAACGTAATAAGGGTAACGATAATGAATATATATAATATACATGACATCATTATGATATTCATGACATAATTATCTTTCTGAAAATATAATATATCATTTTCATGATCATAACGTTGGTTCATTTTTTATAACCATCTTTCATTATTGGTTTTAAAAATATAATCGATGTATAAATATGATAATTATGTCATGATTATTATTCTGAAGATGTTTAAATAATGGTCTTTTTAACCATAGTCAACCTACTAAAGTCATTTTTTGACACATAAACCGAATATGGTCAAAACATCTGACTTAAACTTAATTGATCAAGTAAATATATATAACTTGTTGATAAGTGAAATAAAAGTAATAATAAACTTGAAAAAGGTTTTCAGGAAAGTAAATAATTAACATAAGTTTATTATTCAGGAAGATAAAGACACGCGTGACGAATCAGACTCAAGGTAAGGGACTTCATCTCAATTTTCTTTCATTGAGTCATTTTTTGATGTTATGCATTTATATTCTTTTATAAGGTGAATATACATCCCCTTTAACATGTTATATCATGAATTTCTCTATTTTCATTATATTTAAAGTTTTGTTTAAGTTAATCTTTCTTGGAGCTTATGATTCAAGTGTTTCCGGAGTGAAGGGATTTTTCCTTTAAAAAATCATCTTTTAATGTTTTTTCCCAAACTCTATTTATCTTCCATGTCCATTTTCTAAAAATGATTTTATTAATGATTTTATATGGACATAAAAGATTTATAAAGTACATTTTGTCTTTACTTTATTTCAATGGTTTTCAAAAAGAAATCATTTTACATGTTTTATATGGAACATTTTGACAAACGACAAAAGAAATGTACCATTCTTAACATACACGGCGACAACTTTTCTGCCTTCATGACCATTATTTGATTTCTATATTTCTTTGCAAGCTTTCATGTTTTCTTCAAAGAAAAACTCTTGTATTTTGGTATTGAAAATGGTTTTTCAAAGAAAATGGTGTTTTGGTTTTAAAAATGGGGTTTTAAAAGAAAATGGTATTTTTTCCCAAAAGTCTCTTTCATATGGGTTTAAAAGAGTTTTTCAAAGGGTTTTATGATGAAAGTGTTTTATTCATGATATAGTACTTGATCATTATATGAAACGAGTGAGCCCGATACAGTTTATATGAAGGGTTGAGCCCCATTATAGCTCACAGGTGAGCTTGATATAAAAAATTACAACGGTCGAGGGCGGAGAATAAATACAAGAAAAGCCCTACAATACCAACAGAGAACTCGGCGACACTCAAACCCGAGACCTCACTGAGACCCCGCAAGGCCGCTCCCAACTGAGTTGCACCCGGGGGGTAAGGATGAGTTCGATATAGCTTATACAAAGCGTTGAGCCCCATTATAGCTAATGGAAAACGAGTGAGCCCGATATAGCTTATACAAAGAGTTGAGCTCCATTATAACTCACGGGTGAGCCCGATATAGTTATACGAAGGGTGAGCCTCATTGTAGCTCTAATGCATTGAGTAATGATTATATTGGAAGTCAGCCGTATGGTTATTCCAATTAAAAAGGCTTTGAAAGGGTTTTATGAATATGATGTTGCAAGTCACCTAAAAGGAGTTTTAATTGATTGTTATGGGTTTTAAAGGATTTATTTGAGCAAAATGAGTGTTTTTCTTGTGAAAATGTTTTATTTTTTTCACTCAATGAACATTGATGAAAAAGTAAACATTTCATGGGTTTTCATATTTTTCCTGAACTAACAGTTTCCTTTCTTTTTATATCCCTTACTGAAATTTCGTGTTCATCCTAAGTTTTTTTAAAATGCTTTCATAGGATTTAAGGATGGGTGAGGGAAAAGAAGAAGTCAAGTTGAAAGTCGTGGAGATTTGTCATGAAAAGAAATCATGCTTTATTTTAAAAGTTTTATATTATGGGAAAAATGGATACTAATCGTAAGTGTCCACTTTGTATTATATGGTTTTGTTATATATGAGGTATAGCATAATTCTCTAAAACTCTAAACCTAAAAAGAACCTCAAAGTGAAAGAAATTAAATTCTGGCTAAAACTCAAGATCATGTAATGTGGTTAGGTCCTTATAGGTGTTGCATTCCAACAAGTGAAGGGATTTCTAGAATCATTCTGGAAAGAGGAAGACTTGGCATCTCTTGAAGAACTTGCCAAAGTGAGGAGTTTCCATAACCTCTCATGGAAAGATGATGCTTGACAGGATATTCACATCAAAGCTGTAAAGAAGCACGTGAAGTTCAAAGGCACCTATCTTACATTTGGTGCAACTCCCAACAATAGATGATATAGTTCTTCGATCTGCATGCCAATTGATTTTTCTTTTAAAGCAGTGAGCATAAGAGGGAAGTGTGAGGAAAGTGATCAAAGAGAAATGGTGTATTTACCCTAGACCATTGTAAGGGCAGTGAGCCTAGGCAGGAGTGACCTACCTTAAAATCAACAAGCACCGAGCTTAATGATTTTGGTGCACCAACACAATGTTGGATGCATGCTCCTTAGAAAAAGTGACTCTCAGGGTATTTAAGCCCCTTTAGGGCCTAACATATCTTCAAGACATCTAAGAATTAAATCCCACAAATTTTCCTTGATCTTCGTGGCCAAATATTCAAATTCCCGCTTCATGGCCATATGCATTGGGAAACATGTTTGTTTTTATTTCACGTGTCAACTTCACTTTAGTTATCGTGGTTTCTCCTCAACAAGTCTCGTATTTTTGTGACTTCTATACTCAAGGCAAATTTCATTCACTCATCACCTACTCAACAAAACTTCAATTATCTACTCAATGTAGTCGCTCCCAAGTTCCTACTCAACGCAACATTCATCTGTGTGGTTCCTACTCAACGCAAATGCCCAATCTACTCCATGCAATTGCTCAGTTTACTCAACACATCTTCTTTCCCTACAATTTGACCACGTGCATCTCAAATATTTAATCCACAAAACTTGTTGAGGTGAACATATCCATAGAATCTACTTCATGCAACTTCATTCCCTTGCAATTCAACTCACCACAACAATCTTATGAAACACCAAATATTCTTCATGAAATGTTCAACATATTTCCACATAAATATCACCTACTTCAAACACCATTAAGCCACTGAATCTCCATTCCCATCAAATATTCACTCTTGTAAATCATTTCATCAACTCACCTTAAGATTCATTCATCATCTCACCTTAAGATTCATTCATCATCTCAGCACATATAACATTCATACTGAAGCATAATCAGTTAGGGACTAACACAAAACGTCTGCTCCTGGCTCAAAACATATTCTCGCATAATATAACCACCAACCTCCAACTTGACAACAAATAACTCAAACTCCCATAGCACAACAAGGCACATTGGAAGGCTCTCTCTAATAGTCTGGATACATATCAGTCGGCAAACAACATCCCCTTCAATTGAGATTATTTCCACCGAACATATACTCTCTTTACCAAGTTGGCACGGAACATATCTTTGATATAGTACACAAAACAATTGCAATATCAATCTTTATCATATTGTAACACAGGATGTATATACAGATACTACAGGTCACAACTCTTGATCCAGCCATCACCTAAATCGAGAGCACAGTTGTTTACGGCGCACAGTGAAAAATGGCGACGAGGGCCCTTAGCGCCATGGCGCATGGCGCACTACGCTGCGCATGGAAATTTCATTAACGGCGCAAAAATCATATATAAAAAAATATATTAGGAAAATGAAAAAAAACACATTATCTCATGAAAATTTAGTTAAAAAAAAGAGGAACATGGAATCAAAATATGTCTAAATAATACAAAATATGCAAAGACAAATTGTCATACAATGTCTAAAAAAATAGTTTTTCATTCTCATCCATAGAAACACAATCGCCATTGCCGATGGGATCATCAAGAAGCTCTTCAATATCCTCCTCTTCACTCTCTAGACTCAAGATCTTCCTCTTCTTCAATATGATGAAGAGATGTTTTTTTCCCTTTTGTTTCCATGGAAGTGGATGCTCTAGTAATACAGTCAGGTTCTTCAGCTCCAGATGCTAAAGCTACAACCCAAGTTAAATCATCCTCCTCAAAAACAAGATTGTTTCCTACATCAAGTTCTTCCACTGGCCCAAGCATCCATTCATTACAATCATCAATGCTTTTCAATGAGATAGGATCAATGGTGTCACGGTCATTAAATCTCCTAATCAACGCCCTGTTATATTTGACATAAACCAAGTTATTCGATTTAGATTGAGCAAGCCTATTTCATCTTTTTGTGTGGAGATTTTCAAACACACTCCAATTCTGTTCACAAGCAAAAGCACTACAAGACTAAGAAATTTTATTGTGAACTGTCTCAAATGGGGAGTTGAAGCGCCATTAGATGCCCACCAATCAGTCAGTGCTCTCAATTTTATGTTTCAAATAGCCAAATTAGTTCCAAGAGTGCCTAAAGCATCTCAATATTCTTCCATCTCCTCAGAGATTTTATCCTGAGTACCAAAATCTGGAATCAATCTCTGGATACAATTCACCAAACTCAAGTTCATTACTTCATCACTATCAATGTTAGGATTGAGATAAAAAAAACTCGAGAATCAAGTAGTATCCTACAGCACACAATGGTCGATGAAGTTGCACATTCCATCTTTTATCGATAATTTTGAAGATCTCCTTATACTTGACTTCATTGTCGTTGAAAGCTTTTGCAATGACCTTGGCCCTATCCATAGATTTTTAAATATATCCCATTGGAGGTTTTTTTTCGCCATCAACCAATCTAAGAACTTGAACAATAAAACCCCCAACCCTTAAGGGAATAAAGAACATTATTCCAAAATGAAGTGCTCTGCACAGTAAGTGTTGTCATCTTACCTCCTTTCCCATTTGCCCCCTTGTTGATGTTCCATTCCTCCAAGCCAAACATCTTTCTTAAATTTCTTTGTTGGTTGTGCACGCTAGAGAGTGATCATGGCAGCGGCAAATCTTGTTTTGGCAAGCCTAAGTAGCTCCCTCAGTTGGGTGAATTGCCTCATCATGTGTAACGCACCCACATGGTTATAAATATAACCATTGACCAACACTGCCTTCTTCAAAAGCCGAGCAAAGAATCCGAATTTTCTACATGTCCCCCAACATCAAGTCCAAACAATGAGCGGCGCATGGAGATAGGTTGCCTCCAACAATTTTCCTATTAAAGAAAATCCAGATAAGAATAAATTATCACTATAAAAAAATGAAAAATATTAATTAGAATGGAAAACAATAAAAAAATTATAATTCTTACTGACACTATCGATGACAACTTGAACAACATTATATGGTCCAACTTTTATAACAAATTTATCAAGAAGCTCAAACATTTTTGAGCCACTTTTCACACAGGATAAAGCATCAACTGATTCAATGAAGACGGGTCCCTTTGGGCTATTCACCAAGAAATTGATAAGTGTTCTTCCTCTTTTACTCGTCCAACCATTAGCCATAATCGAACATTTCTTACGCAATCTTCAAAATAATTCACCAACAAATTTGTTCGTTCCAATTATTTTATTAAGGGAACTCGTACCTCATGATATGATGGTGGTTTCATTGTCAGGGTCATATTGCCCAACTCCTTCAATGAAATCAGCAAAGCTATCGTGGTTGACAGCAATAAATAGAATTCCAACATCATACATCCACCTCGCAAATAATTGACAAACTTCCTCTTTTTTTTCCTTTTTGTATGCATCACTAATAGTTGTTTATTTTGAAGTTTCAACTTTCCTTTGTCGTACAACCTCGGACTTAGAGTGAAGTAGTGATCAATACCTTCTCTTGAATTTGAATGAGAAGTCTTTATACTACTTCCTGTTGCAAAATTGTCTGAACTACTTGTTGTCTTCCTTTTGACTCCTCCTATGGTCGGAATTAAAAGATCTTCCTCTCCATCATCTTCCATCAAATCAATATCCTTATATTGGGCAGTCGAGTTTATTTGATCCTTCAATGACTTTTTTTCTCCAACGGCCTTTCTAATTTCTTCTCTGGCATGTGGTAGACAAATTTGGAAACCTATTGTATTTTGAAAACCTTTTGTCAAATGTTGTTTGTCTAGTGTAATGCTACCATTAGTAACTTTGCTGCAAAATTTGCATGTCACACAGTTTTTATTTTTAGAATTACTCAATGAAAAATATGCTTAAGCTAGATCTTTGCCAAAATTGTTAGCAACCATTCAATTTATAGGCAAAAAAAGGTGAACAAAGAAATAGATAAAATAAAACACATAATAACACAAGCAAAATAAAGTAAAAAACAAATGAGGGCAGGTGCGTGAGTCACAACAGCTGCTCCAGGGTAGCAGAGTAGCAAGCCAACGAAAGAGAAAGGAGGCAAACCTCTAGGCCAGGCTAGAGAAGTTTAGAAGAGAAAAGAACTTGAGGAAGATCGACTAGTTGTGGAGCAGACGTTCGTTGTCCAAGGGTTGCAGTCCGAGGTAGTGTGCGTTCTAGGGTGTCGCAGGGTCTGGTGGGGTTAAAATAAAAAAAAATAACCAAAACTTAAAAAAAAGCGCACGTAGATGGCGCACAATGGCGCGCGCCATCTCATTTGCACCACGCCAAGGGCATGTTGTGGCGCGACAGTCCATGGCACAACACCCTACGCCATGGTGCGCCATTCACAACTGTGACCGTGAGATATACATATTTATCATAATTTCATTGTTCTAAATAGTCAACACTACTACATTCAAATATGCATTGATTTCCAACAAACCAATATCGAACAACTCAACATAATTTCAACTCAGTAGTTGATAACAAACCCAACATAACTTCACTGAATATGCGAAACGATCTCCCCCTTTGAATTATGTTGTCAACTCTACCATAAATCAATTATTCATAAAATATAAACATCTTTAGTAACTTTAATAATCCATTATAGCTCTCTTTTTTTCCTCCCCCTTGGACACACAATCCAATGATTAAAAAAATTAACAATGGCACTCATATCTAATGAATTAGATCTCGCATCCATCCTTCACATCTTCACATAGTTGCACATTACTGATGATTCAGAGAGTGAGCTTAACATGCAACAAACAATCATCGACAAATCCTCCAAGCCAACTTGAGTCAAGACCAATGTGGGAAAACAGAGAATTAGTAAACATCAATGTTGTCCACTCCCTTGCTCCTATAATTCAGTTACAGATTAAAGAATGAGTTTCAGTGCCATGCCCAAGCAACTCTCACTATGATCCAACCCAGACCTTTAATAAACAATCAATGAAAAAACATTAATCAGAATAAGGGCAAGAGGTGTACCTTTCAGATTTCTTCATGTCAAACGTTTTCACAATGGTCAGGGGATCTCCCCATTAAACACACAAGCAAGATTTCTGAAATACCATTACCATGGTGCTTCGACTTTAGTTCAACTCCCCCTTTATCAAATTCATTCAATCTAGTATTACCCCAAGACACATACTCCCACTTTTTCGAAGATGTTTCTAATAAAAGATAATCTCCATGGGAAGTGGGGGTACCATTCAAATCTCCTCAACGTGAGGAAAGTGGTTAAGTTCCCTGACTCAACCAATTCTTCATTTTAACTTTGACTTGATGGCCTTCTCCCTAATGTTACTCTTCTAATGCACACAATTTAAATTTCTTCACCCTTTGCTTATGATCTTAACGTTTGCTCCACTTTTGGTTTATAAAATATCTTTTGTATAATTCCACTGGTATAGATTTCTTCTTTGCATTAGCACTATATTGTGCAACTTTATCATTCTCCTATGGCTTTGTGATGCTCTCTTCCTTCCCTCTAATTCTCTTTCTCCAAACAAGATTGATTCCTCCTGTATAGCATCTCGCTTGCAATTCTTTCGTCTGACTTGTCATTACATTTTTGTGTTTGCTTAGCCACATACCAAGTTGTCAAGGCTTCTTCATTTCCTCCACCCTTCCAAATGCCTTTCTTCTCTCTCAATGAAACTTGTTGAGCAATGGCAGATTTGTAGTTCTTCATACATCAACTTCATAACACTCTTCAACCAAACCATGAAACTCGTTTCAGTTGACAATAGATTTCCCTTAAAACTCCATGTTGATTTTCATTGTTCAACCAAGTTGGATTCTTCTTCTGTAAAGATATTGTATACCACCTCTGAGTTTTCTTGCCACAATCTCTGACTATGCATCCATAGTTAGCACGAATAAAAGGAATCACCATGACAATCCTCCATCAACAACGTTCATAGACCCTCAAGGGAGCAGAAGGTAGATAGAAGAATAAGGAATCAAGGATTGTCTCGATTCGCGCGGATTCAGCCTCACGAAAGGACGAAATCCAAAGGGTCAATAACAAGCACTCCAA
This sequence comes from Viscum album, assembly GCA_963277665.1. Lineage (NCBI taxonomy): Eukaryota > Viridiplantae > Streptophyta > Magnoliopsida > Santalales > Viscaceae > Viscum > Viscum album. Next base: position 1,388,745,551 of record OY728155.1, on the reverse strand, counting down.
AGCGTCTAGGGAACTCCCACAGTCGCCAAGGGTCATCTAAAGAGAGAAGAAACTGAATGGAAAAAGGGAGTGGAATTTATAAATAAAAAGAGAAATCCAAAAACCATGGCATAATGATACAAGTAAAAAACGTAACGGGTGTCGTCACCACCCATAAATCCGAAAACCATAGCGCAATCCCCCTTGTCTCCTCTAAAATATCACAGTCACCAAACTTTCAAATTCGATGATATCAAAGAACATTACGACGTAATGTATCTCATTACGTTGTAATTCACCTGATCAAAGGGCCGATTCGAGATTTACGGCCCAATCCATGCTGATATCCAATTTTCACAGTTGCCTTACCTTTTTAAATCAAGCTTAATCAAAATACATCACGACACAACACATAATATTACAGTGTAATGCACAAGCCCCTTCCTTGAAAATCACGGCCTGAAACCACAGCCTAACCATTCTCCATAACAACTAGTCGTAACACATCTTCCCCACATAGAATCAAAACACAGTTTAACCCACGATGCTGCAATGTTTGAAACCATGGTACAATGAACAAGTCGTGATCGCTAGCAGTAACACCTTCCTTCAACCCCAACACTTAAACAAATATATTTACCCCGGAAACAAATCACGACATGATTGAAGTCAATGCGGCGTGATCTGTGTGTCAAATGAAATTTCATCCCAAACTCAACTCCTCAGCTCCAATGCCTCAAAATCCACAAACACCCAAAAGAAAGTGTATTGAAAATTCAGGCCTTCACAAACAGCATGGCATTGACTAAAATATAAAACTGAGATGTTTCTTAAACTGCTGACTGGTTTTCAAAGGAACCTTGGAACTGGTTCTCAAAGAAATCAATCATGGTATATAAATAATTAATGATGACTGCTTACCAAATTCAGATGATTCCTGTGCAGGGAGAGGTGTTATAAAGTTTTTGTTTCGGGAAAAATAAAGCAACAAAAAAAAGATAAAATCATGCAATATAATTTCAATACATGAGATAAGAATTTCAATTTTGAAATTGTGACGATATCGATTCCTGCCAGTTTTATATGTGAACAAAATCTAAAATCATCCAAACTCCACATATTCCCGGTTTCTTAAGAACCCAGAACAACATATCCATATAAGACCTGCATACAGTGAAGCGTCCTGATTTAACAAATAAGAAGTAGACAATCCAGACTAAAAGCCAACCAATGGATGAAAAAAAAAACATCGGACTGATAGAAAGCACCTACTCGAAAGTTGTTCGACCTGAGCCGGCGTAAGTCTCGCCGTGAATGCAGTTCCACGGCAAGACGTACGCAAAAAATAATTAATAAAAACGAATTTGAATCGGTTGGAAAAAGATCGTATACCTGCCGAGAACGGCAGTTAGGGTCTGGATGTGGGATGCCTCGTCGTCGTCACCATTAAGGTCCTCGGTGTGGACGATGTAAACAGCGGAGCCTGAAACCGAACTTCCTACCTTAGCATTCGCCATTGAGATCAGCGGAGATAACAACAAAGCAACCAGCACGGACAGCGGAAACCAAGGTGACGAAGATGGGGTGATGGAGCTAGCTGTTCGACGAAATTTAACCCTTGCAGCCATTTTGTATCGGATGTGATCGGAGGAGATGCCGATCGTGACTCCAGCGAAAATAATAATAATAAATAAATAAATGAAAATTGAAATGAAAACAACAGTAAACCAGGTTTATTTAACCTGGAAAATTGGACAAATCTTCCCGATGTGGTTTTTTTTATATAATTAAATGGGGTAAGGGTTTGATATTTACGTGAATGGGTCTTGAAGGAGTTTTCTTTTTAATATTGGTTTTCCTAAATAAATATTTATTTAATTAATGCTAGGTTTAAAATATTTTTGAAACTAATTTTTTTTTTTGCCCAGGCCAAAGGCGGCCAGTTCTCCCTTTGCCCAATTGAAAAAAAATAATTATTATTTTAAATATACATGTTTGTATATTTAATTTTTTATTTTGTTTTGTTTATATATTTATATATACATATATATAACAAAAAATCGGTAGAATTTATCTATTATTTAATATTCAGCATTACTGTCATTAAAACAGTTTGTAATTCTGACAGAAACCATCACGTAATGTTGACAGAAACCATCACGTAATACTCACTTTTATAAAAGGGTTTGGCCTGTAAATCATTCTGGATTTCCGATGTGTGATTCAGGTTCTCTCTTTCCTACACGGAATAGTAATGTGATGTTATTAGTCATTTTTAATCAATTAATAATAAATATTAATTACTAATAAACAATAATTAACTATTAATGGGCTTTGCATCAATTGGCACAACGACCAAAACCCAAACTTGGTTTTGATACATGGAACCCCATTTAGAATTCATGACTTCTTTCCATCTTGAAGCTTTTTAGCTCTATACTTCATCTTTATAGGAGAGAGGTTTATCATTTTCAACTAATAATGATTCACCGTCTTCGGTGACTAGGAAACCATATCTCTCTAGTTCTCTTACCTCTCTTGCGCTCCTACGCAGTACTTCTATTTCAAGAACTACTTCTTCCATAGGGGTTTATGGAACCTATTCTTATACAAACTCTTGTGTATCTTGAGCACCAACTTCATCAAAGTCAATCTTTCTCCCACTATCCTTTTGAGGATGTGCTCCCTCTCAAGAAAGATGACTTTTTGGCATCAGTAACTTTCTTGCCTGAGGGGTTGTATAGGTAGTATCCCTTTGTTTCCTTGAGATACCCTATAAAGATACACTTTGTGCCCCGAGGTGCTAGTTTGTTGCTTGAGAATGTCTTAACAAACTCCTTGCAACCCCATACACATGTATGTAACAAAACGAGTTTCTTTCCACTCCACAACTCGAAGGGAATTCCATTTCCCGCTTTAGTTGGTACTCAGTTTAATGTGTATGCTACAGTTTTTAATGTATATCCCCAAAAGGATAATGGAATATCTACATGACTCATCATCGACCTTACCATGTCTAACAAGGTATGGTTTCTCCTTTCACTAACACCATTACACTATGGTGTGTAAGGTGGAGTGAGTTGAGATAGAATCCCAAACTCTTATAAAAATTTGATGAACTCTTGGTTAAGATATTCACCACCTTGACCTGATCGAAGATTCTTTATATTCTTTCCAAGTTAATTCTCTACTTCATTCTTGAACTCGTTGAATTTCTCAAAGGATTCGGACTTGTACCTTATCAAGTAGACATAGCCATATCTACTAAAGTCATCAGTAAAAGTTATAAAGTAAGAATATACACCTCTAGCTTCTACTGGAAATTGTCCACACACATCTGTGTGTACCAATCCTATAAGATTTTTGGCTCTTTCACCCTATCAGTCAAATGGTGGTTTGGTCATTTTTTTCTTATAAACAAGCATGATATATTTCAAGCAGTTTTAGCTCAAACGAGTCTAAATAACCATCTTGAGAGATGTTTTTCAAACACTTCTCATTTACATGAAAAATACAGTGATGCCAAAGCTGGGTGTTATATGAGTCATGTGAACATGATTCATTATCAATCACCAATACTTGGTTTTCATAACTTAATACATGAAAACCATTATTTAAATGTTCCATTCCACAACATATGTTGTATTTATAAAAGAAAAAACTTTCATTTCTAAACTTGGAAATAAACCCATATATATCTAGGCATAATACAAAAATTATGTTCTTGGTAACAGTAGGTACATAATAACAATCTTTTAAAACCAAAATCATTCCCATTGGCAATGAAAGGTGGTAGTCACCGATGGCTAGAGCGGCCGACCTCGCACTATTGGCAGCTCGTAGATCCACCTCTCCTTTAGAAATCTTTTAGAATCTACTTGGTTCCTGCATTTAGATACAAATGTGATCACCGCAAGATATATCTAATACTCATTGTGTAAATATTGAAAGATTATTGATTATCCACTAAATGAGGCTAATATTCATTGTTAAAATATATAATATTCATGTTCTTTATTATTCATAAACATCATTTTAGTGCATTTTACACTTTGAACATCATTTCACATTATGATTGTAATTCTTTTATAAAAATGCACTATTATGTGGTACATTTTTTAACATCATTTAAAGTACCCAATGATTCATCTGATTTTAAGGAATATAATTATACATACTTTAATTTGATATTTTGGGAAATTTATCTACACTTCATTATGAACATGTTTGATTCAGGGATCAATGGAGAATTCATGGAAGAAGATGGGGATATTCTGTGATGAAAGGAAACAATTCTGGAGAAGTCGGATTGGACACCAACCCACTGATAAGAATGTGGGGACCAACATACAGACCCAATTAATCCCAAATTTTGTGGGATTCTATAAGACATGTAGATTAAGAAATAACTCTTCAGAATCCAATGCTAATTCGGACTCCATTGTGGTCATTTAGGCGGCCCAAGTTAGAGATAAAATTTTGGGCCAGATTCTATGACCCAGAAAAAAATCCTACCAAAATGATCATATCTCGGAATCCACAACTCCAAATGGGCCCAAAATTTACAGCCGTTTAGAATACATCAGGGGCTCCATTTTCTTCTTCTGTGGACCACTCTTATTCGGCCATATAGAAGGTCTTCCAAGCGCGTATGTTCGGTGGATGAAAGCTGACTGCCACCTCGGGTCAAGTGTGGAAAAGTTTAAGTTCCACAAGCTTTCCACCACCCTAGGCCTACCATAATCAAGTGGGATACTTTGTACTGTTGAAGGATCGACCCAAGGCTTCCAAAATTCCTATTTAAGGCAGTGGTGGTGGATGAGTTTATCATCTTTGAGCTTTTTTTCATCTTAATGTTATGCTGCCAATTTGTCTTTGTAATGTTCTTCATTCACATGTAAGTTGTTTTAATTAATCCTAGTTTCTTAATAAAAGTTCTTATTATCCTCTTATTCTGTTGTTCTCCATCTCACTTTGATACTGTTGCCTCAAGGTGTTAATTTATTCACACCAAATCTTGTGAAATTATTCACACAACGGTGGAGTGGTCATTTTATTTTTATTGTTTTCTTTACTTCTCCATTTCCTCCCTCATGAGTCTACTTTCCGCTTCCATTGAAACCATAGAATCAATGGAGGGATAACCCACTTATGGGTTGATCCAAGGTAGTAGCAAGGGGCTGGATTGGATGTTATTTATCACCCCATTAATGTCTAATCACTTCTTTTAATTGAGATTTTTATTTGATGATTTTTAAACTCCATCGTCCTTGTTGAATTTAAGGTAACACACTTCAAGTGCGAATACGAACCTTTACCTTGAAGTGCTCAAAACTTTGATCCTTCAAGTGTATAGGTGATTAGTATTAAAGTGTGTAGGTATTAAACTAATAAGTGAGGATGTTGTTTGATCTTCTTAAATGAACTCATCTCAAATATCAGAAATTGAAATAGTTGAAAAAGAATTTCATCCAATCCACCCCGAGCGATAACCTAGGATCAACTCATTATTTTAAATTGAATTCACTTAAATCTGTTAGTGATCCTTTAAAACCATCTAAAAGTAGCTCAAATTTGGCCACTTCATAGCAAAAAACAATCCATAGAATGTGCGTGTCTGTAGGTTACTTCTTAGGTCTCTGAGGATTCGATAACCCAAGCTAAACTACAAGGACCGTTCTACCTTCATCTCTTGGGTAAATTTGAGCGTGAATAAAATTTTGGCATCATTGTTGGGGACCCAAGTAAGTCATCTAAACACTCATTATATTCTCCCTCATTTCTTCTTTTCTCATCCAAATTCTTTTATCTTGTCTCTTTCTCATTTTTTTTTTCTTTTGGAGCATGTCCGCCTACACCCGCTATCAATCAAACCGTCTAGTTAGGGTGGATAGTCCTGGGGTTGGGGAGTCAAGTACACCAAGGGAAATCTTTCCATTAGATCCTAATCTTCCTAATACTCCAGAGTCAAAAATTGAGCCTATTTCAATGGAAGGTCTTCAGAGAAACCAACTCATAAACCCGGGTGGAAACCAAAATGGAAACCCAAATGAGGCAGCCCCAAACTTGGGGAATGTAGTTGATCAAACCATGAATGACTATCTCACACCTTCCTGGAACAATTCCCCCTCATGAATTAGACACAACTCCCTAGGAGATGCTAACTACATCTTTAAACCCCATGTCCTAAACCATCTTCCCACATTCCATGGAATGGAGTCCGAGATGCCCTACCTTCACATTAAGGAGTTCAATGACATTGTAGAAACCATGTGTCCCCCACATAAACTAGAATCGGCTAAGATGAGGCTCTTTCCTTTTTATTTAAAGGATCGAGCTAAAAAATGTCTAAACAATTTGAGACCATCATCCATCAACTCTTGGGACCAACTACAATGAGAATTCTACAAAAAATACTTTCCCCACCACAAAACAATTACACTTAAAAAGAGTATCCAAAACATTTTTGAAAAAGATGAAGAGTCATTCTATGAAACATGAGAGAGGTTAAAAGACACCCTAAACATGGTTCCACACCATGGTTTTTCTATTCCTGAAAAAGTGAAAATTTTCTATGAAGGGTTGGGTCCGGGGAACAAACAATTCATTGACATGTTGTGTAATGGAACCTTTAAAAACTGTAAGGGTTGGTGTCCTGAGAACCAACTGTTTTGTACTTTGATTACATGAATGTTCACTTATTATATATTGTTCATTGTTCTGCATAACTATAATATAATAATGTCCCGGAATATTTGTTGCATTGATAAGGTCATGACAGATCCCCGCTATGATGAGAACCTTGAAATGCTATAACAATATTCTTAAATAAAGTTCTATGGTTGGATGAAATACTATGATAGGACACATAGTATACAGACTGTCATGTGCGAGTACTCGTAAAAAGACGAGACTCTCTCTCGTGGAGTTTGCACTTGGTAATCTCCACGATGGGAGATTATGAGAACAGACCTGCCAATAGCAATTCTGCATGTCTTGGTGTCATCGTACATTTCTATCTACGAGCGTGTATAATGGTCCTTAGACTGAAAGATTATCATTAACTCATGTCATGACTCACACACTTAGATTTACTAACGAAAACTGTCACGCAGACAGTTGGCGGGAAGTAGGGTACGTTGGGTGCGTCACGAGTGACATGTTGTTAATGGATAAGTCGAGGAAGGATTTGTCCCTTCCATTTATGGAAGTTGATATCTCGACCCTTTGATTGAAATAGAACTGTCGCATTAAATTCCATGGCTATGGTGTGAACGACGAGTTTATTTCAGGTAGTCAAAGAACGATGGATCAAGCATATAGGTTTATGACACTACCATGAAACCTGCTTGATGAGATATCGAGACAAAGGGATTAAATTACACAGTAAGCGTTCATATGAGGTGATACGTCAATGCGGCGTCAACTTCTTTCTCTTGGGTGCCTTGACCCATTGCTAGACAGTAATCTTGGACTTTAGGCAAGCTCACCTAATGCCAACGAGAAAGAGGCATAGAGGGTCACACACTAAGTGTATTCAAGTATCTCAAGTAGAATAAAGATTATTCCCATACGTGGTTTAATAATTATTCAAGGAAGCCTCAATCGTTTTAATGATGGAGGAAGAAGGAAATGAAAAACAAGATATACACGCCGTGTATTAAAGATTACACGCCGTGTAGTTTTTCATGGAAAGCAAGTACACGCCATGTATTAATAATTACACGCTGTGTAGTTTTCTTTATGGAAAAGAAATGAATAAATGAAAACAAGATATACATGCCGTGTACATTGAATGTACACACCGTGTAGTTTTCAATGAAAAACAAGTACATGTCGTGTAGTTTTTCCAGTCGGGATTTTGAGGATATAATATTGTTTTAAATGATATTTATTATAATCAGCGTGGGCGCATGTCAAGGAATTAATTATTCAACATGGGTTTTTTAAATAAGAGTCAATGAAATAAATAAAACGCGTAACGCATTTATTTATTGTCATAACTCTACAACCTCAAACCTGATTATAAATATCCTCACAACCCCAACTCTTTTCCTACCCTGTGCGAAACACAACAATTCTGGAGAATTCTTTCAAGGCCGAAAGAACCTCTTCCTCCAAGAACGCTCTCAAGACCTAGAGAGACCCTCTTCCATCAGATCAAGACGATCTAAGGCGGACAATGCAAGCAAAGGCTTCTCCACGCTAGCACCCGGAGACTCCTTTGGCGACGTCCAGAGATATGAGGTACACGTGTGGATCACCGCTAGAGGGAGTCTACACTTGGATTCTACGACGCAACGACAGATCACATCGACAACGTGATCAAGAACATCAACGAAGAAAGAACACCCAAAAGGTATTTCTTTACAATTAATTAAATTAATTATAATCAACCTGTAACGATCCTTGTTTGTGGTTCCGGTGCAAACCTTCTTCTTTGTCTTTTTCTGTGATTCGATCCGTGGAGACTGGCGTTTATCGTCGTATTGATCCCGGATTGATCATTGCTAATGACAAAAAGCCAAGTGGGCACATCCACCCGCGTGCTTCCGCTGCGCCCGGAACCTTCAAATGGTATCAGAGCGAGGTTACAACATTGATTATAGTTATTTAATTTTCGTTGATAATTTATGCATTTATATTTGATTCAATTCTAAATAAATCGTTCTATAAATCTGAATAAACGAGATCTGTTTTTCCTCCTTCGCTTATCGATTCATATCATAGAAACAACCTTTTAATTTTAATTTTGATTAAAATAAAAACGAGGAACTCATCCGGAGGAGCCGCTCTTTCTGACTGTACAACACGGGATTACACGGCGTGTAATTAAAACTACACGCCGTGTACTTAGGTTCAACGAACCAGCACTGGTCCGCCAAACCACGTCGTGTGAATTGATTATGCCTAAGTATTAATCACGTCATGTTGACCAGAATTGAATGGCGTGTGGGAACCAGAATACACGGCGTGTATGTTGGAACAACACGCCATGTAGTCCGATCCGGTCCAGGTGAAACCGTGTACAAGGAGAAGCCGTGTTCCGCATACATGGGATTGCCAATCCGGTTACTGCGTAACAAGGAAGTACACTCCATGTATGATTCATCTACATGCCGTGTACTCCAAAATTTCCAAAGTAAAAAGAACACACCAAAGCCCCGTCGTGTACTTTGGATAAAGGGTGAAAAGAAATACACGTCGTGTAATTATAAACTACACGTCGTGTAATTTCCAGAAATGAAATTTCACCAGGTTTCCTCCAATGTACAAAGACCCGTACAAGGAATATGGATGAGAATAATCTCAAGGAAATTCAGAATGGAATTTAAGATAAAGAATTGATTAATTATAAGATCATAATTAATTGAATTCGAGCGCGTCGTATCTTAAATGAAAGAATGATTAAAAAGAATTTGAATTCTAAATATGCGTAAATGTCGTTGCATGCTATGGATGATCATGTGCTATACCAAAGACCCTTTGTATGTGTATGGTTTCATTTAAATTTATTTAATTTAAATTTGTTGGCATGTGAGCCTTCTTCCAATAAAATGTAGGGCATGCGTGTCCATGGTTTCTTTAATGTAAACCCATGTAATGGAGGATCTCCCAAGCCAGAGGAGACGGTTCAAATCCTGAAGCCAAGGTGAAACCGATGTAATAAGATACAAAGGTGGACAGGTGGGAGCTGCAAAACACGAACCAACAGGTTCAAGGTGTTTTCCCTAGGTCAGGGTTAACTTATCAAAACGGCTAGATAAGCTAACCAATAGAAGCTCATAATCATGTCATCTTATTTTATTTATGTCTGATTACATGGTTTATTTATTATGTATGTTTTGTCGCGATCACACGATTAATAAAATGAACAAGCATGCAAAGATGGAATAAAATAAAAACCGGACTATGCGTAAACATTATCAGAACATGGTTAATCACTTAAGTAAGCATCACTTAATATTAAAAAGCATGTGATAATGCGAAACTACGCATAAAGAACTAAAATCCCTCAATACCATATTAAGTCAGACCAAGCCTTTCGTTACCTGATTAAGGGAAAGACTCAATAAAACTATGTGTTTGACCAACACTTGTTGGGACACTTAATTTTATAAAGGAAGCCCTTATGAAAGGTTTTGGGTTGACTTAACCATATTACATCAAGAGAAGTAGCCCTTGCTAGACTTGGTGTAATATTGGAGGCAAGAGTTGAGGAAATCCAAGTCAAGATTTCAGGATTGGGGAGTCCACTCAATAGATCAAGGAACTGTAAGCTCACAGTTGGAAAAGACTTGCCAATCTAAATACCTTCAAATAGCTTGACCAGCCCTTATTGGGGTTATGCGAAGGGAAATATGGATCCTTGCCACTAGAATGTCAAAGCAACTGAACATTCTGAGTTCAATGGTGAGGGCCATTGGGACTTGATAAAATAGTGTGAGAATTAATTAATTAATTCATTATTTCTCATAAATTGTAATCATGAAAGTACTAATAAATCTGCTCTTTTAAATTGTAGAATCAAGATGACAAACTCATCAACCACATTTTCTCTGCGATCAATACTGGATAAAGACAATATCCTCACCGACAGTAACTTTTAGGAATGGTTTAAGCGCCTTCGGGTTATCCTACGCCATGAACGAAAGTTTTACGTGCTGGAGTCCTCACTTCCTGATTCTCCTGCCCCAGGGGCGAGTGATGAAGGTTTCCTGGTCTATGATCAACATTTGAATGATTCTCTCGACGTTCAATGTTTGATGCTATCATCGATGTCTAGTGAGATCATGAAGTCTCATGAAGACATGGATGCCTATAGCATGCTTGAGCACCTCCGTGGTCTATACCAGGATAGAGCAAGATATGAAAGGTTTGAGATCTCCAAGGCTCTATTTCAGAGCAAGCTTGGAGAGGGTGCCCCATCTGGGCCTCATGTAGTCAAGCTCATTGGCTACATTGAGCGCTTGGAGGTTCTAGGGTTTAAACTCCCCGAAGAACTGTGCATCAATCTCATTCTTGCATCACTCCCCCAGAGCTTCTCGAACTTTGTTGTTAATTTCAACATGAACAACATTGAGAAGTCTCTATCTGATCTTTTTATCCTTATTCGCCAAGTAGATAATGACATGAAGCGTGAAAAGCCTTCTGTCCTTATGGTGAATAAAAGGAAAGGGAAGGTGAAGAGATTTAAGCCCAAAGCTTCTTCAAGGCCTTCCAAGAAAAGAAATATCAAAGGAGAGGCAAAGGAACAGGATGTTGTATGTTTTGCATGTGGAAAGAAGGGCCACTGGAAGAAAAACTGCACCCAGCCAAGGAAGCAAGGGGAATCTTCAGGTGCATTTGTTATCGAATGCAATCTATCTGTTTCTACTAATTGGGTATTAGATACTGCTTTTGGTGCTCACATATGTATCTAAATACAGGAACCAAGTAGATTCAAAAAGATTGATCGAGGTGAGGTGGATCTACGAGCAGCCAACGGAGCCAGACTCGCTGCTGTAGCTGTCGGAGACTACCACCTCACATTGCCTACTGGGATGGTCTTGGTTTTGAAAGGTTGTTATTATGTGCCTTCTGTTACTAAAAACATTATTTCAGTATCCATATTAGATACTGATGGATTCATATTCAAGTTTGGAAATTAATGTTGCTACTTTTATAATGATAACATTTGTTTTGGTAGAGAACATTTATATAACGACCTTTATGTGTTAGACTACACAAACCAAGTAATGGAAATCGATAACAAATTTAATTCACATGACTCATACCACACCCAACTTTGGCATCACCGACTATGTCATGTCAATGAGAAACGTTTGACAAAATTACATCAAGATGGGTATTTAGATTCTTTCGAACTAAAACCACTTGGTGTATGTCATGCGTGTCGACAAGGAAAAATGACCAAAGCCCCATTTAGTGGGAAAGGTGAAAGAGCTAAAGAGATTCTATAATTAGTTCACACAGATGTGTGTGGACCATTTCCAGTTGAAGCAAGGGGTGGGTTCTCGTACTTCATAACTTTTACTGATGATTTTAGTAGATATGGATATATCTACTTAATGAGGTATAAGTTAGATTCTTTTGATCGGTTAAAAGAATACAAGAATGAAGTTGAGAACCAACTTGGTAAGAATATTAAGAAACTCCGCTCAGATAGAGGAGGAGAATATCTTAATCAGGACTTCATTGATTTCTTATGGGAGTTTGGGATTCTATCTCAACTCACTCCTCCTTACACGCCACAATGGAATGGTGTAAGCGAAAGGAGGAACCGCACCCTGTTGGACATGGTGAGATCAATAATGAGTCATGCGAGTCTTCCATTATCCTTTTGGAGATATGCATTACAAACAGCAGTGCACATACTAAACCAAGTACAAACTAAATCGATAAATGGTATTCCATACGAGTTATGGAGTGGACGCAAATCCATGTTATCGAATTTACATGTGTGGGGTAGCAAAGCATTTGTTAAGACCTCTTCAGGTAACAAACTTGCACCCTGAGGCACAAAATGTATCTTTACAGGATATCCCAAGGAAACAAGTGGATATTACCTATACAACCCCTCAGATAAAAAGGTTACAATGGCAAGACACACCATATTCCTTGAGAGGGAGAACATCTCTAAAAGAGATAGTGGGAGCGAGATAGACTTCGATAAAGTCGAGGCTCAAGATACACATGAGTTGGTACAAGAACAGATTCCACAAAGCCCCGTGGAAGAACAATCTGTTCCAGAGACACAAGAACTGCGTAGGAGCACGAGAGAGGTGAGAGAACTAGAACGATATGGTTTTCTTATCACCGAGGATGGTGAATCATTATTGGTTGACAATGATGATCATCTTACCTACAAGGAAGCAGTTTAAGGAACAGACATTGCCAAGTGGCAAGAAGCCATGAATTCTGAAATGGATTCCATGTACCAAAACCAAGTCTAGATTTTGGTAGATCCTCTAGTTGATGTAAAGCCTATTGGTAATAAATGGGTATTCAAGAAGAAACTTGACATGGAGGGGAAAGTCAGCACCTACGAGGCACAACTGGTTGCAAAAGGTTTTAGACAGAGTCAAGGAATTGACTATGAAACCTTTTCACCGGTTGCGATGTTGAAATCCATCAGAATCCTATTGGTCATTTTTGCTTACCATGACTATGAAATTTGGAAAATGGATGTCAAAACAGCTTTCCATAATGGGAACCTCCAGGAAGATGTCTACATGACACAACCTGAAGGGTTTGTGACTCCAAAGGATGCCAACAAGGTATACAAGTTGCAGAAATCCATTTATGGATTAAAGCAAGCATCAAGATCATGGAACATTCATTTAGATGAAGTTGTAACAGAATTTGACTTTGTTAAGAACAAATGTGAGCCTTGTGTCTACAAGAGGTTTAGTGGGAGTGCGGTCATTTTCCTAATAGTATATGTTGAATACATATTACTAATTGGAAACGAAGTACCTGTCTTACAGTTAGTTAAGGCATGGTTGCATAAATGCTTCTCCATGAAAGACTTGGGTGAGAAAACATATATTCTTGGGATCAAGATCCATTGTGATAGATCCAAGAGAATGCTGGGCCTGAGTCAAAGTACATACATTGACAAGATACTGAAGAGATTCAGTATGGAACAATCCAAGGGGGGATTGTTGCCAGTGTCACATGGTATTCATTTTTCCAAGAAAATGTGTCCTTAGACACATGAGGAAAGAAAGATAATGGAAAGGATCCCTTACGCATCCGCGATTGGGTCAGTCATGTATGTTATGCTATGTACGAGGCTAGATGTTGCTTACGCATTTAGTGCGGTAGGCAGATATCAAGCTGATCCAGGAGACCGCCATTGGATGGCAGTCAAGACTATCCTTAAGTATCTGAGGCGTACTAAAGATATGTTCCTGATTTATGGAGGAGATGAGGAACTAGTCATCAGATGACATGTAGATGCTAGTTTCCAGACTGATCAAGATGACATGAAGTCACGGACTGGATACATCTTCAGTTTGAATGGAGGTGCAGTGAGCTAGAAGAGCTCAAAGCAAAGTGTGGCGGTAGATTATACAGTAGATTCCGAGTATATCGCAGCTTCCAAGGTAGCTAAAGAAGCAGTATGGATGCGAAGCTTCGTCCAAGAGCTAGATGTAGTACCGAGCAGTAAAGATCCTATCACACTCTATTGTGATAATACTACAGCGGTGACACTTTCAAAAGAGCCAAGGTCACAACAGCGGACAAAGCACATACTTCAGAAGTATCATCTCTTGAGGGATTTTTCTCAGAGAGGTGAAGTTGCAGTGAGCAGTATTTCCACGGAAGACAACGTGGCGGACCCCTTGACTAAAGCCTTGACTCAGCAGAAACATGATAATCATGTGAGGTCTAGTGGACTAAAAGTCGTAGGCAGTTGGCTCTTGTCCAAGTGGGAGTTTGTAAGGGTTGGTGTCCTGAGAACCAACTGTTTTGTACTTTGATTACATGAATGTTCACTTATTATATATTGTTCATTGTTCTGCATAACTATAATATAATAATGTCCCAGAATATTTGTTGCATTGATAAGGTCATGACAGATCCCCGCTATGATGAGAACCTTGAAATGCTATAACAATATTCTTAAATAAAGTTCTACGGTTGGATGACATACTATGATAAGACACATAGTATACAGACCGTCATGTGCGAGTACTCGTAAGAAGACGAGACTCTCTCTCATGGAGTTCGTACTTGGTAATCTCCAGGATGAGAGATTATGAGAACAGACCCGCCAATAGCAATTCTGCATGTCTTGGTGTCATCGAACATTTCTATCTATGAGCGTGTGTAATGGTCCTTAGACTGGAAGATTATCATTAACTCATGTCATGACTCGCACACTTAGATTTACTAACGAAAACCGTCACGCAGACAGTTGGCAGGAAGTAGGGTACGTTGGGTGCGTCACGAGTGACATGTTGTTAATGGATAAGTCGAGGAAGGATTTGTCCCTTCCATTGATGGAGGTTGATATCTCGGCCCTTTGATTGAAATAGAACTATCGCATTAAATTCCATGGCCATGGTGTGAACGATGAGTTTATTTCAGGTAGTCAAAGAATGACAGATCAAGCATATAGGTTTATGACATTGCCATGAAACCTGCTTGATGAGATATCGAGACAAAGGGATTAAATTACACAGTAAGCGTTCGTATGAGGTGATACGTCAATGCGTCGTCAACTTCTTTCTCTTTGGTGCCTTGACCCGTTGCTAGACAGTAATCTTGGACTTTAGGCAAGCTCGCCTAATGCCAACGAGAAAGAGGCCTAGAGGGTCACACACTAAGTGTATTCAAGTATCTCAAGTAGAATAAAGATTATTCTTGTATGTGGTTTAATAATTATTCAAGGAAGCCTAAATCGTTTTAATGATGGAGGAATAAGGAAATGAAAAACAAGATATACACGCCGTGTATTAAAGATTACACGCTGTGTAGTTTTTCATGGAAAACAAGTACACGATGTGTATTAATAATTACACGCCGTGTAGTTTTCTTTATGGAAAGGAAATGAATAAATGAAAACAAGATATACACGCCGTGTATTTATTAATACACGCCGTGTAGTTTTTCCAGTCGGGATTTTGAGGATATAATATTGTTTTAAATGATATTTATTATAATCAGCGTGGGTGCATTTCAAGGAATTAATTATTCGACATGGGGGTTTTAAATAAGAGTCAATGAAATAAATAAAATGCGTAATGCGTTTATTTATTATCATAACTCTATAACCTCAATCCTGATTATAAATATCCTCACAACCCCAACTCTTTTCCTACCCTGTGTGAGACATACCAATTCTGGAGAATACTTTCAAAGTCGAAAGAACCTCTTCCTCCAAGAATGCTCTCAAGACCGAGAGAGATCCTCTTCCATTGGATCAAGATGATCTAAGGCGGGCAACGCAAGCAAAGGCTTCTCCATGCTAGCACCCAGAGAATCCTTTGGCGACGTCCAGAGATACAAGGTACACGTGTGGATCACCGCTAGAGGGAGTATACACTTGGCTTATGCGACGCAACGATGGATCACATCGACAATGTGATCAAGAACATCAACAAAGAGAGAACACCCAAAAGGTATTTCTTTATAATTAATTAAATTAATTATAATCAACCTATAACGATCCTTGTTTGTGGTTCCGGGACAAACCTTCTTCTTTGTCTTTTTCTGTGATTCGATCCATGGAGACTGACGTTTATCATCGTATTGATCCCGGATTGATCATTTCTAATGACAAAAATCCAAGTGGGCACATCCACCGACGCGCTTCCGTTGCGCCCAGAACCTTAAAAAACAAAGCCCAAAATGATGCTTACGAGTATCTAGGAAGCCTTTCTGAACAAAACCAAACATGGGGAACTTAACCTTATTCTGAAAAGCCACAAAGAACTACAGAAATTCATAAACTTAGAGAAGAGTAAAGCCTTAGGGCTAAACTCACAGCACTCTCTAGGAAGGTTGAAGAAATAGACCTTAGTAAAGTCCACGAAATCCAAACTGTAGACCTTGTTTGCATAATTTGTGAAAAACATGACCATAAGACAGACAACTTACCAACCATTCCATCCATAAAGGATGTTCTTTTAGGAGGACCCCCAACAGAAGTAAATGCCTTGAACTTTCAAAAGCCTCAATACCAAAACAACTTTAACCCAAGGTATAATGATCACCCAAGCTTCCGCTGGAAAGATAACCAACAACCTAGCCAACCAAAAGGACAAAATCCTTACCCCCATCAAAACTACCAAACCCATAACCAGTTCCAAACCCAACCTATCCAATACCAACATCCACCAGTCCATTTTCAACAAACCATCTCACCTCAAAAATATCCCCCTGGGATAAACCAATCTTCTCAAGCACCAACCCAAACTGTTCCAAAAAGCCTACTAGAACAACTGTGCAAACAAATAGAAAGGATGAACTCGGAAGTCTCTCCCCTTAAACAAGAACTTCAAACCATCAAAACTAGAAAGGCACCCATGCCTACTCAGGTGGTGCCATCCTCAACTTCAAGGGGAGAGTCAAGTTGTAGTCAAACAACTCATGAACAACTAAAGGTTGTGACTATTTTAAGAAGTGGGAAATCAATTGAGAAACACGAACAAATAATTCAGAACCCACCTGAAGATTCAAACTTGGATGAAAATTCAAATGAACCAAATGATCAAACTGAAAACACGATAACATTTTCAAAGAAACAACTCTTCAACAAACAACCACACAACCTGTACCATTTCCTCAACGCATGAGGGGGAAAACCAAGCCTGAATTGAGTGAAACATTGAGGGAAATCTTCTCACAAGTCAAGTTGAACATTCCCCTTCTCGATGAAATCCAAACCATACCTGCCTACTCAAAGTAACTTAAGGACTTGTGCACTTTTAAAAGAAAATTTTTACATAAAAACCAAGTCCTTTTGGCTGCTAATGTGAGTACCACCATTCAAGGGACCATTCCTCCTAAGTTGAAAGACCCGGGTTGCCCTTAAATCAATGTTGAACTAGGAGAGAGAAAAGTTGTCAAGGCCTTGTGTGACCTAGTTCTAATGTCAATCTCATTCCCTATGTTGTGTACTACCAGTTAGGCCTAGAAGAGCTCCAACCCACATCTGTCACACTTCAACTTGTTGATCGTAGCATTAGGGTTCCAAAGGGTATTTTAAAGGATGTTTTGGTAAAGGTTGAAAACTTCATCTACCATGTTGACTTCATTGTCCTTGACAACCATCCAAACTTTGGAAATAAGGAACAAACCCCAATCATCCTTGGTCGTCCTTTCCTTACAACAATAAACTCTATTATCTGAGTCCGAAATGGGAACATGACCATCACCTTTAGAAACATGAGTCTAGAATTGAACATCTATAATGCAAGCTCACAAATAGGGGATGACGAGGACATTCATGAAGTAAACATGACAGGAAGCATTGATAATGAATCCATAGAACATCAAGGAATATTTGATGAATGTTTAAGTCAGGATGAGATTGATTTCCTTTGTTCATATAAAGTAAGTTTATCTCCTTGGCTTGAATCATTTTCAAATTGCTCTTATGATGAAGTCTTAGGTCCAACAATCAGTGAAACCTTTCAAGAAACCACTTTCATGGAGACCACTCCAACTTCCTTCCCTAAATCTGATCAAGCCAATCTAGTAGCTGAAACTTCTACATGTGGGGAATCAATCCTATCTAAAACTTTAGGAAATAAAATTGATCTTGATCCAATGTCTCAATCTTCTGCTGAAATTATGAACCGACCTGAGCTTGAATTGAAGGAACTTCCCGCTGCACTCAAGTATGCTTTCCTAGGGGACAGTCAAACACATCCTATTGTCATTTCTTATTCTCTTGAATCCAATCATGAGAGGATGCTTCTAGATGTCCTTAGGAAACATAATAAAGCCATTGGTTGGACCCTGTCTGATATTCTCGGGATTATACCACTTATTGGGACTCATAGGATTGTTCTGGAATCTGATTCAAAGCCATGTCGTCAACCTCAACATCGACTCAATCCTAATCTCATGGAGGCAGTAAGGAAAGAACTTATGAAATTGTTAAAAGCTATTATCATATATCCCATAGCTGAGAGTGAATGGGTGAACCCAATCCAAGTGGTTCCAAAAAAGGATGGAATCATAGTGATAACTAATGAGGATGGAGAGATTATTCCAACAAGGGTGAGTAACGGTTGGAGAGTCTGCATCGACTATAGGAAGCTAAACTCATTTACCAAGAAGGACCATGTTCCCTTACCATTCATTGACCAAGTCCTTAAGAGAGTGGCATGTCATGCCTTCTACTGTTTCTTAGATGAGTACTCGGGGTATAATCAAATTGAGGTCTCCCTAGAGGATCAAGGGAAGACTACATTCACATGTCCATTCGGCACCTTTTCCTTCAAACACATGCCCTTTGATTTATGCAATGCTCATGGAGCCTTCCAACAGTGCATGATGGGAATCTTCTCAGACATGGTAGGGGATTTTCTAGAGGTCTTCATGGATGACTTCTCTGTGTTTGGGGATACATTTGAGGGATGTCTGCAGAATGTGGAGAGAGTCTTGTCAAGATGTGAAGAAAAAAATCTGGTCCTAAACTGGGGAAAATGCCATTTCATGGTTAAAGAGGGACTAGTTCTAGGCCATCTGGTCTCAGGTAGGGGGATTGAAGTTGATAAAGCCAAGGTTGACATCATTCGTCACCTTTCATCACCCAAAACTGTCAAGGAAGTGAGGTCTTTCTTAGGACATGCTGGTTTCTATAGAAGATTCATCAAGGAATTTAGTTCAATCTCCCGTGCCCTTTGTGCTCTCCTAGTAAAGGATACTCCATTTGTTTGGACAGAAAGTTGTGAGGGTTCATTCTCAACCCTCAAATCCTCTCTCACCTCTCCTCCCATTATGAAATCTCCAAATTGGAACCTTCCTTTTGAACTTATGTGTGATGCCAGTGACTTTGTTGTAGGAGTTGTGTTAGGACAACGTTGTGATAAAACTCCTTATGTCATTGCTTATGCAAGCAAAACCTTAAATGATGCCCAAATCAACTACACCACTATTGAAAAGGAGTTACTTGATATTGTGTTTGCTTTAGATAAGTTTAGGTCCTACCTCTTAGGATCCCACATCACTGTGTTCACTGACCATTCTGCACTAAAATACATCTTCCAAAAACAAGATGCTAAGGCTAGACTGATTAGGTGGGTCCTTCTCTTACAAGAATTTGACCTCATAATCAAGGATAAAAAGGGCGTTGAAAATTTTTTAGTTGATCACCTCTCTAGGATGGAATTGAAAGACAACTCAAATCACCTTTCTGTGTCTAATTCATTTCCTGATGAACACCTATACTCTATGAGTGACTACCCTTGGTATGCCGACATAGCCAATTTCTTAGTTACAGGAGTCATTCCGAAATTCTTAGGGACTCAAGCTCGAAGGAAATTCCTTTCTGATGTTAGACACTATGTGTTTGATGATCCATACCTCTATAAGTTCTGCCGTGACCAAGTCATTAAGAGGTGTGTCCTAGAATATGAACAAGAGTCCATCCTTAAATTCTGTCACAGTGAGGCATGTGGAGGTCACTTTTCCTCTAAGAAAACATCTGCTAAGATTATTCAATGTGGTCTCTTCTGGACCACCCTCTCAAGGGACTCCTACACATTTTTTCAAAGTTGTCCTAGGTTTCAACAAGTAGGGTCCATCACAAAAAGGAATCAAATGTCACTCACTCTCATCTTAGTGGTTGAAATCTTTGACTGTTGGGGAATTGATTTCATGGGTCCCTTCCCAAACTCTAGGGGATATCTTTACATTCTCTTAGCTATCAATTATGTCTCCAAATGGGCTGAGGACATTCCTACAAAATCCAATGATCATCAAACTGTGATTAGATTTCTCAAGGAAAACATCTTCTCTAGATTTGGAATTCCTAGGGCTATCATTAGTGATCATGGAACTAATTTTTTCAGTCGTCCATTCTCATCACTCATTAAAAAATATGTAATTTCTCACAAAGTGTCCACTGCTTACCACCCACAGACCAATGGTCAAGCTGAGTTAGCCAATCGTGAAATCAAACAAATTCTTGAGAAAACTGTCAATCCTTCTAGAAAAGATTGGTCCGAGAAACTCTTGGATGCTCTTTGGGCATATTGCACAGCATTCAAAACCATACTAGGAATGTCACCATATAGGTTGGTTTATGGAAAAGCATGCCATTTACCTGTTGAAATTGAGCATAAGGCCTTTGGGGCAATTAAGAAAATGGATTATGACCTCTCATTGGCCGGAACAAAAAGAAAATTAGATCTCAATGAACTGGAGGAACTAAGGATGGAGGCTTATGAAAATTCAAGGATCAATAAAGCTAGATTTCAAGCCTACCAATCTAGGAATATCAAGGTCAAACATTTTGAACCGGGAAAACTTGTGCTCTTGTATAGTTCAAAACTTCATTTACACCCGGGAAAGTTAAGGTCTGGATGGTCAGGTCCTTTCATAGTGCATCATGTATACCCCCATGGGGCAGTAGAGATTCAATATCCCACAAGTGGTTACATTTTCAAGGTTAATGGTCAAAGGTTAAAACCATTCATTGAATCATTCAATAAACAAGAAATAGAGGTTGAGTTAACTGATCCAACCTATGAACCGATTTTTTTTTATAGATTTAGGATCCATGTCGGGCTAGTGACATTAAACAAAGCGCTGCATGGGAGGCAACCCATGGTTTTCAAGTTTCCTATCATTTTGTTGTTTTAATAAAATTTATATTTTAAATAGGATTAATTAATCATTTTTATATTTAAAAAAATAGATTGTTGACCTGTTTTTCTATTATGAGTATGGATGGGTATGAAAGGGGAGCACCATATTCATCTGTGTCACGTGGTGTGATCATTGAGTAATTCCTTACCCAGAAATTTAAAAAGAAGACAATGTATCATCAGTTTATTTTATTTTAATGTTTTTGTATGTTAAAATAAAAATACAAAAATAAATAAATAATAATATAATAATAATAATAAAAAGGGACACATCGTGGGTCGTGGGTCAAACCCCATCACAACCAGCGAAGCCGCAGGGATTCGAACCCGGGACCGAAGGGAGATAGGGGCACGCACTGACCACTGACCTATGACTTTTTGTGCTTCCTTATTCTATAATTTTTATATGTATACTTATATCTTACTTTCTTTATTATATATATATATATATTGTTTTGTTTTGTTTTGTTTGTTTTTTTTTCCCTTTTTTTACTAGGGAACTCTGCAAGTGACATGGATATCAAAGGATTAAAAGGGAGCATCGAGAATTTCAACTTCAACGACCAGGTGACTTCATTCCATGATCCTCATTTTCAATTTCCTTTTTGAACTTTCATTCTCTACCTCTACTCCCTTCTAAATTTTCTTTTCTTTAAACACCGGGGACAATGTTATTTTAAGTTGGGGGGGAGATAAAATAAAAAATGCTTTTGTGTCAAAAAAATGAATGATTTGAAGAAGAAAACGTGTAAATGGAAGGAAAAATTCCTTTAACTTTGAACATGGTAATACACATTGCACACTTTAAAACTGAATATCAAATAATTTAGCATGCCCTAATTCTGATTTTAATCCTTGTATAATTTCATGAGCATAGATTTTGGAAAGTGTGGTTGTCCAATGTGATATTTCATCGTTTATATTTTCATCCAAATAAAAAAAAGATCACAATGCACGTCCTTTGGATAGTGGGGTATTAGTTAGAGTTCATGGGGTCCCCCAAATAAATAGCATAGGTTTGGTGATCATTTTAGTTTTAATATGAGTATTCAATAAAAAAATAAAAAATAATAATAATAAATTTGCGCGTAGAGCAATGAAATGACATAATGCGTGGCTTTCGGCACTTGGAGATCCTGGCTCCATAGTTGTCTGGCCCAGAGTTAGTAATTTTATCTCTATTTTTGGTAATTTGAATTTGTTTTTGACTGAGTTAACTCGAGATGATGCCCGAGTATGTGGGATTCACTTGGTGCCCTAAGGTCTTTGAGCCTGGGAGTCATCGGCAAAGTCTCGCTACAGGGGTTGACTCTTTTGAGTGCAATTTCAATTACCATGGAAAAATTGCAAAAAAAAAACAAAACAATATTTGTTTTTTGAATACTCGTCTTAATATTGAAATGTGATTCCACCTAGCGCTTTTGTCATTCCCACCTTGAATAAAGATGAACCCCCATTTCTATTGTGATGCACAACACATCCTCATACTTAATTGATATTGGATGAAATATGGAAATGAATTTGAACAAAGGAATGCACTTGGGATTGAGATCTGCTTATGAAACTATCATGTATTAAAATATTTTGATGGGTTTCATGATCGTTTTGTATAGAAGTTTTTGGTGATCATTGTGTATTAAAATGTTTTGGGAAAAGGGAATTTGAATTTCATATTGTTGAGATAAATTTTGCCCGGGACTAGCAAAACTCAAGTTTGGGGGTGTGATTAGCCACTAAATGAGGCTAATATTCATTTTTAATATATATAATATTCATGTGCCTTATTATTCATAAATACCATTTTAGTGCATTTTACACTTTGAACATCATTTCACATTATGATTGTAATTTTTCTTAAAATGCACTATTATGTGGTACATTTTTTAACATCATTTAAAGTACCCAATGATTCATCTGATTTTAAGGAATCTAATTCTACATATTTTAATTTGATATTTTGGGTAATTTATCTAAACTTCAATATGAACATGTTTGATTCAGGGATCAATGGAGAATTCATGGAAGAAGATGGGGATATTTTGTGATGAAAGGAAACAATTCTAGAGAAGTCAGATTGGACACCAACCCACTGATGAGAATGTGGGGCCCAACATACAGGCCCAATGAATCCCAAATGTCGTGGGATGCTATAATACATGTAGAGGAAGAAATCAATCTTCAGGATCTAATGCTAATTCGGCCTCCATTGTGGTCATTTAGGCGGCCCAAGTTAGAGATAAAATTCTGGGCCAGATTCTGCGGCCCAGAAAAAAATCCTACCAATATGATCATATATCGGAATCCACAACTCCAAATGGGACCAAATTTTACAGGGGGTTAGAAGACATACAGGTCTCCATTTTCTTATTCTATGGACCACTCTGATTCTGTAATGGCCCGGACCTCTCCGGCCCATTCCTTTATCAAAAAGAAGTTCAAGAAGTGTTCTGGGGGTAAAATGGACTTTTCCCACACCTTCTAGAATTTTGAACTGCACGCCGTGTAGTTTGAGTACACGTCGTGTACCCCCTTTTCGGGTATACCCCGTGTTGCAGGTCGTTTCCTCACCATGTGAAGTAAATGAGTACACGCCGTGTAGTGTAACTACACGCCGTGTACCACCTTGCCGGGTATACCCCGTGTTGAAGGTCGTGTCCTTGCTATGTGAAGTAATGGGTGCACGCCGTGGGTCCAGTACTGCATGCCATGTAGTCCTTCCTCGTGTACGCGTTACCAGTCAACGACTGTGTGCCGTGTTGGAGCCGTGTCCTTTCCGTGTGCAATAAATGGATACACGCCGTGTGTCCAAACTACACGGCGTGTAGTCCTTCCCCGCGTATGCGTTTACCTCAAACCGTGTGTTGACCAGTCAACGGCCATAGAACCGTGTTGGAAGCCGCGTGGAGACCGTGTAAAATAACCGAGTACACTCCATGTACCATAAAGTACACACCGTGTACTTTTTCTTTTCTCGCCTATAAAAGGAGGGTTCCCCTCCTCCTTTTCAACTCACTCCTCTCCTCCCCATTCCTCTGAGCAGAGCTCTCCCAAGAGACTCTAAGGCTCCTTTTCTTCCATAACTTCTTCGTCCGAGCTCCGATTTACGATCCGTCAACGGCCACGGGATCGTAGCGACGAGGCGGAACTTCCGAGCTTGGATCTGTTGTCTTTCCTTCGACCTTTCCTTTCCGACTTCCACCTGAGGAGGTTTTTCTGGGACCCGACAGAAGTGACGGACGCCGACAAACGTCTTCTAAGGTTGATCTGGGGGAGCGTTGTGATCAGAACCTGTCGAGGTAGGGATCTTACCTTTGTCTCTCTAATTTGTGCATCATCTGAGGTGGGTATCTGCTTGTTTTCATGAGAAACAGTCGAACCATTAAATGAAGATAATAACTGGTTAAAGAACGGGGTTGGGAAGTTTGTGATTTTTGTTACTTTATATCCTGTGATATTATGTTGTGAATTGAATAGGATTATGCCTACTGAAAATCACGGTCGTTGGGGGCCTTTGATTGCACAATTAAATGTTTCCCTATCTTTTAGACCATTTTGTGGATGGAAACCTTGTGGAATGTGGAAATTGGTTAATGACGTAAAGTTGGCTATTTAAAATCTGGAACCCTTGTGTGATCACCCCGGCTGAACAAAATGGAATAATGAACATGTGGGTGTTGGCTTGGATACGTGACATGTGATGGGGGGTGTTTTATGGGTTGTTGCGAATTGGGTGAGCAGTGGGCTGCGGTTGGCTCGGTTGTGGGTTGGTGTGAATGTTGTGTTGGTAATAAGCAGCGGGGATGCGAGAAATGGTATTAAAGGGATTTTGATGTACGGGTTTCGGTGTGTTGTGGTTATGGTGTTTGGCAGCGGGGCTGCAGGGATGGGCTTGTTGTGAATGAACAATGGGTTGCGAATAAAAAGTGGAAGAGTTAATAAACGGTGGGCCATGGTAATGGAACGTGATTAATAATCAATGGGTTGGTTGGTTTATAAGAAGGACTTGGTTGTGTTACTTGTGTGTTTTCCCTAACTTGATTTGTGGATGGCAGAGATATGTTTTACGAACGATTGATATGGTTGGTTGTGGATAGTTGCCCAGTAGTTAAGGAACTAATAAATTAATTCTGCTGAAACGAGAAAACCTAAATGGGGTTGGGGTTGTTTGTTGTATGCATGCTTCGTAGTAGCAGTGTCGAGGCACGTGCTCAGTTTCTCTGTTTAGAATCCATAGGTTGGGCTGTGTGTTTGGTATATATATATATCTTTATCTTTTGTGTTTTATCGCACCCCACCCATGTTGAGAACTTAGTGCTGAACACTCCCATTTCATGGGAGAGGGTGTCTTTCCCTTAGTTACTAGCTCCTTCCTACTCCTTCTCCCCTAGGCTGTGATGGCTTGAGGCGACCTTACACCTAAGACTCTTCGGGTAGGTTTCGATTGGGGTGGTTTTAGCCCAAGACTCTTCGGGCAGATTCTAATGTTTCCCAAGAATCTTCGGGATGAGGCTCAGGTGTGTGAGGTCAGGATACGTGGTTGTGAGGCCCAGGTGTGTGCGGGCGGGATATGTGGTTGTGAGGCCCGGGTGTGTGCGGGCGGGGAGAGTGTGGCAGCGTCAGGACGTTCGCCGTTGGGAAGAGCAGCTAACTAAAGGGAAATGGTGCGGGGTACCCAATACTCTTGTTCTTATATACTACTACCTGTTGTGATTTTGTTTTTGGTGAGTGTGGCTGGTGAGGTTGGGTGGATAGAATTCCTTGCTAGGTTTCTTCTGTTGTTCTCACGGGACATTAGGATGTCTCCCCACTTGTACACGAGAGCTTTAGGTTTCCCTGCTGAGTATACTTGTATGCTCACCCTATGTTTACTTTCAGGTTTCCAGGAGGACTACCAAGTCCGTGCGGGGCCCTACTAGTCGGACAGTTGGAGTTGTTGCAGTTGTTGTACACTTGTTTCTTTTGGTATTGTACTTTCAGATTTCTTGTACTTGCACCTTGTTATAAAATTGTTTAAACATGCATGTGGGCTGGTTTGGGTTTATTTCTATACACTTGTTCTTTTCCTTTTTGGTGGTTGACTTGTCCTATTTCCCGATCCTAAATAAATAAAAAGGGTAATGCCTCCCATATTTGTGAAAATTCATACCCTTGGTTCTAGTCGCCACCCCGAGGCCTACTGGAGGCGAGACTTGGGGGTCATTATCTCCCTTTCACCATTGCCAGCTCAGGAGGGGCATCTTTGGTGGGAGGGGGTCATGACAGAATGGTATTAGAGCTGATGGTTGAGAGATAGGATGGAGTCTGGAGTTAGGCACAGAGAGGATTTCATGGGATGGTAGAGCGACAATGTTAGTTAATCTTGGTGCGTGACATAGGCCAGGGAAGACTGGCTAGGACATGGGATTTTAGGGCCCCCCGTGATCCGATGTAAGGACTCTGAGCCTACCGAACGACCAAGTGAGACTATATTGATTGCAGGGTATAGACCCTAAGGAAGGTACATGCATCATCATGATTGTGTTTTAATTGATTTGGGTGTTCTGGGAAAGAAATTAAAATAAAATGATAAAATAAAACCTTGAATTTCCTTACTACTTGGGCTTAGGCGATCCTTGTTTACCGTACAACTATGGCACCTGGACGTCGTCCCCGGGTGGCTCAGACAGCCGAGGCCCAGCAGATTCAGGCGTTCGATCAGCTGAGGATTGACCGAGAGGAGGAATATAGCCAGTGGCAGAAGACTCTCCGTTCTTTTCAGCAGCAGACCCTCAAAAAGTATGAGGGTATTACTTCGGATATGGAGACGGAGGGGTGGCTTGAGGAGCTAGGGATCGCTTTTACCTTGATCCGTGCTCCGAGGGAGTACTGGGTTCCCCTAGCAGTCAGTTAGCTGAGAGGCACGGCGCGACAATGGTGGACACTCTACCTCGGAGAGAGGATAGAGACAGAGGTTCCTTGGGCTGAATTTGAGAAGGAATTCTGAGAGGAATTCCTTTCTTCCATGATCAAGGTGGAGAAGCGGCAGGAGTTACTCTCCCTTCAGCAGGGGAGTATGTCGATACGAGAGTTGGGGATCAAGTTCAAGGATCTCCTGCGCTTTTCTCCGGATCTCTTTCTGGATGAGGAGTCTTGGGCGATACATTTGGAGGAGGCGCTTCATCCTTCGCTCCAGTATGTTGTCACCCCCTTCACCCTTCCGACGTACTTAGCGGTACAGAAGAAGGCAGAGGTTGTAGAGAGGATGCACTCATTGGGAGGTGCACCACGAGAGGGGATCTAGCCAGGCTCGTCGAAGGGGAAGGCAGTCAGCAGTAGGTTTCCTGCGACGGGACCTTCCAGGTTCAGGCCAGTGGGGAGCAGGCCCCAGTAGTTCCAGTTCAGATCTTCGGGTCCTCGTCCCTTTTTCACGAGCCCAGGACCGAGGTGTTTTTCTTGTGGAGGTTTCGGGCACGTTCAGAGTCGGTGCCCGACCCAATCTCAGTACAGTGGAGGTGGGTAGGTTCATCACCCACCTCAGCAGCACCAATTGTCGGCGAGGCCCTTCCAGCAGCAGCAGGATCATGCTCCTCCGAGGGAAGACTTTGTGGGAGGAGGCTAACCTCAGGGTGCTCCTCAGGGACCTCGACCAGGGCGTGGTCGGGGAGGTGTACGACATCAGAGAGGTATAGGAGCTGGGCGTGGACAGTTGCACGCAGCAGAGTTGACAGCTTCGACAGGACCAGAGGTGGTGTGAGGTACAATTTGTTTGTTCAGTACTCTTGTTTATGCTTTGTTCGATTCGGGAGCTTCACACTCCTTTGTTGCACCTGGTCTAGCCCATGCTTTGGGACTAGATGTAGAGAGACTTTCCATAACACTGGTACTGAGTACACTAGTTGGAGGCCAGACCAGCGTATCTTGTGTTTGTCGGGGATGTGGGCTGATGTTGGGACCACATCGATCTAGTGGGGACCTTCTTATGTTACAGATGCAGCCATACGGTGTCATCCTAGGCATCGACTGGTTGTTTTCTGTTAGTGTCGTTATCGACTGCTTCCGGAGAAGAGTCGTGTTCTCCGACGTAGATGGGCAGCGCATATCTTTTGTTGGCGAGAGGAGCTATCAGGTGGGAATCCGACGTGTGGAGCCTCTCCTTTCCTTGTTAGGTGGGCTATCAATGGTTCAAGCTGATACAGAGATGATGGATGTCCCGGAGGTTGTTGGGGAGTTCCTCGATGTTTTTCCTAAGGAGGTTGTGACTCTACCCCCCCCCCCCCCCCCGATGTGACGTTGAGTTCAGGATAGACTTACAGCCTGGTGCCCGTTCGATTTTGATGGCCCCTTATCGGATGGCACCTTCGGAGTTGCGGGAGTTGCGGATTCAGATTAATGATCTGATGGATAAAGGTTTTTTTCGACCCAGCGTATCGCCATGGGGTGCTCCAGTTTTGTTCGTGAAGAAGGAAGATGGTGGTCTCAGGCTATGCATAGACTACCGAAGGTTGAATCAGGTAACGATCAAGAATCGTTACCCCCTTCCAAGGATAGATGATCTCTTCAACCAACTGAGGGGAGCATGTTGGTTTTCCAAGATTGATCTACGATTTGGATATCATCAGCTGAGGGTAAAATATAGTGACATCTCGAAGACGGATTTCAGGTGCAGGTATGGGAACTTCGAGTTTGTGGTGATGCCGTTTGGAGTTACGAATGCACCGGCTGTGTTCATGGGACTTATGAACCTTGTCTTCCGAGAGTTTCTGGACCGGTTCGTCGTTGTGTTTATCGATGACATCCTAATCTACTCAAGGTCAGAGGAGGAGCACGTTGAGCATATCAGGGCAGTCTTGGAAGTCCTTCGACACCAACATCTTTACGGGAAATTGTCGAAGTGTAAGTTCTTAACACAATAAGTACACTTCCTTGGGCACGTGGTGTCTCAGCATGGAGTGTCAGTGGACCCGTCGAAGGTGGAGGCATTTGTTTCTTGGACAGCACCCAAGAGCATGGCAGAAGTTCGTAGTTTCCTGGGGTTAGCAGGTTACTATCGCAGGTTCGTTTCAGACTTCTCTCGAGTTGCTGCTCCATTGACAGCTTTGACTAGGAAGAACCAAGTTTTCCTATGGAGCGAGCAGTGCCAGAAATCTTTCGACTACCTGAAGGAGAAGTTGGTTAGTGCTCCCGTACTTAGGTTTCTAGAGGAAGGGTTGTTGTATGAGGTGTTTTGTGATGCTTCTGGCCTTGGTCTGGGGTGCGTGCTGATGCAGAAGAAGGGAGTGATCTGTTATGGGTCTAGGCAGTTACGCCCTCACGAGCGTAACTATGCCACCCATAACCTAGAGCTTGCAGTAGTAGTGTTCGCACTGAAGTTGTGGCGACATTACCTCTTTGGGGAGCGCTTTGTGGTCTTCTCAGATCACAAGAGCCTACGTTATATCTTCTCCCAGCGTGACTTGAACTTACAACAGCGGAGATGGGTCAAGTTTCTCCAAGACTATGACTTTGAGATCTCTTACACTGAAGGTAAGGGCAATGTTTTGGCTGATGCCCTGAGTAGGAAGTCGCATAAGGAAGTAGTTCGGGAATCCACTGATGCTTGGAAGGCAATGGGAGAGTTGGCCGCCTTGCACTTGGATGCTAGGGTAGAAGGTGTTAGAGGCTGTTTGTTTCAGATGACGGTGCAGTCCTCCTTGTTGCAGCAGGTGGAAGAGTCTCAGTGGGGGGACTCTAAGGCGGAAGTGATGAGGGATCGTGTCGATCAGGGGAACGCTCCAGAAGGATAGTCAGAGGACAACCGACATTGGATGTTTTTCCATGGAAAGTTGTTTGTCCCGGAGACAATGCGTGAGGAGGTTCTTCGTGAGTTCCATATCTCATCCTTGGCGGTACATCCAGGAGTTTCAAAAATGTACCGAGGCCTGAGGGAACAGTTTTGGTGGCCCGGGGTGAAACAGGCAGTGGCAGAGTTTGTGGATAAATGCCTAGTGTGTCAGCAAGTGAAGTCTGAACATCGTGTTCCCAATGGGTTGTTGCACCCTTTAGATGTCCCTGAGTGGAAGTGGGATGACATCTCAATGAACTTCGTCACAGGACTACCGAGAGCTCAGGGTGGTTATGATGCTATCTGGGTAGTGGTGGATCGACTGACGAAATCAGATCACTTCTTAGCAATTAAGGAGTCAGGCCCGGTGAGTACCTTGGCACAGAGGTACATAGACGAGGTGGTACGTTTGCATAGAGTTCCAAAGACTATCGTCTCAGATCAGGATACTCGGTTTACCTCACAAGTCTGGAGGGGGTTACAACATGATTTTGGCACCCAGCTACGCCTTAGCACTACTTTCCACCCCCAGACCGATGGGCAGACGGAGCGAACTATCCAGACGTTGGAGGACATGCTGCGAGCATGAATTCTGGATTTCGGAGGATCATGGGTACGACACTTGCCTTTAGTAGAGTTCGCCTACAACAACAGTTCCCACTCTACTGTTGGCATGACACCATTTGAGGATTTGTATGGAAGGCCATTTCATTCACCCATTTGCTGGGCAGAGGTTGGTGAGACAGGTGCGCTTGGGCCAGAGGTAGTTCAGAGCACCACAGAGAAAGTCCAGCTTGTACGTGAGAGGATGAAAGCGGCTCAGGACCGACAGAAGTCTTATGATGATCGTCGGAGGAGGCCCTTGGAGTTCGAGGTGGGAGATCATGTGTTCTTGAAGGTTTCCCCTCGACAGGGGAAACGGAGGTTTGGGAAAGGGATCAAGCTCTCCCCTAGGTTCATCAGACCTTTTGAGGTGCTGAGGCGAGTCGGCGAGGTGGCATATCAGCTGGCCCTGCCACCTCAGTTGGAGAATGTTCATGACGTCTTCCACGTCTCCCAGCTTCGTCGGTACTTACACGACAACTCCCACATTATCGACAGGGAAGAGTTAGATATGGGAGATGACGTGACCTTCGAGGAACGACCAGTCAGAATCAAGGATCGTAAATAAAAGGTGCTCCGTGGACGAACCATTCCGTTGGTTCGTGTGTTGTGGAGGCATGGCGGCCTCGAGGAGAGCACTTGGGAGCGGGAGACCCAGATACACGCCGTGTAATTTTTCTTTTCTTGCCTATAAAAGGAGGGGTCCCCTCCTCCTTTTCAACTCACTCATCTCCTACCCATTCCTCTGAGCAGAGCTCTCCCAAGAGACTCGAAGGCTCCTTTTCTTCCATAACTTCTTCGTTCGAGCTCCAATTTACGATTCGTCAGCGGCCACGGGATCATAGCGACGAGGCGGAACTTCCGAGCTTGGATCCGTTGTCTTTCCTTTGGCCTTTCCTTTCCGACTTCCACCCTAGGAGGTTTTTCCAGGACACGACAGAAGTGACGGACGCCGATGAACGTCTTCTAAGGTTGATCTGGGGGAGCGTTGTGATTAGAACCTGTCGAGGTAGGGATCTTACCTTCGTCTCTCTAATTTGTGCATCATGAGGGGTGGGTATCCGCTTGTTTTCATGAGAAACAGTTGAACCATTAAATGAAGATAATAACTGGTTAAAGAACGGGGTTGGGAAGTTTGTGATTGCTGTTACTTTATATCCTGTGATATTATGTTGTGAATTGAATAGGCTTATGCCTACTAAAAATCACGGTCGTTGGGGGACTTTTCTTGTGCAATTAAATGTTTCCCTATCTTTTAGACCGTTTTGTGGATGGAAACCTTATGGAATGTGGAAATTGGTTAATCACGTAAAGTTTCCTTTTTAAAATCTGGAACCCTTGTGTGATCACCCCGGCTGAACAAAATGGAATAATGAACACGTGGGTGTTGGATTGGATACGTGACATGTGATGGGGGGTGTTTTATGGGTTGTTGCAAATCGGGTGAGCAGTGGGCTGCGGTTGGCTCAGTTGTGGGTTGGTGTGAATGTTGTGTTGGTAATAGGCAGCGGGGCTGCGAGAAATGGTATTAAAGGGATTTTGATGTACGGGTTTCGGTGTGTTGTGGTTATGGTGTTTGGTAGTAGGGCTGCAGGGATGGGATTGTTGTGAATGAATAGTGGGTTGTGAATAAAAATTAGAAGAGTTAATAAATGGTGGGTCATGGTAAGGGAACGAGAATAATAATCAATGGGTTGGTTGGTTAATAAGAAGGACTTGGTTGCGTTACTTGTGTTTTTCCTAACTTGATTTGTGGATGGCAGAGATATGTTTTACGAACGATCGATATGGTTGTTTGTGGATAGTTGCCCAGTAGTTAAGGAACTAAGAAACTAATTCTTCTGAAACGAGAAAACCTAAATGGGGTTGGGGTTGTTTGTTGTATGCATGCTTCGTAGTAGCAGTGCTGAGGCACGTGCTCAGTTTCTCTGTTTAGAAGCCATAGGTTGGGCTGTGTGTTTGGTATATATATATATATCTGTATCTTTTGTGTTTTATCGCACCCCACCCATGTTGAGAACTTAGTGCCGAACACTCCCATTTCATGGGAGAGGGTGTTTTTCCCTTAGTTACTAGCTCCTTCCTACTCCTTCTCCCCTAGGATGTGATGGCTTGAGGCGACCTTACACCTAAGACTCTTCGGGTAGGTTTCAATTGGGGTGGATTTAGCCCAAGACTCTTCAGGCAGATTCTACTGTTTCCCAAGAATCTTCGGGATGAGGCCCAGGTGTGTGCGGGCGGGATACGTGGTTGTGAGGCCCAGGTGTGTGAGGGCGGGGAGAGTGTGGCAGCGTCAGGACGTTCGCCGTTAGGAAGAGCAGCTAACTAAAGGGAAATGGTGCGGGGTACCCAATACTCTTGTTCTTATATACTACTACCTGTTTTGATTGTGTTTTTGGTGAGTGTGGCTGGTGAGGTTGGGTGAATAGAATTCCTTGCTAGGTTTCTTCTGTTGTTCTCACGGGAAATTAGGATGTCTCCCCACTTTTTCACAAGAGATTTAGGTTTCCCTGCTGAGTATACTTGTATTCTCACCCTACGTTTACTTTCAGGTTTCCAGGAGGACTACCAGGGTCGTGCGGGACCCTACTAGTCGGACGGTTGGAGTTGTTGCAGTTGTTGTACACTTGTTTCTTTTGGTATTGTACTTTGAGCTTTCTTGTACTTGCACCTTGTTATGAAATTGTTTAAACATGCATGTGGGATGGTTTGGGTTTATTTCTATACACTTGTTCTTTTCCTTTTTGGCGGTTGACTTGTCCTATTTCCCGATCCTAAATAAATAAAAAGGGTAATGCCTCCCATATTTGTGAAAATTCATACCCTTGGTGATAGTCGCCACCTCGGGGTCTACTGGAGGCGGGACTCGGGGGTCATTATCTCCCTTTCACCATTTCCAGCTCAAGAGGGACACCTTTGGTGGGAGGGGGTCGTGACAGATTCGGCCATCTAGAATGTCTTCCAAGCGCGTCTGTTCGGTGGATGAAAGATGGCTGCCACCTCGGGTCAAGTGTGGAAAAGTCCAAGTTCCACAAGCTTTCCACCACCCTAGGCCTACCATAATCAAGTGGGATGATTTTTACTGTTGGAGGCTCGACCCAAGGCTTCTAAAATGCCTATTTAAGGCAGTGGTGGTGGGGGATTTTATCATCTTTGAGCTTTGTTTTCATCTTAATGTTATGCAGCCAATTTGTCTTTGTAACGTTCTTCATTCACATGTAAGTTGTTTTAATTCATCCTAGTTTCTTAATAAAAGTTCTTCTTATCCTCTTATTATGTTGTTATCCATCTAAATTTGAAACCATTGCCTCAAGGTGTGAATTTATTCACACCAAATCTTGTGAAATTATTCACACAACGGTGGAGTGATCATTTTATTTTTATTGTTTTCTTTACTTCTACATTTCCTCCCTCATGAGTCTACTTTCCGCTTCCATTGAAACCATAGAATAAATGGAGGGATAACCCACTTATGGGTTGATCTAGGGGAGTATAAAGGGGATGGATTGGATGTTATTTATCACCCCATTAATGTCTAATCACTTCTTTTAATTGAGATTTTTATTTGATGATTTTTAAACTCCATCGTCCTTGTTGAATTTAAGGCCACACACTTCAAGTGCTAATACGAACCTTTACCTTGAAGTGCTCAAAACTTTTATCCTTCAAGTGTATAGGTGATTAGTATTAAAGTGTGTAGGTATTAAACTAGTAAGTGAGGATGTTGTTTGATCTTCTTAAATGAACTCATCTCAAATATTAGAAATTGAAATAGTTGAAAAAGAATTTCATCCAATCCACCCCGAGTGATAACCTAGGATCAAATAATTATTTTAAATTGAATTCACTTAAATTTGTTAGTGATCCTTTAAACCCATCTAAAAGTATCCCAAAGTTGGCTACTTCATAGCAAAAAACAATCCATAGAATGTATGTGTATGTAGGTTACTTCTTAGGTATCTGAGGATTCGATAACCCAAGATAAACTACAAGGACCATTATACCTTCATCTCTTGGGTAAATTTGAGTGTGAATCAATTACACTCGATAACTAATGCACCATTAGCTTCCCCTTGCTTATGGGTGCAATTTCTCTTCGAGCGGCCTGGCTTACCACATGCAAAATATACTGACTCCTTTTCCTTGCCCTGCCTCTGGATCTTCTTATTCTTGGAAGGATGGTGCTCGATAGATTTAGAATTATTATGAGTCTTAGGACCCCTTGTCTTATTCTTCATTTTCTTGTTCACCATAAGGACCACGAGTTTATAATTCTCCATGTCCTTATCCACTTGGCGAATCAAAGTAAGAATTTTCGAAAGACTCTTCTCATTAGTGCTCATATTGTAATTAACAATAAAACTGGAGAAGCTCTTGGGTAGTGATGGAAGTATGAGATATATATGCAACTCATCCAACAATTTCATCCCTAAGATGTCTAAGCATACAATATAGCTAATAACCTTGACTACATAAGGCCAAGTTGGTGCAGAATCTCCAAGATTAGTTGTAAACAAAGCACTGGAGATCTCGTACCTCTCTTGTCTCGCATTCTCTTGGTAGAGATCCCAAAGGCGAGATATAATTCTATATGCATCCATGTCCTCATGTTGCTTCAAAATATCACTAAACATGGATGATAACATGAAACATTGAACATATGTGGAATCATTCAAATGTTTCTCATAGAGTGGTAACTCTTTACCACTTACCTCATTATTAGGCGCATCAGGAATATGTTATTCTAACACATGTAATTTTCTTTCATGGTGAAGGATAACACATAAGCGCCTTTGCCGCTCTTGAAAATTTGTTTCGGTGAGAAGGTTATCCTTCTCAAGTATGGATCACATGGATATGTTTGAAGTTATTTTTATGTTGTTTCCACAAAATAGGATAAAAAGAATTTTAGTACTTTACGTGATAAAATTTAGACAAATAAATAAATATTATATTTATTAATCTCCCACTATTTTATCGAAACCCAATGGCCATCGCCCTTAGATTCAGAATATCATATTGCTTGTAAATTCTAGTAGAAATGATCCATATTCCCATTCTCATTACCCCAACTTTGGTTGGTCAAGCAACTTGAATAGTTTTAGGTAGACATTCCAATTGTCAACTTCATTAACTCACAGTTCCTTGATCTATTGAGTGGACTCCCCAATCCTGAAATCCTTAAATTGGATTTCATCAACCTTTGCCTCTCAGTTACACCAAATCCTGTTTTGGTAGCCAACTATTGATGTGAACTAATTTAAGTCAACCCAAAAATTCAAGTTAGATTTCCCTAATAATTGAAAGCACCCCAACTTTTACTGGTCAAGTACTTTGAGCTATAGTTTGGTTAACATCTAAAACACGCCAAAGACACCCATAGAGAAAGAATTTAATGATGCAATGACATAATACCTCATATAGACATTCACTATGTAATATAATATCTTTATCATAATTGTGGTGAATTTTCCTTACCTCAAAGTGATCTGGAGACATTCTTTTATAGATATAATATAAAGATTACAAGGTGGAGTAATCCAATGTGGGACTCAGAAATACCCTTTACCCGGAAATATAATAAATCGGGTTCGACACTCCCCCTCAAACTAGACATGACCAGCTTGTACCAAGAGTCCCAGAAAAAGAAAGATGATATAAAACAAAACCATACACACTCTCCCTCAAGCTAGATCGCTAATACTTCATCTTGGTACTCAGAGAGTCCAAATACGCTCCTGAGAGGCCTTTGGTGAAGATGTCGTAAAGATGATTGATCATCGGTATGTGGCTGAAACTGACATGGTGTTTCTTGAGGAGATGGAAAAGAAAGTGATATTCTACCACGATATGCTTCTTTCATTAATGGAAGATAGTATTAGAAGAAATATTTGTGGCTGCCTGATTATCACACCAGATATGAGCAGATGTTTGCGACGGGAAGCCAAGCTCATGGAGGAGATGTCGAAGTCTAAAGATCTAGTGACCGTGGCCATCGCACGGTATTCAGACTCTGTAATAAATCTAGAGACAACAGTCTTTTTCTTGTTGTGCTGGGAGATGAGGTTACCTTCCAAGAAAATAGCAAACCCAGAAGTAGACTTTTGGGTAGCAAGACAACCAGCATAGTCAGCATCACAGAAGGCCTCAACATTCAGATGATCGTGATGTGAGTACCAGAGAGCATGAGTAGGGTCTTTCTTGATGTATTTCACAATGCGGAGTACAACATCCCGCTTAGATTTGGTTGGATGCTCCATGAATTGGTTAACTTTTCCAACAACATAGGCAATGTCCAAATGCATCATGGTGAGATAATTGAGTTTTCCCACAAGACGACAGTAGCTCTCTTGGTGAGAAAAGAGTTATGTGTTGTCATAGGGATACCATTCCCTAAGCTCAAGAGGAGTGTCAATGGGAGTGACCTGAGTCAATCCAGCATCCTGCAAGATATCTAAGGCATATTTATGTTGACAAAGAAAGATGGTGTCCGCAGAACGAGAGACCTCAATGCCAAAGAAGTATGTCAGTGGACCAGGATCTTTGGTGTGAAAGTGGTGGTGAAGATGCCCCTTTAGTTGTGTGATTCTAGTTGAGTCGCTCACAATGATGATGATATCATCAACATACACCACCAGTAGGATGCAGCTAGAGGACGTCGCACGGTATAAGTCAATGTGGTCTTTTATACTCTGAGAGAGCCCGAATGTAGTGATGACGGTGCAGAATCATCCAAACCAAGCATGAGGAGACTGCTTGGGGCCATATAGAAAGCAACGAAGTCATCCAACATGAGAGTCGGATTCAAAGGCACAAAATCTTGGAGGTTGTTGCAGATACACCTCTTCTTCAAGAAAGTCATGGAGAAAGACATTTTTGACATCAAGTTGACAAAGGGGTCAATGATGATGAGCAACCAGAGATATGGAAAATAGGACAAATGTCATCTTTGCAACCGGAGAGAAGGTATCAAAATAGTCAATACGATATGTCTAAGCAAAACCTTTCACCATAAGTCTGGATTTGAGGTGATGAAGGGTTTCATCTGCATTGAGGCAGACCGTATAGATCCATTTACTACTGACCGCCTATTTGCCTATCGGAAGGGGGACCGGATCCCAAGTGTGATTGTCGTCCAGAGCCTACAATTCATCCCACATTGCCTGAAGCCATCCAGGGTGAGATTTGGCATCGCTGACCATGCGAGAAATAGATATCATCTCCATAGCGGAAAGACCCCTGTATGAGGATGTGTACATAGGAGTATCCTAGAAAGAACGAGTATCTTTTATAGTGTAATGGGAAAGTCGTCTGGAGCCGAAGCATGAGCAGCAAATGAATTTTGGACGATGGTGTCCTCGGCCTGGATGGGGGATACAGTCAATGGGTGGTAGGAGTAGACAATGTCAAACCAATGACCAACAGAGTGGGGCACCAGAGGTGGGTGAATGATGAGAGGAAGACAATCATTTATGGTGGTGTTTGGATGGGGAGAGGGAGGAGTGAAAGGAGGGATCTCAACAAATGACACATCAACAGAGATGATATATCACCGTAAGTCGGGAGAGAAGCACTGAAATCTGTGATGAGTGTGTAAATATCCGAGGAATATGCAATAAAGGGATTTGGTGGGAAATTGGGAGAGGTTGGGATGAGTTTCCTGAACATAACACAGACACCCAAACACACGGAGGGGAAGTGAGTGAGGAGGGAGAGAGGAGAAGAGAGTACCAAAAGGATTCTCCCCATAAAGGATAGAAGAAGAGATTCAGTTTAAGAGGTAGGTAGCAGTCAGGATGGCATCAGACCAAAAAAAGGAGAGGCACCTTCATGTGGAATAGAAGGGCACAAGTAGCCTCTAGAATATGACGATGTTTCCACTCAGCCACTCCATTTTGCTGAGGTGTTTTGGGGCAGGATGTCTGATGAATGATGTCTTTATCCTTAAGAAATTTCTTAAAGGAAGTGGATAAATATTCTCATCCATTGTTGGAACTCAGACATTTAAGGGAGGTGGAGAATTGAGTATGAATTTCATTATAAAAGGTCTGAATATGATAAAAATACTTTCGACTGATCAAGAAGAAGGTAAAGACATGTCATGTGTGAGTAGTCATCAATAAATGATATATACTAACTATACCCAGACTGGCTAGGAACCCTGCAAGGACCCCACATATCAGAATGAACAAGGTCGAAAGGATTCACTGTATGCAGTTCCAGTCGAGGAAAATACGTCACCCGATGATGTTTAGCAAACTTATAGGATTCACAATGGGAGGAAAGGTGGGGAATGAATTCAGGCAAAGCTTATGTTGGAAGGAAGTTGGTGGATGACTAGGACGAGAATGTAGGTCAAGGGAACGGGCTGAGGTGGATGGGAAAGCAAGAGATGGTGAAGTATCAAACATGTACACCCCATTCCTAAGATGACCACGACCAAGTTCCCGATTCGTCGTCCGCTCCTAAAAAACAACACCAAAGGATATAAAAGTAGTAACACAATTGAAGTCTTTGGTGATTTTTCAAAAGTAGATAAGATTAAACAGATTGTGAGGAACATGAGCGACCAAAGCCAAGCGAATAGACAGGGTCAAGGGGCATGTTCCAAATTTAGAAATGGGGATTGTTGAGTTAATAGAAACAATTTTTTTAGAGGCACCAGTGTATGGATAATAGGTAGTAAACATACCAGATTCCCCTGTGAGATGTTCCAGTGCACCAAAGTCAAGAATCCAAGCTGTCGGTTGATGATATACATAGGCAATAGAGTCGTCAGTATGAGAAATGGGATTTGGAGAAGAGGACGGTGACACAGCAGCCCGATAAGATTGTATAAATGTAATCTCCTCCTGTGAGAGCGCCAGTATATATAACGGGTACTGGATGAAGGGGGGCCGCCTTGCAGGAAAACCAGTGATGGAGCATGGAACAAATACTCAGGAGGGCACACAAATTTAGGGATGAAGCATGGGGTTTCCGCACGGGAAGCCCGACAATAGTGGTGAGGGGGCATCCTTATCATGACCAATTGTCATGCAATCCAAACAGTACTTAAGTATTTTCTCATATTCAGTCCCCATGTCAAATTCATCATCCTCTATTGCAAGAACCACTTTTTCAACAAGTGATGAACTCAAATTCACCTCAACCAGGAGGTGGGAATAATGACCAAACCTGGACAGGTCGGCCTCCCTGTCCATTTTGATAGGAATGTTGATAGCC
Organism: Viscum album; assembly: GCA_963277665.1. Lineage (NCBI taxonomy): Eukaryota > Viridiplantae > Streptophyta > Magnoliopsida > Santalales > Viscaceae > Viscum > Viscum album. The sequence continues at coordinate 1,388,705,609 of OY728155.1, read as the reverse complement.
AGTGCAATGTCATACAAGATTCAGGGGTGCCAAAGAATCCAATTTAATCCATGAACTTTGACCCAAGTTTGCACAAAATAGTTTCATACCTCAAGGGGATTGAAGTGGAAATCCCACTCCCAAATATAAAGAACACCCAGCTTGAGAAAAACGGAACCAAACCCTCAAACTTTGGTCTTTAATTCTTCATATCAGAAAAGAAGATAGAAAAAACCGAGACCTAGGGAAACGGTTTTCCAACCCAAAAATACCTAGACCTACGAGAGACGAAGATCCAAATCTCCAATATGCCATGGCTTCGAATCCTTAAGTAAAATAAACCCAGAAACAATTGAATACTTTCCTTTCTCCAGCCTCTCTGAGATTGCCTCCGAATCAGCTTTCATGTGTGCTACATTCCCCTTGCGATGGGGATATCTAGAGATAGTTTCTTTGAAGAGGGAGAAGGATCGATTGTTACCAGATTGCAAAGCATCAATCAATAATCCACCATGATAAAGATGCTTACTTCCCCTATCAACCATGAACATCTTGTGACTATCAAACCTTACACATGAAAGGAAATCTTCAGCCAAAGGAGTAACATGCAAGGTGGCCATTTGGGAAGAACCCTAAACTCCATTTCATTGAAGAGAGGAAGACTTTCACACCTGTGATTCCATTTTGAGGTATTTTTCTAATTATTTTTTGTCTATATTCTTTCCCTTGGGTTTCCTTTGAGTTTTTAGTGAAAAAATGAGAGTTTTGGGGTTAGTAGTTGGTGGCGCATGGTTTGCGCCCTTTCCCAGGTAACCGCGTGGCCAAGTGGTGTTTTTGGGCAACGGATAATTACATAGTTAGCACACGGTTTGTAAATATTGCAGACTAACTGTGCGATATGTCCTGCTTGGATAGTAACGGGCATACAGTTTCTGCACAGTTTGGCAAACCATGCGGGCAAACCATGCGGCTTGTCCAGGTTAATAAAATTTAAAATGATGGATGTGTCATCTCTGGATTTAACCCCAAATCACCCATTTTCTTCCCAAATCAGGATTTACAACCCTAGGATCATCTCCCTCATCCCTTGGATCCCTTGGATCTCTAAATTTTTGTTGGATTTGGTGCGGTTTCTCCAATATTCTTCAAGTAAGTGAGTTTCTTCCTTGATTTCTTCCTGTTTTCTAGGGTTTCTCTTCTTCTTCCTTGGGGTTTCATATCTCTAGTGGGTTGGGTGACCTATTTAGGGTTGGATCTTGATTCCAAGGGTTCAATCTTGATGTTTATGGTTTAATCTTGCCTTTATAGGGTTCACTTGAGGTGTGGTTGTGGTTTTACACCGTTTTATAGAAGTTTCTACACTTGAGGTTGGTAATTCTATGCTTAAACATTATTTGGTGACATTGATATACTTTCATTGCTTCTTGGTTATGTTCTATGTGTTTTGTATGAGGTGTGAATTGTGTTTTTAAAAATGATTCAAGGTGTGTTTGTGTTGAAAAGCATTTTTTCGAAGGAAATGGGTTGTGACGCATGTGTGTTCCATGTGTGCTTGCTTGTTTTTTCCCTTGAGGGTGTTTGATAAAATGTGTAAGTGGTACGAAACATATTTTTAAATGGTTTTGGTGTGTGTTTGGATTTGAAAGTGGTTTTGGTTGTGGAAATGGTAATTTATCAATTGTGTTATATTGATTGGCATTTGTGCATGTGAATGTAGTGATCTATGTGATGTGTGGAATGAAAATTGAGCACGAAGGAAAACCTGAGTATCTAGGTGGGCAGACTGGGTTTATTACGCTAGTTGACTTGGAAGTGGCTTAGCCCAGATTCATCTAGCAGGATTGATGATTACAACACTAAATAAATTATTATGATGATTGGAGACCACTAGGCCCTTGGGATGTTCCCTCATAGTGGCCCATGCATGAGAACACTATTGGTTGTGGGTTCTATACCACATTTCATTGAGGTACGATGTACCTAGTGTCCCGTTTGAGCTAGTGCCTATAGGGTTTTCCAATGATTTAGTGATCTTTTGTGATATTGTACCTACCGTCGTCATATGGTGCACTTTGTTGGTTATTTCAAAAGCAAAGCATGTTCTTCTTTAAAGTGTTTTTCATAAAAATGTTTCTAGGTTTTCTTTCTATAAAACCTACATGTTAATTTGACTTATAATGTTTTTAATATGGATTATCTTTTATTGGGTGGAATCCTACTAGGTTTTTCCTCACACCCTGCATACACCTTTGGATGTATGCAAACTTGGTTATGTTTGATTCAGGTAAAGACAAGATGTATGGTGATGGTAGTTTGAGTTGCTAGTGGTCTTCTCTTGAAGGTTTTGGTGGTGGTGACTTAAGGATGATGCTCCTCTTATTGCTTGGAGGTTTATAATATATAATATAAAATACATAATATGTAATATGAAATATATAATACATAATATATAATAGATAATATATAACATTTAATATATAATATATAACATATAATATATAAGTAATGTGTAAATAATAAATTAATTAAAAAATAATTTAATATATGATAAATAAATAAATAAATAATAAATAAATAATCAATAATCAATAATGAATAATAAATAATAAATAATAAATAATAAATTGTAAATAATAAATAATAAATAATTTTTAATTTTTAATAACTAATAATTGATCATTGATCATTAATAAATAATAATTCATAATTAGTGATTAACATTTAAAAATTTAAAAATTATTAAGAAATTATTAAGAAATTTTTCATAAATAAATAATTAATAATAAATCATTAATGAATATTGAATAAATAAATAAATAAATAATAAATAAATAAATAATGAATAATAAACTAATAATAAATTAATATTTAGTAAATTAAAAATAAATTAATAAATAACAAATAATAAATAAGAAATAAGAAATAATGAAGAATAAAGAATAAAGAATAAGGAATAAATAATAAATAAATAAATACATAAATAAATAATTAGATAAATAAAAAAATAATAAATAATAAATAATAAATAATAACTAATAATTAATAATTGATAATTGATAATTAATAATTAATAATTCTCAATTAATAATTAATAATTAATATTTAATATTCAATATTCAATATTTAATAAATAAATAATTAATAAATAATTAATTAATTAATAATTAATAATTAATAATTAAATAATGAATAAATAAAATAATAATAATAATAAATGAATGATAAACTAATAATAAATAATTAATTAATAAATTAATTAAAAAATTAAAAAAAAAATTAATAATTAGTGTGAACATAATAACTAAATAATAAATAAATAAATAAATTTATCAATAAATAAATACATATTAAATAAATAAATAAATAAATAACAAATAATTAATAGAATAAATCATAAAACACTAAAAAAACTCTAGAAACCCTAAAAACACTAAAATGACCATAAAATCTGACTCGAGACTCCTTTTTCAGCACCACAACCAGTCAAATTGAAGATCATGAAATGAGCTTTGATATGATATGTGGTACAGGTCAAACGGACAACTGGATCGAAAGTTATAACCGTTTGAATTTTAAAAAATTGGAGTCTGCAACTAAAACCTCTGTTTTGAAGGCCTTCTGAGCATTTTTGGAAAAATAAAAAGAGGTATCATACTCATAGAGTTGGAACTATACCTAAACGGCATAAAGTTTGTCGCAGGCTTCAATATGATATGTGGTAGAAGTCAAATGGACACCCAGATTAAAAGTTATGGTCGTTTGAAGTTTGAGTTCGATTTTTGACTTTTGGAATTTAAATATATTTTTTCCTTTGATTATCACATGATTTAAATCTCACTTGGTTTTAGATTATTTGATAAGCTTCGATTTGACTGGTTGTGTAGCTGAAATGGACTCCCGGATCAGAAGTTATGGTCATTTGATGCAGAAGTCTGTTATTCAACTTATTGAAGATTTGTTTTCAATTTAAAAATATTATTAAATAATAATTATAAATATTTATTAATTGAAACATTATAAATAATTAAAATTATAAATAATAAACTATATTTGATTGTAAATAATAAATAAATAATAATAATAAATAAATAATTTTTTTAAAAAAAAATCCTCAATTTTGCGGCGGTTTTGAAAAACTCACCGCTAAAAAAATTGAAATTTTTTTTGAAAGAAATTTTAAAACATTTATAAAAAAATATTTTAAAAACATTTAGCGGCGGTTTTTTCGCGACAGTTTTTAAAATCGCTGCTAAAACAGTGTTTTCTTGTAGTGACCCTTATCATCTAGAGAATTTCTAATAACGGAGAATGTCTTTCACTCACCCCCAGCTGGTAAAGTGAGATTATACTTAGTATAGAAATAGGTCTTTAATGATACTACTCTATGGTAGATTTGAGATCCAGTGGTACCTACCTCGATATATATTAGATACTAATGATAATACTATGTGGTGATACACAATTGAGTAAGTGGGGTGAGATCCACCCCCATTAGTGAGTGGGATCCCCTTAGGTGTGGTGAGCGGATCCCACCCTCAAGGATTTGTAGTCATATCACCATAAAATGATAAGAATGGATTTATGAACTAAGCAAATAAATGAGAACTTACTCCCTACGAATGTAGAGGAGTGCTTCAAGGATTCTGAAGGGAAACCCATGGTCATCCCTCAATAGGAGACCGATGTATACATCAACATTCATTATAAAGGTGACATTTAAGTGTTACTGATAAGAATGATGAACACCCTTGTATCCTTTATAGAGAAAATGGACTGAATCCATCCTTGTATCGGTTAAAGGTAGAGCCTATTATAGAATTAGAAATCGGTTTCAATGTTCTGACCAAAAATAGAAAAATGATATATATATATATATATATATATGTTTGTTTGGAAAATAAATGATTTTCATTAATTATTATGAACCTAATTGGTTACATTCTATAAAGGTATCATTGGGAAGATGATTCTTGATAAAATAAATGGGTGAAGAAACCTACATACTTGGTATGAAGGAATTTTAAGGTAGATAAAATAGGTTTTTTGGATTGTGTCAGAATACATATATTGGTAAAATGATAGAGTGGTTTTGAATGTATAACTCCAAGGATGGGTATTTACTAGTGTTACATGTCATGAGTCTTATAATTACTCAATTTTCTTCCAATGGGTTAGAGATGAGAAACATGGATAAAATTCCTTATTCATTCACCATAATATTTATCATGTATTCTATGTTGTGTAATCAACCTGGCATTTCCTATTTTTTGAGTGTAATAAGTAGATACATATCTAATCTTTATGAGAGTTATTGGATTTCTATCAAGAATTTAAACTAAGTATGAGTTTTTAATCTTTAGAGGTGAGGATGAGATCATTTCAAGGGGTTACACTGATGCTAGTTTCCAAAAAAGATGATAAGATATCATAATACCATTTTATGTTTTAACTCAATAGTGGAAATATCAATTGGAATAATTCCAAAAAAAATCCACTATGAAACACTTGACTACAGAAGCATAGTATATCACTACATAAAATGCAGTGAAGGAAGTTGGTTGGATTAAAAAATTTATCACTGAACTTAGGGTTATCCCTAGAATTGAGGGATAAATTAACCTTTATTATAACAAATATGAAACTATTTCCTAGGAAAAAGTGTGATAGATCACCCTGAGTTATCATATCCCAACACTTAAGTCAAACCACCACAAGTTTTTTAGCCTTGGTTAATTTTTATATCAACGTTTTGTGTATTTATTTTTTTAAATATTAATATCATCGAATCAAATAGGATGGATTTAAATAAAGAATGGATGGATGCCAATCTTCTGACAAAATAGTATGAATATGGAGTGAAAGAGTTCATCAAGTTTACAAAAATCATGCATATGATCCTTCTCAAATCCTTTGTTCATGTTTACATTGTTTTTATTCAAGACAAGTTAGTCTAGAGGAGTTGGAAGAACACTTGATCTATCATAGAATAGATCGAAGTTATAAATGTTGGAATAAACATGAGGAAAAAGAGAATGTAGCTAGTAATTGGGATAACACTGTGTTTTATGGATCATTTGATATGATTACAAGCGTGGACAATGAAGAAGATCGTATCAAGGACGTGATTACATATGTGCATGATGATGATGATCGTATTAAGTAAATGACAAGGATGGTTGAAGGTGAACTTCGTGATTGCCCAAAATTGTTTGAGTAATTAAAGAGTTGTGCAAAGACGTCATTGTATGATGGTTGCACTAAATATACAACATTGTCAGCCATACTGAAACTCTATAATTTGAAAGCAGGCAACGAATGGAGTGACACTAGTTTCACAGAATTACTTTCTCTTTTTAATGACATGCTCCCAAAATATAATGAGCTCCCAAGCCGAACATACGATGCCAAATGAATGCTATGCTTGATGGGTATGATCTCTAAAAAATACATGCTTGCCTGAATGACTGTATACTGTTTCACAAGGACCACAAATCACTTAGAGAATTCTCAAAGTGTGGTGTTTCTTGGTACAAGAAAGATGAATCCGGTCATACGAAAGTTTCATGGTACTTTAAAATCATTCAAAGGTTTAGGAACCTATATGGAAGTGGGGAGACTACAAAGCAATTGACGTGGAACACAGACAGAAGAAATAAAGATGGAAAACTATGGCATCTGACAGATTATCCTTAGTGGAAGAGAATTGACCATGAGTATCCTGACTTTGGAAACGATCCAAGAAACCTCTGTCTTGTGTTATCTATAGATGGAGTGAATCCTTTTGGTTTTCAAAGAAGTACTCACAACACGTGGATGGTTATGTTGGTAAATTATAACTTTCCACCGTGGTTATGCATGAAACAAAAACACATCATGTTATTTATGCTTATATCAGGACCAAAACAATCGGGTAATGATATTGATATTTATTTGGATCCATTGATCAAGGATTTGAAATTATTGTGGGATTCAAGTGTTATGATGTATGATTATTACAGAAATGAATATTTCACATTGAGAGCCATGTTGTATGGGACGATAAATGATTTTACTACTTATGGAAATTTTCCAGGATATAACATTAAAGGAACTCTTGGGTGTCCCATCTATGAACAAGGTACACAATCAATTAGGTTGAAACATTAATCGAAAAATGTGTTTCTAGGACATCGCAGATTTCTACCCTAACGACATAAGTACCGATCTTGGACGACATCATTTGATGGAAGTTCAGAAGAACATACACCACCGTCTCCACTAACAGGTGATCAACTGTTTGAGAAAGTTAAATATGTGGACACTGCTTTTGGTAAACCATTTTCGAAAAACCTTATGAAACCAGTTGGAAAAAAGGAAATCAGTTTTTTTAATTATCATACTGGAATTGTCTGTACGTCAGACATTTTATTGATGTTATGCATGTTGAAAAAAATATATGTGATAGTGTCATCGACATGTTTCTAAATGCACCCAGTAAAACAAAGTATGGAATCAAGGCTAGGTTGAACATGGTTGACATGGGAATACAAGAAGAGTCGGCACCAGGGAAGGGTGAAAAATGAACATTTCTTCCTCCTACTGCTTACACTCTTTCCAAGGAGGAGAGATATTGGTTTTGCAACTTCTTGAATGACGTAAAGGTTCCCGAGGGGTATTCATCGAATATCAAGAACATCGTGCCAATGCATGATTTGAAGTTAAAATGTCTGAAATCACATGACTTCCATGTTTTGATGCAAGATATAATTCCTATAGGCTTACATTTCATTTTTTCCAAGAATGTATGTCATACATTAACAAAGCTCTGTTTCGTCTTCAAAGTTATATGTAGCAAAGTTATAGACCCGGCAAAATTACTGACTATGTAAAGAGAAATTGTTGTCATATTATGTGAATTGGAAATGTTTTTCCCTCCGACATTCTTTGATATGATGGTTCATTTGATGGTTCACTTGGTGAGAGAGATTCAGCTATGTTGTCCTATGCACTATAGATGGATGTACCCCATTGAACGGTATATAAAGAGTTTGAAAGGGTATGTCAAAAATCGAAGTCGGCCAAATGGTTGAATTGTGGAGAAATATACTACTGAGGAAGCCATTGAATTATGTACCAAATACATGTCTGGTGTGCAATGCATTGGTCTAACAAGATCTCATCACACTAGGTGACTTGTGGGTGAAGGAAGTTCTGGAAAGGAGGTCGTCGCAATCAATATTTCAGATCAGGAGCAGACCCACCTTTATATTTTGCATAACGGTTTGGACGTTGACCCATATGTTGAAACCCACAAAGAAATTCTTAGGCATTCGAATTAATCAAGGGTTGAAAAATGGATATCAAATAAACATAATCAACGGTTTATAGGATGGTTTTAGGACCATATTTTTAAAGATTCAAATGAAAATACAGACTCAATTTCAGAACGACTTTGATGGCTAGCCGGAGGACCAAGTGTGTACGTATTATCTTACAATGCTTATGTAATTAATGGTTATACATTGTATATTAATAAATATGATGAAGACAATACCAGACAGAATAGTGGAGTTACACTTGTGGCTGTAGCAATGCATGTTTCTGGTGCTAAGGATAGAAATCCAATTTATGTGAATATGTCATATTCTGGCATCATCAAAAAAATATGGAGTTGGATTATACGACATTACGAATGTCAATTTTTCAATGCAAGTGGGTTGATATCTAAACCTAAAAGGTCATGGGAATGTATGTAATGAATCATTTTCTATAAATCATGTGATTATAGGATAGTTAAATCCATGAATCTATAGTTGGTATCAAATCTAGTATGTAGAGTATGTGTTTTTTGCACCGGATCTGGGAACGTGGGTTTAGGGTGTCACATCAAACACATTTCCTATAAATCATTTCTTGAATTTAAATTAAATTTAGATTTCTCCTTGACACCTAGAATGGTCCACAAGGCATTATATCATAATTTTTTTTCAATATACACGACATCAAGGTTTTTCATCAACAAATTGTATTTCCAGTACGGTAACTCAAAGAAAATTATCATTTTCTTCCAATTATGATTACATCTTCTTTGTGCAACTGGAATATAAGGCATCAGAGGGGCCAAAAAATCTTGAGAGTTATAAAGTGTGTAGATTTTCTCCTAGGTAAGTTGTGTTAATAATCGAGCACTTGTTAATTTTTTTAGTGCTTGACCATGTTATACTGTCCCATCAAATGAAACTTGATATTTTCTGAAATTATGTAGCATAGGAAGAAAATGTCTATGATGAGTGTATGCCCATTTCTTGCAATGTTTTACCCTTGTTGATTTATTACTTTGATTACAATAAGGGAATGAAAATTCTACCTTTTTCCCAAGTCAAAAAGTTGTTAATTGTCCAAATCAAAGTAGCCTGAATATTAAACATTTTTTAAGATATATCATCAAAAGTCCTTACACATTTATCCCATAATTCATCCAACTCATTGATTAATGGTTGTAAGTAAATGTCAATCTTATCACCAGGGCTTGTTGGCATGTCGATAATATTAGACAATATCAAAAAAAGGTTTCTTCATGTATAACCATGGAGGAAGATTGTATTGAACCAAAAATGCTTTCCACGTGTTATGGGTTGCTATAACCATTAATTTGAACAGATTGAAACCATAAACTACCAAACCGAGATGAACATTGTGAATATCTTGAGAGAACTATGGGTTCCTCTTATTAAACTCCTTATATTCCAGAGATTCTGGAAGGTGGGTTTATCGATGTCTTTGTTCTTTTTTTCATTCCATCACATAATATTTGAAATTTTAGATCTCATATTTTTTTTCAATCTTTGTTTTAGTGGAAAATATTACAATTATTTCATGGAAACCTGTTTTTCATATTTGGGACCTATATATGATTGATGCCGGTGAGTTCATTTTTTTCCATCATCCTTCCACCTAGTGGACTTTCAAACAATGCAACTATCGAGATTAGAATTTTCCTTTGTAAACAACATATAATTATTTAGACATGCATCCAATGTATCATATGTAAAACCAAGATTTTCAGTTAACTTGTGTGAATCATAGTAAGTCTCGGTAAGCTTCACACTAATGGGAATGAGCTTATGAAATAGTTATAGTAATATGTAAAAAGATGTGTCAGTCCCTTGATTAAGAGTCTTCAAGTGTAGCAATTTCACTATAAATGATAACTTATTGAAATTTATATATTATGGGTACAGTTTGATCTGTTCATTGCTACATTTATGTTATCTAAATTAAATGTTAAACCAATTTTTCATATAATGACTTCTGCACATGATGATGCTCCCAATCCCCAGACACAACAGGTTTCTCAACCTGCTACTGCCCGCAGTGCAGACGAACAACTTGTTTCTCAACCTGTTTCCTTATGTTAATATATGTTCATTATTGCTTTTATGTTATCTAAATTAAATGTTAAACAAATTTTGTAGATAATGACTTATGCACGTGATGATACTCACAATCCCCAGGCAAAACAGGTTTCTCAACCTGTTGTTGCTCGTAGTGCAAGCGAACAACAGGTTTCTCAACCTGTTGATGCTCCCAGTGCAGAGGTACAACCTCAATCTGCACATGCCGATGCTATCCCTCCTGAGCTGGAGGAACATATTGATGAAGGTGGATTCAAGGAAATGAAAGGTGATGAAATACCAACGACACAGAAAAAACAGGAGCGTCATAGTTTGTATTAGCAAAAATCATTAAGGCTAAAGAGAATTGAATCAAATACAAGATCAGATGGAATAAGTGGGGGTAACATGTTAACCCCAAAAAGGTCATGTTCAGTAGTTATATTGGAATCGTCACTTGGAAATGCATGGCGATTGATGTAACTTCATGGCATCATGTTGTGGCTGAGATTAAGACACTGATGTGGGGAGATATTATGGTAACATTATGATATCATTTTTTTTAATTTACTAAAAATTAAATAATGAAACATTGACTTACACTTCATCATCTCTTGCAGAGTGCATTTATAGTAGATGAATTGCAAAAAGAATGTGTCTTAAGGGTTTCTGGAAGGATTCATAGGGATTTTCGCACACTTTTAACAAAATATCATCTTAAAGATGCTGAATGGAAAATAAAATTGTACCCACCTCTTATTTATGCACACCTGATAACCCAAGTATTGTGGGATGCATTTACTAGCATAGTCACAAGAATCAAAAACACCCACACCGGATGCAGACATAATTTCAGTGGCCTTGAAGCATCCATAAAAGTATGGTCGTGTCAGAGGTGCGGGGTTTGGGGTGACACCCTGAACATATTTTGAGAAAAAAAAAACAAGATGAGGATCAAACTGTGGAAATGAAAAAGACGAGAGAAACATTATCCATATTTAAATAATAATTAAAATACTAGAGAGAGGTGATAGTAAGTTTGATGGGGGGAGGCAAAGAGAAGAAACAACTCAAGAACAACCCACACGTGAAGATCCTGCCCCACCCCCACCAGTTTTGAGGCAAGCCATTCCCCTAAAAAACAATTCTTAACTGAGGCAATCAATTTTCTAATAATTGTTTCTATGAAATGTTAATTAGATAGACACTAGACACTGATACCTTTCCTGTATTGGTATTCTACAGGGTGAAAATGACTGTGATTTATATCTATCAACACCCACCTATCGCCATATAGCGAGGGCTACAATGTTCAATATCCAGAACGATGTGCTGCACAACAGACCACTTCTGACAGATCATTTCAGATTGTCAATTACTATAGCCCTAGAGCTGAGCACCAAACTACCTATTTCAATTGATGGTGAAGATATTCATACGGTCAAACAAGCTCTAGGAACATTCATCGCATGCCTGTTACATTTTGTAAAAAAAACATGTCGACAATGAGTTATTCATTTACAATTTAATTTTCAAGCTAAACCTTAAACATTTAATGAAAAAAGGTCTAAACCGATGCAATTATTACACACGAACAAAGGGAAGGGGTGAAATGAAAGACTGGTTCAAAACTATCTCAATGATCAACCAACTAATCAAAACGATCTACCCAAAGCACCTTAACCCCCCCCCCCTCGTTCTATATCCACATTTATTATCATTGAAGGCTCATGTGGATACGAAGTTAAAAGATGGTGGTAACCACATGATTGATTTTGAAGCAAATATCTATGGAGGGGAAGATCCAGACTTCATTGGTGTTGAGAGTGCAACTGAAATCCTCGACTATGATTGGTTAGGTGGCTCAGTTGTAAATGTTTACATGAGGTATGTTTTCATGATTTGATTTTCCAAAATATTATATACTATGATAATAATGACTAAATACATTTCATATTTTTCACAAGCATATATATGAAAATCAATTGAAGGGATTTCCCCATGAACAAAAATTTGGAATCGTTGGTCCCCACATCACCTCTATAGAAAAAAAAGACATAACTTCCATGAAACATAATGAAATAGTGGCAGGACTTCTCAAATCCTTTAACAACAAAATTACGGATGACAGACTCTTATTAATACCAATGATGCAGGGGTAAAACTCTACAATTTAATCATATCAAATATATTTTAATTTCTTTCATTACTTGTTCTTTTTTTGTGTTCTTAGGCAGCATTGGATGCTCATTGCGGTCAATTTGGACACTCAAAAGATTTATTTTCTGGATTCAATGCATGGATATCCAACAAACCGACCACAAATGATGGCGTTTGTCAATTTGTAATACACTACATCCAACATTTTAGAACTAAACATCCAGTTAAATAATTTATATTATCTTTTAATGAGGATTCTATTATGATAGGGCGGTGTGTGAATATCGTCTACATCATGAAATGAGGCCAGGGGAAAAGGAAAAGAAACCTGACAAGTACTACGACTGGATACAAATCAGGGTATATATAATAAGATTTCACTATTGAAACACATATAAAAAATTAATTATTTTTCTCAATGTTTCTGTAGTGCCTGAAACAAACAAACAATAAAGACTGTGGTTATTATGTTTGTAAATCTATGAAGGAGATCATATTTCATGAACAAACCAGCATCCCCGAAGAGGTATTTTCGAAGATAATTTCTATTTCATTTAAAATGCGTATCAATCCTTTCTGTATTTATATTTTTTCAGTACTACCATGATTTCCAAAAACAGTCATATTCACAAGATGATATAGATATTCTTAGAAATGAATGGGTAGCATACCTGATGGAAGAATGTACAAATATTGAATGAAGATGGTAAACTTCTCAAATAATTTCAACTTTAATAATCTTTTCTGTCTTATCTTTCTCTTTGTTTGATGGTAATGTTGTGATTTGTACGGGCAAAACGCCCCGCTGAAAACCATGTCCATCGGTGGTACTTTTTTGCGCACTAAATGAATTGCATGTTGATTGGTTTTTTAAAAGAAATTGGTGGTCCTCACTTACAGGGTATGTGTGTTGTTGATAGACCACAAAAGATAACGAGTATCAAGAAGGGGTTTCCCCATCCCTTGAGTTTGTTGTGACATCTTGAGACATAACGGGCAGAGGAGCTTATTCCACTCTTCTCATTTTCAACAACGATAAGGGTTTTTCTCCAAAAAACATCAATTCAATATGCAACATTGGCAGTTCCCCTCTTTAGTCGACCCGGTGAAGAACCAACTGTCATATATTCATTCATAGGTCCTGAATATATGACAGTTGGTTCTTCAAAGGGCCGACTAAAGCTATGCTACAGAAGGAGGATGTTATTCCGTGTTAACCGTACAGGGATCAAAGGTTTTTCCACAATCCTTCTAAACTGGGTAGATTGAGCATATTGAGCAGGTCATGTCTCTTTTTTAGGTTTTAGAGGCAAGGGTGCATTGATTTTCAAGCAGAAAATGTACTTAAAAATTGTTCTAATACTTTAGGACAACGATCCATGAGTCATTTGTGACGTGTAGAAATCAACCACACCTCAATCCAAAGCATAATGCCATCGGTATGACTCCAAATACGTCTTTATTTAAAATTGACATTAATTCAAGTAAAAAAACACAACTGACGTACCGAAAACTGAGGAAATGCATTCCGATTGTTTAATATTTTAGGACAACAATCCATCAGTAATTTGTGACATGTAGGAATCAACCACACATCAATCTGATGCACGACGTCACCGGTATGACTCCAAATGTGTCTTGTTATTTAAAATTGACATTAATTCATGTAAAAAAACACAACTGACATACAGAAAACTGAGAAAACGCATTCAGATTGTTTTGATAATTTAGGACAACGATCCATGGGTCAGTTGTGACATGTAGGAATCAACCCCGCCTCAGTCTGACAAACGGTGTGACTGGTATGACTAAAAGTGTCCGCTATCAGTTTAAAATTGACATTTTAACTCAAAACGGGTCACTCACTGAAAACCAAGAAAACACGCTCTGATTGTCTTCCAAATTAAGGACAACGATTCGTAAGTCCTTTGTGACGTGTATGAAGCAGTATCACGTCAAACAAACGCATGATGCGACCAGTATGACTCAAATTACATGTTTTCAGTTTGAAATGTCATTTTAGTAAAAAAACACAAATGACATATTGAAAACCGAGGAAATGCATTCCGATTGTTTTGATACTTTAGGAAAACGATCCATCAGTCATTTGTGATGTATAAGAATCAACCACACCTCAATCTGACGCACAGTGTCACCGGTATGACTTCAAATGTGTCTTGTTATTTAAAATTGACATTAATTCAAGTAAAAAAACACAACTGACATTCTGAAAACCGAGCAAATGCATTCAGATTGTTTTAATATTTTTGAACAACGATCCATGAGTCACTTGTGACGTGTAGAAATTAACCCCACCTCAATCCGACGAACGATGTGACCAATGTGACTAAAAGTGTCCGTTATCAGTTTAAAATTGTCATTTTAACTCAAAACGTGTCATTCACTGAAAACCAAGCAAACACGATCTGATTGTCTTTCAAATTAAGAACAATAATTCGTAAGTCCTTTGTGACGTGTATGAAGGGGTCTCACGTCAAACCGATGCACGATGCGACCGGTATGACTCAAATTGCGTGTTTTCGGTTTGAAATGACATTTTAGTAAAAAAACACAACTGGCATACTGAAAACTGAGGAAATGCTTTCTGATTGTTTTGATACTTTAGGAAAACGATCAATCAGTAATTTGTGACGTGTAGGAATCAACCACACCTCAATACGACGCACGGTGTCACCGGTATGACTCCAAATGTGTTATTTTTATTAAAAATTGACATTTTTAATGTATTTTTCATATTAATGTTTAATTTATTTCTTTATAGTATTACTAACGTAATATTTATTTTCTAATATAGGTGGAACCTTTTTCTCGAGTTGGGATGATATGTTCGACGACTATTACCATTGAATGACATTTTTTATAGGGGATCACATACGTCAAAAGAGAAAATATTAATGTTTTTAACTGTTTGTTGGATATTTGTAAATGTAATTTTATAAAACATTGTTCAAAATGTATATAGAAGTGTTTTTTTGATATATACCATGAGTGAATATTTTGGTATTCATTATGTCAATTAAATGTATATAGCATTGTTTGCCAAACTTTAGTGTGTGTTTCTTGTTTTTTCATCATTTGCATCGTGTATGCGGTTCTTTTGTATACATATGTTGAGTGGTTATTTTTTAGCAAGTTTTCGCTGGTTTGTGCAGGTTATTTTTACTAGGTAGATTATTTTGGTCGGCTGTTTATTTTTTTTTTGCAGGTTGCGGGCTGTGCCGTTATACAAACAGCACACCCAGACAGAGAAGCCTTAATCAGCGTTAGTTGAAGCGCTGATAAATAGAACTTTATCAGCGCTTTGAATAGCGATGATAAACGGTACCACCTTTAATAGTGGTTTGATTAACAATGTTTTTTTAGCGCTGATAAAAGTTTTTTTTAACGCTGATAAAAGCTTGTTTTGTGGTTGTGTATGAATGTTTAAAACTCCCTAAACATCATCTAATGATTTTTCAACTGATATATGATAGCTTTGTGGTTTAGTGTTGGTGCATATTTTTATCAACTTCCATATTTTAGTGGTGAGAGAGCAAAAAAAAAAGCAAAAGAAATAATGTTGATTGGAGCATGAAGAAAAGAAATTGTTTACCCTTAACAATGTTTTAACCATGATATTTTACACCAAAAATTGAACGATAAGGGTAGAAAGACATACTTTCAAGATTGTGCAAAGAATGTTTTAGTAGAGACTAGTGTGGTTTTGCAATAGGATGTTTTCACTGTGAAATTCCACCTATACGATATTTGAAAGTATAAATAAAGTACAAGCATGATTTTAATAATTTGGATAATTATGACCAAAATTATAATAATTTTTCTATTAAGAATGGGAGGAAATATGATTTGTAATTTGTTTTAATGCATTTTATGATATAACAAACTTGATTTCCAAATCCACATATCCTCCATCTACTTTGGGTAAGTTTGGAAGATTGGGAAGTTTTTGTGGGATAAAGTTACAATGATAATGATATGATTAAAACAATGTATTGCAACATGAAGAAATTTAATAAATATTAAAGTCAATAAAGATTCAAAGTTTATATCAACGTTATAATCAAAAAAGGATTGTTATAATGATATGTAAGTTATATCAATTTTATGAAGAGCATGCAAAGGATTGCTCATGTAATTGTTATCATCACATGCTTGGCACGTAGTGGATTGAATCAGTGATTGACTGAAAATTCGTTTTTTATTTCATTTTCAAAAGCCGCTTTATGATTTAGCAGTAACCAAAACGACAACCAAAAAACAGGTGATACCCAATTTCAAAGTTCGTGCACACCATCCGAGAAGATCACGATCAAAGATCCCACTGTAGCACTTTTGACTTGAGTGGTCGCTTTTCATTGTAGAAATGCGGATTTTCTGAGGTTAGTGGAATAGTGATTCGTCCTCAACATTAGCCCATTTTCGGGCAAGGGTTTTGTGTGTGTGAGAAACTCCTGTAAATTGTGCTCCCGGATTAAAGTGATTTTCTGCATCTCCATAGGCGTAGAGATTATTTCCTGTGTCCTTGTCCTTTTTTTCCCTTTTACTCTTATGTGATTCGTGTTTTTGATTCGTTGCTCCCGACGTTTCCGCAACATAATTATATTACACCGTCAGCGTCCGTGAAAGGTTGTTGTCGTTGCGACATTAACAACTTTCTCTATGGATGTCTTGACGTGATGCTAGACACTGATCTTGGACTTTAAGGCAGTGAGTTTAGTGTCACTGGAAAAAAAAAAGCTTAAAGGGTCAAAGGCTAAGTCTGTCCAAAATCTCAGTTAAATTCTATTTGAATTTAATATTAGAATAAATATTATTCTCAAGTTCCAAGGAATAGTAATTTTCAGGTAATGTTGATTGAATGCAAGAGGATCATCGGGGAAGTTAAGGGGTTTAGAAGAAATGACATCATCATCATCATCATAGTTATTATTCAAAGTTCGATAATTTCCGTGGATCGGCAGCGTAGTTAAGGGGTTCGGAAGAAATGTCATCATCATCATCATCATTATTCAACGTGGTGTTTTACTTAGAATTAAGAGATTAGTTGAGGGTTTTTGTACAATAACTAATTCTATAAATCATGTTATATCATTTCTTAGGTAATCGATTTGTCGTGCTCAACATTTCTCTCTAGAGAATTCTCTCAAGCATAGAGTGAACTTTCTCTAAAACGCTCTCAAAAACAGAGTGTTGATCCTCCTCCCTGTCAAGTCTCCAAGAGAACTAGATAGATTCCTTCCAGCCTAGAAGGAAATCTAGTAGCGATCAACGGGAACGACACAAGGCTGGCCTTCGGCGCTGGCACGCAAAGATCCATCTGCGACGTTCTGAGGTTCGTGGAGCACATGTGGATAGGAATTCTACACTTGAATCCTTCATCGCAACAACGGTACAATTGAACAGGATTTGATCGGTCAACAACACCAACAAAGAAAGAATTTCAAGACGAGGTAATTCTTATTTATAAATTAATTATAAATTGTATATGAAAGATCATGTCTCGAGGATTCTGGGGTTGTTATTTGTCCGGTTCTGAGGAGAAATCCGAGGAAACCGACGAAAAACTGTTATTGGGCACGGGTGCCGCTTCCGCTCCACCCTGAAACCTTCATCAGGGTGAGGCCTCCTTGGGTCAATTTTAACTTCTTTAATCTTAATAATCACAACTCATTTGGATCTTGACCTACATGTTAAAGTCACCGTTATGGTTCTTTTTTGATATAGTAAGGGATAATATCAATCAATACCTAGAAGGTGTATTCCAAGAGAGGAAAAACAATCAATCGAGCTCCTTCAACTTTATGACTTTAAAGATGCGGGGGTGTGGAGAGAACCTGCACCTTTTGGCCTGGGGCTTGAACCGGGAGAGAGAGTCCCCCTCCTAAGGTGTAATCGTTCGATACTTGATTTCTTTTATGTTGTTGTACCGAACCAGGAAGAGATCCTATAAATTGAGGAAGATTTTTGCCGACTCGTCTTCATTAATTGGTCCAACATGTAGGAAAGTCAAACGACAGGACGTATCGACGATGGAGACGCGGCGTCAAGCTTGACTTGAAGACACTGAAGAGCAGGTAGGTAAGATTGATCTCAAGCTCGATGCAACTAACTCTTCTTTGTCTTCGATCATTGACAGTCTCTCAACGAAGCAACAAGCCTGGGAGAAAACACGTCAAACATAGATTGAGCGGGAGCGCCTTGAGCAGGTTCAATTCCAGAAGGATCAAGCGCACGAGCTAGTAAAATTCCACAAATATGTCTTCAGCTTGGTTCTTTGATTGGACAAGCTTCCGCAGCATGAGGCAGACTGGTCGTCCCTGACAACGAAAGCATCAATCTCGCACGCCATGGAGTCTGTCGACCATCGGCTGCAAGGTTGGTTTACTGAAGCGCTTTCGTACCTTTTTTATCATGGATGTGAATCGCACGCCGCTAATCGTCGAGTTGAATTACTGCTTTTTGATGACACAGATCCTCACGGATGGATCGCCCGAGCCAAGCTGTTTTTCCAAATCAAACGTCGGGACCTGGAAAAGTTTCGTTTGCTCATCATTATTAGATTATTCAAGAACAAATACAAGCAAAACAAGAAGACAACGGAAACACGGGGCCAAACCCACCCCGCCCTAGGGAGGCCTAAAGTAGTGAAGATCCAGAGCATCCCCTCAAATCAAATTGACCCCTTCACGTTTAAGAAAAGTGATGTTAGGGAGACAAGTGACATTGGACCCATGTTCCGCCAGCGAAGCCATGTGATCTGCAACCTTGTTGCCCTCCCGCCATGTGTGAGTTACTTGGATGCTCCTGTTAAGGAGATCCTTACATTTCCTAATGATATACGCAACCAACCATGGGATGGATCCTTTTCCATGCAAGGAGTCGTGTAGGATAGTCGGTTTCCACCTGCATAAGCTCCATACTGATCAGATTACAAAGAGTGAGGCCAGTAAGCGTTGCATTCTCCTCCGCCTGAAGCGAGGTGCCACTTCCATAATGAGCTGTAAATGTGAGGACACTTCCCCCGGCGTCCCGAACCACGCCTCCTCCACGCATGTCATCCAAAATACAGGACCCATCGGTGTTCAGTTTGAGGCCATTTTTTGGGGGGATCCATCGAATCCAGTGAACCTGCTTTCGAGTCGTGGGGGGCATGGCCAGAGGTAGGATAGACTGAAGAGGACTTAGAGACGGGGCCTCCCGCCAGTTCCCTATGAGCATCACCAAATCAGCCAAAGGGCTCTTCATCCGCATAACGATGGATCTATCAGCAAGGTTCTGTTGGATTGGTGTAGCTCGATCCGGTTGGGCCGAATGCTTGTGGCATGTACTGCGCATCAGCCCACAACTTTCGTGAGTCGAGCTCCGTAGTGAGCTCGTTGGGGGGTTTGCAGGGGGCAATGCGCCCCTGCTCCAGTGGTCCGGGTGCCGAAGGCCCCCGACCCAAATTTTGGGCTACTGTAGCAGAGCTAACCAACCGAAACCGACAGACACTGTAGCAGTGCGGACTTCAGAGTCAACAATATTGCAACTCTTTGGACTTCCAGCCAGCAGCCACTCTATCACTTTTGACTTGGATGGCCGCCTTTCACTGTAGCGACGCAGACTTCCAACCGCCTTTCTGATAAGATCCAACAACTCTTTGAACTACTTCTTTGGATTAACAAACAGAATTACAGACAGAAATTGTAGATGGATGAAACAAGGAAGAATAAGAGTGGAGAAAAAAGAAGAATCGAGGGACCCCAGGTCCACTCGCCCAAGCCCTCTGGCCAAACTAACATAATTCCCCCCTTCTCTCTACCCCCCCTTTTTATAACCACCTCCTTTAACAGAATATTCTTCTAGAATGTACAGTTGTGTCCAGCTGCACTTGCACCCCTTGATATGACTCTTATGCCCCTTCTTAAAGTATGCCTTCTTATTTCTCTTAACTCCCTTGTGCGGAGGTCTCTATCACTTTCACTGTAGCACAGCAGACTTCCCAATGGTTGGTGGAATAGTGTTTTGTCCTCTACATTAGCCAATTTCGGGCTAGGGTTGTGAGTGTATGAGAAATTCTAAGAGATATTCTGTAAAATTGTGCTCCCGACATGTAGTGAAGTTTTGCCTCTCCGTGAACGTAGGGATTATTCCCGAACCACGTAAATCCTTGTTTTCTTGTTTTTTTTTCCTGACTCTTCTTTGAATTGTTGTTTTGTCACTGCAACTCCCGACATTTCCGCATCAGGTTCGGTTCAACATTATATCGAGCAATTTGAGTATTTAGCCTCACTACTTCCACATCAACCAAAGAAACAATATGTCAGATATTTCCTCCATGGTTTTAGAGAGGAAATTCGTCATTGGGTTCGCATTCATAATCCCCACATCGAGCAATATGTGATTGGTTCTCCATATTGAGTTAGTGATATGCACAAAGGAGTGGGATTCTCTGGTTGTGGCAGTGGATTCCAACTGACTTTCGGCCATGAGAGGAGTCATTGGTAACCGACTGCGCACTAGAATCCACCATCATCCCACACCTCCATTTTGGTCAGAGAAACGGTTCGGCAGGCGGTACCAGTTCAAAGATCCCACGACAAGGGCCTCCTCTGGAGGGTGTGGCATTCAGCACTTAACTTCTCGGGAATGAGAGTGATGCAAGGGATTGGGTTTTCAACGTGGTAATACTTTTAATCCTATGCACAAGTGCCCTGATTCAAAAATACGAGTGTTGTTACTAGCTGACGATGAAGTCCCCCATGAAGAGCTCGATGCAAGGGCTGCTAACAACCATGAGTTGAACGATACAGATTTCTTGGGTGAGGCAATGTACCAGGTACTAGAAATCCATGGTTCTTGAGCTTATTTCCAAGTTAGTGGCTGTGACGAATTGATAGGTGATTTTCTAAGGGAAAAATGAATCTAGAAGAAAGTTACCTTTGATTTAAGAGTAGTTCTGTACAACAGTTTTAGAGCTTCAGTTGCTCCTCCTGGAAAAGTTTCATCTTCCCACGCCCAGGAAACAGCCGATCCTTTCCCCAAACAATAGACCTGATCCCCCTCCCCAAGTGTCGACCTCTCTATTTAAAACCCAAACAAACCCAACAAGTCTTATTACACAACTGCCCCTGGCAGTTACACCCAAACAAGTCTTATTACTCAACTGCCCCTGGCAGTTACACCCCAACCCAGGCAGTTACAACTGCCTGGGCATCTTCCTACATTGATATGTATATTGGATAGGTGGCCTAACCCGTGGAAGCCTACCTCCCACTCTATCATTTCCTCCTTGAAAACTCACCTTGTCCTCAAGGTGACAATCAAGTAATTGGTTTTTGATTATAGTAGCATCCTCCCAAGTTGCTTCTTCCAGTCTTCCGCGCCATTTGACCACCCATAACTGGGTAGGTCCTTCTTCTTCCACTGCCATAATAGCTTCAGGACATTCTTCCTCACCCAGAAATTCTTCTGGAAACTCCGCTTCCACAGGATGATTCCCCACTGCCGCCTTCAACTAGGACACGTGAAAAAAAGGGTGTACTTTACTGGTTTCGACCAATTTCAACTGATAAGCAATTGTCCCAACTGTTTTGGCAATAGTAAAGGGTCCAAAATACCGAGCACCCAGTTTTCCATTAATTCTAGCCTTCCCCCTAGGAATATTCGGTCGCAATTTGACCCAAACAAGGTCACTCGCCTTAAACTGTACTTCCCGACGATGTCGGTTCGCAAACTTCACCATTAATTGTTGTGAACGCTGGAAATTAATACGCAATTGTCTTAACGCTTCATCCTTGTCCACTAAAGCATTTTTCGCTGCTTCTACAGCCGCTTCCCCCCTAGAATATTGAACAATCTGGGGCGGTTTTTGTCCATATACTGCTTCAAAAGGCGTCTGTCCAATAGAAGTATGGAATGAAGTATTAAAACAGTATTCAGCCCATGACAACCACCTAATCCAACGCCGCGGAAGATCTAGAGTAAAACACCTGAGATATATCTTCAAACATCTATTTATCACTTCAGTCTGTCCATCACTTTGAGGATGATAAGACGAACTAATCTTCAAAGTAGTTCCTTGTAATTTGAACAAATCTTTCCAAAATAGACCTGTAAAAAGAGGGTCTCTATCACTAACTATATCATTGGGAATCCCATGAAACCGAACCACCCCCTTGATGAATACCTCAGCCGCTGTTTTTGCCAAATAGGGGTGCTTTAAAGGAATAAAATGTACATATTTACTCAGCCTCTCAACCACAACAAGCACCACTTCGTACCCTTGAGACTTGACAATCCTGAAACGAAATCAATTGATACTTCCTACCATACTAGTGCAAGAACAAGTCAGGGTTGAAGTAATCCGCCTGGACTTCAAGCCTCACATTTACTTTTTCAGCACACTTCACATTCCCGTACATACTTATGTACTGCGTGTGTCATGTCAGTCCAATAAACCCCATTTGCCAACCTTTTGTAAGTCTTCAAATACCCCAAATGTCTCCTAACAGGCGAAGAATGAAAGTGTAAATTAAATTTGGAATTAAAATAAATGTAAAGGAAATTACCGGTCTCTTCTTGTAAAATAACAGGCCTTCTCGATAGGTAAAACCAGATTTCACCTGATCTCCTCACTGAACTGCTCGAATTATAGTCAGCAACTCTTCATCTTTGAATATTTCTGCTCGTGCCACATGTGATTCTACCCAATTTGGTCCAGACACCGCAATTTGACACAACTCCACTTCAGGAATAGATATGGACAAAGCAACTACTGCAGTGTGCAGTTTCCCAGGTCAATATATAACCTTCAAAACTATACATCGTTAATTTATCTTGCCAACATTGTTGGTTTGCTGATAACACCCGCTGGCTCATAATATGTTTTAAGCTCTGGTGGTCAGTAATCACCTTAAATGGCCTGCCCAACAAATATTGCCTCCAATATTGTATTGACAAAACCAATGCCATCAATTCTTTCTCATAAATCGATTTGGCCAAATTATTATCAGATAGTGCTTTAGTAAAGTAAGTCAGAGGACACCCTTCTTGAACCAATACTGCACCAGTTCCCAGCCTGAAAGCATCAGATTCTACAAAAAAAACCTTTTGAGAAATCTAGTAATCCAAAAACAAGCGCAGTTGTCATGCTTTTTTTAAGTTCCTCAAAAGCCATTTGTGCTTCCTTTGTCCGTTTAAATTCTACCTTTTTTGTTAATGATGTCAAAGGTCTTGCAATCTTGCCATAATCTCTTATAAATTTCCGATCACCCGGTAAGACCGAGGAACCCCCTTTACATTTTGTGGTTCTCGCCGTTCTTTCACAACTCCCAACTTCTTAGAATCCATAGACACCTTTAGATGAAATTATATGCCCTAAATATTCAACCATACGCCTCCCAAAAGAGCATTTTTTTCTATTGGCATGCAGCGAATTTTATTTTCCATCAACTGTAATAGTTGTAGTAACATAGCTAAGTGCTCCTTCCATTCGCAGTTGTAGAACAAAATATCATCAAAAAACATTAAAACTTCCTTCCTCAACATTGGTCGGAAAATATTGTTCATTGTAGCTTGGAATGTTGTCCGCGCATTCATCAACCCAAATGGCATTACCAAATACTCAGTGTACTTCGTGGGTTTTAAATGTTGTTTTACAAATGTCCCCACTCTTCATCTGTACCTGATGAAATCCTGGTTTTAGATCCAGTTTAGTAAAATATGTTGCTCCATACAATTCATCCATCAATTCCTCAATCATCGGAATGAGATACCTATCATCCACTGTTATATTGTTTAAAGCCCGAAAGTCAACACACATTCGCCACCCTCCATCTTTTTTTAACAATTATTATTGGGCTAGAATAAGGATTGCGGTTATGTATTATGAATCCTAATTCCAACAGCTCCTGTACCTGATTCTCTATCTCATTTTTCAAATGGTAAGCATGTTTATAAGGCCTGATATTCACAGGTTCCGCCCCTACCTTCAGCTTAATTGCATGGTCAGTCTCCCTCATCGGTGGTAATCTGCTAAGTACATCAAATATTGTACTGAAACGTTCCAAAACTTTTTTGTAATTGTTGTCGTTGAATGTTGTCCAACTATGTATCCTCCTCGCTACCCCTTTCCGTGTCTACCCATTGAATTCCCTGCAACTTTCTCTGTCCTTTTCCCAAATATTCCTGTAAAGCTCCTGGTATTTCCTGCGTGGGACGAACTCCTTGCAATTCCACTTGTTTTCCTTTCCAATCAAATTTTATAGTCATTTCCTTCCAATTAGCTGTTACATATCTGTTGGACCCCATTTAAGTTTAATAGGTATTTCTGAGTCCCACATCGGACTTACCCTCCTTGTAATTATTTTTACTCATCTATAAAAGAATGTCTCCACCTCACATTGAGGTAAGGGGAATTCACCAATTACATGGTATCAGAGGGAAATTAATCCTGAACCCTCCCTCACCTGCGGATTCCCGGTGCTGTCCGGCCCCGCCTCTCTCCCCTCCGGCTTTGCCCTTCCCGGCGGCCCTCTCTCCTGCACGGCTCCCCTCCCGGCGGCCCTCTCTCCTACGCGGCTCCCCTCCTGGCGCCCTCGCCCAGCGCCAGCCCCTCGCCCCGGCTCCCGGTGCGGCTCCCGGCGGCCCGATCTCCCTCAGACGCCGCTCCCCGGCACCCCTCTCCTGCGCGCTCTTCCAGACCGTGCCTCTCGCCGTCGCCGTTTCCAAACGCGGCTCTAGGCGCCCTCGCCCCGACGTCTCCTCCTCAACGCGACCCTCCATCGCGGCTCCCTCCGTACCCACTCGACTAGCGTCATCGCCTGCAGCCTTCCCCAGCGGCTCCATTCCGGGCGACTCCTTTCCAGCTCACGGCTTCCGGCAACCCCGCGCCAACCCCGCCCTCCTTGCACGCTTGTCCCGACGGCCCAGCGCCAGCCTCGCCCTCCCCGGATCTTCCCGGCGGTCCCCGCTCCCGCCCGACCTTCCGGCTGTTCCCAACGACCGGGCCACCCGCGCCTCTCGTCGCCCTCCATGGACGTGTCCTCGGTTCAGCCTTCCATGATCACCGCCTCCTCCCGGCTCGTCGATGACCGGCTGGACGCCACCAATTTCTCCGGCACTAGTGGACGCGGCCGTGGCAACGACCGACCTCCCCCCCTCTGTCAGCACTGTGGCAAGCTCGGCCACCTGGTTGACCGTTGTTGGGTACTTCATGGCCGTCCCGCTTCGCACCCACAACAGGGCCAGACTGCGCTCCGAGATGCATCCCCGCCTGCTGCTGCTCTTCCGTCATATTTGGATCTCTCAAAGGCTGAGATCCAGCTGATTCACGATCATAGGACCACCTCCCTGTCGGGCTCTTCATCAGCATCTCTTGCCCACTCCGGTGGTCCCATTGCTTTTGTCCGTCAGCGTTCCCCGGCCTGACTTCTTGACTCAGGTGCTTCCGACCATCTTACCGGGGATGCAGGTATACTCTCCAACTACCGTCCCTATACTGGTTCATCAGCCATCACTGTTGCTGATGGTTCCACTCTCCCCATTGTCGGCTTTGGTACCTGCTGCCTCACCTCCTCCCTTCACCTATCCTCGGTTGGGTCACCCCTCCGCCTCCACTCTTCATCAGCTCTATCCAGATATTAGTCCGCGTCTTTCTTTTCATTGTGAGTCATGTAGCTTTGCGAAACACCATCGCACATCATATTTTCCTCGACTTGACACACGGGCCGCCAAACCCTTTGATTTGGTTCATTCCGATGTATGGGATCCATGTGCCACCTCGAGTCAATCTGGGTATAAATATTACATCTCCTTCATTGATGATTTTTTCCGTATGACGTGGCTTTACCTTCTACGAGATCGGATATATTTTTTCTCCACCTTTCAGACCTTTTACCATGAGATCCAGACACAGTTTTTTATCTCTGTAAAATGTCTACGCTCTGACAATGGGCGGGAATACTTATCCACTCCATTTCAGCAGTTTGTGCGGGCACACAACATCATACATCAGACCTCCTGTCCTGATACCCCTCAGCAAAATGGAGTGGCCGAGCGAAAACACCGGCATATTCTGGAAACTGCCCGTGCCCTCCTCTTCCACTGCAAGGTGCCTCTTCTCTTCTGAGAGGATGCCATCCTCAATCGTCTTCCTTCCTCCATCCTTCAGGGGAAGACCCCTTTTCATTCTTTGTTCCGCTCTCTTCCTCCTCACTCCCTTCCACTCCGCGTCTTCGGATGTCCCTGCTATGTCCGTGACACTCGCCCCAATCTCTCTAAACTTTCTCCCAAATCCCCCCGGTGTATTTTTCTCGAATATTCCCGCACTCAGCGTGGCTACCGGTGCTTCTCTCCAGACTTACGCCGCTATATCACCTCTGCCGATGTATCGTTTGTCGAGGGCTCTCTTTTTACTCCACCCTCTCCTCATCCGAACACTACCATTGATGACTGTCTTCCTCTCATGATTCACCCGCCTCTGGTGTCTCCTCCTACTGGTCATCTCTTTGGACAGACCTACTCTCG
This sequence comes from Viscum album, assembly GCA_963277665.1. Lineage (NCBI taxonomy): Eukaryota > Viridiplantae > Streptophyta > Magnoliopsida > Santalales > Viscaceae > Viscum > Viscum album. Next base: position 1,388,678,568 of record OY728155.1, on the reverse strand, counting down.
TCGTCCATCGACTGTACCCTCCATCCAAGCCGAGGACAACATTGTTCCTACTTCGTCCGATGCTCCTGTCACAGCACCCGAGGACTTGCCAATTGCACTCCGAAAAGGTACTCGCTCGTGTCAGAATACTCATCTCTTTGTATCTTCGTACAGGGGACTATTAGCTCTGGAGACAGTGTCGATTCCTCGCACAGTTGGTGAAGCCAAAACTCACCCCGGATGGCTAGTGGCAATGTAGGATGAATTGCAAGCTCTGGATGACAACCAGACATAAAATCTTGTCCCCCTCCCTACGGGAAAACAGGTGGTCGGCTGCAAATGGATTTATACGATCCGTCTCAATCCCGATGGCTCACTTTAGCGCCTCAAAGCCCGGCTTGTGGCAAAGGGATTTGCTCAAACATATGGCATCGACTACTTTTAGACCTTCTCTCCGGTCACCAAGATGGCGTCTGTCCGCCTATTCATATCTTTGGCTGCTCATCATCACTGGCCGCTACATCAACTGGATGTCAAGAATGCCTTTCTCCATGGCTTTCTTGACGAAGAAGTCTACCTGCAGCAGCCCCCTGGCTTTTGTGCCTCTGGTGCCGACTCCCATGTTTGTCGCCTCCGTCGGTCCCTCTATGGCCTCAAGCAGTCTCCCCGGGCTTGGTTTGGCCGCTTCAGCACTGTCGTCACGACCTTTGACCTCTCTCGCAATATGAAAGATCACACAGTCTTCTTCCGTATGACGACGCACGGTTGTATCTTACTCGTGGTCTATGTTGATGATATCATCATCATAGGGAGCGACTCCACAGGAATCGCCAACCTCAAGGCGCACCTTCACCACCACTTTCACACCAAAGATCTTGGTCCCCTCACCTACTTCCTTGGCATCGAGGTCTCCCGTTCTGAGGACACTATATATCTCTGTCAATGCAAGTATGCTCTTGATATCTTACAGGATGCCGGTTTGAGCACAACAACTGCAGTGGACACTCCACTTGAGCCTGGGGAACGCTCTCTCCATACCGACTCGGAACCATTTCCTCATCCCGAGAGCTATCGCCGTCTGGTGGGTAAACTTAACTAATTCACCATGACGCGACTAGACATTGCCTACGCCGTTGGCAAAGTTAGCCAGTTCATGGAGCATCCAACCAGATCTCAGTGGGATGTTGTCCTCCGCATTGCCAAATACATCAAGAAAGACCCTGCACGTGGCCTACAATACTCCAAACATGCTCACTTGGATGTTGAGGCCTTCTGTGATGCGGACTATACAGGTTGCCTCGCTACCCGCAAGTCTACTTCGGGATTCGCCGTGTTCTTCTCCGGTAACCTAATCTCCTGGCGCAGCAAGAAGCAGACAGTCGTCTCCAGATCGAGTGCAGAGACCGAATACCGCACCATGTCCACGATCACCACTGAGATCCTCTGGCTTCGTCATCTCCTCCATGAGCTCGACTTCCCGGCACGAACCCCTTCTCATATCTAGTGTGACAATCAGACAGCCACAAAGATTGCCTCAAATCCCGTCTTCCATGGACAGACGAAGCATATCAAGGTGGACTGCCACTTTCTTCGCCACCATCTGGAGCATAACCATATCAGCTTTGGCCATATTCTGACGGCAGATCAGCTTGCCGATATCTTCACCAAAGGCCTCGCAAGAGCTCGCCTTGACTCTCTCACTACCAGGCTGGGTATTCACAGCTTCCCTAACCCAGCTTGAGAGGGAGTATGAAGTGGTCTTTATGTCTTGTCATCTTTCTTCTTTGTGGGACTCAATCCAATTTGGGCATGTCCAGCTTGAGGGGGAGTGTTGGACCCCATTTAAGTTTAATGCGTATTTCTGAGTCCCACATCGGACTTACCCTCTTTGTAATTATTTTTACTCATCTATAAAAGAATGTCTCCACCTCACATTGAGGTAAGGGGAATTCACCAATTACAATATTCAAGAGTCTCCATCCATGAAATTCTCAGGACTAAATCTAGCCCTGTAGTAACAAATATGTAAGCATCAACCATGAATTTCTCAGTTCCAAGTTCAATTGGTATTGACTTTATAATCCTCTGGATGCTACACAGTGGTCATCGCCCAACCGGATATTGAACGGCCTGGTCTCATCAACCTGGGCAGCAAACTATCTCGTGAGTTTCCTTGAAACGAAGTTATGACTTGCCCCGTTATCAATTAGGTATTCCTTCCACTACCCACTATTAACATCGACTTGGTTCCTAAATTTCTTTTCAAGACACATGGTGTGGTTCCGAACATTTCCAATTCCAAAAATCTCTTACAATCACCTTCCATTGTAGCCACATTTTCATTCTCCTTTGCGTCTTCTTCCCATGGTTCTATGCACTCCTATACTAGCTTATATCCTTTTTCAGAACGATGATGTGTAGGATTGTATTTCTGTCTACAAGAATAACACAAACCTCATGGTTCTGTGAATTTAATAGTTCCCTTAATTAACAGCTCTCGCTCCACACGCCACACCAGAGTTAACAAACAAACCTTTCTCTGAGGCTCATGTGTTATTATAGTACTGCATATTTCTGGTTTAAGTCCCCCAATAAACATACTCATATACCAACCCTTGGTTAAATCAGGTATCCGTAACGCAACGCGTTCGAACTCATCAACGTAAGCGTCCATTGTCCCGGTTTGTCGCAGCACTTTAAGAAAAACCACAAGATCTTCTTCTTCAACGTTTCCATACCGTCCCATCAATTCAACTTTTAACTGTTTCCAAGTTAAATCCTGTTGAACTGATCGCAACGGTATAATCCAATACTGTGTCATTCCCTCCATGTTGAGTTGTGCAAGTGGCACCTTGATCTCCTCCCGTGTTCGTTGGATCGAAAAAAATAATTTTGCTCGCGTGATCCATGAGACTGGTTCCTCTCCAGAAAATAAAGGCATCTTTGTCTGCCTAGTCATGGCATGCAACTCCCCCTGCTCTGCTTCGTGATATTCACGTTCCACCATCACTTTCATGTTCTGCCTCCCTCCATCAAAATCGAACTTCATACTACTCTCACCTTCCACCAGTTCAGCTACCTTGCCTTTGTTGTCTCCCTATCCAAAACTCTCAAGCTGGCTCGGCCTGAGTTGTGCTACTGCAACGATCAAATCCTGAAGCTGAAGTCCCTGTCGTCGGTAAGCATCTTCCTACCGCTAATACACATCTTCCAGTCGCTGAATTCCTGCCTCATGGCATTGCAAACCAGTTTTCAAATCAACTGTTGTTGCTTCCAGTTGTGTCACTCGGTTTTCCATGCGTGTGGACATTCAAAAACAAATCTACTTCCAAACTTCTCTCACTTCTAGAAATTCTCTCACTCTAAAACCACTCTAACCGTAGGACTCGGCAATGTCTCAATGAAAGCACCAAGTTGATAGGTGATTTTCTAAGCAAAAGGAGAAATGAATCCAGAAGAAAATTACCCTTGATTTAAGAGTAGTTTGGTACAACAGTTTAGAGCTTCAGTCGCTCCTCCTGGAAGAGTTTCATCTACCCAGTTGCGTCACTCGGTTTTCCATGCGTGTGGACATTCAAAAAACAAATCTTCTTCCAAACTTCTCCCACTTCTAGAAATTCTCTCACTATAAAACCACTCTATTCGTAAAACTAGGCAGTGTCTCTCAATGAAAACACCAAGTTGATAGGTGATTTTCTAAGCAGAAATAACCCAGAAGAGAGTTACCTTTGATTTAAGAGTAGTTTTGTACAACAGTTTTAGATCTTCATTCGCTCCTCCTGGAAGAGTTTCATCTACCCAGGCCCAGGCTACAGCCGATCCTTTCCCCAAACAAGTCCTGATCCCCCTCCCAAACTGTCGGCCTCCCTATTTAAAACCCAAACAAACCCAACAAGTATTTTTACACAACTGCCCCATGCAGTTGCACCCAACCCAAACAAGCCTTCTAACTCAACTGCCCCTAGCAGTTACACCCCAACCCGGGCAGTTACAACTCCTTAGGCATCTTCCAACGTTGATATGTATATTGGACACGTGGCCTAACTCGAGGAAGACAACCTCCGACTCTATCACGGATTGCCATCTATGAAGATGGAAGGTCGAGTGTGTGACATTCCAATGCTTATTTTATTAGGAGAATGACACAGACCAAAACAGAGCAATAATTCGAGTAAAGGAACAAGAATTGAGAAAATTCCAACGAAGGACCTTTTATTACGCACAGTATCTAAATAATCTTTATGACCTAAAAAGCCTTCCCACTTCTCATACCTGATTCCCTCCAGCGCCGTAGCCCTCTCCCACGCTCATCCCGCCACTGCATCCACTCCCGCGCTTGTCCAGCTGTTGCATTCTCTCCCATGCTCGTCCAACCGCCTCCTCTACCGCACTCATCTCGTCGTCGCCTCCTCTCTGGCGCCCATCCTATTGTCACCTCCTTAGTGTGTTACTCCTTTCATCCTTCAACGTGCTCCACTTGTCTTGCGCTCATCCTGTTGTTGTCTCATGCGGTCATCCTTCTGGTGCCGCAGTGGGCTTGCTCCTAGGAGTGCCCCTCCTCCCACCATCCGCTCCTGTCTCACCAACATTCTATCATTATTGCTCTTTTCTGGGCACCAAGTGTATATGAAACCAGATTTTCTGTAAATTCTATGTTTCCTATATTGTTTTTGATTTATTTTGTTAATTGATGTAAATATGAACTCAGAATGATTTTTAATGTCTTATATTCATTAATGTCATAAGTTGATTGATACAAGATGATGTCAAATTATTTGCAAAAAAAAAGATTTGTTATTTTCATTTTGATGGACTACTTCTCGGCGATTCACAAGAAAAAATGCATTATGAAGGTGGAAGATCGATGCGTAGAGTGCTAATAGAAGGAATTTCATGTGATGAAATATCAAGATTGGCATCGTAGATTCTGAAGTATGATGTGTTATCATTAGATTTAAAATAAAATACACGTTAAAATTTGACGATGGTATTTTTTTAGACCTCATAGATGATAGGGAAGTTGAGCAATTGTTCACATTCAATGAAAGTTTTGCTCATGTTACACTATTTTGAGGTTAGATGAATGCTTGCAATCGACAGTGGATGTAAATCAAAGGTCAAAATTGTTTATATTAATATTTTGTTCACATGTTATGTATTTACATTTGATATTTAAATTGTAGGGTTGAATTAGTTGGTGGGAATTCAGAACAAAGTTTATCATATGATGGTGATTTTCAAATGCGACCTTATGCAATCATTAGCGTTCCATGTTCGGTGTCAGAGTTAAATTCTTCAAAGTGGAATGAATTATTGGTGGATGGTGGCCAGATTTTTCCTTCAGCCAAAGCATTGGGGGAGACGATCTTCAAGTATAGCATTGCACACAGGATTGACTGAATATTTAAGGAATAATCCAGAAAAGATTATTGTCAAATGCAAAGTTTAGAAGAGTTGTGGCTTGGAGAATTCCACTCCATTTTTTTGTGTGATAACTTTTCAAAATGCTCATATGCACCTCAGCTCAAGATAGACTAACAATTTGTCGCAAATCAAGGGCAGAATTAATGTCATCTATCATTTGTGAGGAGAAGTCAAAAGTGGAAAAATTTGTCAATGAAATTATAGTTAGCTTGTACAGAAACTATGGTATATCCCTTACATACCGTCAAGCATTAAGAGCCAAGGAAAAAGCAATTGGTGGAATATATGGGGTTCTAAAGCAGTCATATATGTCAATCCCTTGGATATACAATAGACTAATGGAAGTTGATCTAGAAACAATAGTGAAATGGGTATCTTCAGAAAATGGTAGATTTGAAAGATTATTCATTGCATATGGGGTGTTACATAAATGGTTTCTTATTAGGTGCTCAACCTGTGTTGTTTGTGGATGGATGTCATCTCAGTGGTCCTTATAAAGGTACTTTGTTGGTAGCATCAGCATGTGATGCAGATGAAAACATTTTCTCATTAGCATATTCAATTGTTGGAGGTGAAACATATGATGATTGGACATGGTTTTTAAACAACATAAAAGAAATTACAAGTACTATTTGATTGGTCATTGTATCTGATCGACACAATGCGATTACAAGCTCTGTTAGAACTATTTTTGGCGGAGATAGACATTCGATATTGTTACCGTCATGTGAAAGAGAATTTTAGCTCTAAAATTGCAAAATTATGTAGGGAAATTGGAAGAGGAACAAAGGAAAAGGCATTGAAATTATTGGATGTCATTGCTTATTCTCGGTTGAACTGTGATTTCGATGTTGCTATGAAGAATTTGAGAAGCTTTTGTCTAGAATTATCGAGACGAGTTGAAAAGGATGGTGATGTTGATAGGTGGACAATGTTGCGATTTCCACACCGTGGATGAGATCATATTACAACCAATTTAATCGAATCATTCAATGCATGGATTGAGGAGAGACAAAATATTTGTTTGTTGATTAATGAACATCGTGAGAAATTGAGTAATAAAATTTTTACAACCAAGGAAGACATGAAAAGGTGGAGAAATGGAAAAAATGAAAGTGGATGTGTTAAGGGCTGAAACTTTGATAATAGAGCAATAAGTATATAATGTTTTCTTAGTTCGGACCGGTAATTTGGATATCACTGAACAACTAGGCAGTCGGGAATGCAGTTCTCAAGCATGGAAAATGAGGGGGATCCCTTGTCTCATGCATGTGCAGCAGTAAGAAAAATACATGGTAACCTGTATAAATATGTAGAAGATTGTTATCTGTTTAACACCCAACAAAAGACTTATCTTGATGTTATGCATCTGGTTGAGACCAATGATATGCCACATTTGAATGCATTGACATATAATGATTATATGGATCAAACTTTTTTTCAACCAACGAAAACTTCTCGTCCTCCTGGGAGACCATCTCGTAATCGTATTGAGTCTCAATTTCAAAATAAGAAGTTGTATCATTGTTCTAGTTGTAAAGAAGTTGCTCACACGTGAAAAAGGTACAGAAATCTCAATCCAAGTTGATGCGACAAGTTTGAGATGGTGGTGTTTTTTTGTGTATGTTGCCTGATATGTTTCTAAAGGGCATGTTAGAGGGGGCAATGATGTAAATATGAAAACAAATGAAATATGTTTTTTTTGTGAAGTTTTGTTATTTAAATCCTGTGAATTCTGATTTTTCGTGGTTTTGTGTTACAATGATATTGAGGTATGATTAATCACTAGTGTTTAGAAAATTAATTGATGTAGTCATGAAGATGTATGACATTCTAACATTTAAACCATGTCAACATGTTTAAATGACAAAATTTACAGATTTTAAGACCGATCTTCTAGGTTTTAACACCAAACCTCCAGATTTTAACACTCCTGGCTCCAGGTTTTTTTGTTTTGGTTTTTGTAAAAGTCAACTAGCACTCCATGAATTTTACGTAACATACTTTTTAGATTGTAACACATATGTTACAATTGAATATCTTGACATATACCAATGAAATGTATGAAACTTTATGCGGCCACTGAAGATTTGTCTTCATCATTGTAAAGAAGTTGATCACACACGAAAAATGTGCAAAAATCCCAATCCAAGTTCGTGTATGGTGCCTAATCTGTTTCTAAACAAGGGAATGTTAGAGTGGACAAAGATGTAAATCTAAAAACAAATGAAATATGTTTTTTTGTGGAGTTGCGGTGTTTAAATCCTATGAATTTTAGTTTTTTTTGGTTTTGCGTTACTTATAATGTTGTTGAGGTATGAATAATCAATGGTTTTAATAAATTAACCGATGCAGTCAGGAAGATGTATGGCGTTCTGACATTTAAACCATGTCAACATGTTTAGAAGACATAATTTACAGATTTTAACACCGACCTTCCAGGTTTTAATATCGAGCCTCCGAATTTTAGCACTCCTGCTCTGAGTTTTTTGTTTCGGTTTTTGTGAAAAGTCAACTAACACTAAATTTTACATAACATACCCTTCATCATTGTAAAGAAGTTGGTCACACTCCTGCTTTAGATTCAGTATGTCATTGGTTCAACAACTCTGTATTCAAACCGCATGCCATAAGTACATGAAATACATTTCAAAACAATTCCATTCTTCAAAATATGAATATGATTATAGCCTACCGCTCTTTGCTGCCATGATTCCTACTCAAGGTGCACAAGTCATAAACCCTCCTTTGAAGGTCGGTTGGGCCTTTGAGAAGTTGTTGCACATAGGGTGACTATTTTTTCGGTCTTCTTTCTTTGTGACCTCCTAAGAGTCGTCCCTGCAAATGAGTCTCAATCTTGGTTCGAACACAATTTTATCCACTTCCTCTTTCGTTGCCTCATCGACTTCTACTGCTCCCCCCTCTTCTTGATCACTTCACCGACCTCCAGCTCATTTTCCCTCTCATCTTCCCCCACCTCCTCAGCTTCATCGATCTCTTCCACTTCCTCTTCAAAGTCCTTTGAATGCTCCTCATACTCTCTCCATCAGCCTCTATTTCTTCCTATAGGACATGATCAAATCTGTCCACTTCAGCAGTAGAGGATCCAACTAACAAATTACCTTGAACTCGAAGGAGTTCATGCAGGTACTCATTGAAACATTTCATATATCCATTGTACAAAACTTTGATATCCTATATATAATGGTGAGAAAATGTTAGAAACGGATATAAACATAAAGCTTTCCAATTAAACAATCCAAATAATAACATATGGGCATCTAAAAAGAGGCTTCCAAAGTAATTAACATCAAGCTTACCGAAATTAATACAGAGCATTCGCAATTTAACACTGAGCATCCAGATTTTAACACTAGTCGACTGGTTTGTAGACATGAAAAGTAAAGACTTTCAATTGAACATTTCAAAGTTAGAATTCCATGCTTTAACACTGGAAAGACACATAATAACATATAGGCATCTAAAAGGGGGCTCTCAAAATATTTAACATCAAACTTATAGAAATTAACACAGAACATCCCCAATTTAACACTGAGCATCCAAATTTCAACACTAACCGTCCAGTTTTTAACAATGACAATAGACATCTAAACACATGGTCATTTCTAATAAGGATTTCAAGGCATTTAACATCAACAAACCGGAAAAAGATACAAACAAAAAACTTTTAGATTAAACACTCCAGATACAAACACTAAAATTCTAATGTTTAACAACAATATAATTCCATGTTTTAACACTAGAAATACACATAATGACATATGTGCATCTAAAGAGTCTTTCAAAGTATTTAGCATTAAGCTTACACCATCCCCAATTTAACACTGAGCATCCAGATTTTAACACTAACCCTCCGGTTTTTAACACTAACAATTTAGACATGAAAAGTCGTTCAATTGAACATTTCAAAGTTGATAACACTAAAATCCCACATTTTAACACTATAATTCAAGGTTTTAAACAATGACAATAAACATCTAAACACATGGTCATTTTTAATGAGGACTTCAAGGCATTTAACATCAACCTACCAGAAATCAACACTGACCTACCAGAAATTAAGCGTCAGAATCCAGATTTTAACATTGGGCATCCACATTTTAACTTTAACGGTAACAGATACAAGCATGAAGCTTTTTAATTAAGCACTCAAGATATAACACTAAAATTCTAATATTTAACACTAATTTCATGTTTTAACACTGGAAAGGCACGTAATAACATATGGGCATCTAAAAAGTGGTTCTCAAAGTATTTAACATCAAGCTTATAGCAATTAACAAAGAGCATCCCCAATTCATCATTTAGACGAAGCAAATTAAATCAAATATCACTTTATCAAGGAAAAGTGGAGCATAGGCTTGTAAAGGTGTAGAGTATGTGTCTACTGAACTACAGGTTGCAGACATCCTGACAGAAGCCTTACCCAAAGAAGCATTTGAATGGCATTGACTAGCTCTTGGGATTCAGTCGACTCCACACTCCTGAACAATGAGGATGTGGGACCCCCTCTCCCCGACGTATGTAGTGTTTTTCCTTGTGTGTTGATATGTGTTCTTTACCAAAGTTGCAGGCCTCAAAGGAGTAACCTTTCGGTTCATTGCCAAATGGGGAGATGATGTCTTGATCAAGACATGGGGAGAAGTGAAACATAGAGAGTTTAAATATGACGATGTTGAAGTTGGTCTATCAACGAAGAAGAATCATGAAAGGGTGTGATGGGTTCATGATGTTAGTTGTTAACATATGCGGGTTGAGAAGTGATCTCAAGGGCCAAGCATTTTCGAGAAGGTTTTTGAGGACACGATCGGAAACGAAGTGACTCATCAATGAACTTTGCATTCTACACTTGTTTCTCACACTGAGCTTAGCTCATGTGGGCTTACAATACATGTTAAGAAAGTCTTTGATCGCTATTTGGGGCTGCAGAAGGCAAATAGTTTTCAAATGTGCGTGTTTTGTCAACACGACGATTCTTGAAGTTTTAAAGTGCTGTCAACTGTTAAAACCCTTTTATTATTTTGGGTATTTCCGAGTCCCACATCAGAATACTCCTATTTGTATTTCTCTTTCTCAATCTATAAAAGAAGGCATTTGCCTCACCTTTGAGGTAAGGGGGTTTGGGTATCATAGGCAAATAGTTTTCAAATGTGCGTGTGTGATGTAAGTTTGGCTCGACCATGCTTTCCTTCCACTCCATTAGTTGTCAATTTTGGAAGCACGTTGACACGTTCCTATCGTGGGATGTGGCAAAAACAAATATAACCTATGTTAAAATGTATTATAGTGGGTTACCTAGGTTGTCTCCAGAGAGGAGTGCATAACAATTAAGTTGTCACCTTAAAATAGAAAGAAGTGAGGTTGTTTTTAGAAATTGTTTGATTTAGAAAATACAAGAAAGAAACTAAATAAAGTAAAGTAATTAAATGAAAGTTTTGAAACAAATTGACAAATGATGTAATTTAAATCAGTGATATGAAATGGTGATCAGGTTAGGGTCGGTTTTCCAATTGTAATTCAATCATTGTTCATTTTACCCAATTCTCCTCTGCTAAATCGTTAAGAGTGAGAATCCACAATTGTTTCTTCTCACTCCCTTGGTCAAATAAAAATGTGAGAATAAACCTTACTAAAACCTCATATTGGTCTACTCTCCTTCCAATGTGTAATAGAGTTGGAGCAAATACCCCCAATTATCTTAGGTAATTCCCAATCGGGCCTTGTTTATCCCAAACAATCAAGAACATTCACTACTCCTCACACACGTATCAGTGATCACTGAGTACTTCACCACTAAGTCCTGGTCTATTCCATCGTTTATAAACCAGAACCCAGTGGAGGGAGATATTGATCATTGACCAAATATAAATGAACAACAGAATCTAAAATCAGATACAATCGTACATGATTATAAAAACTGTTATAAGAAATTGAAACAGATTCGCAGAAAAGAAGAAGATTTTAAAACATTAATAGAAGGAACTCATAAAATACAACATGAAAAACCTCTCCTTCCCCAATCACACAGAATTTTACCCCACCATGGTAAGGGTAATTGTGACTAAGGGGAAAGAATAATTCATTACAAAACTAAGAAGAACAAAAGAGAGAAAACAAAGAACAGAAAATTTGATGCTCCAGATTCTGTCCTCCAGAAGTTTGCCTCTGTTCTGCCCACCATCTGGCCGAAACTCACTGAGGTCCCTTCTTATAGAATGTTGGAAATGAAGTTTTCTATCGACCCTCAAAATTTGAGTCATTGGACAGGTGTAAAGAAAGATATGGCCGAATCAATGACCATTACTTTTCTGGCCTCCAAACACTGTTTCACCCACTCCACTTGGACGCGCCCAAAAGATGCCTTAATGAGATTCATATTTTATGAAATTTAATATGAACCGTCCCTTGAACGTCCTCTTTCGACACCAGCTGGAAGCACCTCATTCTAAGATCGGTTGAAGGAGATATTTCATATTTAATGTGGTGGGGTTCATTCTGCCTGCCAAACTGATTTCTCCACTTGATTGAATTTTCTGTACCATTGGGTTTCGAATTGGGTCTTGGTCCAGACGGCACATTTGACGCCCACAAGAATAGGAATCCTACAAAAAAGGATTCACTTCAATTGGACCCATATTATAAAAGTTATGCCCAAAAAATAGAAGCTATATAAAACTGTCAATTTTACAGAATTACCCCATTTTCACATTTAAGCCCAAAATACACCAAAAACACATAAATGATGCAAATACACTAACATTGAATAATTGGGAGGGATTAAATCATTGAAAAACATATAAATAATAATGAAAATATTAACTCTATCACACGTGATGTAAATGAGACCTCCCGATAGTGAAAACTTTTTGAGTATTTACAAGAATGTCACTCCTCAACTATAAAAGGGCACTCGTTCTCCTCCTCTCTTCACACCACTCAAGCCCTTTGGCTCGACCAAGCCTTGCCCAAATCACTTCTCCAATTCACTCCTCTCATCCTAGAAGCCTTAATTTGGG